>JAOTAX010000005.1:37783731-37858718 GCA_025629825.1 Erythroxylum guanchezii | reverse complement strand
TGCAATAAAGCCACAACAATGTATATACATGCTTTATCAAATTAAAGCAACTCAAAGATGCATAACCTACAATGTCTCTCATATTTTAGTCTCTAAAAAATATAAACATGTATTTACAGCATAAGAAAAGGTAGAAAAATTATGTGTATGTCTTTCCTATAAAAAATTATGTTCAAAAATATTTCTCTAAGAAATACCATGAAAAATTTTAAAGTTAATAATATGAAAGTTATCAACATGACTTAAATAAGATTGTGTGCAGCTGGATCTAAACTTATATTCTTAACTAGGCGCATCATCATTTAAATTTATACAAATGTGGTTGCCCTGTATGGATCAATGTAAGTGCAAGCTGAAATGTGGTTGCCCTGTATGTATCAATGTAAGTGCAAGCAGACTCTATGTAAGACAATATATCATCCTAAGGAAATGATTCAGATCATAAATTGACTTCAGAATCCACCAAATTCCACATGGCTAACTTCGACTTTGTTTGGATCAAAATTCATGTAACACCTCAAAACCTTTACTTTTAAGCAATGTTAGAAATGTGAATAAATAAGAGGAACTGCTAGAATTAATATACAATCAAGAAAAACTTATCTATTATATCCTTATGTTGTGACACGGTACACAACTATTTGCACTTCCATTATTGGAGGATGTTAACTTCTTTAGGATTTTCAAAGGAGAAAAATAATATGCTTTATGTGATGGAATATAATAGGACACCAAGGAGAAGGATGATGAGGAGAATTCGCATGAAATGGAGAAGTCCACCAAGGAGAAGGATGATGAGGAGAATTCACATGAAATGGAGAAGTCCACCAAGGAGAAAGACGGTAAAGAGACTATAAGGAGAAGTCATGTGAAATGAAATCTGTCAGGGAGAGGCCGCATTGTTGGGATTTCAGATCTTGTTGCTAGGATCTTCATATACGAATTTGTAGTTAATTAGGTTAAATTAAAGTAAAATTCAAATTAGTGTTATTTAGTTTTAATTAATGTTATATAGGATTGATCTTAAATTAGAGTTAATTAATGTTAAATATATCAATTATAATTAATTAAATTTAATTATGATTTATTAGAATTAGTTTGAAATTAAGGATAATTACATTAATTATAATTTCTTTATAATGTGAGTCGCACATAATAAAATATCAAAAGTGTCGCGTCAGCACTTATGTTGCGACATAACATCGTAAAAGATTATGTCAAATTTAAACAGTTTTGAAAAATTATGATTCTTTTTAAATATTCTACATATTAGGCATGGTTTATATTTTAATACAAATATTAGAGTTAAAATTACACTTTCACACTTAAATTTTTCTGTTATTTTTTATATAACTGACATATATCATAAATTAAAGTATATGACATGTAAAATTTGGCAAATCATAATAAAAAACTAATAAAAGTGTATTGGTCCACAAAAATATTATAATTTTATAAAATATTAAATTATATGAATTTTTTTTAATGAATTAAATTTAAAAAATTATTTTTGTGTTTTTTACAAAAAAATTTTAATCACTTGGATCAACCGCCCCCACTGGAGCCCAGATTACCCCGCCCATAACTATTAACACTAGCAACAAATGGGCATTTAATCCGAGTTAAACCATCATAAGTGATCCAGATCCAAAGTTTCATCAGCTTCATCCCAGTGATTGAATCTCTTTACTCCATCCGCTCCGTCTCTTGAACAGTAGAATGTGGTCCAAAATCTATATAAAAGTGGACTCCAAAGGATAGTGACTAAAGATTGGATGTGACCAAACTTTGGCATCCCATATTAGCCTGAGTGATTCCCATCAAATGAAAAATTATAAGACGTTAGATAAACACGTTAACCTCCTTCTATGTCATCCTTTTACTCTGAAAAAATAAAGTCAATTAGATATATGAAATTTATTTAATTATGTGATAGAGTGATTAGTTTAAATGTATTTCAATCCATCTCCGTCCCTATAACGATCAAAGAAATTAAATCTAGTTTAGACCTAAAGTATATACGTAATTTAAAAGCAGACTCCTAGGGGTAGTCAAGTTAGTAGAGTGGGGGGTATGATAAAAAGTCTTGTGTTCAAATTCCTGTACTTATGCTCTCTCGATCTAGTCTGTCGTACAAAGCTTAACTAGTGTGGTATACTCGATTGGCCTGATTTACAGGCTATTGCATCAATCCGGAAGTTTACTCAGTACATATCTAAAAGATAACGACAGCAGATTCCTCCGTTTCAAAAAAAATAATTGAAAAGCAGATAGAGTCTTAGTTTGATATTTTATTAAAAAATAAAAATATTTGATAATAGTAAAACTCACGATCCTTATTCTTTAAATATTCACCAAATAAATTATATGATAAGAGAAAAGGAATAGTTATTGCCACGTGTAACCATAATAAATGAAATTTAAATTGACTAATTTTAAATTGAGCTACTAAAATAATATTATTTTAATACAAATTAACTATAATAACATTATTTTAATTAATAAAAAAGTGATCGGATTATTAGAGCCGACCTATTACTAATCGTAATCATACTTCCGTGGAAACTTTAAGGTCCTGGATTATCATTCTTCACTTTTCCTTTTATATATATATATAACCTTTTTTGAATATTTTTTGTGAAGTAAAACAACCTCACTTATGAATTTCTATGGGATAATTATAAAGGAAAATTTTAACTATCATACTTTTTTTTAGTATCTAATTCCAATTTTGCTTTTTAACATTCATCTTTGAATTGAAAAAAAAAAGAAAATAAAGAGTGATTGCATAATATAGTAATGGATACTTCTTAAATTAAGAGGTAACAAATTAAATTTGTTAATTTTGAGAAATAATCTCTTAGAATTTTATGAGTTTAAATTTTATTATTTTGATAAAATAATAAATGATGAAAAATTATTTTTATAGATGATAATAAATTAGACCAAGTTCGATCGTGCTCGAATTTTTATTTATAAATTTAAGTTGTAGGTCAAATTTATAACTTAGTGTAATTAAGACCTTTAAAATAAAAAAAAATTGACTCTTTTTTTAATATCTCAATAAAATCAAGTATTATTTATTAGCTTAGGATCAAATACTCTATTCTGTTTAGCTTATTTCTACTATATTCTATAAGCTTTCGTTCACCCGAGAGAAATTGGATAAATGAAAGCGATATAATCCTTTGTACCATTTTTTCTATGCCCATATATTTCAATTAATATCTAATTATACAATAATTAAGAGAGAGAAAATTTAAATAACTGGAATGTTAGATATAACAAAGGGCACAGGAAAAAAAAAAAGGCACAGAAAATTTGAAGCCTGACATGGAAGCTATAAATCAAACAGATCTTCTGATTCGTTGACTTGACTTGGTGTGTTCAAACCTAATCATTTGATGTTTGAGTAAATTGAACTGCATAGAAGTTCGTGTAAAACATGTCATTTTGTCTAGTTTGGAATTGGGAAGGTCTCTACTTGTTCCTGACACGAGTTTCACCATTTGGGTATTAGCTTCTGACACCAGTTTACTGTTATGGGCATTTAGCTATAATTTAAATCTTCTGTCTAATTTTACTTTATTTTATTTTGTCTTATAGAATTTTAGTCATTTATTTTACGGGACCTAAGTAGATTTTATGCGAGTCTCACATAAATAAATGGCTGAGATTTATTGGATACAATAAGACACCATAATATTAGATAGAAGATCTGAACTATTTAGAAATCTAGATCCTCTATCCAGTTTTACTCTATTTGATTCTGTTTTATAGAATTTCAGCCATTTATTTTACAGGACCTACGCGGATCCCATGTGAGTCCCACATAAATAAATAACTGCGATTTATTGAACACAATAAAATACTATAATATTATATAGAAGATGTGGAATATTTAGCTAGTGCTTGTCAACTACTACAAGAGGTAGAATGATCATTAGTTTTAGACCTCTCTTTAATAGCATACTGATGTTTGGTTCATTCATCGAGAAATTCTGATTACATAAGCGAATTATCTAGTTTCGGTTTGACATTTACATATTAAAAACTGGTGTTAAATAAATTTTAATTTTAAAATATTGTATGTAAGCCACTTCATATATTAGTTGTTCTTCCGATTCTTATTATAAGCATATCCAAAATAAAATGACATGTAAAGCCCATCAACACTGAGGAGTATAAATTCGATTGTCTAAATAATTGAAGGTGAGGGAAACTTTAGTTCCATCCTTTAAAATAAACGAAGGCATGGAAAGTTTAAATACTGAAAAATGTAAAGAATATTAGATAAATCTATCCTCGTCCTTATGCTTGTAATCCCTTGTGTTTTAGGCTTACACTTCGGCATTGTACGCATATACCCCAACAAGAAAATATTTGAGAACCTGTAATTGAATAAGATAGAATGAAATGAATAATGTGACATAATTAAGATTATGTAAAATAAATTATACAACAATTATAATGTTAAATAACATAATCTGCATATAATAACAATTAAACTACTTTTGTAATTTTGATTACATTACACTTCTTGTCGAATTTAATAAAATACATCATATGCTTTAGAATTATTAATAGTAACATTTTAACATAGGATCAATAATTATTAATTAAGGTTGTATTCTTTCACATTAACTTTAGGAAATGAATATTATTAGAACATATAGATGAGTTCATTCTTTTATATTTTAGAAGTGTTAACATTAAAATTTTATTTTAACTAAATCAAAGTAGATTTAATCAAAATAAATTGACGGAACTCTTTAAAAAGAAAAAAGAAGTTGTCTCGTTGGATTTTAGCGAAATCCTTTTTTATTAATTGACTATTTGGATGACATCACATCAACAATTATTTGCCTTCTCTTATTGAAATATTCATTCTTGCAATAAATGTGAAAAGTAACTCTTTGCCAATGTTTAAAGGTGCTAGCTTGACTTGATTTATGCGACCCTACATATCACCAGGTATAAATTTTCACTGGACAAAAAAGTTATTGGTTGAAAACATTAAAAATATTCTTTTTTATATCTTAATATTTGCAACTCTTTTTATGTTTTACAAATCTTGAGAATGTATACAACAAATCTTTTTTATTCTTTAATCCTTATTCAAAATGTACCACAATGGACAACAACTTTTCTAAAACTCGCATCATATTTTATCTCATAATATTTCATATTATATTTAAGGAATTGAAGTTACTCCCACCCTACACTCCTCTACCAGTCTAAAACCTTCAAATGCAAGCTCAAGCCCTCCATCTCTTATCCTTACTTGTCCCTAACCAATGTTGAACCTTTCAAGAAATCATGGACACAAGTAGTAGGCACTAACACTCTATCCAAATTGAGCTTTGTTCCTCCTAATAATTAGCTAATTATTTAATTGTTGCCTCACCTCTAAAGGTTGGAGTTGAAATGTGGAATGCTACATTTATTGGATTCTTTCCTAACAAATATGTTTACTATCCAGTCATGAAAGCATAAACCCTCTCCAACTGTAAACACTTAGGCTACAAAGAAATCCTTATAAATGACCATGATTTTTGCTTCTTCAGATTTCATGACAGCATTTCAGCAAGGAATGTTTTGGAGCTTAGTCTATGGCACGTCCAAAACAAACCTATCTTACTTCAAAAATTGTTCCCCTATTCTCAACATTAAAGAAATTAAGTTGTCAAATGTCTTGGATGTGTATCCATGGGATGTCATTTAAATACTGGACTATAGCAGGACTGAGTCATTTAGCTAGCTATGATGGGAGGCCTGTCTATTTAGATCAAGCCACAACAGAAGTCAGAATAATCAATTATACTAGAGTGTGTGTAGTTGTTAATCCCATGAAACATCTCTCTAAGGAGATCCCTATCCTCAAATTGGATGAAAACTTTCATATGATTGAGGATATTGTCAAGGTTACCTAAGCCTAGAAACCCACCAATGAAAACAAGAAAGTATGGAAGCCTTCTAGAAGAATATTCGAATCAGGTTACTCACAAGACCTTTTAGGAGAGAACAACTACCTCAGTTCTCTAGGAGATAACTCAGTTAAAGAAGGTGTACCTACAAATGCATCACAAATTGAGGATTCAAACTTAAATAAAGCAATGACTCCCCGAGGCTTATAAACCAACTTATTTATGCCTCCAATAATATAAACAAATGCAATCACAGATAAGCTTGTTGTTATCAATATGCACTTACCCATCAACTAAACCCAATCTTATGATCTCAAACTAAAAAGAATCTACTAATAGAGAAGATACCACAACCCCTCAAAAGGCACCTATCCTGCACCTTGAAAATCCAACATATAAGGAGGAAGGCTACAAACTTGTAATTAAAAGGCAATCAAACAGGAAAAAGGGTCCTTGGCTCAAGATCTTAACTTCATGATACTAACTACATGCTGATAAAAAAAATTCATGCCGAAGCATTTCTTAATGGAAAATAAGCCTATGATGCTAGGCATTCTTGCAATGTTCTCAAAACCGGACCGGTCATCAAATCGGAGACCTTACCGGTATGACCGGTTCGACCGGTTCAACCACCGGTCGAACCGGTGTGACGTCATAATTATGCAATAATTATATATAATATTAAAAATATTAAAAAATAAAAAATAAAAAAAAATTGACAGACCAGTGGTCGGATCGGTCCGGTTTTGACCGGTCCGACCGGTTTTGACCGGTTCAGACTGGTCCAATTGGAGTCCGATTTTATAGCTTAAACCGAACCGGTCAGCCAACCGGTCACCGATCGGACCGGCCGGTTCGATCCGAGATTGAAAACCCTGCATTCTTGAATCCATAACCAAAGAAGCTAACTATCAGTTTCAAAAAAAAATTCCTAAATGTTGGAAGCTATTACATAACTATGAAGCTCATATAAATGGAAGAATCCTGCTACTGTATAATGAAGCAAAGATATCCACACTAGAATCCATGGTGACTGAACAACTCATACATATGAAGGTATGTATTAAGGACGTCAATTAAATTGTTCATATTTATGCTCTATATGCCCTTAACTACCCTTTTCAGAGAAATTTTCTAGGGAATAAACTCAGAGAAATTACAGTCACTCTCAAAGGTCTATGGCTCTTACTTGGGTATTTTAGTGAAATTACATGCTTAAATAAGGTTGAAGGCAATCATTCCCCCATATCTCTTTGCAATGACTTAAGGTTTTCTTTAAATGATATTCAAGTGAATGATCTGCCATTTAGAGGAGATTTTTTCGTTTAAAGAAACAAATAGAAAAGGAAAATTTTAACCAAAACTAAACTATATAGGAGACATACCACACCTTTGTAAATTTTTCAAACACAATTTGCTCACATCACTCTCCTATATTGATCTACCTATCTCCCTTTGATTGCCTAATTAGAACACCTTTCATATTTAATGACTTTTTAGTCAACTTGGACGATTTTCATAAATCAATAGGAAAAGGTATGAATCACAAGTTAACTGGTACAGAATAGTTCATTCTCATTAAAAAAATTGGTAAGAATAAAAGAGGAGCTAAAGATCCTTTATAAGCAGAACATTAGAATCACACCATTTGGTTATGACTGCCAAACTTGCCTCAAAGTAGTTTAAACTAAACTCTACTAAAACCCACTTTCCATTGACTATTAAGGAAAAGAACAACAAGCCCTATTCAATTTCTCATAAGTTGTCAAATTTGAGTAATCCTTACTAAAGCAAAGATCTAGAATCTCTTGGCTGAAAAGAAAAAAGTTCTGCCTATTCATAAATCCATTACCTTAACAAAAAAAAAGGCATCAATCGAATTGTATGAAGGCAATCAAATCTTTACAAGACTTACTTCTTAAAGTTTCCATGGAACACTTCAGAACACTTATGAATCAACTTTTGCTTTAAAAAAGGAAGTTTGATTCAAGATAGGAGTTCACTGTGGGTTAAGTGAGTACATGAATGTCACATCAAAGATAGCTACATTTGGAATTTTCAAATCTCTCAAAATGTCTTACCTGTCATGGAAATTCATTGTAAAGAACATAAGAAAAATTAGACAATTTTTCTCCAGCTAGGTTGATAATGGAATGCTAGCTAATTTCTGGAAAGATACATGGACCCCCTAATGGTCCTCTAAATCAAATCAGTGACATGGATCCTTTATAGAGATTGGTTAAACCAAGCACAAATGTAGCCCAGACAATCTTTATTATAAATTATAGCACTTTCGGCACTCTATCATCCACTTGTCTTACATTTCTTAAGAACTAAAGACTAAATTAGTATGATGATAAGCTTACTTAGAAAATCGAACTTTTGGTAAAATATACAAATCAACCCTATAGATTACTCTACAATGAGCTAACCACTTAAGTTGATTAGTACAAGAGTGTATGGTGTAAATCATTGGCCCAGGGTTGTTCACACACTATGCAATGCTTTCAAACTCAAACTCCTAACCTTAGAAAGACTTGGTAAATATTTATACATCCCTAATTGGTGCACACTATGTAAGAGAGAGTTAGGATCCCACAATAATCTATTCTTTCAATGCATTTCTAAAAGAAATGAAAGTTTATCGTGCACTTATGTAGAGTGATAAAGCTCCCCTCAAAATAGGCTGAAATTATGACCTAGTGTTTGAGATTTGCAAACAAAACTAAAAGTGACAAATGGATTGTACACATAGTGCTTTCCTACCTTGTTACAAGTGTACGAACTGAAAGAAACAATATGGTTTATACAAATTTAGCTCATTCAAAGGATGAATTATCAAATCTTATAAGGGAACAAATCATATTGCGCCTAAGTCTTTACAACCACAACCACAAAGTCAGTCAAGAAATCAGCACCATCTGGAGAATTACTTAACCAATTGTTCAACTTGCCAATTAGCAGTATGGATCACCTATCATATAGTTATTAAGCTTATTTAGTTTCTTGATGTAATAGCTTCCCGCATTGTATCTCTATTTTATAATCCTTTCATTTAATGAATATATTATTATTATTATTATTATTATTATTATTATTATTATTATTATTATTATAAAAGAATATTTTATAACTTATAATTCTTATATTTACACTCATATTTGATATTTATAAATATTTATATAATATTTAGTTTATTTATGATAAATATTTTATTGAATTTAATCAAAATTACAGTGAATATATTTTCTCAACCTTTTCATTAATGTTTACTCTTAAAAGTTCATTTATTGCAAGAAATATTCTTTCTTTCTTTCATTATTTAAATTATTATGTTCTATCTAATCATATATTCTAATTGAAAATGAAAAATATAATTTTCTAAGATAAGTTATAAGAAAGCATCTTTCAAAAGAAATAAAAAAAAGTATCATTATTTTCATCATTATCATATTTGATGCAAAAGAAAAGGAAAAAAGTACTAAATATATTCTAAAAAAATAAAATAATTTATGAATAATGTGTTCTTTTTTCTTTTACAAAAAGTAATCTCTTTTCTTATGTAAAAAGTAAAGTTTTTATTTAAATGTGAAAAACTAACAACCAAAATAATATATTTTTCAATGTTTCATGTTGCTACATTTAAAGGGAGGAGGAAATAAACAAAAAACATTTTTTGTTTGATTTCCCAAAGCCAAGATCATTTAAATTCTGTAACATAATTATCATATACAATATAATAAAATATGAATCATTATTCGTATCTTGTTTCGAAACTTGATCATTTTTCTTGTTGTTTCCCTATATTCATTTCTGAAATCAGCTGATCTCAAACATTGTAGTCGCACAAGTGTCTATCCTCTAATAGTATCACAAAACATATTGAGATAACTCTACAACTATTATAAAGAGAGTTAGGAAAGGAGTGCTAGTTCCCTTGGTGCCTAAGCCTATTTATAATGTGTTATTGAAATTGAATTATAATTTAAATTACACTTTAAATATAATTACAATTAATTCTAATTAGATACCAATTATGCCTAAATAAGATCCAATATCTCATATTGATCCTTATTTGTTAAATATTTCATATTTAAATATAAAATTTTTCAAACTTTACAATCAAGTCCAATTTGATTAAAGCATCATTTCCCTCTTTAACCTATTTTTTATGTTTGACTCAGTAGGTTACTAGATATATTGGTAATGGATATGAATTATAACCCTAAATCATATTTAGCATTAGATAAATTAAACTCCTTTAATTTATCTTTAATTCTTTAATTAAATAATTTATATTCATAGATCAAGATTGGCATCTAGCAACGGATTATGACCACCTAAATATTTAGGAATGTCAAAGTGGTTTTGATAAACCTTTTCGTTCATGATTTTTTTATATAATTCAATTCTTTCATCATGCAATGTTTCAATTAAACATAGGATATGGTATTAATGTTATCTCTATTTGAGTTTAATTATATTAGTTCTCTAATATGACAACAACAACATGGTCCCAATAGAAATCTCACTTGGATGCAAAGTCTAGAGAGGTCCAGTAGTACACAAACTTACTTCAAATTATTAGAGAGGCCATTTTTGATAGACTCACGGTAAAGAAAGAAAAAAAATCTTCAAAATGATTTAAAGAAGAAAAATAATAATAACCAAATACATAAACAAATAATTGCATAAATAAATAAAAGAAAAAGAAAAAGAAAAATGAAGAAAAATGAAGGAAAAGATTTTTAATAACCTATGAAAAAAAACTCTTTATGAAAAGAAAAGGACCTTTTTGTGTAAGATTCTCGACCCTTATCCTCGTTCGCCAAAGTCTCATATTAAGGGCTAAGTCCTCGGTAAGTTCTAGTAGGGTCATATCATACCAGATTACCTCTTTCTAATTAATGATGCAACTACTAATATTTGAAAACTATTTTCAAAGTTTCATTCTAACTTGGCCAAAGATTTTTTGAATCAATATTAATTGAGAATAATATAACATTCTACATAATTATTTTAGGGTGATGAATCATATATTGATCACTTTACTATCTTCATATAGTTCATGTTATATCTAATTAATATCAACTAAGATACCCATAATTAGAATTGGTCATATAAGTAATATCAAAACATAGCATTCTTTATACGTGATATTTTGGAGATCTCAAGTCTACCATATCACTTATATAATAAAAACATCGATAATTAGTAATGTTATAAATGGATTTCTGAAATGGGGTCAATTTAGTGAACTTATTCTCTAACAACACTCACATATTTATTTAAGTATCTTCATATTTTAGTATGTGAGATTGATTACTTCCTTTATAAGGAAGAAACATAATGTATGTTAGTCTTTTTATGCTCTATTAATGTCTTATCTTAATAGACTAATGACTAGGATCTATTTAAGGATAATACATAAATGCAATATAAATATCATAAATATGGTCTCATAACAATTTCATTTGCAATGCATATTTATCTCATAGACTTTATCACATAGATCTGAATACGTAGAAGATAAATAATGCATTTAAATTTTTCACTAAACTATAACCAACAGATTGATTGTAGGGTATAAATCAATAATCTCTCATTTGTAGTAGGCCAACCATTTAAGTTTCTTATACCATATCTCTATATGACGATCATGTTTACTACTAGAAAAGGGGTTTAGTGAGAGAATTCTACAAGATTCTCTATAATGAGTACTAGTTTAAATCTTATAACTTTCATCATAATTAAGAGAACTACCTAAGTGTTTACTTGTATCTTTGATGAGACATTAGCTCCTTTTACATTCTCAATGGTTCTAATGTTCTATAGTACATTACTATCTAAACAATGTAAGAAACTATACCAAGTTCATTAAAGAACTTCTTGATCCAAATATTCATTTCCACTAAATGAAAGATATATTATAGCCTGATTAGCAGTTAATACTACATTAAAACCTTTCCAATCTTAAAACAATATTATTCTAAGTAAAATATAACTTAATTAAGAATTACTTATTAAGTTAATATCCTTGTAAGGTTGAACTTAAATATCAAGTCATATATAGAATAATGTATATCTTTAATACTTCACAAGTATGAGGTATCTTAAATACTAAACACCTTTAATATATAGTTTATGTATGTGGAGTAGAATAAGTAAACAACTTTCATAAATATCTTTATAGATCTAATTCCCAAAATTAAGTTATTACCTTTTTCACTTCTAATAAGAGTTGTTCTTAGACTATCATATATTCATAAATTGAAAATATGAGCAGTATGTCTTCGCATACTCCTATTGAAGAAGACAACCTACACTTTCACTAACTTTCTTGTAAACATGATAAATTCATAATCATCTTTATAACAAACTTTTTGAATTCATCATGAAAATAAAATTTTCAATGTCTCATAGTCTTTCAACTATATATCAAATATATCAATAAAGGTACAATTGGATATATTTTTATGAGAATTGGACTTTCACATTTCATCTTACTCCCACTACTTATCTCGATAACCATTCTCCTATAATCTTTCATTGAAACAAACAATTTGTTCAATGGGTGCAAGGTTATATCAAACCTTTTGGATATCTCATAACCTTTTATTATCTAATTTAGTTATAAATTTATTGGATAATAAATGCTTCAACTAAGCATCAAATCCCAAAATCATATAACTTTGACTCTTTGAAAGCCTTAGCATTCAGATATAGTATGAAATCTTGCTAATTACTTTAATTGAAACTTTCCAAGATAAGTTGTAGTAATAGGCTTAGTTATAGAAGAAATAAATATTGCACCATAAATATCTCATATTACATTTATATCCTTGAACAATACCATGCTCTATATGAAATTTAATTATGGGGATATTCATTAGAGAATCTTATTCCCTATAGATAAACAAAAAAATAAATGTCACCAAATAGTTCCTATTGAAGTGCTTCAACATTCTCAGTGATTAGTTTCTACTTAGATTTAAATTATTTTAACTTTTCAAAATTTTAAATCAATATTAATAAATATGACTATATCACATAAAGTCTTTAGTAATATAACCAAATATAAGCATCATCTTTTTATGAATTATTATCACATCCCATACATCCTATGTATAAGCTTTAGCTATTCACTATTATCATTGTCCTTTCATGAAATATTAATTTAGTTATTCTTTAACCCAATAAGTTTTACAAATTTTATATGATTCATAATAAAAAAGATACGTATATCTTTATATGTAATTTTATGTTTCTCATTATTTTGATTAAGAAATATGACATAAAAGGATACTTACAAATTTTATATGATGCATAATAAAAAAGATACATACATCTTTGTATGTAATTTTATGTTTCTCATTATTTTGATTTAAGAAATATGACATAAAAGGATATTCTCGATTACCTAGCTTTGTGTTCTTGCCACCAACATTAAGCATAAGTTTCCTTTTGATCAAACACACACGAACTATTTGCATAAACTTGAATTAACTACTTTTACTAAGCAATCTATTTCTTCCCATGCCTTAAACATTATAGTAATATTGAATCTAAATTCATTATCAAATACTCAAAAGTATGAATTAGAATTATATATGATCATTATATCAAGCATTGGCAAGAAAAGTCATGAAATCAATTTTCTTTAATGACAACTATTGTTATATCTAAGCTAACTAACATCTTTAATTGATGTCTATTTTTATGCTTTTAATAGGCTAAATTGAATGGAACAATTCCATCAAAATACCATGTTTTTGTCAAAATTTATGATAAATTAGTCAATTCAAAATGTCATTACATTTTGTCTTCCATATGATTTTGATATATCTCTAAAAAAAATTTCACTAAATCCTTAATAGGGATTATAACAAAATTGTACAATTGGCATACAACTTTTCTATATATCTTTGAGAATTCTTCTCAAACCTATCCTATGTCTAAGGAATTCGGTTCATTAACAACTTAGTATTAGCTATACTAAACAAAGGTAATTTATACTAAGAACAAAATATAAATGTAAGAAAAGTAAGCAATTGATTATATGTCATGACAACCAAATAAGATCAAGACTTTAATCATACATCTGGATACTCCCACTATTTCATTCGAAATAATAGTCCTCACTATTATTCAAAAGATTAATATCTTTATTAGGCTAAGATCTTATACAAATTTAGTTCATCTTAAGTTTACTCAAAAAACTAACTAAATTTAAATTAGGTAGATAACATTCTTATCAATTACATCTCATATGACTCCTAGATCTGTTAGGTGACAAATTTTTGTCAAAACGTATTTTATATGTTATTCCTAACTCTACCTCTAATTCATGTGATCATGAATTTACTCATCTAAATTACACAAATTTAGTTAAGTAGGACCCACTATTATAAGAAAAAAAAAACGTATTCGAGTTAAAGTAGCCTTGAGTTTGCTCAAACCAACCTAATAATAAATAGAACTCTTATTTATTCTTATAAAAATAGAAAGCAACAATCACGTTCTCATCTCATATTTAATATTTTAACGAAGAATTAATTTTGTTCGTCTCATCAAACACAAAATTACATATAAAAAGTTATATGTATATATACACACACACACACACACACACACACACACATATCAAACATATAAATAAAGCATACATCACACATATAATCAAATTATATGCATAAATATCAAACTTTGTTTGATTCTAGTTATTGATCTTCATAATGTAAAATAATACTTCCAACCCTTTGGATGGTTAAATTAAAGTAAACCCATTGATTGTTAAATAATTTAAATTCTTATTCCTAATAGAAATTTAATTTGGTTTAGCAACAATTTTCAAATCCGTTTGGAAATTATTTCTAATTATTTTGACTCTTTTAACAAAATTAATTAGAAACAAATTTCAATAAATTACATTTCTTACTTATTATAATTTAGAGAAAATCCTTTTCCAAAATTTTGTAAGTAAAATATTCTAACCCTACTAGAAAACATACATGATCTAATTAGAAATATTTTCAATCAAAAAACTATTTTCTAATATTAAAAGGGTATCAAATTAAAATAAATAAATTTAATTAAGAAACGCTTTCTTAATTATTTAAGAAAATAATTTTTTACTTCTTAAAGATTTTAATTAATTAATTTCAATATAATTAATTTAAATTTTAAAAATATTAAAATTTTATTTAGGATTAAACTAATTATTAATCTTAATCACATTAAGAAAAATAATTGATTTAATTTTAGAAATTTAAAATTCTTTAAATTTATGTTTGATTATGAGTTAGTCCATATGTGTTTGAACTTTAACCTTGTAACCAAACTCGATTTAGATTTATGTTTGATTATGAGTTACACTGAAAAAGCATGCAAAAGATAAAGGTTAGTGATAAAATGGGAGAAAGTAAATGAGATTATAGAGGTTTTGGAAAGCGCAGTTTATTGCCATGACAAATCATTTTTACTAATAAATATTTTCAGTAAAATTATTTATTCTTTTACGGAGTTATGATCAATAAAAGATGGCAATAAACAAGTAAATACACCAATAAAAAATGATAATACCTTTTTCTAAATGGTAACCGAAAATAACTTTTGAAATTTGTAGTTTCGAAAATAAACAAGATGACTGTGTATAAAAACCTTGGTTTTGACAACATCAAGAACGCATTTAGTAAAAGAAAGACAAAAAAATCGAAAAATATAAACAATTTAGTGTGAAAATTAAAAAATACTTTCTAATTTAAAGTGATGTAATCTTGTAAGGTGAGAATAAGTTTTCATATAACTTTGCTTTTTGGTATTGAAAAAGATTTGAAAGAATATAAGTTTATAAGTCGTCATAATTATTTTTAAATGTATACCTACATATGTTAATTAATTTTGTAAACATTTAACTAAGGGTCCAAGTTGTATTGTAAGAGAAACATAGTTGTGGAAAATTTTGACTGGATTTATAATGTATTTGAATCCACACTACAATAAATATGACTTTTGACTACGTTTTAATTTGCTAAGATTTTAAATTCATAGGTTAAAGTAAACTTTTGGCTTGAAATTTCAAAATTATAGCTAAAAGTAACTTTTTGATTAAGAAATTTAAAAATCATCATCTATTAAAGCAGAACTGATACAAGAAGCCATGGCAGCAATGGAGATCAAGGTGCCACACGCCAAGGCACGCTTACTTTGCCAAGCGGACCTATTACAAGGCAACGTGTAGCAAGGATTAAACAAACACTTCGAGGGTTTGTTCAAAGTCACATTACATCTCACCTTGATGACAAAGTCGAATCATCCATGGAGAATTCAAATGGAGTAGTTAAGCTTGTGATTCTTCTAAAGAGGGCGTATGGAGGCGCTAATACTTAGCCAAATTTTAAGACAAGTTCAATTATTCTTATGGGCTTAATTTAATATATTGGGCTTGTTATTTATCTTTATTTATTAGGGCCAAAAGACTTGTTATGGATTGGATATTTATTTGTAAGCTTACCTTAGTCTATTTTACGCTAGTTTTGGACAACCAAGCATGTGGGCCTAAGTAGAGTGCTCCATTAGGCCCATTCTCACCCTTAGGTTTATTTAAGTTATTTTTTGTCTTATTTAAGTTAGTTTAGCCCAATCCTAAGTGGATTAGGATCAAATTGCATTATTGGGCTATAACTCTTAAACTAGTTAGGATTAGGCTTGTTTTTAGTATTAAATGGGCTTGTAACCTATTCCTTTTAGGGTTAGGATGTGGGCAAGGGTATAATACCTTATGTTATCCTTGTAAACATCATATTAGTTAATTAATGAAATTTAGAGATATTCTCTTCAAGAAAGACGTGTTCTTCTTGTTGTTACTTCAAGAATGGCATCACTTATCAAGGTAATCGCTTATAGCGTGTTCAATTCTTTTATTTTCTTTGGGTTTGGGTCTTAATTTCGTATAATTGGGGTTTAAACTAGCATGTTCTTAGAATAGAAAGAGTGGGGTTTTGATTCAATAGGATTAGGGGGTTCAAGAACCTTGTTTTCTTGGGGTTTCCGTATCAAGAACCTTCAAAAATATAAGTTTTGCCTACATTTTAATTTTGCACAATTTCAAATTCATAGCTAAAGTAAACTTTTGCCTACAAAATTAGAAAATTGTAGCTAAAAGTAACTTTTGAGTCACAAAAGTTAAAAATCATCGCCTATTAAAGCAAAACCTCTAACGTTTTAATTTGCTATGATTCTAAATTCATAGCTAAAGTAATCCTTTAGCTATGAAATTAGAAAATTGTTGCTAAAAGTAACTTTTTGGTTACGAATTTAGAATCGTCTCCTATTGAAATAGAACCTCCTACGTTTTAATTTGCTATGATTTTAAATTCATAGATAAAAGTAATTTTGGCTACAAAATAGAAAATCATAGCTAAAAGTAACTTTTTGGCTGCAAAATTTAAAAATCGTCGAAGCAGAACCTCCCACGTCTTAATTTGTAATGATTCTAAATTCGTAGCTAAAAGTAAACTTTTGGCTACGAAATTGGGAAATCATAGCTAAAAGCAGCTTTTGGCTATGAATTTAAAATGGACACATATTGAAGGAGAACATCCTACATTTTAAATTCATAGCTAAAACACAAATATATCCCAGATTCTTTCAGCAATATTTTTCCACTACAAAATATTTTGTAGTCAAAAAATGCCCCCAAAAACCACTTAAAATACATCACTTTCTTTCATTTAATAACCTAACTGACCAATTTATTTCCTTTTATTATTTACTCTTATCATTTCTTCTTCTCTCATCATTTTGGCTATGAAGATACTCATATTTTGGCTTCAATTGTGGTTGTCTTGGCTTCGGTTGTGATGCTTCGATTGTGGTAATCTTCTTCTCTAGTTCTCATACTCTCCTGTTTTAGTTCTGATTGTGGTTATCTTGGCTGTGTTTATAGTGCTTTAATTGTGGTAGTCTTCTTCTCTGGTTTTCAGACACTTTTCTAGTCTCTCACTTTCTCTCTCTCTCTCTCTCTCTCTCTCTCGTTTTCTTTCCAAGTTCTCCGACCATGTCTTGGGTACTCCTCTCTTAGGTTCACCATTTGCACCTCCTCTGTTGTTGCTTTGGAACTTGTAACTATCCCACTTGCCCTCTTTAATGGCTTTGCCAGTTTTCTATATCTTTCATCGGTTTGGTATGTGTGTTGGTTCAGTTTTAATAGCTTTTAGGAATGTTTAGTTAATTCCAAGTTATGGAGAAATTTATGTTCCCATGATTTAATATAGAGAAAACTTTGTGGGAGAAGGTAGGGTGTAAACTTTAGTGCTCTTTTGAGAAAACGAAAATGTTTAGTGAATTTGATATCGGTTTTGAAGGTTTGGTTGAATAAGCTCTTATAGGAAACTGTGAATAAAGGTAGGACCTTCAATTAAGGACCTAAGTTAGGAGCTTCAATTAAGGACCTAAGTTGCTAAAACATTATAGTTTTTTCATAAGATTGGAGGTAATTCCTTCTCAAATTTTAAAACTTTGGGTCTTTCTTAGAATTAGAATGTCAGAACAGTTTGATGGTTATTTTCCAAATTGAGTGCTTATACTTGGGCGCTCAAATTTCTTTGTTTGTGGTTATTTAGTCACTCTTAATGCTTTTTGTTAAATCAGTTTTTGACTTAGCGAGTTAATGCTTTATTCAATGCTTTTTTCTGCTACTTGGTGAACGCAAGTACTGAAGATTCTAGGTTTCATAAATTTTCATACCTAAGTTATGCTTTGCTAGGTAAATCATTAAAGAAGAATTTGTTTCTGACTTTGTGGTATGAATAGTTTGATTGGCTTAATTTTTGGGTTGAGACCACTTTTTCCAAGAAAGTATATTCCTTATGACAAATCTTATGATCATTTGGTGTACTTTGAATTATAATGAATTGTCATTTTATCATTTGAGAATGCCACAACATAATCAAATGTTAAAGGTTGATCCATTTACATCTCTAGTATGTTATAAAACTCTAATAAAAAATGGTCCTCTAGATTTTAACTTATAAGTCACTATGCATACAAGTTAAATGTCTTTTCTATTTTCCTTTTATGGTTTAATAAGTAGAATTTGCAGGTTAGAAATTTACAGGTCTGGTTTTAAATCCTGTAAATTGTTGTTCAGTGAACCCGACGTCCTTAACTGAGATGGGTGGACAATGAACTTATCACATATTTTGAACGTATACATACATATTTTTACTTCTAAATATTGGAAAAGTTGATGAATATAACGGGGGCTCTATCTATTTTCATTAGGAAATTAAAGCATGTTTGCTAATCTTTGGCATTGCAAGATTTGTTTTAAGTTTTTGCAAGATATGGGTTGGTTTTACTAGAAACCGAGTTTTGGTAGTCCAATCCTTGAAAAATTCTTGTTCTTCTTACTTTTCTACATTTTCTTTAGCTATCGGCAAACGGTGTTGGGATTGGTGGTGATATTGGTTGGACGACTCAATCTTTTTATTGCTGCAACAATACAATTTTAACTTTTAACTTTCACTTTTATGATTATATGTCAACGTCCATCATGTGCAACCGGAATGTGGCATCATTATGCACTGTTACTGCTTTTTTCTTTCTCTTTGTTATTAATACAAAATTGACTCTTTTATACCTTACCCTTTTTTAAGTAAACAAATTAAGCTCCATCTTCAATTGATAAGAAAAGGTGGTGAAAGTGTAATGGTAGCTAATGTGGAGCAGCTACCTTCTCAAGAGGTTGGTCAATTAAAAGCTATTAATTTTCTAGGGGTCCCATTAAAAAGATGTAGAATTCAACTCTTAAACATTGTTCCACTATCATTGCAAAATTATTGTCAATCTTTCATTTCTGTCTATTTTATTGGTTTGTGTATTATTTTTCTTATGAAATGAAGAGGGTCTTACTTGGTTTGTTTGTTAGTTTGTCTATTTTATTGGTTTGTTTGTATACTTGTTTGTCTATTTTATTGGTTTGTTTGTATACTTGTTTGTTTCAAGTAACTCTTCTCTTTGCAGGATGACATTGCAAAGAAGTGTGACACATGTTTCTCATAAAGCAGTCTAAACGCTCATCAAGGTAGAGGGAAAATGTTATAACAAAGGATATATAATCCTATGGTTTTGAATTTGAGTCATTGCGAAATGTGAAAAGATGAAGAATCTTAGTGCCAGGTTTCATTGCATGGAGTACTTCTCTAAGGGAAAAAAGGATCACCATCTTGAAAAATCCTAAGAACAAGCATGAGGGACTTGACAACCACTATCTAATTCCTCGTCTTGCCAATTATTTTGGCAATAGCTTTTGCACAAGTAGCAGTATGTAATTTGTTAAACGAGATGAGACCCAAGAGTTCCTGCACATAATATTCATCAATGGGCACTTCATTGTGTCTCGTAGCTTTAAGAATCAAAATTTTGAGGTTTGAGGAATTATTATTGGAAACTTTAGAAAGGCTGATACTGGTTTGGTATTTCACAGCCCCAAGTGCCTTCCTAACTTGCTAGGCATGTTTCAATCAATCAAATACTCCTACAATTGCAAAATTCCTTAACTTGCTCAACTTGTCATTAATATCGTGTATGGGAGCAAATAGTCTTCCTTTAATGTTATATTCTTTTTTTTGTTCAATTTAATGATATTTATATAATTTTGCTTTATATACACAATGCTCGATATTTTAAATTAATAATATTTGTATATGATTTAATTTTGTACTAATAAGCAAATAATTTACAATAAAAAATATGTTAATACATTATATACAAAAATGTATTTTTCAATATCATGGATTAAAAATGTAATGAATAACATATCATTATATTATTAAAACACATTAAATAATATTTTGCTATGTTATAAAATACGTAGCAAATAATATTTCATTACATTATGAAAAGTGTAGTAAATTACAATTAGTTACGTTATAAAAAACATAGGTAATAAATACTATATAGCTATGAAGAGAAATGCCTACGTTTTTTTCATAGCCAATTCTCTTCTTTGTTGTAGTGCTAGGGATGCTAGATTAAAATCATATTCTTTTGCTTTTCTGAATATTTTCAATACTATTTTTAGTTTATATGTTTTTCAAAATTGATAATTAAATCATTTATAAAAATCCCTTTTTATTTGTAAGGGCCATAGTTTTATGTTTTTACACTTGTTTATGTTTATGATGAATATAATTTTAGAAAATAATTAAATGGTTTCAAAATTTAAGAAAAAAATTCCATTTGTTCCATTTTTTGAATCATGACTTAAAAGTTTTGGTTTAATTTATACCTTACAATCAATATGTTGATTGTATATTTATGACATAATTAATTAAAAATATTATTTAACCTTACATATTTGTTAGTTAACTAACGTATAAAATAAAGTGCATAAGATAAATATACTTTATGAATAAAATTACGATGTTGTCACATTTATAAGATTTATATTGCAATTAGTCAACTGTTGCTTTACTAAGACCGAACATCAACTCCATGAAGATAATTGGATTATTAAGCGCATTATTTGATGGAAATTTTGATTTGGTAACTAAATAAATATTTTATTATGAAATACTTCTTATCAGATTTAAGTGCATTTCATACTGACCATATTTTGATTTGACTCATTAACACAAAATACATAAAAATAGAAACACCAATTTCCTTTAAGGTATCACGAGAAAAGAAAAAACAAATAAAGAATGTGAAGTTTATCTATCGTTTAAGGTTTCACCATTATTCAAAGATGTGGAATCGTACTCATCTAGGTCAATCAAACTATTTGATTATTTAATTCAACGAAATTATTTTAGAATTCAAGCATATTTAATGTGCTTTTGCTAATTAAATTAATTTAAGGATTGTTGAACTATTTCTACGTAAATTAAGTGATTCATATCCATTTTAATTATATCCAATTTGAACTATATTAAAATGAAAATTTCATGTATGAATCCATCACTAATAAATTGATCTTTGTTCCTTTATACTTTTTTAAGAGATTAGTTTTAAGTCATGGTGTACAGAAATTCGATGCTTCTAAAAAATGTTTTATGTTGAAAACAAGTCGAATTGGATGGCCAGTAATAATTGTCAAGTACAAGATTTGGAAATTGTACATTAAAGAAGTACATGTGCTTTTGGCATATTTTATTAAGGTGTTATTTAGAATTAATCATAGTATAATCATTGCATGCAACAAAATAAAAAAAATTATTTATTATATATATCTCTTTAATTGATTAAAGTTGTATGGCAATTAAAAACCTTAAAATTAAAGAGAAAATTATTTATGCATTTTGGTTATTTTTTAGATAATTGTTAAAAATATAAACTTAACATGTTTTATTAGTTACATTACAAATTTTTAGATTTTATCAATAAAATACATAAATTATATAAATCAAGTTCAAAATTGCATTCCATACATAAATTTTAAGATATTTCATACTATTTATGATGTTTATAGATATGGTTCAAGAAAAGGTGAAATTATAAACTAACTAAAGATTCTCTAAAGCTGCAAATTTTACTTTCCTATAGAAACCAATTCATAGTTTTACTTTCCCAATTTATCTTGTAATTTGTACAAATCTACACTTAATGGAGTCTTCATCTTTCCTTTCCTTTTTTTCCTCTAATTTTGAGATTCTTTTTTCTGCCTTCGCCACCTTTGAATCATTGCTAACACTTCTACAATCACTTATAATTTCAAATCTCATGGTGTCAAAATGGTTAAAGAAATTCCAACCAAAATCTCCTTATGTTATTTGTAATGTTGGTGGTGGCTTTTGCATATATCAAAAGCTTTGTTCCACTGTCAAATTCTTCATTAGAATTTGAAGCTATACAAGATTCACATGCAGCATCTTTATGTTGTAGACCCAAATAACTCTTGATGAAGAAACAAGGATTTTGTAATGACATTTTGTTCTGGTAGAGGTGACGATGGAGAAGCAAGAGGAAAAGTGACGATAGATGGTGAAATTGGTTAAAGGTGGGCAAAGGAGCAACCAAGATCGTAACTTGAATAGTGTTGGAAAATTCCTTAGACTTGCATATTATTACAAAATAAATGTCAAACTGACTAGATCTTAGGAAAATTTGATTATAATATTTGGTGCTTGATTTTAGGAATCAATTTAGAAATATTCTTGTGATAGTTAGCAAATAAATAAGATTTTTTGTTACATTTAAGCTCTTTATAATCAGCTTTGTTGCTGTCAATAAATGAGTGTGTCTTACAATAAAAACATCTTTTCCTTCACTTCTGTTCACGTATTATGCTTCAGCTTTAAAAACAAAATGGCATCAGACTATTTGTCTTAAGGGACCTGTGAGATGAGTGAAACCAAAACACAAACTTGATTTACAACCCAGAATTACAACAAGAATTACAACCATTTTCAAGCAATAGAAATTGAAACACAACTGTCTCAAGGTGCACCATCAATTTTTAATGGTGAAAACTATCAAGTTTGGGCTGTTTGAATGAAAGCTCATCTTGATGCTATGGATGTTTGAGAAGATATGGAGGAAGACTATGAAGTGCTTTCATTACCAACAAATCCTACAATGACTCAAATCAAGATGCAAAAAGAAAGGAAAAATAAGAAGTCTAAAGCCAAAGTTTGCTTGTTTTCTGCTGTTTCAAACATCATATTCACAAAAATTATGAATCTAGAGTCGGCAAAAGATATCTGGGATTACCTCAAAAAAGAATACCAAGGCAATGAAAGAACAACGAGTATGCAAGTGCTCAACTTGATTAGAGAATTTGAAATGCTAAAGATAAAAGAGTCAGATACCATTAAAAAATACTCCGACAAGTTGCTCGGCATAGTAAACAAAGTGAGCTTATTAGGTAAGGATTTTTCTGAGGAACCAATAGTACAAAAAGTTCTTGTAACCTTACCTAAAAAATATGAATCTAAAATTTTTGCATTGGAAGAAGTTAAGGATCTATCAAGTATGTCTTTGGCAGAATTAATAAATGCACTATAGGCACAAAAACAAAGGAGGATGATGAGAGAAAAAGGAATTATTAAAGGTGCTCTACTAGCAAAAGAAAAAAAATTCAGGAGGAGACAAAAACAAGAGTTTCAACAAGATCGACAACAACAATAACAACAACAGAAACAATGATGATTCATATCCACCATATCCACCATGCCCACTTTGCAAGAAAACAAATCACCCACAAAGAAATGTTGGTGGAGACCTGATATCAAATGCAGAAAATGTGGACAAATTGGGCATATGAAGAATATTTGCAATTCACGAAATGAAAGAGGCAAAAACAACTACTAAGCAACATTAAGAGAATGAATTATTTTGACATTAAAGGGAGGAGATTGTTAGAAAATTCCTTAGGCTTGTAGATTATTACGAAATAAATGGTCAAACTGACTAAGTCTTAGATAAATTTGATTATGATATTTAGTGCTTAATTTTAGGAATCAGTTTAGAGATATTCTTGTAATAGTTAACAAATAAATAAGATTTTCTATTACATTTAAGCTCTATATAATGAACTTTGTTGCTGTCAATAAATAAGTATGTTCTACAACAAAAATATCTTTTCCTTAACTTCTATTCACTTATTATGCTTCAGCTTTAAAAAACAACAAATAGTTTCACGTAGCATCGATTTGGTAGATAAATTCTATTAATTTCACTGGTTCGACACAGTTGAAATTAACAATATAAATTTTGTTTATTATCTTATTCAACAAATTTATTAATATAACAAAAATGAAATATTAGTTGATTCCGGTCAAGTTACCGGCTGAAAATTCTGTCATTGGACAAAGCTGAAAAGAATCAAGCAGGCAAAGCTATTACGTGCCAAGCATAAATGGACGAAGTCAAAAGAAAAACATTGGAAAAAGCTAAAGCGAACCGAAAGGTTTCCGTGGCCCACAGTGCATGACGTGTGACCGCACATGACATCATTCCCAATACCACGCGATCAGCAGATTATGTTCTGCTGGTGACACGTGTCGCCACGCTGGCTCCGATTCAGAACAACACGTTATGCATGCGTTGAGTAAAACTGAAGCTTTTTGAAAGCACAAAAGCCAAACAACAAAACAAAAAACGAGGTTATCTATATTATAAAATAAATGTAAAGGGAAAAGATTCTGCAACGTACGTGTGGGCCGGCAGTTATTATACGGTCAAGGGCGCAAGATAAATTAGGTTGTTCAGTTACTTTAAGACGAGTGGTTGGGCGGCTTTAACCCCGCAGGGTCTTATTTTACACGTTGGTACAGTTTAGTTTTATTTATTTTATTCTAAATTATTAAACTATGTTATAATATTAGAAAATTTAAAATAGAGTTATTATTATTATTTTAATATAAATAATTATATGATTTATTATTATACATATAACATAATTGCATGACTTTTGTAACTCAATTTTAATAATAATTTAGTAAATTAATTTGATTAAAATAGTAAAAGATTTTTAGATCATAATACCACAATATATAATTTTAAATAACATAAATATTTTTAAAAATAAAATCATAAATGTGATGCGTATATTTTACTTTTTAAATAGCTTTAAAATTTGGTATGATAAATTAAATTGAAGGATTTACTTATTTATTTATTAGTTCTTAAAATATAATAACTATAAAACATGAGGAATCATTATATTTTTTATATAAAATGAAGAAGTATATAAGCAAAACTAAACTAGCCACGGTGACTTCTTTCTTTCCGTTGCTCACTTTTTTAGTCACAGTCAATATGCATGTGCCGGAATCATAGTTTTAAAAACTAGACCGGACCGGCCGGTCCGATCAATGACCGGTTGGCTATCCGGTCCGATTCAACTCAAAAAATCGGCTATAAATTGAACCAGTGTAAACCGGTCCGACCATTGGTTCAGCAAAATTTTTATTTTTATTTTTTATTTTTTAAAATATTTTTAATATTAAATATAATTATTGCATAATTATGACGTTACACTGGTTCGACCAGATCAACAAACCGGTGACCAGTAAGGCCTCCGGTTCAATGACCGGTTCGGGTTTCAAAACACTGGCCGGAATTAAAGAGATTACATATATAAAAATGGTGGGAAACTGGGTTGGGATCCAATCTCGATCACAGCAGAATAATTACGAAATCTTTTCGTAACCTTTGATTTTTCGAAAACCAAGATCTTTTTAATTATAAAATAATTAACACAAATCATAATAAAACGAAAACTTAATTTATATCTTATTCCAAAACTTGATCTTTTTCTTGTCACATCCCTCAAGTCGTTCCCGAAATCGATCCGTTTTAATCACCGTAGCTGAACAAATGTCTGATCTCTAATGATATCTATAAAATAAGTTAAGAGAACTATGTAACTCTTGCAGAGATGATTAAGCAAGAAGTACTGGCTCCATAGAGCTTAAGACTATTTATAATAAGTTCTAAACGTTTTGGTAATTTAATTGAAATTAAATTCTAATTTCAATTAAACTTTATTTAGAAGGACTTGATTGTAAAATTTTGAGAAATTTTATGATTAAATATTAGATATTTAATAAATAGAGATCAATTTGACATATTGAATCTTATATGAGTATAATTGGATTCAATATCTCAAATTCTAATTCTAATTAAATACCAATTATACTCATATAAGATTCAATATCTCAAATTGTAATTCTAATTAAATACCAATTATACTCATACAAGATTCAATATCTCAAATTGATCTCTATTTATTAAATATCTAATATTTAATCATAAAATTTCTCAAAATTTTACAATCAAGTCTAACTTAATTAAATTAACTTTGCTCTCTTCAACCCATTCTATATGTAAGACCTATTAAGTTCTCAAATATGTTAGCAATGATTACAATTATTATAATTCATAATTAGAATTAGATAAATTAAAATTCCTTTTAATTTATCTTTAATTCTCCAATTAAACAATTTATAATCATAGATCAAGATTGACGTCTAGCAACGCGCCATTTAAGAATGTTAAAGTGATTTTGACTAACCTTTTCGCATATGATTTTTCAATATAATTCAACCATTTCATCATACAATTTCTGATTAGACATAGAACATGGAATTAATGTCTACTATATTTTGAGTCTAATCATATTAGTTCTCTACCATTAGTTATCGATTCAATTAATGACATTTGTAAACTATTTACAAAATGTCATTATGCCTTGGGTAAGGATTTCTTGAATTTTATCCAAAAAAAAAGATTTCTTGAATCAATACTAATCGAGAACAACAGAACATTCTCCCTAATTACTTTAGGGTGATTAATCATATCTTGACCACACCTCTATCTCTATATAATTCGTGCTACATCCAATGACTACCGATTGACCGACCCATGATTAAGTAAGTCATAAATAGTATCAAAATATAATAATCCCTATATATGATAACTTTGGTGACTCAATGATCACTTATACAATCATCACAATAAGAATTCTATAGACATATAAGTAATGTTCCAAATGAATTTCTCCTGTCTGGTCTATTCAGTCAACTTGTTTTCTACCAAGCACCCATACGTTTATTTAAGTATCTCTATACTTTAGCCCATGAGATCGAACACTTCCTTCATAAGGAAAAATATGATGTTTGCTACTCTTTTTGCATTCTATTAATGTCTAATCTTAGTAAAACAATAACTATGAACAATTTAGGGATAATACATAAATGCAATATAAATCTCATAATTATAATCTTATTATAATTTTATTTGCAATGTACAATTATCCCATGGACTTTATCATATACATCTAAACATATACAAGATAAATAATGCCTTTAAATTATTTTGTTACTAAACTATAACCAAAGAGATTGGTTGTAGGCATAAACTAACCAAAAATACATGAAAAAATATAAAGACGATGGAAGGATGCAAATAATACACAAATACATGACTTCTAGAAAATTGATGGATAAAGACCTATTCAATTTAAAGAGAAATGATAAAAATCTCGAATCTGTACATCAGGAGATTATAAATTTGGATATTATAGATTAGATGGATACTCTTTCCAAGATTCATCTAGTTAGATATTTATACATAAGATTCTCATATGAATTGTCCTACCCTAAAAAAAATATTTTTAAGAAATTGTTTTACTTCATAAAGGACCATAAATGAGAACAATATATCTATATATAGGATTTGTAACCCAATATCTTTAAAGTTTGAGGTAAACATAGTAACACTAACGTGTGATAGGACTATATTTAATATCTTTATATCACATTTTATATGAAATTATATGATTTTTTTCTTTATCTAATTCATTTTCTTATATGATAATCTTAAGGAGAAATTATAGATCTGAGTGTATTATTTTTCATAGTTGTCCGATCAAAAAGATATTAGTCATTTAGAAGCTAATAAGATGGATAACAACTTTTTAGAAGCATCAATGATTAATCCTAGCTTTAAAATGTCAAAAGTTAGAGAAATTGGTGAAAAAGGCCAGCTGAATATCGAATAAAACTAGGAGATAAATGCTTATCTTTTGCAAAGCTCAAGAGCTGAAGAAATAGAAGATAACTGGTGTTGAGTACAAGATGATTTTAGGCATCAATTACATACTAATTTGAGATAACTAAAATTCTAAAAGTTAATCAATGTCGGTGTGAAAGTTGGCCCAATGTTGATTCTCATACACGTAATATAAAGATATACAAAATTAAAACTTTAATCACCTTCAGACTATATGATGTAAACCCTAGCTATAAATATTATTATTAGGGTTAAGGAGCTTTTGGAGTAATGTGACAACCACCTTAAGTTTCAGTGATTATTTTAGGATTCTCAATAATAAAGAAGGCTTCGAGGAAAGGATTAGAAGAAGATCAACCTTAACTTGGTACAATTGGGCTATCTTATTTTATCTTTCCCTCTTTCCTTTCTTTTATGATAGAATTGATTTGTTTTAGTTTTATTTTAATTATGTTGAGTAATTAAATACCTAATTAGGGTAAGAAATATAATTTATGGTAGATCATTCAATTGTTAATGCATAAAGAATTATCATCTAATTGAATTTAATCTCTTTGATTTTAATTTTTGAGTTTGTGAATGATCCTCACATATTTAATCTTAGGGATTGTATGAAGAATGGAGAGGTGAAGTATGATCCGTGCACTAGGAGAATAAACACCTTATGTTTAGAAAATTAGATTTTATAGACCGTATTGATAACTAAATAGATTAACTATACTCAATGAGTTTGATTGGTTGAATTACATGTTAAAAGGTGATAATTATTTAGTTAAATATATTTGTGTGGCTCAGAAGAGGGCATAGATGCATTAGGTTAATTGTTATTTTAACCTAGATATCAATCATTATATGAAAATTGAAGTTCCATATGAGTGAACCATGAAACCTTAGTGTTTATCTTATTGATTTCTCTTTATTTAATCATCTTGTTTTTATTAGTTTAGATATTGATTATTTTTTACTAAAATTTGTTTAATTTAGTTTAATTGCTTAGATTGGATTAATAATCATAGAAGTATAATCCTCATGGGATTGATTCTCTAAAATACTCAAGAATTTATTACTTGTTACAATAGATTATGTGTACTTCCAGAAAAAACTTGATTAAGTTTTTGCTGTTATCAGTGACTATTTACTTACTATCTTATCAATTCTAGTTTTTCCTTTTATTTTTAATTTTTATTTTATCTTTATGTAGTTGTTGCAAGAAAAGAAATTCAAGAGTAATAACTTGGATCACCTACTCCCTATAATCTTAAAATTAAGTGAACCTGTAAATAAAATAAAGCACGAAGGAGGTGAGAGATGGTTGCAAATTAGGAAAAAATCGTTGTTAGTATAAAGCAACAATAACCACGTCAAATACGTATAAGATAAATTTAGATGTCAAAGATTAGTATGAATCTCTTATACATTAAACTAAACTAAAGGGTGAAGAATTACAAGTTAAAGTAAGTCCATCTTTACTTGCTATCGAGATTTGGTGGATTATATGGAGAAGAAACAATCACATTCATTAAAGAATTTTGTTTGGTGATCCAAACACTTTTATTAAATGGCCTTACAAAAAATGAGCTTTAGATAAGGTGTTTTTCTTACTATATGAGAGATCGAGTAAGGATGTCGTTCATCTCAGCTGAGGTAGATTCTTTTAAGGACCAAAAGTACAAAGACTTCATATTATTATTCTTCCTTTCGTATAAGACCACTGAGTTGAGGATGTAAATTCAGAGCATTGTACAGAAAAAGGAAGAAGCATTCCACAAAGCTTGGAAATGATACAGAGTTTTGCTCAGCCATTGCCCATACTATTAGTATTTATTGCAACTAGTTATCCAATTCTTCTATAAAGGCCTTAAATTAACATGTCAGACTTTGTTGAAATTGTAGTGAGAGGGAAAATATCCATAAAAAATGTTAAGGAAGCAAAGGATATCATTGAGACTTTGGCTAAAAATTCATAAACTACGGTGGTAAGGGAAAAGTCAAAAACATCCCATTATGAGATTCAAGCATCTTCAGACTTGGCATCATAGTTAGCTGATCTTTTGAATAAAATAAAGATGTTTTTTAATAGAGACATGGGAAATAAAGAGGCATAATATCAACATGGCATGTGTGGGCATCCTTCCTATGTATGCATAAATATGGAGTCGATCTTAAATTACTACAAAAAGGCTAATTACATAACTACTTGTAAAGGAAAACAAATAGTGAAGAATGACCAATTCTCCAATACTTACAATATAGGTGTATAGAAATCACCCAAATTTTTTATGGAAGGAGCAATGAGTTAAAGTAGGCAAACCTATTTGATATCTTGATTCCAAAAATGACCTTAGTTTCAAAAACCACTACCATAAAACTACAGGAAGAGATGCTTAAACAATCTTCCATAGATGTTGAACTAGATAACTTAGAGAAACTTAAAACCTAAATGGGTGGAATTGAAAAGATATTTCAATCTAATTATGTATCCATTCATAACTTAGAGGTGCAAGTGAGCTAATTAGCTCAGGAGGTGAGTGCACAAGGTTAAGAAAAGCTTCTTAGTAACATTAAGGTGAACTTAAAGATCAAGTGCTAGCTATTACACTTAAGAATACAACAAACTTAATGATGAAGTTAATAAAGAGGAGCAAGTGATGATGTTAGAAAAGCCTAAAAAAGAGAGTGATTAAGATGGAAAGAAACAAATTGACATGGATCTCATCTTCAACGGACATCGTTCAAGAGCAAAACCCATTATCCATTGTGAAATCATATGTGTCCTTGGTTCCATACCCGCAAAGGATGATGAAGAAGAAGAAGGATGAAAACAAATTCAATAAATTTTTAGATATCTTTAAGAAGATGCACATTAATATATCCTTTATCAAAACATTATCTAAGATGTTAGCATATGTTAAAGTTTTTTAAGGAGATTATTTATAACAAAAACAAACTTGAGGAGTATTCTACTATGCCTTTACTGAGGAGTGTAGTGCAATCTTGCATAAGAAATTACCTCCAAAGTTGAAGGATCTAGGGAGTTTTACTAGTCCATTTCAAAAAAAATTTCTTCTAATACTATTAAGTGCTTATGTGATTTAGGTTCAAGTGTTAATCTTAAGCCTTTATCTATCTTTAGGAAGCTTGGAATAGGGAATCCAAGCCTAAAAATGTGTCACACTAGCTATCAGATCAATCCATTAAATGACCAATTGGGGTAGTGGAAGATTTAGTTATTAAAGTACAAATATTCATCTTTTTGTTGACTTTTTGACAATAGACATTAAGTATGACATTGAGGTTCACATCATCTTAAGGAGACCAATTTTTGGAAATTAGAGGGAGGGGTGATAATTGACGTAGTTAATGGTAAGTTGAAACTTAATATGGGTAAGGAGAAGGTAGATTTCTATATCTACAAGGTCTTGAAAAGACTTCTTGTCTTTAATGATGAATGTTATAGGTTGGACATAATCAACGTTATTATGTATGAAGTACCTAAAGTTAGTTATGATGATTCTTTGAAAATGTGTAAAACATTAGGACTTAATAATAAATAGGAGGATCTTGAACTTGTGGAGAGTGCTTTTAAAGTGGAAGGAAAGGACTACAAACTCCAACGTCTTCATGATTTCAAGGACTTAGGAGGAGGAAAGCATATACCTTTACTGTTTGCCAAAGAAGCACTTGACCTAGAATTGGAAGAAGCTACCTTATTATTGGTGTTATATATACTAATGAGACAAAAACATTTATCTTATTAATATATCTTACTCTTAGGAAGGTAGTCGAGCTCATCCAAAGTGAAGAATTTAAATGGAAATTCCCACTAAAAGACTTGTAAAGAAGTGTTTACTTAGAGGAAACCTAAAAATTTTAAATTTATTTCTCTTTTAATTCAATTTCTCCATCTTTGGTTTTTTATCGATGATTATTTTTTGTATTAGGAAAAATTTTGTGGAATTTCTTAGATTTTTATCTCATCAACCTTGCATGGAAGTAGGATATATCTCTTAAATTTAATTTGCTTTTATCATTAAGTTTATTATTTATTTGACATTGAGGCCAACGTTATATTTAACTATATGGGTTAAAATTTCTAAGATTTTTCCTTAGTTTTGTGTTTAAACTACCCTATTTTCTTTTTTTATAACATAGTTTAGGTTGATTTTTTTGTGTTTTATATGTTAATTCATACACGTATATCATTTTTAATGAGCATATTCATACAACCTCAGTTAGTGGCTTACATATTAAGACATAATGTATAGCCTCAAACTAGTGGATTGAATCAATTATAATTATCATATTTGCATGTCTTGAATCTCCTTTATAATGGTTTAAACAAGGTCTCACTGGTCATAATATTCTCCTTAATGTTGTAATCTATTAACAATGTGGTTTGATATAGATCATAGGTTAAGAATTTTGTATTCTTGGAGTCGATTAGCCAACTGTGAAGAAACAAGAATGGACCTCTCTAATGATAGGGATGTGATAACAAAAGATATAAACTATACCAATAATGATCAAATAAGGTTATTTAAGTACATAGAAGAATAACATGTGGATCAATTTGGGGAGACTTGATAAATGGCAGCCAAGTAACTTGGGAAAAGAGGAGGGGTGGGCTAACAATGACTTAAAGGTTAAAGAGGAAGGAAAAAAACATAGAAACATTGTCTAGCCACAAAGGATAACAATGCAGCAGTTGGCAACATCCACTAATAGTCTTTTGGGATAAATAACAAGTTCTCATGTTAAATTGAACAAGCTATAGATTTACCTTTAGCATCACCCATTGCCTCCTCCATCTCCTCAATGACCTTCAGAAACTATAACTTATGAGTTACATATACTGTAGTTAAGTTATTTAGGATCTGTGGATTTCTATTGTTTTTTATCTAACTTTTAGTTGTTTACTTTATTTGAATTTAAGTATATTATAAATTTCAAATGCAAAGTGAATGTTATTTTCATATTTATGCCTCTCCATTTTTTAGTTTTTATGCAACTAGGCAAAGTAAAGTGATTATAATGGAAGTAACCTTTCAAACATCTAGTTTTTATGGAGTTTTTGCATTCGTTTTATGTTACTAGTTATGCCCAGTATTAGGGACAACATTGTTCTAGGTATGGAGGAGTTGAAATGAGATTTATCTAATTATATGTCGTTTTTCAAATTTTAAAATTTTTTTGTGTTGTTTTTTACTTTTCTTATTATTTTTGTAACTAGGTTCTCATTAGTTACTCTATGTTGATAGCATGAGTGCATAGATAATTTACAGTTGAGATTTGATTAAGTCGTTGCTATGAAAATCTTGAATGTTGGGAAACCAAATTTGTTAGGTGATGAGGCTTTGATTAAACTTATCTCGTAAGAATTTGAGCCATCACATATTTTATTTTTCTAATGGGGGTTAACTAATGATTGTGAATTAATGTTTGTGGATATCATTTTAGTAAATCCTTAGGAAACTATAACTCCTCCACTAGGGACACATCGGGGTTTAAAGGCTTATGGTCTACACTAAAGGTCACTATACACCTATAAAAGTGGAATTTTTCTTAATTAAGTTAGCTAGTTTAGTTGGCTAAGGTTTTCTTATCGTCAATTGTTTGAGGACAAGTAATAAGTGTAGGAGAATTTAATGGGCTATATTTTACATGCTATTAAAGGTTAAATTAATTATATTTTATCATCTTTATGGCATGTTTTAACATAACTATATGATATTTTCCTATGTTTAGTTCATTATGTTATATGTGATGAGTTTGAGGAGAAATCCTATATTTGAGTGCACTATTCTTCATAGTTTTAAGATCAAGAAAATATTGGAGTCATTTGGAAGCTAACAATAAGAAAAAAACAACTTTATAGAAAGAATTAGAGTTCGATTCAAGCTTAAAGATGCCTAAATTGGAGAAATTAGAGGAAAAGGCTAGAAAGATGTCGAATATAGCCAGGAGATAAGTGTCTCTTACAAGGTTCAAAAGTTGAAGAAATAGAAGATAACTAGCACTAGATACATACTAATTTGAGACTAAAGTTTTAGAAGCTAGCCAACACTAGTGTAGAAGCTAGTTTGACATTAGTTCACATATACGTCAGCCAAAGATACACAAAATTAAAAGTTTAATCATCTTAGGACTCTATGATGTAAACCCTAGTTATGAATATTCTTATTAGGGTTAACTTATGAGCTTTTAGAGATGTGTGATAACCACCTTGAGTTTTAGTGATTGGTTAGCATTTCTTAGTATCTAAGAAGACTTGGAAGCAAGGATTGGAAGAAGATCAATCTACTTAGACACATTTAGGATATCTTGTTCTATCTTTCCTTATTTTCTTCCTTTTATCTTAACATTTATTCATTATATTGAGTAGTTAAAATCCTTAGTTAGGGTTAGGAATGTAGTTTATGATAGATCTTTCAATTATTAATATACGATAGATTATCATCTAATTGAATTTATTCTCTTTGATTTTAATTATTAAATTTATGATTGGCCATTAAAGATTCAACGTTAGGGGTTGTATAAAGGATTAGGAGGTGAAGTATGATCCTTACAATAGGACAATAAGTACCTTAAATATAGAAGAAGGGATTTTGTCTATTATGTTAACTCTACTTAATAAGTTTGATTAGGTTGAATTGTGCATTAGGAAGTGATAATTACCTAATTTAATAGACATATGTTCCTCAAGAGAGGGTATAGGTGCATTAGGCTAATTTTTATTTCAACCACGATAATTAATCATTGTATAATAATTAGGAATTTGTTATATCCCCCTTATATATATACATATATATACATTACCTAGTTTAATATACATGTGTGCCTCAAGAGAGGGTATAGATGCATTAGGCTAATTTTTATTTCAACCAAGATAATTAATCATTGTATAATAATTAGGATTTCACAATATCCCCCTTATATATAGATACATATATTCTATATATATACATATACATGTATATCTATATATATATATATATGTATATATATACATGTACATACATAATTTGAGTAGCAATTGTCAATATGCCTATGTGAGTAATACCATGATAGCATATGTATTTATCATGGTCCTCGTATGACGAAGTGCTTGTTTGAGAGACTGTGTGATTGAAATTTGGATTGTGTATTGGGATTGTGGAGGAGGAAATATCTGTAAGATGTGCCACCTGATGGGTACACATCAGAACCAGTAGACATTGATTTGATTATGAGAGATAATTGTGATATGACATTAAGATATAATACGGATCAATCTTGGTTGATGTTTGGCTCTTGATTCGGTCCCTGTTTGATATGTGTATTATCAATGTGATTGTGAATTTGGACATATTAAGTAAGGGCTAGTTTATTAGTGATGTTTAACTCTATGCAGTCCCTTTAGATTAAGAAAGCCTTACGACTATATGAGTTTATTGGTGATGCTTCACTCCCAACAATGATCTAAGGTGTAGTCTTATGAGGATGTACACTTAGAAAATATGGTCCTACAGATATTCCTTCTCTATGACTTATTGTGTATTGCATATGATTTCTCATACATCATATATGTGTATTTATACTAATATAAACTGTATATTATCTGAGCACATCACTATATGGACTTACCTTGTATGTCTGACTCCCCTCAATTCTATTTTTTTTAGGTTAGCTACCACTAACTTTGTAACATTGACTCTGGGAAGTCTTGGCTACAAGATATCTACATCTATGCATGCTTTTTATTTATTCACACTTGTACTCTAGTGTCCACAATGATATGATTTAATATGTTGAAAAAAATGTTGATGCATACTAACATTATTTTACTTAATTGTCTTCATACTTACGTGTGCCCATGTTGTCACTTAGTTTTTAGATTTTAAATTTATTTTTCTCACTAATAGTCAGTGTTATGTGTGATCTGAAGGTTTTAGCTTTTGGTTTTTACGTTCCGATCACATCCCCACTTAAGTCGTGAAACAATTGGTATGAGGGCCTAGGTTAAAGGATTTAAGGCCTAGAGTATAATTTTGCTTATAATTGTGGACATATAGGAATTTACTCCCTCTTCGAAATGACTACCTTAGTTAAAATACTCATATGTTCTAATTGGTGGTACTAACCATTCCTTTGCTTCTCTTGTCAGTATGAATAGATGTGCATAATTTCTTGCCTACCTTGACTGAGAGGCTCATAATAAGGCCTCATGCAAGATGAGGTGCCTACCTTTGCTACCTTAGTTGGAAGGTACAGTAGTCATAGGACGACCAAAATTGTAGAAGAGTTAAGTGTGTCAAAAGGAGTTCTTGAGACACCTTCATTTGACATTAAAACGTTTCTAGCTGGAATATAAGCTAACAATGCAATGTTCCTAAATTTGATGATCATGATGATGTAGCAATAATAACTACAAGCCCATCACCAGCTATAGCCTCATAGTAAGAGAGATCAAATATACAGTTATCAATGGCATATTCAAGGGTTTGTCCCTAGGTTTTAATAGGACGAAACCCAAGGAGGCCATTGATTTTCTCAATAAGGTGGAGATGTGAGGCAGGAGGCTACATCATTCTGATATCCAACTGGTGGGTCTGGTGGAGATGTCTTTGCAAGGAATGGCCAAGGGTTGGTATCAAGACCACATCTTTCCATACTTGGATGCAATAACCTAGTCACAGTTCATGGAGAGGATTATGGACTATTTCCTCTCCTTTATGGATCGAGAGGCATTTATATTAAAGTTCTTGAATCTATGATAAGGAGATCGGATGGTGGATGAATATAACACTGACTTCATTCGATTTTCCCAAAGATTGTTTTAGATGAGATGACAAAGAATAACCAATATGTACTCATACCCCTTTTTGTCAGTATGACTATGAGTTATCGGGAGAAGTTCTCAACTTTGGTGGATATGCCCAAGTAGATGGAAAGGATCCTCATAAAGCATGGTGCTTTATATATTGGAGAGCAAATTGGAAGGCATTCAACAGGACCCTGCAATTATCAGCAATAGTAACATCAACATTCAAACTTTTCACTAAGGTACAGTTAGAGTGGGAACTCTTGACAGAGGGTTATTTGAGCACATAGAAAGGCAAGATTTGGCTATAGAAATCTAGGAGGATTCAAGTTCATGCTTGGAGTAGGTGGTAGAACTAGCAAACAGAGCTCTAGACACAACAATTCAGGCTTGGCATCATCTATTTGCCAGTAGTGCGGAAGGGCACACCAAGGCTTATGCTACATAGCATAAGAGGCTGCTATAGATATGGCCAGTATGGGCATCTGATCTAGGATTAACCAAAAATGGGATATCGGTAGACCTTTTCTAATATGGTGTGGCCTCTATTTTAGCAAACACAAAGGGGACTATAATTTGGTGCCCAGCAGGGATGAGGTTTTGTAGGGAGGCATTTAAAAGGTAAATCTGGAGGCTACAATTAGTGACAGTCCTTTAACTCTCAACATGCAAGTTGTAGTCAGGACAGGGTATAACACTCACCCCCTAAGATACACAGGCTTTGAATGCGATGGTATTTGGTATTCCTCTTGTCTTTGGATTAGAAGCTAGAGTTTTGATAGATCTGGAAGTAACCTATTCTTTTATATTGCCCAACTTTGCTACGAGACTATAAGCAATGCCAAATAGGGTGGAAGAATCCTTTTCCATATCTACACCTCTTAGTGATGCTATAAAGGTGGATCTGATCTACTACTCTTGTCCTGTGGAGATTAATGGTAAGATATTGGTAGCAAATCTTATAGAGCTGTTGATTATAGATTTTAACATAATATTATAGATGAACTGATTATTTAGTCATTACCCACCCTGGATTATAAAGAGAAGAAAGTTATGATTCAGATTTTTACTTTTGAGAGAGATAAGAGGACTATCCCATCCAATATAATTTCAATGTTAGTGGCCATTAAGATGCTTAGACAGGGGTGTCAAGGGTTCTCAGCCTCGATCAAGGATACCTCAGTAAAAATTAATAGCCTCGAAAGTGTTCCAGTAGTTTAAAAGTTTCTATATGTATTTCCTAAAGAGTTACTAAGGCTACCTCCAGAGCGAGAGTTTCACATTGATCTAGTACCTAGTTCAACTTCGATTTCTATACCTCCAGATAAAATGACACCCACAAAGTTAAAGGAATTAAAAGAACAATTGTGGGATTTTTTAGATAAGGATTTCATTAGGCCTAGCACATCAGCATAGGGTGTGCTCAGTTGAATAAGGTGGCCATCACCAATAAGTATCCATTACTTTGAGTCAATGATCTATTCAATCAACTTTATGAATGTGACCTTCAAGACTCAATACAACCATTATGAATTCCTAGTAATGTCATTTAGCCTTACCAATGCTCTAGCAACTTTTATAGATCTAATGAATAGAGTGTTCAAACTGTTCTTAGATTGGTTTATGATTGTCTTTTTCAGTAGCATTTTGGTGTTTTTACAAACAGATAAGGAGCACGCCCATTATTTGATAGAGGTTTTGTAGACTCTCTGAGAACATTAGTTGTATGCTAAGTTTTAAAAGTGTGAATTTTGACTTAAGAGTGTCACATTCTTAAGACATAAGGTATTTTAGAAGGGGATACAAGTGGAACTAAAGAAGGTGGAAGCTGTAAAAAAATAGGAAAAACCAATGACAACGATAGAAGTGCAAAAAATTTTGGATTGGTAAGCTGCTATTGAACATTTGTCTAGAACTTTTCCAAGGTAACATCTCCATTAACACGTCTGATGTAAAATAGCCTAGTTCATTTGGTATAAAGCCTCTGAGGAGAGCTTTCAAAAATTAAAAAAGTGTTTAACTACAACTCCAATCCTAGCGTTACCAATTAAAGGTGAAGGATTTCAATTGTACCGTGACGCTTCGAGAGTTGGCCTAGGTTGCACGTTAATGTAAAATGGTAGTGTGATTACTTATGCTACAAGGCAATTGAAAAGACATGAACAAAATTACCCTACTCATGATTTAGAGATGGTAGCAGTGATCTTTACCTTAAAGATTTGGAGACGTTATCTATATAGTGAGATGTGTGAAATTTACTTGGTTCACAGGAGTTGAAAATATATTTTAGTAATCTAAGGCAAAGAAGGTGGATGGAACTACTAAAAGATTATGACTACTCGATTCAGTATCATCCTGGAAAGGTAAATGTAATAGCAAATGCATTAAGTAGGAATTCTTCGGGTAGTTTGACATATATTGTAGTATAGAGGAGAGCTTTGACCAAAGAGTTACATAATTTGATTGATCAAGGCACTCAGTTTCAAATTTCATATTCAAGGGTACTACTAGCAAGCATCAAAGTACGATCACTATTGTTGGATAGGGTCAAGTCACGTAAGGTCAAGATCTTAAGCTTCAAAAGCTTATTTATGAAGTACGAGAAGGATGTAAATATTCTAAGATTGATAAGGGAGGTATAATAAAGATGAATAAGAGATTATATGTTCCAGATGTAGAGAACATAAAGGAGGAGATGTTAGAAGAAGTGCACTATACAGCATACAATGTACATCCTGGTTCCACCAAGATGTATCATAACATTAGAGAAACATATTAGTGGGTTAGTATGAAAAAGGATATGGTTGAATATGTCTCTAAGTGTTTGGCTTGCTAATAAGTAAAAGTTGAGCATCAAAGACCCTATAGTAAGCTATGACTATTACCAATTCCTAAATGGAAATAGGAAAAGATCACGTTGGATTTTGTCATTAGTCTACCTTATACAAGTACTTGATATGATTCGATTTGGGTGATCGTAGATAGGTTAACAAAGTTAGCCCACTTCTTACCCTTGAAAACCACCTATTTAATGTCTAAGCTTATGTAATCATATATCGAGCAGATAATGTGTCCCCAAGGGGTGCCTATGTCTATAATATCTTACCAAAGATACAATTAGCATCTTGATTATATAGGAAATTACAAAAGGCATTAGGCACTAGGCACTAGACTAGATTTTAGCACAACATTCCATCCTCAAATTGATGAGAAATTTAGGAGGATGATTTAGACCTTAGAATACATACGGAGGATGTACGTGAAGGATTTTGGTGGTAGTTAGGATTCGCACTTGCCTTTGACTCAGTTTGCTTACAATAATGGCTATTATAGTAGCATTGGGATGGCTCCTTATAAGGCATTGTACGGACAAAAATGTAGATCACTAATATGCTAAGAGGAAGTAGGCGAGAGGTAGTTGGAGGGCCCAGAACTAATCAAGTTCACATCAAAGAAGATTCCATTAATCAAGCAAGGACTAGAGACACAATTTAGTAGACAAAAGAGTTATGAGAACTCAAACCATAAAGATGTTGTGACTTTATATTTCTAAAGATATCTTTGATGAAGGGTGTGATGAGGTTTGGAAAAAAAGGAAAACTCTCTCCAAGATATATTGGACCTTACAAGATAATAAAGAAATTGAATTGTGGCATATCGATTGGCGTTAACTCCAAATATATTGTAAGTCATCCTAGTATTCCATATTTTTATGCTTTGCAAGTACATTTTTTATCCGTCTCATGTACTCCAATCATTGAATGTAGAGGTGAACGAGAATCTAACTTATAAAGAGGAGCCAGTAGCTATTTTGGATTCTCAAATGCACCAATTATAGTCAAAGCAGATTCTTATAATTAAGGTGATGTAGAGGAATGACAATGCTAAGGAGATCATTTAGGAAACAAAGTAAAAGATGCAAGAGTTATATCTATACTTGTTTCCTCAATAAAGCATAGTTGTAAAATTTGAGGACAAAGTTTTTTGTAATGAGGGGAGATTGTAATATCCCCCTTATATATATATATATATATATCTCACTTCCACCCTCATCTTTCCCATTTTTCATCTTCACCCTTCTAAGATTACTATTCATGAAACCATCCTCTTCCTCTACTCTTCAACATTGACGACTCTAACAAGCCAACCATACACACCAATCAACTCTTTGATTCGAGCCCATCACAACCATACCATTTTGACCTTATAGCAATGCCAGAATCATCACAATAGTCGAGAATAAAAATTAAAACAACTCAAATATTTAATCTATCGCCTCTAATAAGTGTTGTTGACCACCAACAGCATCATTAGACTCCCCTTAATGTTAGGAGCAAAAGTCTTATAATCTAGTCATCGATCAGTGCCTCTATTATCGTCGATTGACAGAAATAGAGGCCGTGGCTTTGAAATAATATTTCTTCAATTCTTGGTTGAGAATCTAAGTTTTTTGCAATTATAAAAGTTGTTTTACTCATCAAAACCTTTCATTTGGTATAAAAATTATTGAATTATGAGACTGAAAAATTTTCCGATCACTGGAGGAATATTCCAGTCATTGAAGATACTATTGTAGTGACCTTCCAACAAATTTTATTTAAAAATATATAAATTATGCAAATCATTTTTTTCCTAAAGAACTATAGCAAAATTCTTAACAGTTTGTGAATTAAAAATCACGAAAAGTTTAGATAGGAATATGATCGAGGGTCGAATTGTATAATTGAACCATCTTAACAAACCTAATGAGTCATACGTTGTTAATTGAGCCCAATGACTTGTAAAAGACACCGATTAGGATATTTCATTTCCTATTTTATAGGTATATCAATAGTGGGACCCACATGGCAAGGTTTGGAATAACAGATACATTAATTAAGTAAGTCTATACCTATCTATAAATATCGAATCCATGGTATGGTGCCTATTGTGATTTTCTCCTCCAACTTCTACTTTTCAACCTCTTTAAGTTAGAATTAGCTTATGAAGTTCATCTTCTTATCTTCCAAATGGCTCTAAAATCTCCTCAATTTAATAACTAAGGAGAAAATTGCACTAATTCTTGTATATATCTTTCAAATTCTTCACCTATAGGACATGAGATATACAAATTATAACAGTTGGACATATCTGAAATCCCAAGGACTTAGAATGAACAAAACCATAGGCCTTAATTTTGTTACTATACTTCATTTTAATGAATATAATACCTAAAATACCTTTTGAATCAATACATCAGATTTCTTATTTTAGTTATGCATTCATTCCAAAATCGACATCCAATTTAAATAGCTATAATAAAGTTTGTTATGAAGTAAAGTTGAAAGTCACAAAGGGTTTATTGGTACAAAAATCAAAAACCAAAAAAGACTAAAAGTCTAGCAAAACCTCATATTAAATTTCTTACAAAATGATGGACTAACTACATCACAGAATAACACTTATTATCTTACAAAAGGATAGACTAAATGAAACATAAAATGATAGACTGTGAGCATCACCATAAATCCATAAACTATTTGTCATATATTATGATAAAACAAATCTCATGCAAATGATAAGTCAAATGTCATTTGAAAGCATATTGAAATCATAAACGAAGGCAATAAACCTATAACGCAATAAACTTGTGAGTTCCCAAAACATTCTCAAAAGAAACTGAATATAAAAATATGATAACAAAAATAATAAGCCTATAAAAGAGAACTAGATGACTTACATAATCAAATAATCAAAAGGAATGGGTTACAAAGTTTAATATGTTATTTCTAGCAAATATAAAGATAAAAAAGTTATAAGGATAATATAATTAGAATAAAGAATTTCATTTTATATCTTAATTATCCAACACATTATAACTTTCATATGCGAGCTTATACAGAAAAAAGCACAAAATTAGAAGGTATATGACATTAAACGATAGGTTTGGAGAGAGCTTATTCTTCACTCCTCGCATCACTATCAACTTTGTCTAAGGCCAATTTCTCATCCTTCCATAGGCTTATAATCCTTTTATGAAGGATTCCTTAACATTGTCATAATTCCATGCCTTAAACATCTTCCTCATATAGAAAACGTTCGAATTAGATTTTAAGGTCTTTTAGACATTTGTTCCTCTATGTATTATTTTTCTAATGGAATAAATTTCACCCAATTTGGTTAAGTATTCCGAGATTTATTCCCAAAACACTACAAAATGTTCGAAAACAAGGACAACAGCTAGAATTCAACTTCAAGACAAGATTCAAAACTCTTAGAGGCAGAATAAGATTTCGGTTCCTTCATAAAAGTTTTAAAACTATGCCTCTAGTTTAATCTCCAATTGGTATTATCCAATTTAGAGGTCTAAAGACTAAGATATGGCCAAATTATAGAAGTCTATTCAATGGAACCTATCCATCCAATGAGGTAGCCATTCCAAATCAACTAAATTTGGCCTTATCAAGCAAAAACAACACAAAAACATATCCAATTTTAACCAACATCTCATAATCAAATAGGATACTTACTTTACCAATGCCCCTCACATCAAGTTCATAATCCAAGCAAACATATCAAAATTCTCATACCTCTTGAAGAAGTAATCACTTTTACTTCACTCTACTTGCTTCTCTTTGCCTTTGCCTTTGGTCTTGTCCTCCTCTACACATAACACACCCATTCAAAACTCATCTTCAAAAATTACATATACATAACAAAATCCTAGATGAAGAGAAAACCATTAAATTTTGCCTTGGTTTCTACCAAAGATTAGCTTCATTCCTTATATGAAAAATAGTGTGATGAAGAAGATGAAGTGGAGAGGAAATAGGAGAGAAAAAATATGGAATTCCCAACCCTAAAGGTCATCCCTCTCTCCTCTCATTATGCCTATTCATACTTCCAAGACTCACACACATGCTTACTTACTATTGGACACATATGCTTTATTATATTGCTCACATATGCTTAATCCTATTGGTCCATTTGTTAACTTTAGGAAAAATTGCCCATTGGTCCTTCTTCTTTCTTTAATTCCCACATTGGCTCATAATCTCATCAATTACTTTCAATCTCATCCATGTTTCACGTTTAAGTATGTATAGCCATACCGAAACGTACAAATTAACCTTTTACCCATGTTTTTTACATTAAGTATCAGTATGTCCCTTACTATACTTAGATCCACTTAATTTGTTATGTTCACTTCTTATTACACCCTAGACATGCTATAATACTTCTAGGGTATGTGTTAGGGCCTTACAGTATACACAGATCACAAGAGTCTGAAGTATCTGCTCATATAGAAAGACTTAAATTTAAGGCAACGACGTTGGCTAGAATTGTTTAAAGACTATGATTGCCTAGTTGACTATCACCCAAGAAAAGCTAATGAGGTAGATGCTTTGAGTAGGAAGTCCATTTCAGCACTATCATTACAGCATAGTAGATGGAGATTTGCACCAGATGGAGCTTTGATAGCTCAGTTAAAGCGAGTCCTGACTTAAGACAAATGATGGTACATGCACAAAAAGATGATGTCAAGTTGCAACAAATTACACAAGCGGTGCAAAAAGGGAAACATACTAATTTTGTAGTGAAAGATGATGGAAGTTTGTACTTTAAGAGTAAATTATGTGGACTTGAAGAAGAAGTCACTACATAAAGCCTATAATATTGTGTTCACCATACATCCTGGGGGTAACAAAATGTTCCAGGACTTGAAACAACGCTGTTGGTGGCCAGGAATGAAGTGTGATGTAATAGAGTATTTGTACAAGTGCTTGACTTGTCAATAGGTGAAAGCTGAACATCAAGTCTCATCTGGCCTATTGAATCTCATTCCTATTCCACTGTGAAAATGGGATAATATCACCATAGACTTTGTTACAGGTCTACCCCTCACAAAGAGAAAACATGAGGCGATATAGGTCATAATAGATAGGCTCACCGAATCAGCTCACTTTATACCGATCTGATCTAACTATTCTATGGATTGGTTAGCTGAGTTGTATGTGAATGAGATTATTCGGCTACATGGAGTGCCATTGTCAATTGTTTCTAGCCGAGACCCACAATTTACATCGAGGTTTTGGAAAAGTTTGCAAGCAACTTTGTGTACTCAACTGAGCTTCAACATAGCCTTTCACCCACAAATAGATAGGCAATCTGACAAAATTATACTGGTGTTGGAAGACATGCTTTTATGGAATTTCCAGGCAGTTGGGATGGAAACATTCCTTTGATGAAATTTGCCTATAATAATGGTTATTAGTCCAGTATAGGCATGGCGTCATAAGAAGCATTATATGGCAGAAAATGTAAAACCTCGATTTGTTGGACAGAAATGACTGAGAACAAGATGATTGGGCCTAACATAGTCAAAGACACCAAAGAGAAAGTGAGGGTTATTTAGTAAATATTGAAGGCAGCAAGTGATAGACAGAAATCATATGTTGATTTGAAGAGGAAAGATATTGAATATACGATAGGTGACAAAGTTTTCTTAAAAGTTTCGCCTTAGAGAAAGGTGTTAAGATTTGGGAAAAAGGGAAAACTTAGTCCAAGATTTATTGGTCCATATGAAATCTTTAAAAAAAATGGACCAGTGGCATACAGGTTGGCTCTTCCTATGGAACTATCCAAATTTCATGATGTGTTCCATATCTCAATGCTACGGAGGTGCTAATCGGATGATTCACATGTGTTATCGATACAAAAAATAAAGATCCAACCAAACTTCTCATATGATGAAGAGCCAAAGTAAATCTTATTTAGAGAAGTGAGATAGTTAAGGAATAAGAAAATTCCTCTTGTACAGGTGCTTTGGCAACATCATGGCATTGAAGAGGCAACTTGGGAACCCGAATCGATGATCATAATTCAATACCCGCAGCTATTCAATACAAGTATGAATTTCAAAGACGAAATTCTTTTTAAGGAGGAGAGAAATGTAAGGCTCCAACATATACCCTAGAAGTGTTATAGCATGTCTAAGGTGTATTAAGAAGTGAACATAATGAATCAAGTGCATCTAAGTATAGTAAGAGACATAATGGTACTTAATGTAAAAGACATGGATAAATGGGTAATTTGTTTGTTTCGACATAGATATATATATTTAGACGTGAAATATGGATGGGAATGAAATTAATTAATAAGATTATAGGCCAATGTGGGAATTAAAGGAAGAAGAAGAACCAATACAAAATTTTCTAAAGTTAACCCATAAACTAATTGGATTAAGGCATGTGTGACCAATAATAACAAAGCATGTGTGACCAATCGAAATTGAGCATGTGTGTGAGTCTTTAAAGGGCATAAATGGGCATATAGAGAGGAGAAATGGATGGCACTTTGAGGGTTTTAACTTCAGGTTTTTCTCCTCTCCATTTCACCTTCTTCATCCCATCATTTTTCATGTAAGAAATCAAATCAATCTTAAGTGGAAATCAAGGTAAAAGTAAGCGATTTTCTCTTCACCTTTACCTTTTCTTGATTTGCTTATGAAGAACTGAAATTATAAGGTTGGAAGTGGGATTGATATATGTATTTATGGTGTTTCTAGTTGGTGAGTCAAGCAAAGCCAAAGAGGAAGTGAAGGAAAGGCATTAGAAGATTTGGGACTACACTTAGTCTAATTTCTATTTGTGTGTATGTTTAAATAGATACAAAGATTCATTTGGATGTGGAATCGTTTTTAGGATGATGCTTTGGTGTTATTTTGATGTTACTTTGCATAGAATTGGATGAATATGACAAGATAGTATCGTGTAGTGGAATTCTATCTAGGGTTTGTTGAACCAAACACATTGTTTGGGTTTATAACTCAGCTTAAAGACTTATAAATTGGGTGATTTAAGTTTTCATATGAAAATTAAGACATAGAACTAGAGATCTCTAGAAGAAACTCTGACTAATTCTGGCTTTATGACATTGGAAATTGAGATCGAAAATGGTGACCTGATGTTATCCCTGTTTTGGAGCATCTTGTGATGTTTGGTATATATATCATGATTTAAAAGTCCAAATAGCTTTATTTTTAGTGCTTTGGAAAATAGAGACAAAGGAATAAATGTCTAGAAGTCCTTAAAACCTAATTTGAACTTTTTTATATTAAAATTTCGGAACAAGTGGAGCTATGAATTATAGGCAGGGGACACGATAAGAAGGAAATTGCACTATTTTACGTTTTTTTTTCATTTCTAATTTTTAATGAATCATATCCGAACCTTTTTGAATATTTATGAAACTTTTAAAACACCTAGAAATAAATGAAATAGGACTTACCTTATGTGAATTGGGTGATTGAACATTGGAATTTAAGATTGAGCATAATGCATACTAAAGAAAATTTACATGTACATAAACGATTTCTGTGCATATTTAACCTTCATATGTGTATGGTATGATTATACATGTGTGATTTTGATACCCTTCTAATGGTGGTAAGTTATGACTAGCATGTATGAATGCAAACACATATTTTATGACTTGAAATGTGTATCATATGATTTGTCAATATATGAATTGTGAAATTGGCAAATGGTTAAAGGAAATATTATAGTGCTTGCGTTATTGTCTTAGTGGTGAATAGATAGGTATGCCTATAGGGTTACAGTGTAGCACTACAGTTTGACACTAATGGTGTCTTCATTTCGAGGCTATAATGTCTCCACAGTTCAATGTCTTTAAATATCCACAGTTTGATTTCAAGTATCCACAGTTTTGATATCTTTAGATATCTACAGCTCTTGTTATCCACACCCACGGGAATGTGTAGGCCTAATACAAAAGGTAAAGTAAATAGTTATAAATAAGAAATACAATATGACAACATAAATAATTAGTATTGATAAGCATTTGCATTTGTACTAATAATTTGTATCAATAAGCATTGAATATCAATGTTTGGTTCATGAATGTGAATTTATGATATATAAGTTGTGATATTTCTGAATGTGTGTACTTAGCAAATAACTGCTATGAGTGTTCATCCACACTAAGTGTTTTCCCACTAAGCTTTCAAGCTTAGTACAAGCGTTAATCCTTGTAGGTTCAAGTCATAGGAGTGAGGTATAGGAAAAATCTATAGGGACCAAGGCCAACAGCTAGGAGTAGAAGTACCTTTGGAATGTGTTTTAGTTTAGGATGATTGTACATGTAAAAGAGTAAAGAAAATTGTATGTTTTCTTTTTGGATTATCATGCAAATATAAAGTTGTAATACTACTTTTAAATGATAATATTAAGTGATGTGAAATTTTGTAATGTGTATATGTATAGCATTGAATAGAAATGTATGCCATGAATGTATGTACAGGAAATTGGTTTCCATGTAAGTGGGTGGTTGTAGATTCCATATAGGGAGTGTTACATTTTGTGGTATCAAAGCCCGGTTTAGGTGGTTCTGATCAATAAGAGTCTAGTAATGTGTGATATGGTTTGGTGTTGTGTTGGTCTAATAAAGATGTCCCTATTTTCTTATAGTAAGTAGAGATGGAAGGATCTTGTGAAGATGATGAGGAGTCAGCTCATAGTGTGGTAGGGAGAGATCAATTAGTTTTGAGTCCTCCTAAGCCTTCAAGGGGTGAAGTATCGGTATCATCAGTACTTGGGGAGATGTTTCTAAACTCTCCCATGATATGCTGAGATTGATGGATAGAATGATCGTGCCTAAAGCTCCCATAGAAGTTTTGAGAACGTATGGGGCAGAAGAATTTGTGGGCAGGACTCTAGAAGAATCAGATCAAGTAGAATATTGGTTAGAGCAGACAAGGAGGGTTCTGGATGAGATCAGGTGTCCACCTGAAGAAATGGTTACCTGTGCTGTCTCTCTCTTACAAGAGGCAACCTATGATCGGTGGAAATTAGTCCTACTGTATCCTCAACTAGCTAACCCTCTGATTTGGGAGTTCTTTACCCAAGAGTTCAAGAAGAAATATGTCACAGAAGTTTATAAAGTAATTCAATGGAAGCAGTTTCTGAATCAGAGACTAAGAAACCTATTTGTGGTTGAGTATCAAAAAGAGTTCATCTGGCTCAGCAAGTATGCTCCAGAGCCTATTCTGACAGCCTTCCCATGCAGACAATTTGAGGATGGATTAAACAATTCCATCAAAAAGTGTAGTAGTAGTAACTTCTCTACATCAAGTGAGCTACAATCAGTTGGTTGAAGCAGCTATCATAGAAGAGAAGCAAGATACAACCAAAAAAGAAAGGGCACAAAGGAGGAGTTTCTTTAAAGGTGGCTCATCTTCGAGTAAGAGGACTCGAGACTCGCAGGGTGCATGTAACAGCCCAGACTACCCTCCCACAGATATTGTCCACTTTGGGTTGCCCTCAGGGCCAAGACTCTCAGGTTTCACTCTTCCCACACCAGGAAAAACGTGTCTTCCCTAATGGGAGAAGAGCAAAACCGTGAGGATCTTGGCCCTAGGGACAACCCAAAGCGGACAATATCTGTGGGAGGGTGATTTGGGCCCTGAAAGGGGGTGGATTGTAAGATCCTACATCGGTTGGAGAGGGAAACAAAGTACGCCTCATAAGGGTATGAATACCTCTCCCCCTAATACGCATTTTTCCAAGGGTGGGAAGAGCAAAACCGTGAGCGACTTGGAGCTCAAAGTGGACAATATCTGTGGGCGGGTGGTCTGGGTTGTTATAGTGCATCCCTAACAGAATCAGTTTATAACCCAACCACTAAGGGAAGACATCAAGGACAGTTTGCAAAATCTAATACTGGTAGAGGCTCTTCAGCTAGATAAGGAAATGGACTGCCAGAGTGCCCATACTGTACCAAGAGACATTGGGCATGTACAGGTGGTTGACTGGGGCTTGTTTTAAATTTAGGGGTATAAATCACCTGATGGCTAATTGTCCATAAGGCTCGGGACATATTAGAGTATCTCAGGGGAGGAAAGGAGCATCCAATGCACTTATTGCGTCTAAAGGATGAGGTAGAGGCAAAGGTGCACTAATCACCATAGCTTGTATTTACCTTGCTCTATAATAGAAATCACTTAAAGTCAAAAGGAACGTACAATCACCTAGTACTCAAAAGCAATACATTTTTTATATTTCCAAAGCAGAGGAAATTTTTGACTTCTTATTGTAGGAGAATTCATTATTTTTCTCTAGAATACATGATTATGATAAATGAAGAGATTAATGGGAGGGACTAGTGTAACTACCATAATACATAGATACATAGATTCTCACTACGAAATCATGCTGGGATTTAATTATGAAATTCAATATCGAGCCAACAAGGGAATTCTAGTGTTTGATTAAGCTGATTAGACCATGTTGATAGATGAAGATCCATTTCCACTGGTTTTGATTGTCCATTACAAGCTTAATACAAAAATTGACATTTGGAGACTATGAATCTTCTAAACCTCAACCATTTAGAACTTAACTAGCTCTCATCCTATATGCTAATTTACAGGATTTATAGTGTCAAAGTGTATAATAATAAAGTAATTCATTATTTCATGAAGTAATTCATTATTTACTTGTCTTGGCATTGTATTAGTTTCACTGGTTAACTGGTTGGCAATTGATGTCCATTCCAATATCCCATCTTCACACCATATAAAGACTTGCTTTTATGCCCAAGCTTCCCAACATTATCCATTCTCTAATTTTGTTTTCACTGTTAAACTTGAACTGAATAATGATGGTAGGGGACTTCTTATACTTTATACCATTCCTATATTTTTATATTAGATAAACTAAGGAATAAAGTGTAAAATGTGAAGATCTACTAATATCCCTTAAATTGGATTATAGAATTATTTTCCTAAGAATTAGATTATTCCAATTTAATAATTAACAAAATATGTTGCATTTGAATTAAATTATTCTCTATAAACTTGTTGAATAGTGATAGTTAAATAACAAGTGAGGGACAATTTTATAGTCCAAATTACATAGAAAACATTTCAAGTTATTGTTTCCCTTAATCCTATCAATTGTTTTAAGCCACTTTAATATTGCAAGCTATATTATGAATGAGGTTTTTGGATAGTTAGACTTATCCTTATAGTTTTAGATTAAAGGATAGCTAATTTGTGCTACCTAATCATGTCTAAGCAAGATTTATTTGTAAACACCTCATAATTATGTTTAAGTCATCCGATTGTGTTGGGTTAAGCTAAGTTATGAGAGTATTATAGGAAATGATACCTTATAATTGCATAAATCTTTGCAAACAATTCCATTAATTACTTTGTATAACCTCTTTTACTTTAGCCATACCTAGAAGAGCATGTCTTATCAAACCTCTTACAGGTTTTACTATTAAGGGCCCTAATTCACGCTAGTTATCATGTTAAATGCTTTTCCTATCTTTAACAATAGCTTTGAATTTTATTCTTACCAAGCTCTTTAACTTTTGCATTGATTCAATATCTAAGAGTTATCAAGCTTCTTTATTTAAGTTTCAAAAATTGTTTGCCTTTAACTGATGAGAATGTGTCCCTTTAGCCCATATAGATTCTATATCAATGAATAACTTCTAAATCCACTTAATGATGAGTATCTTATTCATTGTTTATATTTTATGCAATCCCAAATTGCCATCATTCTTATGAACATAAACATCAACTTATTTTACCTTAGAGGCTTTACCTATAACCACATTCTAGACCATAAGAAATATGTATGCTCTCTTTTATATAGATTTAGCAATGTTCTTTAGAAGTATAATGTATAAACTCTAATAAACTTGCAATCCACTAAGGATAGAAGATATCAATTACAACATCCAACATAAGATAGGAACTTATTTTTGCAATCCATTAAGGATAGAAGATATTAATTGCAACATCCAACATAAGATAGGAACTTATTTTCCATCTTCCAATCCTCTTATAAATTGATTCAAGAAGAGGTAAGCAATAAAAATTAAGTTGGCCTCATTATTTTAATAGTACCTAACGTCATGTTAACCTTGAGAAAGAATTAGCTAATTGTGCAGCATCTATGGAGATGTAATACTAATTCTTCCCTTATTTGATTCTCGATCCAAATAGATTGGAGAACTCTTATAGTAAATTCATTAGCAAATTTATTGAACCATAATGAGCCCATCAAATTAATAGCAAATCATTAGCAAAAACTAGACTAAGTAACTTATTTCCTTATAATTCTTGGGGAATTCAAAAAACTCCCTTATACTTAATCATGTAAGAGATAATTTTACTAGAACCTTTATAAAAAGGGTAAATTAGAAAGGGAAATTGGATCCCCTTGCCTAATACTTGTAGTTGTATTAAAAGTGTAAGTTGGTTCACCATTCATAAAGACCCCAAAAGAAGTGGTTGTTAAATATTGTTTGATCCAATCGACAAAAAGACCTAGAAATCCAAATGCCTCTGAAATGTTGAATACAAAGCCCTCTTCCAAATAGTAAAATACTTTATAGAAATCAATCTTCAATGCATAACCATATACAAACTTCTTAATGTGATTATTCTTCAAGAGATCCTGAATAATGAGCAAGTTATCTATAATGCTTCCACCTTTGATGAATGCACTTTGACTAAGATGAATTAAACCTCTCAAGGATTTCTCTAACCTGCAAGCTAGCATCATTAAAATGGCTTTATATATAAAATCATGTGTAGAAAAAGAGTTAGCAATTTTTGGAATCAAACAAATATATAATTTACTAATCTCTTTAAGCATTCTACTTTTGGAAGAAAAAAAAATCCAAGATAGCCTTAGTCACCATGTCTCCAATTATACTTCATGTCTTTTGAAAGAAAAGTGTATTAAAACCATCTGACCCTAGTGCTTTCTTAATATTTTAACTAAATATAACCATTTCTGCATTAACTCTGCTAAAAGGTTCGACAAACTACTTCATCAGCTCCTGACTCAGTGTTATCCCAATATAACCCCTTAAATCTTATAAAGATTAATTGTAGCAAGTTTTGCATAGTAACTTCTTAAAATGGTTAAAAGTCAACTCTTTTAGGTTGTCTTACCTATAAATAAGGGTGCCAAAATCATCATAGAGAAAGGTAATCTCGTAGTGATTTTTCTCACATTAATAGAATAGCGAAAGAATTTTATGTTCGTATCTCCCTGTTTGATCCTCATTAGTTTAGCTCTTTATCTTAACAAGTTATTAGAAACATTGAGAGCTTATGTATATTGTTGATTCATCTCTTTTTCAATGTTCTTCAATTCCAATTAATTAAGAGCTCGATATAATTCACCCTGCAATATATAAGAGCCTTCTTAGTTCTCCTAAACTCTCCTTTACATTTGGGAAATACCCTTTACTTAGCAATTTTCATTCTCCCTTAATGTTGCTAAGCTCCTGGACATAAATGTAAGCTTTATATGCATCGACTTGCCTTTCCATTTGCTTTCTTAAGGCATTCTAAAAACCATGTGCATAAATTAAGTGGTTATTAAACCTTAATAAGCATATAGTAGGCTTTAAGAGAGTACGTTTGAGACTTCTAATAAAGCATGACCAAAACAAAAGGAATTTCCAAAATAAGTCAAACTCTGGAGGAATTTTATCATCTAATAATTATTTACTAGTACTCTATCAAGCTTCTTTCAAATTCTCTAATTCACCAATTATTTATTATCCTAATTGAAGTAATGTTCTCCATATCTAAGATCAATAATCCCAAATTCTCAACACAACTTCTCATATCATCATTTAAATGCCTAAAACAACCTCTACCATTTTCATTTTCATTTTCATTAGAGTACAAAATATTATTAATAGATAGAGACCGGAGTTTCTTTTATATTGAAATAGGAAAGCCATATGTTTTATTTCATTTATAATAGTAAGTATAAAGTCTCATATTTATAAAATGTTGTATGAATTTTATGCTCTATAACATCACTTTCAAAACTTGAACTTGTATTATCAATTATTAAATTAAATATCTTAACGCGACGTTAGAATATATAATTAATAGATAACACAAGCCCTATTTTGTATAATAAAAAAGAAACTTAAGAGTTTAGAAAATGAATATATAATCTTATAATCCATAAATGTAAAGATGGGGTATCATTTTGTTCAATCTAGTAGTTTTCATACATTTTTGTTACACCAGAGAACTCTTCACACCATATTTATGGTATAAAATGCCACAATTATTATATAAACTACATCAAACAAGTCTTAAATAGTAAAGGACATCCTACCTTGAGGCAAGTTATAGCTATAATTTTATGAACAAATAGTAAGCTTTTTTAATAGATTGATTTCTAATGCACCCTCAAATATAAAAATCTAACCAACTAAATTTGGGAAAAGATACAATTCAATATTTCTATTCAAATTTCTTGTGATTGCCTCTCCCATAACATAGGAGGAGAAACATGCTTTTAAAGAATAAGTATTAAAAGGAAGCATTTTCATTCTTTAGTAGTAATTTTAATTTAGGAACATGATTAATGGATTCACTAATCTTTTTATCAAAAGTCTTACCAGTGAAGCTTCGCTTTACACTTTGTAATTTTTATATAACCTAATTAAGGGGCAATTAAAAAGGTTTATTTTTAAAATATGTAAACATATAAGCAACGAAAATAAACATTATTTTGTTTAGATCAATTTAAATGAGAAATAGTATGTATTTTGAATTTTAAATTTTGATTTCTCAATGTTATCAATTTTCAAATTATTAGTAATCATGTTATTAACAATATTTTTAAGTTACTCTTTTGTTTATTTTACTCTTTATTACAATATCTTAAAATAATTTTTAACTGAATTATTTTATTTATAAAAATTTAAACTAAAAATTAGACACTAAAATTAAAATATTGACAGTTATGAAAAAATAGATAAAGTTTAATAAATTCGATGCATTATTTTTATTGGTTTATTCACACACTCGCAGCAAAACAGTTGTTACTAATTATTGCTTCTTGATTTCTTCAAACGCTTAATAACAAAGCACATGCAAAGCTTGAGAATCTCTGGCGCAAAAAGTAATGATAAAGCCTTAGTCCATTTTTGTGTTTAGAAATGATTAGACATGTTCGCCCAAAAGTACGCAAGGCGCACGCGCGTATATATATCATCACTATTATCATCATCGTTATATTTAGTCTAAAATTTTATAATAAAATAGAGTTTGAAAAAGTCTGATAATACACAACCTTATTTTTATATAATAGAGAAATTATTTTTTATAGATCCACATATAAATGTGATAATAAAAGAATAATATAGATTAAAGAATAAATAAATAAAACTGGCACACTAAACCATTAAGTAAATAAAATCACAATAAATATATAACTAAATAAAAAAATAAAACATGACTCGACTTTCAAAAAATATTTTAAAACTAAAATATAACAAAATTTATTATCTTTTTTTTTAAAGCACCAATACTCATATGATAAGAGAGCAATAAACTATCAAAAAACTCGACTTTGAATCATACAAAATACGAAAATGTAGAAACATAAAACTTCTGAAACTATAAGATCATTAAGCATAAAAATTCAATCTTGACATAAACCCAACATTTATTATAATAATTATATCATTATTCTCTAATTATATAAAATTCTTAATCATAGCCCATATTTTGTAGGGATTTTTATAGAAAATATTCGAATGCATACTAAATAAAATTCAAATAATCGTAATAATCTATAAATTTTAAATCTTTATAATAAACTTAACAGATAATTATTATTGGTTTGGGTGGGCCCGCACCATTTAGGTTTTGTCCCCTTTGGTGCAGCGAGTTGAACTGCAACTTCTGGTAAGTGTGGGGCTCGAACTTGAGACCTCAGGGTTTTGTTGGGTGCATGACCCATGCCTCTTATCATTGAGCTACGTGGCTCAGTGGTAAGAAGCGTGGGTCATGCACCTAACAAAACCCTGAAGTCTCGAGTTCGAGCTCCACACCCACCAGAAGTTACAGTTCAACTCACTGCACCAAAGGGGACAAAACCTAACAAGGTGTGAGCCCATCCAAACCAATTATATTTTAACTTAAGTTTGCGCAAACGATGCCTAAACTACTTGTTTCTTTCTGTTTTTAGAAATTCATGCAAATTAATTAACAGCAGAAGTAATTTATATTTGCTTGACAGCATCCAATCTTTCTCTTTTTGAAATTTCATGTAAATTAATTTACATAGAGAATAATCCATATTTATCAATGTTTTCAAAATCAAACCGGTTTGATCAATTTAACAATAAATGTCGTGAACTGAACTATTTTTTATTTTTTTTATTTAATTTAATAATTTTATAGTTAAAAATTGATTAATGTATTAATTAATAAGTTAGTTTTTATAAATTAAAATAAATCAATTAATTTTTATTTATAATGTTATTTTTAATTAAATTTTGACAAATAAGAACAAATTTTTTCAATTACCTCTTAAAATTTTCAATCTTATTTATTCTTTGACCAATTTTTATGATGGTCTAATATTATTTAATTATTTTAAATTTTAAACTTCTTATTTTACCAGTTTAACTTATGATTTAGTTTTAAAAACATTGATATTTATAATATTAATTACACATATACTTTAGGTTTTGAGTAGATTATAAAATTTATATTTACTAATTATTTTTTTTAATGTATTCAGATTATATTATATACAAAACTAAATTATTATTTTGTGAAAACAGGGCAACCTTTAAAATTTAGGAATCTATCACATTATGTGGATGTTCGATGCACACCGTCGAAGCAAAGCATTTCAAAAGTTTAAGAATCTATCACATTAATATAAACTGTGGATGACGTAATGGAAAAGACAAAGTTTCAAGTTGGGCTCAGAATTCAAAGAACCAAAACACGTGAATGCATGCATGCATCTTATCTCATCTACGTAATTTATATACGTATTTATAGGTAAAATTTATTAGACTTTAAAATAATAATTAAAATAAAAATATGTATATTTTTCGAAAAGATCGACCTCACGAAGCAGGAGACTATAAAAGGTGTGTAACTCGACGCATAAACAACTGAAGCAATTTTTGGTGAAATGATGCCATAACAAATGGAACCGAAGAATCCCAATACGGACTTTTGATACAGTCTCACGTGCCAAATGTCAAACGCTACACGCCACGTAAGCCTTTTCTGTTTTCAGTTCGCTCACGTGTTTGAGCCAACCCTCGACGCTTAGTCATTGGTCATATTCTCTGGACATATTTGCCCCTGAACAAATACTCCGTTATCCAATTGGTAAATTACTCAAAAACTCATTAATTTGACCTCGAGAATCATATCTACAATTTTGAGAACACGACACAGAGGCAAATGAAGTCGTGAATAAATTAAAGCGTAAGATGGGTTGGGTTACTGGGAAAAGGAGTTCTCAGTTTCAAGGAATTCTCTAATGTAAAAGCTCCGGTCTTCGTGTTTGGCTTCTTTTACCTAATTTTTCTCTTGCTTTAAAGGAACACTGTTGTACATTTTCCGTTTCTTTCCAAGTGACTCAAATAGATCTCCAGCATTGACTCAATCTGCAGGTAAATTTGTTGGTACCATAACCTTTTTGCTCTTTTCTACATCAGTTACAATTTGATTTTACTGTATGTAACTAGCAGTATAACATAACCGAATAAAGTGACGTTCTTTGTGATGGAATCCGCTGAAGATAATCTCTCTTACCATTAGAGATAGTTAAGGTAATTGTTGAGAATCCGTAAGATTGGTTATCTGTGTTTGTTTCTGCTTATGAGATCTGGAGATAAAGATAATGTTTGGTAGTAATTCAAAGTGAACAATGTCTTAAAGTTAATTCATGCAAAGTGGGTTTTCTGTCTGTTTTTTCCGGTAACCCATTCAACTTTTCCTTGATGTCTCTTCTCAATTCGGTTAGTGTTTTTGTGCAGGACAGTTCCTGGTAATGGGGTGTCAGAAAACGAGGTTTTTCCCAGGACGCCGAACTTTAACTCGAGCTCTGCCGTTGACCGACCTTGGTCCACATTTAAGGAAGGTTCTACTTGAAAGCAGTTAGGGAGGTGGAGCAGACTAAAAGTTTCGATTTTTAACTGGTTTCTGAAGTCGCATAATGGATTTTGGTCGACAAGACCAAAAGGAGTCGCAAATTGAGATTCCAAAAACTCCATTCAGGCCTATCGCACAGAAACTATCTGTGATCTACACAGACGAGCTGGGAAATCAGATAAACCAAGGAAATTGGATTGGACCAGTGGGGATTTCACCTGTTTTTACTCAAACACATGGCAATTTGGTGGATGCACGTTTGCCTCCTTCCAATTGCAACTGGGAAGCAGCTATTGCAACAAAAATGAGAACTTATACTGACAACGTCCAAGCAAGCAGAGAGCGTTATAACCCAACATGGAACAATGTTCCTTTCGAAGTTCTCTTGGCTTCTCAAGAAGCAGCAGCAGCTTCTGCAAGTTGGGCACTGTGCGAGAATGGAGGCTCCTCACTCAAATCAAAGTTATACATTAATGGAAATTACACACAACCACAATGTAAGACATTTCAGTATCTTACATGAAATAAGCAATGCATATAGACAAGACACATTTTCTATGCTATTTGACTCTTGGGATGATTATGCTTGCAGCCCCAAATTTGGGGTTGTTCCATGCAGTTCATTTTTGCACAAATGTAATTTGCTTTGGGTTCTCTGTAAATGAAGCGAGTTATGGAGGAAACAGGATCTTGTTCCTGTGAAAAAAAGGTCTTAAGGTAATAGGAAATAAACTTCAAGGAATTGTAAGGAACCTGAAATTGGCAGCATTAAACATCAATCGCCAGTAATAAATCAATATAGAGCATATCGCATTCAAAATGACTATCAACAAGCTTGACCTCACCATGGGAATGCCATCTTTTCCTGTAATTGTTTCTTTTTTCAAAGGAAACTTACTATTCAATTTAAGTTCATCAATGTTTTTCGGGAACAAGTTTATGAAGGCTACGCCTTTGAAGTTGTGAAGTTTTCAATTTGTACTCTAACTTCAATAGTCTGAGATTATGACCACTTGCAGATGAACCTCAGCCTTGTTATCATGCTGCTGATAACCTAAACTTGCAACAAGAAATCACAAATGGATTCTCTGCCAGAACCACCTGTCACTTTGCTCCTGTAACACCAGAAAAGAGCATCAGAATAGAGCACCAACAGGTAATGGAATCACAATTCTTATGTCAAAGTGAAAGAAGCCAACAAAGAAATGAGCAGGAGAGCAAACTTGCAGCCGCAGGGGTCAATGACAATGAGATTCATGCCAGTAAAGAACTCTACGACCTGCAGACAGATTCTTCACTTGCTGATACTTCTACAATGATTAAGGATAATCGCAACTTTGAAAGGGAAGGTGGCAATACTATTGACCTAAACAAAACTCCACAGCTAAAACCTAGGAGGAAAAAGCACAGGCCTAAAGTGATTATAGAAGGAAAGCCTAGGATTCAAAAAATGGACACACCAAAACATGCTGCTTCCAGTAGGACCCCGGCAGGAAAGACGCAAGTACAGGAAAAAGCAGTTAACACAGTGGTATATCCAACAGGGAAAAGGAAATATGTTCGAAAGAATGCAGCCAAGAAGCTCTCAACTCCAGATGAAGCAACTGGAGAGTCCACCGATTCAGAAACACTTTTACCTACCAAAAGGTCGTGCAGAAGGACATTAAACTTTGATGTGGAAGGACAACCATCAGGTGAAAGCTCTAAATTCAAGTCAACTATCAATCAGAAATCTGAAACTGATGGACAAGATGCTGCTGGAGGAAAGCAAACAGTGCATCTAGGCCCTGGAATTGAAGTTCGGCTTAGAAACACTCAAAGAGGAATTGCCAATTCTCATACCCTTTCTATGCAGGAAGTGCTTCTAAATTACCTGTCAGTTCCTGAGAAGAAAGCGCCCAAACTACCACTCTCTGTTGGTAATGCTCCACAGCAAGAAAAATTGAACACTGATTTCGAGCCAAACCGAACAGGAGATATAGTATCCGTTCCCTGTGCAGAAGAAAATACTACGAAAGTCTTGCTACAATGTAACACTCAATTATCACCAATTATTCTTAATGGCTTCAACTGTAGCACCGGTAAAACTTCAACCGTGGAAGGACAAGCACAGAGGTCAAACAATAAGCCCTACATATTTGTAGATTATCCAGAAACTTTTAGCACAAATATAACAGGAATTCAATACAATGCTTTACCTGCTTATCAATCAGTGAGCTGGTTGAAATTTCCAAGCACATGCAAGAAAAAGAGAACTGAAAAGGGTCAGAATTCAACCACACCCAGCATAGCACCTTCCATGACTGCCCCTAAAAATTTACAATTTCAGCCATGCCCACAAAAAGATTGCAATCTTGATCCTTCTACCTCAATATCCAGCTGTGCTTCTACACTTTATTCCAGAGGAATTCCAGATGCATTCAAAGAAGCAGGAAGAGTCCTTCAGCACAAGCCAGAAGTTTTTGGGTGTATGATACATCCAACAGACAGGTCAACAAAAAAGAGACCAAAAGCTTACACTCAAGTGAGGGATTTAGAGTCACTGGCTGGAATTGCACAGTGTGCAACTAGTCCAACCTGTGCAGGCAGACAAGCAAGTTCAGACAATAACTGGCAGCAATTTGCAATGCCAGGTGGACCTCTTACAGTTACAGAAGCATCACTGGTAGAGACACCGACCAAAAAGAGAACCAAGAGGAAAGTTCCTTTGGTTAATCTAACATTGTCCAGGAGAAACCAAGAGTTGTCACTCGGAACAATGACTTTATACAATAACCAAATTCCTGCCAAAATTCGAGGTATCACCAATATCATACTTTGATTTTGGATATAGTTGAAAAAAGATCAGTTTTACAAAATTAATGTATCTACCAACGTTTCCATTTGCTTCCTAATCAATAGCCATCTCATGCAGGTGCTCCTAATGCAATGCGTAAAGAAATGTCTGCTGCTGAAGTAGCTGAGCTATTAGCACATCTTGACATAAATAGGGAAAATAATAGAATCTCATACACAGAGCAAACTGCACTTGTGCCTTACAGCTTTAAAAATGAAAAGCAGAATGCCATTGTCCTTCATGGGAGACATGACAATATTATACCCTATGATAGTTCATTTGAGCCCATCAAGAAACATCGGCAACGGCCTAAGGTTGATCTAGATGAAGAAACTAATAGAGTGTGGAAGCTTCTTCTAGCAAACATCAATAGTCAAGGTATTGATGGAACAGACGAGGAGAAAGCAAAGTGGTGGGAAGAAGAACGAAATGTATTCCATGGGCGTGCAAGCTCATTTATAGCTCGCATGCATCTTGTTCAAGGTCAGAACAGAATTTTGTTAAATTGCTTTGTTCAATTTCAACAGGACGAACAACCTCCTTGAAGTGATTCATGAATAGTTGGTGAAAATGTTATATTGCTAAGTGAATCTTTGTGTTGAAACACTAGATGTAATCTAACTGGGGCTACAAAAACACATTTCCAACATGTATCATTAAACCTGTAATTTATTCATGTTATAAATGAGACCCCTGAACATTACTTCACCAAGTAACTTGACACATTGACTATGTCATAAGAAACATGGATTCAACCAATATAAGTCAGATAATGAACATATGCAGACATGAAGGTGTGAAATTTGGAACTGTTTCTGCTCATATATAACACTGAGCTAGTAGATGTTTCATTATATAACACTGAGCTAGTACATGTTTCATTCTATAACCGCTGGATAATGACAGAACACATGCAAACCTGAAGGCATGAAATTTAGAACTATTTTTGCTCATATAAAACTTAACACTGAGCTAGTAGATGCTTCTCATTCTATGACCAGTGTGTAAACTCAAACGTTTAATCATTATCCTCAGCAGTTATAGTTTAAATCTTGAGAAATTGAGCTTTTGTTATATTTGCAACTCAATGTTAACAAGTCTTTGTACAATTAATTTGCATTTGAAGAGCAACGTCTTTATACAGGGGATAGACGATTTTCTCCATGGAAGGGATCCGTAGTAGACTCGGTTATTGGGGTCTTTCTTACTCAGAATGTATCAGACCATCTGTCAAGGTGAGCCTTAGTTTTCTACATATTACTACTAAATTCTCAAATTTGAGGAAGTGTTGAAGGGAAAAGTTTTACTGTTTCTTTCCAATTGCTCCTTTTCCTGTTTTCTCTGCAGTTCTGCATTTATGTCTCTTGCTGCACACTTTCCAGTTCAGTCAACAAGTAAACATACATCATGCCATGGAGGAAGCATAACAAAAACAATTGAAGAGCCTATCGTATGCATACTAGAGCCTGAAGACACCATAAAATTGGATGATATGTCAAACCAATTGATTTGTGATCAGAGTTCCATGACTGTTGAAGAAAATGAGCTTGTCAAAGAACAGGAAGTAGTCAACAGTAATGAATCATCTGCAAGCAGTTCAGGCATCCTTGGCTCAGGACTCAACAAGGAGACATACTACCAATCAATAGCAGTCAAATCAACCACGAGCACCAATGACAGAGAGGGTAGTTACACAGGAGAATGCAGGATAATAAACAATGCTTTTTCATCTCAAAATTCCGGACTTTCATCTCAGAATTCTATAGACACCCCAAATGTTCAAGCTGCTGAAATGAAAGAATCGCTTCAAGAAAGCAATCCAGTAGCATACAACCTGACTGAGGCATTTCAACTTGACAGTTTCTTTACCTCTACTCCATGTATGGAGCTATTGCAAAGATTCAATTCTACAGCTGAATCCAATATGCTTTACGAAGTTAGCAGTCAACTAATCAACATGTCATCTGATCAGAGTTTGAATAGTAAATGTGAAACAACCCCAAGTCTGCAGAATGACTTCCTGGGCCAAAAGGTAGATGGTTCACTTCTTACCTCCAATTCAAAAGTTCAGGAGGTTGAGCACATTGAGGTGGTCACCAATGAAATTAGAGGATTCAACTTATCCAAGGAACAAGGCCTAAACAGTATGAAAGATAATAATTTTATTGCAACACAATCTGGCAGTCAAAGTGCAGGTCATAAAGAGCCAAGAATGAAAGTTCAAAATTATTGTACATCTCCAACAGCAAACTTGTCATGCAACATTACTCAAGAAGATAAGCATATGAGTGCCCAGTCTCAAAACCGCCCAGATAAAGGTTGTTTTGTTGACAAACAACTAGCTGAGTTTGGACAGGCTCTAGATATAATGGAGAGTACCATTACATCTGTTGAGCAACAAAAGAATTCACTAGATACCATAGTGTCAGACTTGACAGAGCATACTAAACCTGAGATTAAAGAGCTTAATAAGATGGATGCAGCCAGAAAAGCCAAAGGTAGAAGGGTTGGCAAGGAGATACAAAGTAATGTTGACTGGGATTCCTTGAGAAAGCAGGCAGAAGCAAATGGCAGAAAAAGAGAGAGAACAGAAAACACAACGGACTCATTGGACTGGGAAGCTGTACGATGCGCAGATGTTAATGAGATTGCCAACACAATTAAAGAACGTGGGATGAACAACATGCTTGCAGAAAGAATAAAGGTAGAAACTGTACATCATACAATAATTCATCTAATCCAATCCAACTACCTAAAATTAGCGTCACTTGATTCCAACAATCACATTGATAATCATGCAGGAGTTCCTTAATAGACTGGTAAGAGAACACGGAAGCATTGATCTTGAATGGCTAAGAGATGTTCCACCAGACAAAGCAAAGTAAGCCCAAGAATTAGTTCTAGACTTCAAAAGCACCAAACACTTATCTCAGCCATTAATATATATATATATATATATATTTATATTTATATTTATAAGGCCATGCTGATTTTTAGAGTTTCATGTAATGAATGCAAAGTACACAAGTTCATTGGTTTATAACTGTACACAGTCAAAACAGTAAGATACTTGCTTTCAACTCACCTTTGCAGGGAGTATTTGCTAAGTGTGAGGGGATTGGGGTTGAAAAGTGTAGAGTGTGTACGACTTCTAACACTTCATCATCTTGCTTTTCCAGTAAGTTCCAGTGAACTGAACACACATCGAAAGTAAAAGATTCAGACCTTGTTGATAGCAGATCTCAATTAACTAAACTGTGAAACAGGTTGACACAAATGTTGGACGCATAGCTGTCCGACTGGGATGGGTCCCACTTCAACCACTTCCAGAATCTCTACAGTTGCATCTTCTGGAGCTGTCAGTATAATAACTAAAAGATTAGAGATGCTAACTGATATGTTTAATACAAAGTTACTAACATTATGCCTTTATAGGTACCCGGTGCTGGAGTCAATTCAAAGATACCTCTGGCCACGACTCTGCAAGCTTGACCAAAGAACACTGTAAGGACTTTCCAGTTGGCAACTCAAACAAAACACTGAATGCAGCTACATATGAATTGTCAAGTTACATGTAAATAAAATCCTTTGCTAATCAATTTTAGAATGAGTGAACAGGTATGAGCTGCATTACCAGATGATTACATTTGGAAAGGTGCCCTTAAGTTTCTTTAGATATTACCTAACATTTACTGGTTTCTGTAATAAGAAGCTGAAACTATGAGACTATTTCCTTTGAGACTTAATGCAGGTATTTTGTACAAAAAGCAAACCAAATTGCAATGCCTGCCCAATGAGAGGAGAATGCAGACATTTTGCAAGTGCATTTGCAAGGTCTGTGTATTCTTTTTTTTTGTTTTTCAATTATCACCGCCATGTAGTTGCCAACCATAAAAACCTGACATGTAAGATCAAGAAGCCAAGTGAAATAAAGCCAAAGATACTAACTGTACCACAAATTTACATATAACCAAAAGTAGGAAACTTAGTTTCCTGTTTATCTTGTACCACGGGGTAAAAGACATCCACGTTCATCAACTGTATCATTTGCTAGGCAATTCTACAAAATGAAAAGTTAGATGTGCCAGCTAATAATGAAACCTTGTTTGCAGTGCAAGGCTTGCCCTGCCAGGGCCGGAGCAAAGAGGTATTGTAAGCGCAGCTGAAAGCAGAACTACCCAAAATCCTGATGTGTTGGTTAAAACAGTGCCCCTATCTCTACCCCAAGCAACTGAACCAGACAAAAATTTTCAAACAAACAAAAACCAACAGTTACTAACAAAAACTGAGGGAAAAAGCTGTTGTCCAATAATTGAAGAACCATTATCACCACAAACTGAGTACAGTGTACTGGCACCAAACGATATTGAAGAAACATTATGCGAGGATCCTGATGAAATTCCTACAATCAAGCTCAACATTGAAGAGTTCACCCAAAATTTACAAAACTATATGCAAAAGAATATGGAGCTTCAAGAAAGTGACATGTCAAAGGCATTAGTTGCTTTGACTGCAGAAGCAGCTTCTATACCTACACCAAAGCTTAAAAATGTGAGCCGGTTACGAACAGAGCACCAAGTGTAAGTATTTGCATCCATCTCTTTTTGATAGAATAATATTTAGTACCAATATGATAGCTTTTAAAGCAAGTATTTGCATACAAAAAGTTATCCATGTCTAATAGTTGAATTTGAGGTGATAGGTAAAAGTTTATAGTTATTACTCCCCATAACTTGAAAATTTTAGTTGCTTCAATGTGATTTTGCAGCCAGTTAAAGAAAATAAAATTATGAGACTAACACTCTCCACATTTGCCATTCTCAAATTTGATCAACACATATTGGCTTGTACAATCTTAGAAAAGTTATCATCCACTTTGCACTGAATTTCATCTTCTTGAACTACAGATATGAACTTCCAGACTCTCACCCCCTTCTGCAAAGGGTTAGTTTCTATATCTTCATCAGTAGGGAAGTTGTTTGACCCCTCCCCCCTTCCAAGATGATATTTCTTAATTGATTTGACTTTGGTTCAGTTGGATAGAAGAGAGCCTGATGATCCGTGCTCATACCTTCTTGCCATATGGACACCTGGTAATGCTATTATTATATATTTCCTTTCAGTTGAGCAAAATTTATCTAGGAAAGACTAGCAATACAACAAGCCAAAGTGCTTGGTTTGGCTGGATGAAAAAGCAACCCCATGCAAAGCCTAAAATAGCATCATTATGACCAGAACATTTTGAAACCCGTTGGAAAGTTGCATGCACCATATACAGGCAATCATGGTACGCTTATAATTTATTCTTATTCCAAATATTATCTGGAATTGCTTTGATCAGGTGAAACAGCAGACTCCATTCAAGCCCCTGAAAATAAATGCAATTCTCAAGAGTATGGCCAATTGTGTGAAGAGACAACATGTTTCTCATGCAACAGTTTGCGAGAAGCAAATTGTCAAATTGTACGAGGGACACTTTTGGTAAGAATATCTGTTTCAGTTATGATTTTGATGTCCTTAGAATATATCCAAACGATTGCAATCACCAACACTTATAATATCTCAAAAACAGATACCATGTCGGACGGCTATGAGAGGAAGCTTTCCACTAAATGGAACATATTTCCAAGTAAATGAGGTTAGTGCAACACACATCTTAATTCCATTGATTTCGTCCATTTTATATTTCAACAGAAAATACATTTTTCCTATGCAGGTATTTGCTGATCACGAGTCTAGTCTAAATCCAATTGACGTACCTAGGGCTTGGATCTGGAACTTGCCAAGACGAACTGTTTACTTTGGGACATCCGTGCCAACAATATTTAAAGGTAAAGCTTGGTAACTTATGCTGTTTAAATATTTAGCACACGTCAAACAACACTGAGATTGTGTCTCTGGGTTATCAGGTATGACCACAGAAGCTATTCAACAATGTTTCTGGAGAGGTGAGTAAAACTGTCAGTACTCTTCTATGCAATGTTGAACGTTATGTTTTGCGAACTTTGTGTTGATTATTACTTGAGGAATGCATATAAGTGTAAAGCCAGTATACTGACATTCCATACCATTATTTAAAGCATATTCAGCACATTGATTCCATAAACTATCTAGTATTACAAGAAAACCGTCTTAGGAGTATTTTCCTAATCATTATCTACTCTATGCATTTCCCTGCCATTTATATTCCATCGCTTTTGTGATGTTACAGAATTTGGTTATTTCACAATATTATCTAGAAATATGTGAAAGTTCATTATTTGCTGATAAGTTCAACAAATTCAGGATATGTTTGTGTAAGAGGATTTGATCAGAAGACTCGAGCCCCGCGTCCTCTAATGGCTAGGCTACATTTTCCAGCCAGCAAGTTTGCAAAGACAAAAGTTAAGAAAGCGGATGGTTAGATAACATTTTCTGCAACATTCACTTAATAATTTTGTGGCGCATCCTGATTGACTAAGACCGTGTTTGGGGGACAATAACTAGCACCTTTCCATGCCATTTTTAAGTAGCTTGACTTAGTTTACAGAAGAATAGGTGCAAAACCAAAGTGTACAATCCCATTAGCATATGGGTATGTAGCATGTACATGTGTAACATGGTTTAAATCTTTTAATATTAAGCTCATCTTTCTGAGCCATTCATCCGAAAACGCTACAAAACACGACAATGTCTAGCAATGCAAGCTGCTAATTTGTTCTTTCCTTTTCTCTTTCCAAAAAGATAATCAAGGTTTGCGGTTGGCAACTATAATTGTGGTATAGTGTTGAACAAAAATTGTGATATTGTGTTCTTGCACAAAAAGTGTAAACCATAGTCCCCTGTTAGAACTTCGCTGACAACTATCAGCCGGTTAAAAGTAAAAGGCTGGAAATAGCGGCTGTAGATATCGTAAATGAATTAAAACAAAAACCGTGCTTCGTCGGAGATTTACAGTAACGAAGATTGTTTCCATTTGTCGGTCTGATACTATAAGTCATTGAACTCCTTGATGGATTCAAAAATATTCATCACTAGAACATCGACACGTTACGTTTATCACTAGAACACTGCATCGATACGGATACCACAAAATAGGCAACACACAGTGCCACTGCAGAAGAATCAGACATGAAACTGACGAAATGAAACAGCAACTTAAACGCTGAGCAGACTCAACAACACAAGTTAAATGGAAGCCGCGACCATTTAAACTTAATGAAACCACAAAAACAGTAACAGAAAAGGGGAGAAGAAATAAACGTAAAGGTTAATTCACTGAACAGAGTGAATCAATGAAATGAGATATCGTCGACTATGGATCGAGAGCGTACCTTTCGATTTCATGGAGATGGAGGAAGAGGAAAGAAGAGAACAAGAGAGATGAGTGTCTTTGCTTTTAGCGCCTTTTTTTTAAGCGCCCTTTCTGTTTTCGTTTCCCTCCTAATTTTTGGTTCTTCAACCCACACGTGGCAACTACTGGCGCTTTTGGTGGATTTAACGGGCTTAGTCCAACATGACCGGTAGACAAGATTCTTTGTTTAGTTTTATAGTGTTTTATTTTATCTTAAAAATTTCAACTATTTATTTACGTGAATCTCACGTTTATTTATGCGGAGCTCATATAAATAAATACTTAAGATTTATAAAACAAAATAAGGCATCATAAAATTGAACAGAAAATCTAAACTCTATGACCAATCACGATAGTATCTTTTTAATTTCAAAAAAAAAGTAATCATGCGCTTACATTGATTGTTGGATTCCTCAGACGTAAATGTATGTTTGTTTCAAAAAGAAAGACTAGCATAATTCTATACAATTTTTTAAACAATGGAAAAATATTCAGGAATCTAATCCAAACTTGACTCTATCATCTAGAGTATAAGTTTATGTTATTATTAGTACACTTAAGAAGAGGTTAACATTAAAAAAATATAATTAATAAAACGACATCATTTAACCACTTTAATAAATGACGTTGTTTTTTAAACATCAACATTTACTAAAATAATGAAACGACGTCATTTCATTAATTAAAATTTTCAATATTAGCCATGCTAACATTTAATAATAATAAAGTTTTTAGGCATATAATATATTACGTCAGTAAATATAACAGAAAAATTAACGTTGGATTAGAATTTAAAAAAATAAAAGTTTCGGACTATATTTACAAAATTGAAGTTTTTTTGTAATTAATCTTTTTTTAATGACTTTCAAATGAAATTTTTATTTTTAAATAAATTTATATAATAATAATTTATACATTATATATTTTAAATAGATTACTTGACAAATTAATAGTTTATATCAATTTAATGACTAACGTTGTTATATTAATCATGGAAAAAAGAAAAACCTCGAGACATTCTGCTTTTATCGGACCTAATCACACTTGAGGGACATGCAATGCTATGCTGGCCTTACTATCCAACTTGTACAAAATTATAATATAAATGGTCAACACGCTTTAACGATTCATTGAATCCACTCCACAAGTCAGTTTCTAAGTTCTAAATCTTTCCCGATTTGATAAAATTAAAAGGAAAGTTGCTTTGCTTGTGGCCAATTGAATTGTGAGATAAAGGAAGACCAAGAGCCTAAGACGCAAGATACTTCCCACTGGTTGAGATTTCAAATTTGAATACTCACCTTGTGGAAAAATAAAATAAATGTCAGCCTGCTTTTATCTGGTCCTTTCCAGCGAAACCGAGGATATTATATTATTATATATATAAATATATATATTAAATTATTTAAAATTTCATATTATTTTATTAATAAACATACTAGAAAGACATTAAAAAATATCTTTTAATTTAACTAACTTTAAAAAATATACAGTATTAAAATTATTAAAAATTATAGTTTTCATTTTTTAGAAAAATCCTTTTCTTAAACTTCTATTAAAAAATAAAAATGCATAAACATTACATGTTGATTAATTAAATATTATTGAAATAATGATCTAATTTAATTCGAATTCATTAAATATGATTTTAAATAACAAATTATTATAAATTATTAATTTATGTCAAATTTAATTAGTTTATATTAAATTAAAATTTTGAGTTGAATCATCGTATCTGTAATATTTAGTTATTCCATATATAATAATTATATTACAAGTATTTTGTTGCTATTTTAACCAAAATTGAAAATAAATTTTTTGAAAAAAAAGTTAAAAAGTGTAAAGAATTCTTTTACTAATTTTAAAATCTTCAAAGTTTCTAAAATTACTTAAATCATATGACAGTTCATATTTCCATTTTAATTTTTTGTTAAATTTTAAATAAATTAACACGTATTATATTGTATATTAGTTTTATTTAAAAATTATGAATAAAACTAAAAAAATGTATGTGTCAATTAATTGAGATATGATTTTTAAATGTTAAAATATGGAACATTAATTAAAGAATCAAATCAAAAGCGATTCTTGAAAGTATAATTCATAAAGTTTAATTATCTTATAAAACATGCGAACTTATGTCCTAGATTTAGGCTATATTTGGTTGGAAATTTTATAACGGAATGGAATATTATTCCATCATTTGTGATGAAGTTTTATAATGGAATGAAATGAAATGAAATAAAAGAGGAGGGTTTCATATTACATCTCATTTTATTTTAAATAGTAAAAATAAAAAAAAACTCCAATTTCGAAAATTTATGATAGAATATAAAATGATAAATAACTTTACATTATGAACCATTTCATTTCTCTAAACAATAATTTTTTAATATTATATTTATTTACGTTCCATTTCATTATAAATTTTTATTATATTTATTTACGTTCCATTTCATTATAAATTATTCTATTATAGTTTATTAAAAACTTTACGTCTAATCAAATATAACCTTAACGGAAGTCTTTAAAATATTTTAGTGCCAACGAAAACTGAAAAAGCTTAAAACTGCTATTAGGGTCAGTGTTTTGGCAACAGATACGTACCATCACAAAACATAATTTGTCAAAATCTAGATGTGTACCTTTTGAATGAATGGTAATATTTCCCCTACATAATGTGATGTATTCTTTGAACTGTCTACTGTTCTGAATGTGATAACATAATGCCTTGAATCTTCTAATACGCTAAGGCTGATAAGTCTTCGGAGATTTGTCTATTCAAAAGCATTTTCTTTATTCCTAAACATAACCTTCTTAGAACATAATTTCCCACACATATCTCGACCAATTATTTATTTATTCCCCAACTTTACATAAGTTATTTATTTGCCCAAAATTTTGTTTGGGAAAAGATATGTGGATCCGTCGTATAAATCCTTTTCTTTGTCACAAATAAGTTTGTTATTAAAAACATTAAAAATATATTTGACATTAATAAAGAGAGTTACATGTATTCAAAGTATTAAAAACTGAATTTAAGGGAAATAAATAATTATTATTAATTGATTGTCTCTTTTAAATTGTAAAAATAAATTTTGGAGTAACTGATAAAGTATAACCTTCTTCGGACCCTCTTGTACATCAAGTACGTTTACTCTCTATTTTACAATGTCAACAAATATTAAACATGCTTAAATATATGTATTCTTTTCGTCATTAATGCTAAGTTAACTATCTCCTCTTTTATAAAAACGAATTCAAATCATTAATTATATCAATCTTTATCTTGCTGTCTTTTTTTTTGTAGTGTAATAAAAAATATGAATTATTTTGTGATATGAAAAGAAAAATAAAATAACATATGTAAAAGTTGTTACATGGTTGAAAATAATAATTTTGAAGGTGTCACTAATGAATATTTAATTTATCTTCATATTTATTATTTTTAGTATAAATTAATATTTATTTTATTTTAAATAAAATGTATGTTTATTTGGGTGTATTAACAAATATTGTAGAAGGTGAAGATTTTAAAATTATTAACAATCAATTACCCGCCAATGTATACTTAAGTACTCTTATATTTAAAAATAAACGATTGCATTTCAATATTAGTTTTTTATAGCCTTATTGTACAATGCTAAATAATTATAACAATATAGTTATAAAGAAAATGCAACCCTAATGATAAATATTATTTTTCATATTGTCTATAGCTATTATATTAAATAATTATTAAGGTACAATTAGTTAAGGGGTCGTTTGGCTTCATTTCTATTTTTTAGTTTTAGTTTTAGTTTTTAGTCTTTAGTTTTTTTGGTTTTTTAATTGAAAAACAAAAACCTGTTTTGTAGAAACTTCTAATATAAAAATTGGAAATAAAAACTTATTTGCTTAAAGATTGTAATAAAAAATTAAAAATAAAAATATGATTGATTTTATTATTTCGTTTCTATTTTTTTAATTGTACTCTTATGTTAATTATTTTTTAAATATTATGTTATGTTTTTACATTAATTATTTCTCATTATGGTTAGAAACAAAGTATATGTATATTTATATAATTAAAGGAATTTACACATTAATTGTATATAATAAAATTCTAAATTACAAAATTACATTAAGTCTTCTAATATAATTATGTATAACACAACAAATTACATATAAGGAGGCCAAAGTTGTGCATCAAGCATGATTTAGCTCAATTTCTTACAATTCTCTTTTAACTTTTTCGAATTAAAGAGAAACATGCTACTTCAAATCAAAATGTGTCAACTAACATTATTACAATCCTTCCCAACTCATAAATCATGTCCTTTTTGGTACAATCCTCTAAGAATTAAAGGATCCATAAATTAGTATTTGGAAATCTGTAGAATAGTTTCTTAAAGCCATGAATTTGAAACTCCATCATCGCCATTGTCATTGTCAGATCCTTATTGAGTTAGATAAAGATGAATGTTCAGTTAAGGTGGCAGGTGGATAATGTTGAGGTAGATGATGATGATAAGAAAATTGTAGGGCCATTCAATGTTCCTCAACTTGGAAATATATACAATTGAAAGTTTAAGGAATTATTAGCTTCAATTCAAATGACTCCTTTTGATCTGCAATTACTAGAGTTGTTCAGAAACAACCTTAGCAACTAATTGGTTTAACATGTCAACAAACTGGAAGCAGTTAAAAATTGTAAAAAAGGTAGTCTGGTAGAAGCGCTTAGATCTTTCAATAAAGAATTGAATGTTTCTAAAATACAATAAAAGAAACAAAACAAAGATATTCAAGCAGGAAGTGGACATAACGACAGTCAGACTCTTTAGAAACAAACATATAAACCGAAAGTATCAAGAACTAGCAAAACTTAGGATAACAATCACCTCTTTTTGTGTATCTCTTGAACGAGGAATGCAAATGAGTGACCTTCTTCCATCTGCCCACTTTCTAGCTCATCAAAAAGCTCAACCAGTCCTTTTCTACGGTTAATTAGAGTACAAAAATGGTAGAAGAATGTTACCAAGTATACATCAAGGAGCATATTCTAATTAAGTACCATGATTGAAGTGTTTGGTATATGCATTGATACTGAGGTGAAAACTGTAACTATTATATCAATAACAGTGGGGGTTAAGTTGACATTGACTAAACCAACAATTTTTGCATACCAAAGTATAGTATGAAAGCATTATTTAACAAATCCTTCACCATCCTCAGCTGGTGACTGATAGGCATCAGGAGATTGCTTATCGTCATTTGATGCCTTTTTGGTTCTCTCCTTCCATTGTCCCCATACCCACTTCAATATGTTTTATTAATTGACTTAAAGAGTAACTTGTTCATCTTGTAGAGCCTTGGTGTAATACAAAAAAACTTTCTTATTAAGGACAAAATAAAGTCTTTGCTTATAGGCAAAAACAAAATTAGGACCCGCAAGATCGCCAAGTTACTTCCTCTATAATTCACTAAGGGTTGACCGATGATCCTTTAGTGTTCTTTTCAAAATACCCCATGTACTTCACTAAAATTCAACACTTATTATGTAGGCTTTATGGCTTACTAGGTACTTGAAAGATTTGAGATTTTTTATTTATGCTTATGATTGTTATATAATTAGTACCTCAGATTCACTATCCAAAGTGGTGGAGAGATAGATCATGATATAATTCACCACATCAAATTAGAGTGGCTAAAATAGAGGAGCGCCTCATGAGTTTTATGTGATAAAAATATACCAATCAAGTTAAAAGGTAAATTTAATTGTTTAGCAATTAGCTTAATCATGCTCTAAATGTAACATCACGTTCTCATCCTAAGGGTTGGGACCCAAAAATTCGGTACATGTGAGCTCAAAAAGAGATTCATGCATAATGTTAGCATATATGCACATAAATATTGAATTTTTGCACATAAAAATAATGGTACATGCATTCATTGACAACTTCCTAGTATAATTGATTTTAAATGTGATTTTATTGAAAATGAGAAGTAAAGGGAGTATAAAGAGTGATCTTGGGATGAGTTGTGATAAGGGAAAGATTTGGAAATAAAATTGGTAGTTGTAACACCCCACTCCCAAGTGACCCGAACCCGATATCATTGGTGATATCCGAGTCCGTGCCCCACGAGGGTGGAGTACTACATCAGTCGGTAAAATTCGGTATACATTTTTTTTGAACCAATTATTCCACGTTAAAAGGAAATAGTTTCAGTCATTGCATAATCACGCGGAATAAGCAGTAAACAATAGAAAATCTTTGCAGATATAATTAGACTATCATTTAGCAATATTTTACAGTAACCAATAAGTTCACATACTAATCAGTTACAAAGACTTCGAAATACTGAAACGAGCCTCGAGCTCGAAATACTGAAACGAGCCTAGAGCTCGAAGGGAGATAATTCTCCCCAGCCGAGGTGGTATCAGAGCCCAGCAGTACGTATTATATCTGGGCAATTTCTGGAACTTAGGGTGCATGCATTTGAGTCGTTTCGTTGCAGACCGTGGTAACTGATCCCTAGTCTGAGTCGCACGAGGATAAATCCTACGTGTGCGTATGTGTTAAGTGACTAAGTGAGAGAAAAGTGAGACTGTATTAGAGTGTGAACCC
>JAOTAX010000005.1:37759773-37782273 GCA_025629825.1 Erythroxylum guanchezii | reverse complement strand
ATTCTTTAACTTTGAAATAGATATTAAATATTATCTCAATAAGGTATTTAATTATATTTATTAAATAACTATTGTCATGTTCTTAAATGATACAAATTATTTTTCATAAAATTTTTCAAATAGATATTCTTTTATGTTATAAAAATTGACACAATCGATTTACCAAGCATCCCTCTTTTATTTATTGAATAAAATATAATATATTATCTTCTAATTCTCAATGATATACTCTAAAATTGAAATTCAATTTATTTACATGTAAGGTTATAATTTACTAGACTGAGCTTCAAACTCGAACAAATTAACATTTTTGGATGTTTTTTTTTGAAATGAACATTTTTGGATGTTATATTATGGAATGTATGCACAATATATTAACAAATAATGATAACATTTGTTGACTATTCTTAATCAACTTATTTAAGAGTTCTATTCTTTTTTTTTAAGGTTCAGTAAAAAAGGTTCTAATTTCTAATTTTAGTTTTTATTGCTTTCATAATTTATAAAAATCATAAAAATTAATGTTGATTATTGGTTTTATCTTTTTTGTAATTTAATTATACTATTAACTAAATATATATTACTTAATTATTTAATACTAATTACTAACTCGTAATTAAATTAAGGTTTAATTTTAAAACCAAATATTTAAAATTTTATTTTGAAGTTTGATAATTATTTAATAAAAATATTTTGAATTTAGATATCTTGAAATACATAAATTCAGAAAATACAAATATAGTAATAATTTTAAAAACTAAATATTATTAGCAGACAAATGGCTACCAACCTTTATAATTGAAACATATTGTAATTTAAAATTCTCTCAGAAAGTTATTATATTTTGTGAAAAGTTATAAGTTATTCCTTAGTCTCTCTAGTAAATTTTATCATTTAAAATATATTAATTTAACATATTTATATATCATTACTTATATTACAAATATAATAATATTTATTTTATTTTAATATAATTTTATCACATAATTATAAATTATTGTAATATGTTAACCGTCTTATTTACTTATTATTATTATTATTATATAATAAAATAAAAATTTAAACGGCTATTGTTTTAAACTAATTAATATATTGTTAATTATCATTAAAATGTAATAAATCATTAGTTACTAATAAAAATAAATTATGTTTTATATAAAATATCTATTTAAACTTTTTGATATAAGTAATGAGATGTAATTATTAATTTAACTATAAATTATTTATTAAAATATAAAATATCAATAAAATAAGAAATTGATGATTTTATTTATTATTATTACATAATAATTTAAAATTTAGCAAGATATTTAGTTTAATATCATGTTATAAATATAATTTTTTTACTAAAGTAAATTAATTTATATATTTTATTTTTAATATATCATTAATATGTAAATAAGATAAATCAATATGTTTGATATATACTACATTATAACTTGCTATCTTATTCACTTTTTATGACGTACGCTATCTGCGTAGAGTTTTATGCGTCCCAAAAATGATAAATGAAAGAAAATTAATGAATGATCAATTCTCAATTTTCCACAAAATAAAAGGTTTCTGGTAAAAATTTTAAAGTGCATGGTGGAATTAATGAAATTATAGGAAAGGCTAGTGGTTTTTTTTAACCTAAATAAATAATTTGTATGCACAAAATTTTTCTGATTTATTTTAAATAAAACATATTCAATTTTTATTAGTCAATATTTTATAAGAAATTGAATTAAATTAGTTATTTAATTAATTTATCTTTAATATTTAAGTTTTTTAAATATAATAAAATTTTATATACGAGGAAATAAGAAAATCACGAAAGTGTAACCAACCAATTTTGCTGATAATGGCATGCAAATGTGATTATAGAAAGATTAAACGTAAAAGTAGCACTTCATAAAGTATTTACCACAATAGTGAGACTCTTCAGTCTTGAACGTTAGTCGTGTTTACTATGTAGGTAACAAGGAAATTACTTTGCTGGCGACTTTAGTTTTTAGATCTAATAATGGACTCTCGCTAGGCAATAATGTTAAATTCTGACAATGCAACGTCAGTGGCCACTCAACTTGTTTTCTATTAAGGCAGTACACAAGTTGTTCCCTTGGGGAGTCAACTTGTATTTTCCAAGGCACGAATTTTTAAGAGTATAATTTATCGATTTCCAAATTGGAAACTTCAGTTCAAAAAAAAATATTTTTATGTGGATAATTCATTTCTATTTCTATTTTCATTTCTGTTACTTTGGACAGGTTAATGTTATTGACTAAAATTATTAATTAATACCGAAAGTGCAAACGAGAGCACATATTGTTGGAAATTTAAGAAGGCGAGATGTTCTCACGTCATGAATAATCCAAAAATGTGTACATTTTTAAAAGGTTAAGAAGCAAGGATTGGACCGTTTACTTTATTGAATCTGCCAAACAACAACAGCAGACTCAGAAATTTCAGGAAACGTAGCAGTCACTCACTGCCCAGCAAACCCAATAAGCCTTCGGCAATTAATGTGTGGACGAATAGCGGAGTAAAGTAACCATTTCCCAAAAACTTTAATTAAAAAAAAAATCAAAAGGAAGAATTCTGTTTGATATTACGATTACGCCACCGAATAAAACCGCACCGCTTTCGCTCTCCGACAAGAGAATTCTAGAGAGGGAGAAAGAAAAAAAGAGGAAAAAGTAAAAACAATTCTAGAGAGACACTCATTCCATCAGGTTCAGCTCACCTTTACCAGACCTCCGTATTCCCCTCTCTCTCTATTTTAATGGCGGTTCTTCTAGGGTTTTTACGCTTCTTTTTTAGCTAGGAGCAAAAGTCTTCAAATCGGAGATCTCACATGGAAATGCCTGGTCGGAGACCCAACTACAAGCTTCTCAATCAGTTCCCTGACGAACCGTTAGACCCGCCGCAGTACTATGAATCGTCCATTTCGGGCGAGTCAAAGAATAGTAAGCTCAAGTCAGAGAGAGGCTTTGATTGGGAGTCCGATCATAGGCCGAATCAACAGTCTAGTAACAATCGGATTGGGAACTTGAACTTATACTCGTCGCCGATCGGATTGCAACGGCAATCGAGTGGGAGTAGCTTTGGAGAGAGCTCGTTGTCTGGAGAGTATTATCCTCCCACTCTGTCAACGGCCGGAGGAAATGAGATTGAAGCGTTCGGCGGTTACATGCATGAGGACGGCAATTTGATTAGGGCCAGGGCGGGGGATAGTATCGCGTTTTCGGGGACGGGTTCTTCTGGAAAGAGCTGGGCGCAACAGACGGAGGAGAGTTATCAGTTGCAACTGGCTTTGGCGTTGCGGTTGTCGTCGGAAGCAACTTGTGCTGATGATCCGAATTTTCTGGATCCGGTTCCTGATGTATCTGCGCCGCGCTCCTCCAGCTCTATTTCTCCGGAGGCGGTGTCTCATAGATTTTGGGTGCGATTATTATTTCTAATTTTCGTACTTGGCATTATCGTCGTGTTATTTTCTGCTTTTGACTGCGTGCGTGTGTCTAAAAGAAATCCAAGTGCGCAGATTTTCATAGTTATATGGTGTAGAGATAGAAGTGTTCCGACAAGTTAATTTTAAATCCTTGAATATGAATTACTTATGATACTGGCATATGAATTCACTTGACAGGCTTAATATACTTGTTTTGTCGACGGTAATAATTATTGATGTTCACTTCCATACTTTCTGGTTCCTGGCTTCCACATGTATGCGCTTTAATTGAGGCGGAGAACAACATCCGTCCAACTTTACTTGCAAAGTTGTTGTCATAGTTTGTGGAGGAATGTCTGCTGTAATTTTGTTGGTAGTTCGATGATTGAAATTGATGGACATGGCAAAATTTTAGTACTTGTTCAACTTTGCTGTCTTATTATCCATCTCTAAGAAATACGTGACATTGCTGATGCATGGTAAAATTGTTTCTCTAGATGATCATTACTAGTGGCGTCACTGATATAACAGGAATTGAATTTAGCAACTGGTATCTTTTTGAGGAATTTACATTTGTTGACTTCACATTTGTTGCTGTTGAAATTACGTGGTTGTTTTGCTAATAGTTTTGATGAAAATTGTATAGGAAAATTTCTTATGTAGGAAAGAAAGGCCCATGCCCTCCTTTCTCATCCTTATGATCCTTATTACTGAATATGGAATTAGTTGCTCAAGTTAAGAACTTTTATCCATATTATTTCTACCTTTCTTTTTCTTGAGAAGCCCACATAAATAATAGCATAGTTAAGTTAGGACATTAATTTTTCCTCAAGGGCACATGACAGGCAAGGTTTAAAAAGATTAATAACTTATTACTGTGATTTTCCCATTTCTGTTTCGTTACCTTTATTTACATTGAATCCTTGTCATGGTAGTATACTATATTAGCAACCAAGTAGGGCTTCTCATTCCATCTGGTTCTTAGCATAGTTCTATAAGGACAAGTGCTGTCATGCACAATGCTTTGAATACAGAGATAAGAGGCAAATTTATAAGTGGAAGGCCATAGATTGTTGAGACAATAAAGGGACTGGCGGAAGAAACCAATGGGTCCACAAGTAATGTTATTCTTTATTAAACAATTGGCACAGGGAACTGGAGATGATGTAATATGCTACCTTGGGTCTTTTAACTCCTCTTCATTGACATTGTGGTCTGTGGAACTAATTGCACTTAAAATTCCCATGACTTGAGTAGAAAATATGAAAGTCAGGTTGTAATGGTGTTACAAAAGACCAAAGGATTGTTTCAAAAAGTTTCATGGCTGGGGAATTTCATTTGATTTTGTAATGGTGTTACAAAAGACCAAAGGATTGTTTCAAAAAGTTTCATGGCTGGGGAATTTCATTTGATTCAGCCAGGTTTTTTTTCGATCCTTCAACTGTTTAAAGTGTGGATACCAACAACACAGTATTTTAAAGTCAGCAAAAATCATAGTATTTGATAGGAAAACGTTTTGGGCTCTTGACTGGGTTTGCAAGTTGTCGATTTCAGATTTTAGTTTCAAATCAGTGTAGCTTTGTATGGTATTATCTGTTTCTAGGTTAGAGGGGGTTGCATGTTCTCATGTCAACATTGTTTTCTTCTGGAGTTCTTAATTTGTCTTATATACTCAACATTCATCAGGTGAATGGTTGCTTGTCATACTTTGACAAAATTCCTGATGGTTTTTACCTAATTCATGGAATGGATCCATATGTGTGGACGGTGTGCACTGATCTACAAGAGAATGGTCGCATCCCATCGATTGAGTCTCTGAAATCTGTGAATCCGAGTGATGGTTCTTCAATGGAAGTGGTTTTGATTGATCAACGTAGTGATCCAGGCTTGAAGGAACTTCAAAATAGAGTCCATAACATTTCTGGCAGCTGTAGAACACCAGAAGAGGTAGTTGATCAGCTGGCAAAGCTTGTATGCAATTGCATGGGGTAAGTAATATTCATATTGGAGCAGGTTGAAGTGGTTTTTATATTGCAATTGATATATAATACTTTGTTTATCATATTTTTTTGTTGTTACCATAAGGGGATCGGCTTCTGTGGAAGAAGATTTACTGTTGATCTGGAGGGAACGTAGCCATGATGTAAAAGATTGTTTAGGATCCGTTGTGGTCCCTATAGGCAGCCTTTCCATTGGCTTATGTAGACATCGATGTTTACTATTTAAGGTAGACTCTATCTTGGTGTTTTGTAATTGCTAATTGGCTTTCTGCTTTGCTGTTTAAACTTTTGGGTGAATCCTAGTATTTTGAGTATGCCAAGAGTGTAACAGATTTCTTTTAATAGCTTAATCAGATTCGATACTCTGTCTTATGTAGCTTATCTTTTTCTTCCTAGGAAGAAAAGAGAGTTAATGGTGAACTCTGTGATCTTGTCTAGGTTCTAGCTGATATCATTGATCTACCTTGTCGAATCGCAAAGGGGTGCAGATATTGCAGAAGAGATGATGCTACCTCATGTCTTGTACGTTTTGGCCTTGAAAGGTATTCTTTCATAGCTTTTATGATATCTGTTGGTTATGTATGTAAGAATTGAAACAAATGGTCAAATGTTGTTTAGTGGTCTATCTGAGAAGCAGAGCGATACTGTTTACTTTTCAACTCTGGGTATTGTTGTCTTCAATCCAATGTTTACCAAAGTGCTGATACGGTTGTGCTTGGATTTCCCAAATACTTAAGCTGTAGCATCATTTTGAATTTGAAAGTCACTATGTTCTTGATCAACTAAAAATTTGCTTAAAGTGTGTAGCAGCAGCAGGTAAACGTTACATTTGTTGAACATGTGTCTTGATAGCTTTTGCAGGGAGCTAAAAAATAAAAATTCTTTCAACATTTAGACTCTCGGTACTAAATTTTTTTATTTAATTGTTTTCCCGGTGCACTATAATGTAATTCGAACTGTACCAGTAGTCTCTAGTTGTTTGATTCTTGTAGCCATAATCTATTAAAGACATCTTACAAATTGTATTTCTCCCATTCCAGAGAATATCTAATTGACTTAGTAGGGAAGCCAGGCTGTTTATGCGAGCCCGACTCCTCGCTCAATGGTCCTTCTTCCATCTCAATTTCTTCACCATTGCGCTATCCTCGAATGAAATCAGCTGAACCTACCGTTGATTACAGGTCAATGGCAAAACAGTATTTTTCGGACTGTCAGTCACTCAATCTTGTCTTTGATAATACTTCAACAGGTAATGCATCGACAGGCCAACCGGCGTGACTCCTTCTTTGGCTTGTCTCTAGTTAATTCTTCTTCTATTTATTGTCTTTATCTTCTGCTTCTGTGTATGCTTTGTAGTTGCTGGTGCATACATTGTTTCTAGTTTCACATGTTCCAATCGTGGTATTGAAAGTTGAGTCCTCTTTTAATTGATTCTTCGCATACCAATCCATCTCCTTGCTTCTATTTCAATGATACTAACTCCTTTACTGTTTCTGGAATTTGTTGTACCTTCTGCAACTGATGGGTTGAAATGTCTGTTTCAGAATACTTAGATTGACATTACAAACAGAAGGATAAGAAAGAGAACTAAAATAGACAAGCTTCATACATATTTCTAGCTGTATCACTTCGGGTATTTGATTTCTTTTTGATCTTGCCACATTGGAAGTGCCTCATTTGGCAATTCATAGCAAGTGCAATGCTCTAGAAGAACCCCCACCCCACTCTATCGAATTTTAGTGTAACTCACATTTCAAGGTCTCAACTGTTGACCTTTCAGTTGTCTCCACAAGTTGTCATATTTAATAACAGCTGACATGCCAGTTGAAACTCAAGATTTGCTTTATTGCAGTTTGGTCCCTTTGTTCTCGTTATGCATTTGGATTGTGAAGAAGATTGATGCTTCTTTTATTTTTGAATGCTTAAAATAATGAATTAATTAGATCATGGCTCACATTGGTAGAGAAGACTGATGTAGTAGTGCAAGTGTTAAAAAGTTTTTTTCGTCGCTCATTCCATGCAAGAAAACTCTAATGTTATATGTGCAATTTGTTGGATTTCTTGTTTCAATCTTTTACTTCATCTCTTCAGGTGTTTAGGCTATTTGTAATGTAAGATTTCAATAATAACTGCTGGTTTGTTGTGTATTTCCAGGTGCTGTTACTGAAGAAGATTCTGGAATTTCTATGTATTCTCAACCAGTTGACCTGGCAGGCAATGAAAGAAGTAATATTGTTCAACAAGAAAGAGATTCCCAACTTCCCAAACCATATAATCCTTCACATAATGCTAAACGATCAATAAACATGACCAAAGACCCAATCCCTGCAAAGCATATCCCATCCACTGGGCAAAGGCATGTCCAACCACTTTTATCATACGAGATGGTGAATACTAGTAAAGATTCGAGGTTCTTTGACAGTAGTCAATTGGTATCTAGTAAACAAAGTAAAGAACTTTCACATGATGTAGAAGATTTGGACATCCCTTGGAGTGATCTTAGTTTGAAAGAGAGAATTGGAGCAGGTAAAGTATTTCTGGTATTTATGCCACTTCTTTGAGAGAAACAGTAATGCCTACTAGCTATATATTAGCTAATAGTTGTTCCTTGTGGCATGGTGATTGACATTGAATTGGTATTTCTTGTTAGGTTCCTTTGGAACAGTCCACCGTGCTGAATGGCATGGCTCGGTAAGCTGCCTCTCTTATCATAAACATTGTCTTTGAAGACATGTCACACATCTCTTTGTTTCCTTTTTGCTTTCATTGTGAAATTTAACAATAAATGCTAAAACTTGTGGAACTTGTGATTGTGCATTTAGTGGTGAAAATTGCCTGTCAAGGAGATATGAAGGTGAAGTCTATGTCACTGAATTGATGTGTCAATCCATTATTTACCATAGTGCACTATAGATGAATTATGTTCAAGAAATTTCCTTAATCTGGCCTGGGAGATTCTGAATGTTTAGAGTGCCGTGTTGACCATTTGTTTGCAACTTGGCCTGCCCACTAACAGGTTGTGACTAGTTTTATTGAATATAGGTCTTAATGTTTGGTACTATAATCCTAATTGCTAGAATGGCAGCAACTATACCTGACTAGTAGACATATTATGGATTTTTCTGGGGATTTGTTGGTTTTATGAGAGTGAAATTTGGTTCTATTTTTTGCATAGAAGTCTTTTATGTTTGGTCATTCTTTTGTATGATCTATCGATGTCTTATTGTTGAGTTTTATAATATAAATAGTTTTATTTTAGCTTCCAGTACAAGTAGCTTAAGTATGTTTTAAGTTTTCTCAAGGTGTTTTAACTGATTAATTGAGTTACAATGTTCTTTGTACTGCCTCTTCCTCTTCTTCAACCTCCTTATCCTTATTCTTTTGTGGATAATAATCTTAACCACAGGAAGTTGCTGTGAAAATTCTCATGGAGCAAGAGTTTCATCCAGACCGGTTCAAAGAATTTTTGAGAGAGGTGAGTGTTCGCTGTGAGTTCGATAAAATTTCACATGAACTTTGGACAACACCTTGCTTTTTAATCTCATATGTATAGTTGTTTCTTTTGCTTGTTAGGTTGCAATAATGAAGCGTGTTCGGCATCCAAATATTGTTCTTTTCATGGGTGCAGTAACGCAGCCCCCAAATTTGTCCATAGTGACAGAATATTTATCAAGGTTGTGGGTTCTTTCCCGTGTGACATTCCTTTTGTTCTATTTCTCTCAAGCATGGAGTTTAGAGAGAATCCCCATCTTCCATTTTTTTTTTTTTGGAAAAATCTTCCGATTTTTTTGCTAGATATTTAAAAACATTTTACTTTTGTGGTTTGATTAAATCTGTGGTTTGTCATTCAGAGGTAGCTTGTTTAAGCTGTTGCATAAGTCTGGTGCAAGAGAGATGTTAGATGAAAGACGTCGTATGAATATGGCTTATGATGTGGTATGCATTTTTGCTTATATGGTCACTACCTTTGCTTTGATTTTAGCTTGCCAAGAGCTTTTTGTCGTATCTTTCAAAACTAATCAAGGTGCTTTGAACTCTCACAGGCAAAAGGCATGAATTATCTTCACAAACGAAATCCTCCTATTGTCCATAGAGATTTAAAGTCTCCAAATCTTTTGGTTGACAGGAAATACACAGTAAAGGTTAGACAGTTGACTCCAATTTGGCTCGTTATAGATCTCTTTCATGGCCTGTTTAATGATTGTTTGATGCCTCAGAAGTGAAGTCTTGGGATTAAACTGGAGCTCCATCTAGAGTGAGATATCCAAAAATAGAATTTCTTACAAGGTTCCTGTGTATACCTATGGATGTCGCAGCACCCTTAAGTTGTTTTCCAATGTAGGCAGTTGGTTGTTTATCGATATGTCACATGGATGGAGACCTGGACATCATCCAAACCCTATCAAATCCCGATTAGTTTCTTGCCATTATCAACTTGGCATGGCTGTTTATGCAGCCCTATGCAATTTACAATATTCCTAGTGTCTCCTCTTGCCATGGATATGTTACTGTTTAGAATTGTTACTTGGCCAAAAGGCGATTCTTTTTGTATATCTCTTAACTAAATAATCATGTTTGTGCTGTTTGAATTTTGTGATGTGTAGAGTTTTGCCGTTGAACCAAGTGCTGATATTAATTATGCAATATGTCTAGGATTTTCTTTTTATTGCACTTAACTCTTTTGTTTACTTTCTTTGACCTGATCAGGTTTGTGATTTTGGCCTTTCTCGATTAAAAGCAAATACATTCCTGTCATCAAAGTCTGCAGCTGGGACGGTAAGTGATTCTGAACTTATTTACTGTCTTATAATTCTTGTTTTAAGTTGTTATGAACATGCTATTCTGATATTATGATCTTATACTCATTTGTCCTATCTATTAGCCTGAATGGATGGCACCAGAAGTTCTCCGTGATGAACCGTCAAATGAGAAATCAGATGTATACAGCTTTGGTGTCATCTTGTGGGAGATTGTAACACTGCAACAGCCCTGGAGCAATTTAAATCCAGCACAGGTTTGTGTTCTGGAGTTGTTAATTACTTCTGACATCATACAATCTTAATGTAGTCTTATTCTGAGTTGACTTCTTATTTATGTTGTTTGGGAAGCATAATTGAGGAAGTCTAGCAATTTGATAGTGAATAATTGATATTTTGGGCATACCACGAGATCAGTAAAATAATATATCTGCCAGTTTGACTCTTTTAATAAGTAGAGAACATATTAGTCCTTTTTGTTGACTAGCTATTTGATGCATGCCCTATCTTGTAACCTTTTTTGGTCCTTGATTGTCTGTTATGATATACCTCAGCAATTGGCTGACTAGGGGCCCAAGCGCAGGGCATCTATTTAGTAATGGATATCCGTGGAAGTTAAGTAGCTTCACTTACTGACTATTTAGACGTCCCAGGTTTACTATAGCTAGACATGGAAACTTCCCAGCAATTCCCAACTTGCAGTCTACCTGCTGGGGGAGTTGTTCCAAAATAATAATCTTCCCTTGTGTTTGCACTTTTTGATTTGTAATCATTTTGGTGCTTTCTCTTTCTGTATTTACAGCTGGAAATTTATGGATATGATGCCTACCTTGTAGGTTGTAGCTGCTGTTGGTTTTAAGGGAAAAAGGCTTGAGATTCCAAGAGATTTAAATCCTCAATTGGCCGCCCTTATTGAGGCTTGCTGGGCAAAGTGAGTTCGAAGTTCTAGTTTTGGTTTTAATCCTCATCTCTCGTTAAGCCAGAGTGCCTGGTGGTTATTTGTTTGTTATTATTGTTATTTAATTTTTATACTGTCTCAATACAAATGGTTTTCCTGCAGTGAGCCTTGGAAACGTCCCTCCTTTGCTAATATCATGGAATCTCTGAAGTCTTTGACTTTGACTAAATCCCCTGCACCCCATTCTGGTCCTACTGCTGATATGCCATTACTTCCGTGAAGGGTGGAACACCGCAGGTCTTATTTATGCACATAATACAGCATTCTTTTGCGATTCAATATCTGGCAAGGCTAGCACCGCCTAGATAGTCTCAGGTGCGCCATATTCTTCAACTCTGATCTACCCATCCCGGTTTAACAAACCATATATTTAGGTCGATTCACTCTCATAAGACTTCCGGCAGATGCACTTAAGCACAAAGCTCGCTAATGTACTAGCAATCAGTGAGCATCAATTATTCCTTACAAGAGAAATGAATACTCTCTGCAGTCATTATATGAGTTGCAAATCTGGTCTGATGGGTTTAAAATAATTCTTCATTGAAGCCTGCTTTGTTCAACCGTCCTGATATTTTGATTAATTTATTTGGCTGCAGAATCATTGATGTACATGTCTGTCATCTCGAAACTCGAGAATTTTGTGTTTTTAGCTCTGCCAGAGGAACTACATCGATGCCTTAAATACATTTTCTTTTGCCTGTAACACCGGCTGCCTTAATGGGAAGTCTGTATAAATCTGTTTCATAATTTTGTATGTAAAATTTGTAACTTAAAATTAGCTCAATGAAATCGTTGGCATTTTTTTCTTCATCATGCAACCGTTCCATTCTTTTTCTTTCCACTGTAAATCTCGAGGACGCATCTCCTTGCGTCTCCATTTTACGTTTCTTGATGTTTAACAAGTAAGAAAAAAAAAAAGGCTATAGACAGAGAGCGGAAAAAGGCATTGTTTAAGACTTATCTGCACAATGTTTCATGAACTCTCATTTTGGGAATGTAGTAATGATAAGGAAGCCTGGTGGAGGGTATTGGGATTCTCGCATTACTTTTTATTTTGCCCTCGTTTTGTTTTCTACAACTTTTTTTTCTGGGCATCTTGTTCCTTGTACGCTTGGCAATTGCAAATTGTTTATTTTCTGGAGCGAACAAAGACTCGACTCAGCTCTATGATCATGAGTTTAAGCCTGCCACCGGTTTTGTTTGGGTTTGCTCGCTTCACTTGGATATGCGGGGAATTGTTGAAATTTCCCTCCCTATTCTCCAACCCCTTGATGCAAACAGCTAGCTACCCTTGGAGTTGGAGTTAGTAATATGGTGTTCTTATTAAGTAAATTAGTGTCATGTTGTTCTAGTTAAATGGTATACGTATCTAGTTTAGCAAAAAGCATTCCTCACTTAGTGATAAATTGTAACTTGGTTTTTTATGTTCGGTTCACAATATTAGAACTGAAATACCCAACTATCTTTATGATATTTGCCAATTTACGAGAAATATTACCACCTACTTTGGGAGTTTTGAGAATTTTAGTAGGTGTTTTCTCCCATTCTCGTGCATTCAAGCAAAAACTCCATAGCTAGCAGACTCTGCTCGTGCACTGAGGAATTCAAGTCACTGTTTAAACAAAAATCAAAAATTTCCACCTCTGGAATTCAAATCCGAAAATTTTAAAGCTACTGCTCTTAATTGTTTTTTAGTTAATAGCACATTAGATATTCATAAAGTTTTATCTTTTCTTATAAATGCGCAATCCCTTCCGTATACTGTATAGTCTCCAACCTCTTGTTTCTAGGCCATCTTTATTTAAAAAGAAAACATATCTACCCTACAAGATTTGCCTAAAATGTTATTGGTCAGTTACATAGCTTCGCCACTAAGTATTACGACCAACTGCTAGTGGGCCACCATTTTCAAACATGTAACAGTAAACTACCAATCACATACCAGAAAATGAAATCTTAAAACCTGGACAAAAATATCTAGTGCCCACCTGTCTCCTAAGTCCTAACCACGAAAAAAAAAAAAAACACCAGCAATTAACAAATATATCACTACCAACCAGTTAAGGTCGGTGACTTGAATTGTGCTCGTCGTCGTTTCGGTGAAAGTGAAAATAATAGAGGAAAAATGGCTCGAAATTCTTATGGCCGTGGCCGTGGCCGTGGAAGGTGCAGCGAACCTTCACCGCCTCTTTTAAGATTTTTATCGAACAGTTTGTCGGCGATCACTCTTATATATCATTTCAGCCCCTCGAATTTCACGGACACGCTGTTAATCCCCATTTCTTCGGCCTCCTCTTTTCTATTTCATCCTACTGAAACCACATATAAAATTCATTGATCGTTCTGATGAGCTCAGAAGACGCAGAAAAGTACCACAAATCACCCGATAAGCCTTCCTCTTCTTCGTCTTCTGAACCGGAGACAACGCCGCCGGTGAGTGGTTCTTATCATTTCCCATCTGGGTCTTCGTTTATGGAGGATATAAGCTTCTCTGCTTCTCCTGTGATGGATTTCGAGGCGTTCTCTGCTTTCAATCCTTCGAATTATGCTCCTCCTCCGGTGTTTGAGTTCAAATCAAGCCCAGTTTCAGAAACAGTTGTCAAAGCTGAAGAAATGGAGGAAGAGAGTAGTGGGGTGCCTCAGCCATTGGACTGCTTACAAGGGACTCCAATTCCGCCATTTTTGTCCAAGACTTTCGATCTTGTAGATGATCGGAGTTTGGACCCGATAATTTCGTGGGGTGCAAAAGGAGCGAGCTTTGTGGTTTGGGACCCTGTTGAATTCTCTAGGATTGTGCTCCCTCGCAATTTCAAGCACAACAATTTCTCAAGTTTTGTTCGTCAACTCAATACTTACGTGGGTATTGCAGTGTCATAACAACCTTAATCGGGTTATTGTGCTCTTTCTTTGATGTATATTTGTTCCGATTTTGTGTATTGTTTTGGGATTTTGTCTGACTTTTGTGGGTCTTGCTGACAATGTTTTCTTTGTAATTGGATTAGACACTGATCAATCATTAAAATTTTGTACTATAATAGTGTTTATAGATGATGTATATATTTCTCAGGTTTTCAATCGGCGCTTGGTGTATCGTTGTGTTAGTTTATAGCGTTGGTTTAAGATTATGTAGTTTGGATGGTTTAGCTTATGTAATTGGGGCACTGTTCATGTAAAGTGGTGTTCATTTGGGATTGTTGTAATGGGGTATACCTCTCTAGTGAAGTAAATACATTATTGGAAGTAATCAAGTTTATTAGGTGTATTTCTTCTTCGTGAAACTGGTATAGAAGGTTTTTAAGCAAATGATTAAGGGATCTGCATTCTGCTGATATTCATACTGCAAGGAAAGACATCCTTCCCCTCTGAGTCTGAAATGGAGCGGGGAGTTGCATCTTTCACAGGTAGAATTTCAGGTTTCAGTAGAGCAAATAATATAACAGTGAGCTGCTTGTTATATCTAACGGCATTCTGTATGTTAAAGAATCCTGTTTTTGTGTTTTAAAGATGATTTTAAAGTTACAACTCAATTCTTTCTGTGCATTAAATCAAATGGTTTCAGATTATCTCTCATGATCCACATCTTTGTGACTAATGTGCAGTACAATGAACTTCAGCTTCTTCCCAATTCGTTCTTGAATCACTTTTATCCTGTATTCAGGGTTTTCGCAAGGTCAACACTGATAGATGGGAGTTTGCAAATGAAGCTTTCAGACGAGGTGAGAAGAATCTGTTAAGAAACATACACAGGCGCAAGTCGCCACATTCGCAGCAGATTGGAATCTACACTGGGTCCTCCACTGAATCTGGAAGGGCTGGACTAGAAGGTGAAGTTAATGAATTGATGAAAGATATGAGTGTGATGATGAATGGCGTAGTAGAATTGCAGCAACAGCAGTGTGGAACAGTTCATTTCATGGAAACTGTTAATCAAAGGCTTCAGGAAACAGAGCAAAAGCAGAAACAAATGATTTCTTTTCTGGGGAAGTTGTTTAAGAATCCTACATTCTTAGGTCGACTTAAGGAGAAAAGGCAACAGAGAGAAATTGCTTCATCTAGAGAGAAAAGGAAATTTCTTAGGCATCAACAAAGTGAGCCGGATCGATCTGAGTCATGTATTGTGGAGTACAAATCTGACTGGAGAAACCTAACATTATCTTCTGCAGCCCCAGCTACAAGTCCAGTTCCTGTTGAACGACCTGATTACACTTTACACGGTATGGTAGAAATGGGTCTAGGAATAGAAGATGTGCCATTTCAAACAGAGAATGCTGTGTCAGATGATTTCGCCATGTCAGATGAATTAATGCTATCACAACCATTAGGTAAAATCGCAGAACATGCTGTTGAAGGGGTGTGTAGTTCTGGAAGTGATGATACTTGCAAGGGAAAGAGTCTGATGACCTCAAAACCGGATACTACTCCTGAATATTTTGTCTCTTTCCCTGAGGATTTAACACTGCGGAAGAATTTTTTGGCATACTCATTGCCTGGGATGGAAGGTATGGTTAAACAAGACAATGAATGGACTACTGGATTCGAGAATCAAGCTGGTTTGCCTAGTTCTAGCAGTGAGTTATGGGATAATATTATCAATTATAGTTCGCCAGAGTTGGGGCCAACAGGCAGCTTCTCAGATATGTGGGATCTAGGTTCTGTACAACCAGCAGGTGGTTCGAGCTTTGATAGGCAGCCAGCTGAGGGAAAACCTGTCAATGAAACGGGGAGTCACTCTCCCCAGCTGAAAGATTGATAGATTACAAAACTTAGATCCATAGGGCTTCATCTACATTAGCTCTTGTTGCCCTTGTGGAATTTAGCTATTTTTTGGCCAATAGGGTCTATTGACTGAATTTTATTATGAATATCAACTAATTGATTACTAGATTTTATTTGTTATGCCTAACATATTTGTCATTTATAATGTCCAATTACCTTCATTTATTTGCTAATTCTTTTATCTCCATATTCGTCTTTATTATACATGTTGGTTGTAGGTACTAATTGGTACCTAAGTCGTGAACCTTGCAGGTGTAACTAGTGAGAGGATTCACAGCTGGTGGGCTAGTCAGAGGAGGCATTCTAATTATCCTTCTCCTGTAAATTTTATGGTTGGATACAAGAGGATGTTTACGCCATCTCTAATATGCAAGAGAAGTAGTCGCAGCAAGCACTGCGTCCCTGGAAAATAGGATGGACTACCTTCTTTGAGAGAAAGCAGAAGGAGAAGCAATACCTGCTTCTTTGTTTTTTGTGCAAAGACGATAGGTAGGTTCTATATATAATGTTGTAGATGGTTTTTAAGTAGTTGTAGTTTTTGTCTGCGAGAAAGGAGCCAATCCATCTTTAACTACTAACTGATAGAATGAAGCTGGCGCGTTAGGCTCCAAAAACTTTTATCTGGGTCTGTGGGATCAAATTTCATCTTTTTAGTCTGATAGTTAACATGCATATGATATTCCTCAACTAGTGTCTGCTGCAAGTGCAACACCTGATGTTCCATTATCATTTTGAAAGGAATCTTGAGCATAATTTAAATGTTGGAGCCTTTCGCTATATATGATTCCACTTTATTTCTTAACGTATGAATTTGATTTGTGCTTACTATAGGAATCTGTTAACAACAATGTGGATGTTATGTTTTTATGCAGACTCCAATCATTTTTAACCACAGCCGCACTCCCTTCTCAGGAACTACTTTAATTAGGCTCACCCATTCACTGTTAAACATAAGATAGGGAATTTATTCTGGCTTACATAGGTTGACCAACTCCTCCTTAACAACTTATTTCATGTTAGGATCAGTCTTTTTTGGTACTTTATAGGGATGTAATCTAAGGACTTCCAACTATTCTTCAATTTCAACTTTACTTAGACCTGCGTTTACAGTAACAACTCACAAGATAATTAGAATTGGATCCAAGAAATTTATATATCAGTGGATGGAAAATGTTTTAAGCTCTACCTGTAGAGCTTTCTCCACTCTCATTGATTTGGGAGCTTTCATTTACCAAACACTTTTTAAATAGGTCATTTGAATTATGCTTAGCGAGCTTCTACATCACCTACTGATCATTCAAGTCAGTCGTACAATAAGAATCTCCAAATGAAGAATATTTAATAGCGTTAGGCAAATTAATCTCTACTCCCTCGTCACCAACACTCAAATAAAGCTTTCTATTTTTCACATCAATAACAACTCTAACTATAGCTAGGAAAGGCCATTTAAGAATGACAGAGAGTTCAATATCCTCCTCCATCTCTAAAGCAACATAATATATATGAAAAAAAATTACCATCCTTGATAGTGTACATATTCTAAAATACATAAGAGGATATTTGACGGAATGATCCACCAATTGTAGCAAAATAGTAGTAGGGTTTAAATCACCCTTCTCGAGCTTCTTACAACAAGATAAGTGTACGAGGCTAACACTTGTCCTTAAATCATATAGGGTACAATTAAAGCTCATATCGTTAATAACATAAGAAATAAAAAAAAAATTTGCTAGGATCTTTGAGTTTAGAAGGCAATTTGTTTTGAATTATAGCATACACTCCTCGATAAAAGATATTCTTAAGTAGAGACTCTAAATTGGACTGAAAAATGGGGGTTGCCTTATATTATTTTGGAAAACATGGTTAAATTTGTCTCTATAAGAGAAATTAGAATGATTTCTGCATTCAGGATTATAGGAATTTGAAAAAAGATCATTCTTCTAGTTGAAATTATTGACATGATTAGCCTATTCAATAGATGAATTTTAGAAAAAATGAGTTCCTCAATTGACAATCAGTAGCTAAATGTACTAAAGATCCAAAAATGTCATATGAAACATTAGATGTTCCCATATAATTCACACTTATATGATCAACTTTCTGGGTCTAAGCATCAACTTTATTAGCAAGAAGACTTAAAACATCAATATCATACTTACATTGAGTCTTTTTTGGGACTTCTGTTTCACCTAGCCATTGATAATGATTTTGAATCATGTTCTTAATCACTTTGTCGACTAGTATTATTCATGATAGCACCACCAGTAGCAACATCCACTAAAATCTTGGTATTTGTAGGCCATTCCACTGAAAAATGTTTGAATAATATGTCACCTCTCAAGCCTTTAACGGGGGCATGACTTAATAGTTCTTGCTACCTCTCCCAAGATTTCATAAAGTGATTCACCTTGCCTTTGATTAAAAATTGTGATTTGATTTCTAATCAAATTAGTCTAAAAAAAGTTTGGGATGTTTGATCCCAAGTGGTAATAGATCCTACTAACAAAGTTTACAACCATAATCTTAACTTGATGGCATCTAGTGAAAAATCATTGAACTTTAGGGTATAATGGTAATCTAGAAATATTGAAATATGTAAATTGATATCTTCGATAGGAAGATCACCGAACTGATTTTATCGTACCACGAAGAGGAGAGAAGGTTTCAACTTAAAATTGTTAGCTTCAACGTTGGGCCTTGCAATACTTAAATAAGCAAAACAACAATTTATATAAATAGCGTGTAATTTGTAAATCTGGATTATTAAAGATAACTTTAAACAAGCCTAATTTCTGAAAACAGGCTATAGTAATAGTATAGTTACGATTAGAAAACAAAAAATGTACTATACTCCCATTAAAAGAGAAGGTCGTAAAGTAGAACAGCCCATCAATCCAAGGTCCTAAAACCCACCATCTACCATAAGCCCCTGAAAACCTAAAACCTAAAACCCTGAGCTTCCCTTTACTTTCACAGCCAAGTTCTTGGCTTCTCTCTGCAGACTGATTTCTGTTCGGCGTATTGGTAATATGTTGAATGTTAAAACTCCCAAGAATGGAAGAGTTAAGCGTGAGCTCGAAAAGCGTGCTCCTAAACTCGTAAGTCTTAATAACCCTTTCATCTTTTCTTTGTTATTGTATTCAATTTATCTGTTTGTATTCCTGGAAAGTTGTGTTTTTTTTTTTTTTAATGATAGGAACTTAATGGGTTTTGGGCTTTATTGTATTTTGTAGGTTGAGACTGGGAAGAAGACGTTGATACTTCAAGGTACAAAGACGAGCAACGTGTTGAATTCGGTGTTGACTGATATTTACCATCTTAAGAGGCAGAGTGCTTTGAGATTCACGCGCAAAAACGACAATATAAGGCCATTTGAGAGCGGAGGCGAGACTTCCTTGGAGTTCTTTTCTCAGAAAACTGATTGCGGCATCTTCGTGGTGAGTCTAACTAAGTGATGCTGTATTTTGGGCACGTTTTTTAGTGTTCAGTAATATCTTCAGGTGATGTTTGTTGGAATACTATTATGAAGAAATGCGCCTTATAAGATTTTTCATATGATTTTTTTCAGTGTGGCGGAGGGGCTTAATGTTCCTTCCCCAGTTTATGCTATCGTATATATTTGTTTAATTTAATTTCATTAGCTATTCTGAAGTTGTAGTTTGATTTAAGAAGTTGTTCAACAACAGGTTTCTCATGATTTAGAACTAGGTTGTAAAAGTAGATATTGGAATGTTCCACTTGTTCCAGTTCATTTTTGTTTAACTTGGTTGCTTTTCTGATCAGGATAAGGGATGTTCTTCTGTTTAGTGGAATGGTTATCCTTGTTAAGATGTGATTTTGGATTTAAGTTACTGCCTTATTTGCTTGTTTTAGATTTCTTATTTAAGTTAGCAAGGCAGTAACTTCCATAGTATAAAAAATGGTATCACGTGAAAAATTTTCTCAACTAACTGTATGACTCTCCTCTGCAGTATGGTTCGACCTCAAAGAAGCGCCCTGATAATCTTGTCATAGGAAGAACATACGATCATCACATATATGATCTTGTAGAAGTTGGGGTAGAAAATTTCAAGCCCATTGGGTCTTTTAAATATGATAAGAAACTAAGTCCACAGCCTGGCTCCAAGGCTTTCATTACTTTTATTGGAGAAGGATTTGAGATTGTTGACGAGTTGAAACATCTGAAGGAGGTTTTGCTTGATCTCTTACGTGGAGAGGTGTTTCTCTATGGCCATTTCGACATTCCTGTTTGTATTTAGCAAGATTACAAAAATAATCACTTCCATGTTATATGCAGGTTGTTGAAAATTTGAATCTTGCTGGGATAGATCGTGCTTACATATGTACCGCTGTATCTACCGATCGGGTGCTCTTCACTCACTGTGCTTTGCGCCTGAAAAAGTCCGGTACAATAGTCCCGAAGATGGAACTTGTGGAAGTGGGTCCTTCCATGGATCTAGTGATGCGTCGTCACCGACTTCCTAATGAGAACTTAAGGAAAGTAGCCATGAAAACAGCTAAAGATCAACCTAAGAAGAAGGTAAGCTAGACTGGTGAAGTTGCTTATTTTTATCAGTGTATGAAATGGCATGTAAAATTATGTTGTCTTCTTTCAGATTAAAAATGTTAGAGATGATGCCATAGAAGGAACCAAAGGGAGGATATATATTCCAGATCAGAAGGTGAGAAATTAGTTACTCATGCTGTGGCTTACTTGCTTCTTTTCATCCCTGAATCTCACTGTTGTGACAGGCAGCATCTTTAAGTCGTATTGATATAACTAATTTTGGTTCTAGATTGGAAATGTGGCACTGCCAAACAAAACAAAAGGATTGAAAAGAGAACGACGAGAAGCCAAAATGAAGCGTGAAAAAAGCGAACGTCCACCGAAAAAGCAGAAGGAAACTTCTGCATAGTTATACTTGGGCCGCTTCTGTATCAAATTTGTTTTTCCTTTCTTTTGGCACTCTTATATTGTTACTTTGGTTTCATCTAAAGCCATTAGTCTCACCAGAAACATGACATTTTATTGCTGAACGGCATCAGTCACTTAACATTCATGGTTGAGAAATTTTGTCAATGTAGTGATTGTCTCGAAAGGGGTTGCCTTGTCTAATTGGCAGGAGGTGACTGTCATCTCTCGCGCTTGCGTTCCTAATATAGAGCCACTTGAATGGAACTTAAAACTTGATGATAATCATAAGTCTTCTAAAATCAAATGTAGTATTGCTTAAAATTAAATAGTTTTAAGATTTATTTTTAAATATGATCATAAAATTAGTAAAAAAAATTGATTATTTTTCTGTAACTTATGTTTGGAATTTAGTTTAAATTGTAATGTTTCTTGTCCTATTATTATTAAAAGAATGATGCTTTATTTTTTTTATAATATTCGGTGAATATTACAAATAATATAAAAAAATTTGTAAGGCTTTTTAAAAAATTAAGCAAGTTATATAGACTACAAGAGACTACAATTTTATATTGTACTTTTGGATATTTTTAGACTATAAATGAATTTTGTAAGTTAAATTCGTTTATTTCAGGCAAATCAAACAGTGTAAAAGGTTTATGTAATTAAGTGCAATACTATACTGACACTAATTAATACCAAATATCGTTACCAGTAATTATTTAAATTATTATATAATATTTTTAACATTGCAAACACAATTCACATTTTACGAGGCATCCACAGTCACATCCACAAGCCTCCAGCGTCACACTTCACACATGCATTTCACAATTAGTGATCCACATTTCCACACATAGCAAAACGTATACGTTTCGTTTCAGTGAAGTATGAGATTCAGTTTCTATCTCAATCCATTGTCGGTGAATTGTTGGACACTGAGAGTCGAGACAAAATGCATCCTTTTGCAATTTCTGTTTAGTTTTATGAGTTTGAGAATCGTAGGAAGTGAACAAAGCACATAGAGGACTTATGAGGCTTCGAATCTTGCAGGGGGACTGTTGGTTGTGGTAGCGCGGGGCCGAGAGGGGGCGAGGTTACATGTACCTCAACAGTATAAAAATCAGACCCGATAGGAGCACTGATAACATATATGCAAGATACCCATATCTTGATGACCTAAATAAAATGTGTCATAAGGACACACAAAATGGTGATCCGTTTGTGCAATTCCAAACAAAATGGCTTAAGCATCCACCTAAGATGTCAACTGAGATTTATCAAAATATCTCAGAACAACAAAATGAGACAGGGTACAAAATGTCTCCAACAAAATACCATATATATACAAACATTTAAATGTATCTGCGCAGTATATCAATAAAGTATATGACAATAACAACAATAGCAACAATTATAAACAAAAGTCTTTATGCTGAATAACAAAATAGTCAAATATAATGTTGCTATCAAAATAACATAAAAGACAGACTCTCAGTAATCCAAGGCATCAAAAGATCTAGAAAGACCTATGCGGGTTACATGATTCAAAAAAGCCTTAACAGTCAAGCCTTTAATTAGAGGATTTGCCACCATAAGATCGGTGGGTATATGCTCTATACGGGTCTGAAACTCCTTAACCTTCTCTCTAACAAACATATACTTTG
>JAOTAX010000005.1:37739725-37755135 GCA_025629825.1 Erythroxylum guanchezii | reverse complement strand
AAAGACAAGAGAAGCAAGAGGAGAGGCACATTTGAGCAAGTTATAAGCAAGGAATTCAAGGTAGGTTACATTTTTATTATTAATTAATAAGCCATTAATGTCCCTCAAGAAAAGGAAACAAATGATTTCAACTACTTTTTAAATGTGCATTCATTGCCCTTTGAATGCTTTGAGATTGTACTACATGTTTTGTATATGAATTGTGTTTTGAATTATGAAATGAAAAATGAAAATGATTTTTGAAAGGATATAAAGTTTATTTAATCAATTTTCCAAAATGTGTCATTTGGGCAAATTGTTTTCAATTTGTGAATTATATGTTATGTGGGTTTGGTGTAGTCCATTCAAGTATGTCACGTACACGTTGACCAAGTTAAAGGCTTCTCTCCCCTACCGGCTAGTAGCACGAAGCTCCTTCATGGACTCCCTCATTTTTACGTTTACACAAAACCACTACATGAGATTGTGATAGTACGTCAAGTTTATGACTACACAGGATCATTATATGGAAATGTGTAGTTCGTCATGTTTATGGATCTACCCAAACCATTTTGATGTGCTTATGTGCTCATGATATGTTGACAAGAGTAATGCATATATGACTTGTATTAATGTGAATTTTTATAATATAAATGATTATTTCAATGGTTTTACTTGTTACCGGTTATAAAATTGTTACCCACGAGCTTTAAGCTTACCCCTCCCATTCCGTCCCATCTTCAGGTGAGGAGTAAGAGATCAAGTAGTCAAGGGTTACGGCATCACGCTGAATTTACATACTTTTGTATTTTAAGTTAGATTTTTGGGAATTCAAGGCTTTAGCATCATTTTAAGTAATATTCACATATCTTTTGTATTTATAGTTTATGAAGAAAATGATGTATTATGGGTTGAAATGCCATTAAAGCTTTGTAAAACTCTTATATCTTGTTATTAATGAAATATGTTGGACGTTTTGTCCATGACTATCCAAGTCTTTTCAATGCATTTTCGAGCTTTTTATATGATGTATATACAGAACAACTATAGTAAGGATGAGTAATTTAAGTTGAGATTTGGGAGTTTAATACAACCAATTTGGTAACTGAATGTTTAAGGAGTGATATCGCATCAGAAGAAGCGAATTTGGGAAGAGTATGAGTGAAAGTATTGTTAGAATTGGTGTAGGAACCATTGGAGATGCTTTGGAGAGTGTAGTTAGTGATTTAGAACTTTAGGTGATGTGAATAAGACCCTATAGAAACCCTATCGTCTGATTCAACTTTGACTGAATCCATCGTCTAATTCAACTTTGACTGAATCCCATCGTCGGATTCAGCTTTGACTAAATCCCTCTGTCTTCGTCTGATTCAACTTTAACTGAATCCATCATGTCCGTCTTATTCAGCTTTGACTGAATCCATCATCATCGTCTAATTCAGCTTTGACTAAATCCCTTCGTCTTCGTCTGATTCAACTTTGATTGGATCCATCGTCTCTGTCTGATTCAGCTTTGACTGAATCCATCGTCTTCATCTAATTCAGCTTTAACTGAATCCATTGTCTGATTCAGCTTTGACTGAATCCCTCCGTCGTCGTCTGGTTCAGCTTTGACTAAATCCATCGTCTTCGTCTGATTCAACTTTGACTGATTCCATCGTCTCCGTCTGATTCAGCTTTGACTAAATCCATTGTTTGATTCAACTTTGACTGAATCCCTCTATCTTTATCTCATTCAGCTTTGACTGAATCCCTCCATCTTCGTCTGATTCAGCTTTGACTGAATCCATCCTTATTCTGCTTTGATTGAATCCCATCGTCTGATTCGGCCTTGACTGAATCCATTCATTTGATTCAGGCTTGACTGAATCCCTCCATCTGATTCAGCCTTGACTGAATCCATCCTTCTGATTTAGCCTTGACTGAATCCCTCCGTCTCATTTATCCTTGACTGAATCCCTGCGTCTGATTTAAGTTTGGCTAAATCCCTTCGTCTGATCCATCTACACTTTTGGAAATTCGAGATTTTAACCCTATAGATGGAAAAATCTCTCCTCAAGGTCTTCATGAAAGTTGTAGACCTTGAAGTCCTCTTTGAAACCGTCCTAAGATGATCTAAATCTGATATGGGCACACCACCCTTAGAGGATGAGGGCTAATGAGGGTTCGCTAAAATAACCCTACAGGATAATACACTCACGTTCTCACGACTCTAATGTTGGGCTCTAGAAACGGGGTCCAACAGAATATCCTTGACAACGCGTGATTTTTTACATCTATCAATCCAATCAAAGCAACTTTGAAGTGTTGATTGATTGGAATGCCAACCAATCCATCTCTTAATAGCTAGTAAGATAGCTTGTGATTTAGGACAAAGGAAGAACAGATGAGCCATGGTTTCATTATCAGATTCACACAGATGACATTTCATAGTGCCTTGTAGGAAACCAAAATGATGCAATCTATCTTTAGTTAGCAGTTTATTAGTAGCTGCAAGCCAGGATATAAAACAATGTTTAGGAACATTTAATCTACCCCAGATAATGTCTACATATCTACATTTCTAAATTTTTCCTCTTAGAAGATCATAACCATACGATGAAGTATAATTAGAACTACTACCTGTCCATGTTCCACCGTAGTTGTAAGAACATCGGAATTTCTCTTTGACTATATTAAGCTTAACCCAGTTCCAGCTACAATTCATCTTAGGCTTATAAGACCAGAAGTCAATTCCTTTAAGATATATCCCATTCACCTACTTCACCCAAAGAACATCCTGTTTTGTAGACACAGACTATATATGTTTACCAATCAAAGCTAGATTCATAATCTTACAATCCTTGAAGTTAAGTCTACCTTGAGTTTTAGGTCTACATATGTCATCCCAAGTAACCAAACCAAGCTTTCTTTTTATGTCAGAGGCTCCCCAAAGAAAATGCCGACATTTTGCTTCAATTTTCTTAATCACACTTGAAGGGAGAATGAAGATACCAACCTAATAAATGTGAAGGGACAGTCGTACTAAATTAATCAATTATGCCCTTCCAGCATAAGAGAGATTCCTAGAAGCCTAGCTTTGAATCCTCTTTGTAATCTTTTCAACCAATATACAACAATCAGCTTTACTCCATTTTTGTAGGAGATAAGGGCATACCCAGATATTTAAAAGGAAAAGAACCATTTTGGAAACCAGTAAAATTAAGGAGCTTCTGTTTGTTCTCAGCAGAAATACCAGCCACATAAACATTGGATTTAGTCTTATTAGCACGCAAGCCAGTGACATTAGAGAAATACTCAAAGCCTTGCATGATTTTAATGACTGAAGCAGTATTAGCTTTGTAAGAAAGCATCAGATCATCAACAAAACAAATGTGGGTGAGAGAAAGGCTTTTACACATAGGGTGAAACTTGAAATCTTCCAAATGGCTAACAATGTTCAAGATTCGAGATAGAAATTCCATCACCAAGACAAAAAGTAGAGGGGAGATAATATCTCCCTATCTAATACCCCTTTTCCCCTTAAAATATCCTTGTGAAACACCATCCACAAAAATGGTATAATTGGTGGACTTAATGCATGACATGATCCATTTGATAAACTTTTCAGGAAAACAATACCCAACAAACATCTCCTCAAATGAAGTCCCAATGCACTGTGTCACAAGCCTTCCTCAAATCAAACTGCATAAGGCAGCATAAAGAAGCTAATTTTTGGTTATACAGTCTGATGAAATCCTGACAAATCATGATGTTATGTACAATACTTCTATTCTCCATAAAAGTACCCTGGTTCTAAGAAACAAGGTCAGGTCAGATAGACCTCAATCTGTCACAAAGCACCATAGAGATGCATTTATAAAAAGTAGTACATCAAGCAATAGGACGAAAATCTGAGGCAAAACTAGGATCGTCTACTTTAGGAATTAAAGTAAGACAAGTGCTACTGAAATACCTAGAGATATTACCCGAGTTAAAAACTCTTGAACAACCTCAATAATATCAGGACCAATAATCTGCCAAGCATCAATGAAGAAACTGCTAGTGAAACCATCAGGACCTGGGCTTTTTACTTCTATCAATAAAGAAAATAGCTTGCTTGATTTCAACAGGAGAAACAAGGGCAATCAATTTCAGTTGTTGTTCAAGAGAAAGCATATGCCCAGCTTTAAATATAAAAGCATCAGCTGACTTCCAACAAGTCTCAGCAACACCCAACATACTCTTAAAAAAATTTAAGAGTTCATAAACAATCTCATCTGTTTCATGGAGTTCAATACTAGAAGAAGTTTTAATGCTATAAATACGATCAAGTTGCCTCCTACGCTTCATGAACGTATGGAAAAAAAAAGAAGTATTCTGATCACCAAGCTAAATCCATTTAATTTTACTCTTTTGATGATAGAAAGATTCTGCATCCTAACTAAGCAGAAGGAACCGATGCCTAGCAGACCTCTCTCCAAGTTGAAGAGAAACATTATTAGCATTATTGATAGGATTGAATTATCTTATATTTTCTTATGCATTTACTTATGATTTCAATCCTATTTTTAAGATAAAATGCTTAATTTATGTTGACTACTAGGTTGGATATATTGATATATTTTTTAGAACAAAAAGACAAGATTTTCTAAAGCAAATTGGAGCACAATTATTTACCTAGTAAAAGGCATAAAATATTTTTAAAAAAACAAAAACAAGAACAAAATGTTCTGGTCTATGCATAGCAACGCACGTTAAACGGTGCATTGCTCTATGAAACGCAGTAATGCAGCGTTTGCATTTAAAACGCATGCACAAAAGGCAGGAGAGGGTTTTAAAAGGAGGGATGCAAAACTTATTTGTTTTGTGAATGAACAGCGTCGGCGCAGACATTAAAAGAGAAAGGCAACGAAGCACTGAAGGAAGGAGCTGCTAGAGACACTAGAGGGCTGTCAGCTTAGAGCTGGCGCAGGCGTGAGAGAGGGCAGGAGCATGGACCATTAAACTCACCACTTTATTTGTCCCATCGTGAACAGTAAAGGGAGAGGAGGTAACGTGATTTTGCCACATTAAATGGAAAATATGAGCCACTATTGGAGCATAAAAATAGACATGGAGGGCTAGTTTTTCGACGCCGGTTCCATTGGAATATCAATGCTAAGTCACGGTTAAGCTATTTCTATCATTCTAAAGTTGTAATTTCTTTTCGGATTGTTTTGTTGTTGGTATTGATTTGGATGGTTTTAGGATAAATGATCTTAATATGTTATTTTGATTGTTTATTTCGAACTTATTGCTAAACATTAATTGAAATCCATAATTGTTACTTTTGATGTTTGTAAGTAGCGTCTAATGATCGTTAATCGTTAGGAACAACATAACTTAGGTTAGATAACCCAAACGTGTGAGGTTACTACCTATATTGATCGTTTTCCAACTCATAAAGCAACTGCCAAATTGAATCTAGAGATCATATCCTAGGTTATTCGGTGGTTAGGTTTAATTAATGATCGTATCTTGATTAAATATAACCTAAGGGAAAACTGAGATTTGTATAACGTTCCATTAGTCTCAAATCAATAGTCCGAAAAGAATTGTACAGACTTTAGAATGAAGGAATATGCTTGATTGTGCTTAGGCCGAGATTGACCCTAGAACCGGACCTTACTTATACTCAACACTTTTCTCATTTTTGATTGTTTAACTTAATTTGTTTTCAATAGTTTAATTTTACTTTTAATTTCTAAATTGTTTGAAATCCAAAAGCCCCCCATATACTTTCCTTGCATCAATTAATTTCTTTACAGAAATTAACCGAACATTCCCTGTGGATTCGATCCTGACTTACCACAACTACAAATTTTAGTGTGCAGAGTCAGGTAAATTTTGCAGTGCACTTGACACGCTTGTCAAATTTTGGCGTTGTTGTTGGGGAGTGTTGGACTCCAAACTTTTCTATTAAATGAGAAATTGTTGGCATTTATTCATGTGTAAAGAAAAGGAGAATTCTTGAATTTGAAATGAAATAGAAAAGATGGTTTAGGTACAAGATGGGTTATATGTGATATGTTGGAAGTTAAAAGCTAGAAAATGTAATTGAAACATATTCATTGAGTATGCTTCGGTGTTTTAGCCATAACTTTTTCTCTAGTTATCCAAATGAGATGATTTTTAATTTGGAGTAAACTAGGGATATAGGGCTACAAATTTTCTGATGGAATTGAGTTTTAATTCGGTCTCTAAAATTATCAATTTCTTGATGGAAGTTGAGCACAGAATATTGTTTTAGTATAAGAACAATCTGAAAAATCTGGTGTACAACTTTCAAATTTTTGAACCAAATTGAATGATTTTGATGTCATTAGAAAGTTGAGACAATGAAGAACATTTTTTTAGAAGGAAGTATTATCAAATTCCTGTAATTATATAATTAGAAAAAGGTCTTGACTTTTGGAACCAAGTTAAGCATGATTTAAATAATTTTGAGGTTTTGCTAGATTAATTATTTTATTTTATGGAGTTAATTAGCATGTTAATGTGAGTAAGATCATATGACATGGATTAAATTGAATTAAGGTGGTAAGTTTGCATGAGGGGCAAATTTGGCAAGTCTCTTAAGCTATTTAAGTTACAAGGCATATATGTAAGGGTAAATTAGACTTTGTTCACTCATTAATGGAAAATTTGTTATAAGAAGTGTGGGCTTGCTTTTAAGGAAGAGGGGAGCACAAAATTGATGGAGAAAAAAATGAGAAAAGAGAGAAGAAAGGAGAGAGTTCGGTGGAGAAGAGAGGAGAGAAAGAAGAAAGAAAAAACTAGGTTTTGATTTTTCTAAGCTTTCAAGATGGATTTTGAAGTTGATTCAAGAAGGAAAAAGGAAGAGGAGGATTAGAGCTTCCATTAGAGCCAAGAAAATCATTGTTTGGTGGAGATTTAAGGTAAGTTTGATTTAAAGATTTTGGATTTTTGAAAGTTTCTTGGTTCATATAGCTTAAGAAATGTATGGGTTTAAGCTTTCTAAGATCAATTTTAGTGATTATGTATTGTGGGTTTCTCAATTTGGAATGCCTATTGATTTGGAGATTTTTGTCAATGTTGAGCAAAACTAAGAGAGGAAAAAGGAGCAAGAGTAGAGGCTTTTTAAGCAAGGTTTGCAAGCAAGGAAATTAAGGTGGGTTTCATGTTTATAATTGGATAATGAGCCATTATGTTTTCTTTTAGTCAAGAGAATAAAATGATTTCTCAATTGTTTTATAATTGTGGCATATGTTGCTTTTGAATGGTTTGCGAAATTGCTATATGTTTTTGGTGTATGAAATTTTTATGATGAATTGTGATTTGCTACATGAAAGGGCTTTTCGAAAAAATGCATGTTCATGAAAAACAAGTTTCAGAAATATTGTCATTTGGGCAATTTGTTTTCAAGTCGTGAATTTCATGTTATATGGGTTTGTGGTAGTCCCTCAAGAACTGTCACATGCACGTTGACCCAAGAATAGGCTTCTCTCGCCTACCTGCTAGTGGCACGGAGCTCCTTCAAGGACTCCCTCAAGTTTACGGCAACACAGGACCATTATATGGGAATGTGTAGTGCATCATGAATATAGACCTACCCAAACCATTTCTGATGTGCTTATGTGTTTATGATTTGTGACAAGTTTGATGAATTCATGATGTATGATGTTTATGAATTGCTTGATAAATTGTGAATTTGAGAAATATGTGTTACATGGATTTCGATGTGATTTTTACAATGGAAATAAATATTTCAATGGTTTTTGTTTATTTCTCAGTTATAAACCTGTTACCCACGAGCGTTAAGCTCACCCCCTTTCATTCCCATCTCTAGGTGATGAGAAAGAGATCGAGTGAAAGAAAGTCAAGGCATTCGTTTGATTATGTATATTTTGTATTTTGAGTTAGATTGATGTAAAAATATGACTTTAGACATATGTTGATAATTATGGGATTTTGTATCTTTTGGATTTTGGATTTTTGAAATTGATGATGTAATATGGCTTGGAATGCCATTAAAGCTTTATAAACATTTATCTTATGTTATTAATGACATATGAATTGTGTATGGATGATATGAGTTGAGTTAGAATTAAGTTGATGAACATTGAACATGGACTATTGTTATATATATATGTGTGAGATACAATGGAAAAGAAAGAAATGATTATTGTGAATGATGACAATTAGTTACAAGTGATGAGTCAAATGAATTGAGGTTGAGAGTTTGATGATTTCCAATTAGTAGTTGAATGGTTATGTTCATGATAATCCAAGTTTGTATAGTTCAAATTTCCAAGTTTTTCATGAGGGTAAAATGTGTGTGCTAATTTTAGGAGAAATTCTGTATTAATCTATGAGGAATTTGATCAAGTTGTCTTCATAGAAATTGTAGCTTGTCCTTCTAGCTTTCCAACTCTATAAAGTATGCATTTTTTGGATGTTGAAGTTGAGAGATATGATCATTTGAGTAGGTGATGTTGCATAAGATGTGTATCCTGAACAATTAGAGTATATGAAGTGATATAGGACTAGAAAGAGTTTATTTTGGGAAGATTATGAGTAAAAGAGATGATAGGATGGGTTTAGGATCCATTGAAGGGCTCTTGGAGAGTGGAAATTTAGCTTCACCCGAAGGTTACATGGCCTGCCTGTGTAAATCACACAGGCCGTGTGTTTCCAGCGCAGGAACACTATTACACCCGAAGGTTACACAACCCGTGTTTTTTGACCCTCCAAACGACAGAATTTAATTTTTGGGGCTTCATGAAAGTTGTAACCCTAGAATTCTTCTTTCAAATTGTCTAAAAACGAAGTCAATCCAACATCCTTAGTGAGAGTTATGGCAATTGCTCCAAGGCATGTACAATATGAGTAAGGACATGAACATGTTGGATTCACTTGGCCATAACTTCTTCGTTCGACCTCTGATTGAGGTGATTCTTGCAGAGATAGATTCCTAGAACGTTTTCAGATCTCTCCATAAAAATTGGTAGCCATTTGTGTTGAATTAAAAAAGTTTGATTGAAAGAAATTGAGGGGTCGGTTGGCAGAGCATGATTGGGCCATGAATATACTTTGGATTTTCAAGCATATCTTGAGCTATAGAGATCCGATTGAGATGGTTCTTGTTTCAAAATAAACTAGAGACTATGAGCTACAATGTTGAAGAAGTCAATTATGATTATTGTGATTTCACTATGTGAGCTCGCCCTTTATGGCTTGAGATATTATGAGAATGATGATGAACCGATGATGGTTTATAAGGATTAAATGAATTAACCCTACAGGGTAAGATGTACACGTTTAATGATTCTGAAGAGTGTTGGAAATCCTGAAATTGAATGTTTAAGGAGTAAAGAAGAAGATCACGTTTCATGATTTTGCAAGAGTTGGATTTTGGAATCAAGCGAGATCCAACAGTTACAAGGATCCAAGCGTTGGGCTCCGGAAATAAGTAGTGTCCAACATATTTGGTATCAGAGAAAGCATTGGGTTCCGAAAACAAGTGGGATCGAACAAATTTGGTATCAAAGCAAGCGTTGGACTCTGGAAACAAGTGGGGTCCAACATATATGGCATGAAAGCAAGAGTTGGGTTCCGGAATCAAGCGGGATCCAACAGGGAGTGTGGTAGCTTAATTTTCGAATTTAATTTTAGTTGGTGTTTTGTGAATACATTTGTTTATATTCATTCTTTTTGTTACTTATTAATTTTTAATTGACCATTAGTGTTGGTGCATGGTAGTGACCAGGTCTCCTCGTAGAGAAATTGAGCAACTTGATCTAGAGATCGAGAGAACATTACAGAGATTGCGTAGGGAAGCGAGGTCAACTTTGGTAGATGAATTGACAGCAAAATCCAAAGACACAATGGCAAATCCGAGAACTCTAAGTGAGTTGGCTACACCCGATTTAACTTATAGACCATTATGCATAACATTTCCGAATTTCACTAAACATGTTACTTTTGAGTTAAAATCTGGATTAATTCATTTATTGCCTAACTTTGATGGCCTTACAGGTGAGGATGAACATAAGCATCTTAAGGAACTCGATGTGGTGTGCTTGAGCATGAAGCCTCACGGGGTAACAGACGAGCAGATTATATTAAGGGCCTTCCCATTCTCGTTTAAAGATGCAGCAAAAGATTGGTTATTTGATTTACCAGTTGGAAGTGTGAATACTTGGTTGGAGATGAAGAGATTATTTTTGGAAAAATATTTCCTGACCTCAAAGACAACAAGTATTCGAAAGGAGATATGCAGTATTAAGCAACACAATGGGGAGTTTCTTTATTAATACTAGGAGCGATTTAAGAAGTTATGTGCTAGTTGCCCACATCACAACATACCATAGCAACTTCTCATCCAATATTTTTATGAAGGATTACTGCCAATGGAGAGGAGTTTGGTTGATGCGGCGAGTGGTGGGGCATTTTGCAAGAAGACTCTTATTAAAGCTAGGATATTACCTGAGCGGATGGCCGCCAACACCTAACAATTCGACACTCGTAATGATGTTTGACGAGTAAATGAGGTAAGCACTTCATCCATTGAACATCGTTTAGATGAACTTACATCTTTTGTGAGACAGATTGCAGTTGGACGGGCATAAGTGAAAGCATGCGGGATATGTTCCAACATAAGTCATCCAACTGGCGAGTGCCCAGCTTTGCAAGAAGGGAGTATGGAATACGTGAATGCTACAGAAGGGAACTTCCCGAAATAATACAACCTATACTTGCAGACGTATAACCCAGGTTGGAGGGATCACCCCAGCTTGAGTTATGGAGGGAATCAACAGAAAATTTACTCCCAATATCGACCGCAAGGGACACTAGGATTTCCACCAAGGCAATAAGAAGCACAGGGAGCTTCTTCTTCTAGTTCAGGGGCATCTTTAGAAGAAATTGTTGGCAAACTTGTTGCTAAAAATTTACAATTTCAACAGGATATGTAGCAACAGTTTCAACAATTTCTACAGGAAGCAAAAGCAAGCCATCAAGAAACAAAAGCAAGCCAACAGAGCATGGAATACCAAATGGGTCAAATGGCAGTGAGGCTCAATCACCTAGAATTGCAAGGTGGAGGAAAATTGCCATCATAACCCGAGGTGAACCCGAAGAATGCCATTACCATAACCCTGAGGGGCAAAAAGGAGATTGAAGGTCCCAAAAGAACCCCATCAAAGATTGTTACCGAGGAAGAGATTGAGAAGGAATTGGAAAAGGAAGAAAATTTATCATCGAGTACGAAGGTAAATGTCGAAAGGCCCAATATTACTAAAACTAACCCTTCACCTTATCTGAGCAGATTAACAAGACCAAAAAAGGAGGACAAGGACAAAGAGATATTGGAGACTTTCTGAAAGGTAGAAATCAACATACCTTTGCTCGAAGCAATAAAGCAAGTGCCAAGGTATGCCAAATTTCTAAAAGAACTATGTACACAAAAGAGGAAATTGAGGGGTGATGAAAAAGTGACGATGGGTGAGAACATATCGGCAGTATTCAAAAAGAAGATGCCTCCAAAATGCCGGCATCCAGGTATGTTCACCATTCCTTGCAAAATTGGTAATACTGTGATCAATAGAGCAATATTGGATTTGGGTGCTTTTATTAATGTGATGCCTCATTCGATTTATGTTTTTTTGAATTTAGGCCCTTTGAAAAAAACAAGTGTAATCATATAATTGGCTGATTGCACTAATGCTTACCCTGATGGTGTGGTTGAGGATGTTTTTAGTACAGGTGAATGAGTGTTTCCTGCAGATTTTTATGTTGTGGATATGAATGATGACACCTCATGTAATCCGATACCTATCTTGTTGGGGAGACCATTTCTTAATACAGCTCAAACTAAGATAGATGTTCGTAAAGGCACCCTCACAATGGAATTTGATGGGGAAGTGATACATTTCAATATTTTTGAAGCTATGAAACATCCTCCTAATGATCATTGTGTTTTTTCTATTGATGTGATTGATCTTTTGGTGCAAGAAATGTTTAAATTAAGTTGCAGGGATCATTTGGAAATAGTTTTAACTGAGGAAATGTAAATAGAAGCCAACACTGATGTTGAGATAGGAGAAGAGCTTATGGAAATGACAGCTGCCTTAGACTCATTAGAAAGCTCTCCAAAAGGTATGATTTGGCTTCTATACAACTACCTGAAGCTCACTAGAATTTGTCACCTTCTGATGTGCAGGCACCAAAGTTGGAATTGAAACCACTCCCTACACATCTGAAGTATGCTTATTTGGGAGATAAATAGACTCTCCTAGTTATCATGTCGACGAAGTTGACTTCAAATTAAGAGGAGAGGCTAGTTCGAATCCTGAGGGATCATAAGAAGGCTATCGGGTGGACCATCGCAGATATCCAAGGGATAAGCCCTTCGATATGCATGCACCCCATTTTGTTGGAGGATGATGCAAAATCTACAAGACAAGCTCAGCGTAGGTTGAATCCTCTAATGATGGAAGTTGTGAAGAAAAAGGTATTAAAGCTTCTCGATGATGGGGTTATCTACTCGATTTTCGATAGCAAGTGGGTAAGTTCTGTCTAGGTGGTTCCAAAGAAGTCTAGAATCACTGTTGTGACAAACGAGGAAGGTGAGTTGATCCCTAGCTGTGTGCAAACCAGATGGCGAGTATTTTTTGATTATAGAAAGTTAAATGCTGCTACTCATAAAGATCACTTTCCCCTTCCTTTTATTGATCAAATGCTTGAGAGATTGGCTGGTTATGACTTTTATAGCTTTTTAGACGACTTTTCAAGTTATCTTCCGATCCCGATCACACCGGAATATCAGGATAAGACCACATTTACATGCCCATTTGGTATGCTTGCCTACCGAAGGATGTCATTCAGATTGTGTAACGCACCTGCCACGTTCCAAAGGTGTATGGTAAGCATTTTTCCAAATATGTTGAGAAGATTATTGAGGTATTCATGGACGATTTTAGTGTGTATGGATCTTCTTTTGATGAACGTCTGGAGAATCTTTCCATTATCTTGGAATGATGTATAGAAACTAACCTTGTGTTGAACTGAGAAAAATGTCACTTTATGGTGGACCAAGGTATAGCTCTAGGTCATGTGATATCTGCTAAGGGTATTAAAGTAGACAATTCCAAAGTTGATATCATTTCTTCTTTACCTTACCCATCTACTGGGAGGGAAGTGCGTTCTTTTCTAGGACATGCAGGTTTTATCGAAGATTCATTAAGGACTTTTCGAAGATAGCCGCACCACTATGCAAGCTTCTTCAACAAGATGTCCCCTTTGAGTTCGACGAGAGGTGCAAAGAAACATTCAACAAACTTAAGGAGCTTCTGACATCCCCACCGGTAATTCAACCGCCAGATTGGAACCTCCCATTTGAGATCATGTGTGATACGAGCAATTATGCAATGGGGGCGGTTCTAAGACAAAGAGTGGGAAAAACTTTGCATGCCATTTACTATGCTTCAAAAACCTTAAATCCAGCTCAATTGCATTATTCCACTACTGAAAAAGAATTGTTATCTATGGTTTTTGCTTTGGAAAAATTTCGATCGTATTTGCTTGGTGCTAAAGTGATTGTTTATTCTAACCATGCAGCTTTACGATACTTGCTCACAAAGAAAGAAGCAAAACCGAGGCTGATCAGATGGATTCTCCTCCTGCAGGAATTCGACTTAGAGATTAGAGACAAAAAACGGGTAGAAAATGTGGTGGCAGATCATTTCAGCCATTTGATAAAGGAAGAAGATCATATCCCTCTACGAGAAAGGTTTCCAAATGAGCAATTATTTTCTGCATATTCGACACCACCATGGTATGCAGACATTGTCAATTTTTAGTAACGAACGAATTACCCGTTGGTTTGTCAAAGGCTCAGAGGGATAAGCTACGAAGTGAAGTGAAGTACTATGTATGGGACGACCCCTATCTTTGGAGGCATTGTGCAGATCAAATTATCAGGAGGTGTGTACCGAAAAATGAATCACCATCAATTTTAGCCTTCTGCCATTCGTTCGCTTACGAATGACATTTTGGAGTAAAATAGATAGCTAAGAAAGTTCTGGAGAGTGGCTTCTATTGGCCACCAGTGTTGAAAGATGCATATACCTTCTGCAAATCCTATGATAGATGCCAACGGTCAGGTAACCTGTCCCGTAAGGATCAAATGCCCCAAACCCCTTTGCTTTTCTGTGAAATTTTTGACGTTTGGGGCATTGATTTTATGGGACCTTTCCCTCCATCTTTTGGCTTTACTTATATATTACTTGCGGTTGATTATGCTTCTAAATGGGTGGAAGAAAAAGCCACTAGGACTAACAATGCTAAGGTTGTTGCAGATTTTGTTTCACTTACTTTTTCCTTTCTTAAACATCCTCAAAATCTTTCTTGAGGACTAACACAAATGAAACCCTAGCTTGTTTTCTCGCCTTTCTCTCGTCGTTCTCTTTTCTCATCCACTTATTTGTTTCTCTAGAATCTTCTCATTCACGTTTTCTCCTTTATTTATACGTAAGACAACACTTCTTTTTCAATTATACCCTTAATGAGTCCAAATAGTCCATTTTATCCTTCTTTATAAGCTCAGGTTCTTTTAACTTTGAGTGTCTTGCCAAAAATGTCCTTGAATATTCTGACATAACACTTTCTAGAAGAAAATATCTTCCATGTCTTAAGTTTCTAATGCCACCGAAACCATTCAATTTGGTTAAGTGGTTCAAAAGATATCCTTCAGATACTTTGTCACTCTACATCTCTAGTTTACCACAAGTCAAAACTCATTACATTTGGATTCCTACACATCAAAGTATCATCACAACACTGACATATATATTCAGTGGATTAACACCAGTTCATCTCCTTTCGGAGTCTACTACCCGACTCATTCTTTTCACTAACTCTTTCTCCATTCATTTCAAATGGCTACGATTTTGGTGGAGAAGTAGAGAAAAGTTTTACGAACCCAATGGTTCAAGAAGCAAGTCATTTGGAGGTCTAGAAACGAAGTTATGGTCAAAAGAAGCAACCATGTTTATGACCTTAATCATACTGAACTCATAACTTTCTGTAGAAATTTCTGATTGAGGTATTATTTAGATGGGTCGAAAGACGACTTCAAGAGCTACAACTCTCATGAAGACATTGAAGGTAATTTAGTTCGTCTGAGGGGCCAAAAATAGAACAGAAGTCAGACGATGAACAGTAATAAGACGAAGTGCTTCGTCTTAGATGAACAGAAACTAAGACGAAGGAGAGTGAACAGTACTGAGACGATAACTTTGTTTAAGAGGAACAGTAACTAAGACGAAGTGCAATGAAAAGTAGTGAGACGATAACTTCGTCTTAGAGGAACAGTAACTAAGACGAAGTGCAATGAACAGTACTGAGACGAAGTAAGTGAACAGTACTGAGACGATGTTGAATGAACA
>JAOTAX010000005.1:37699623-37737678 GCA_025629825.1 Erythroxylum guanchezii | reverse complement strand
TAAAACAATTAAGGCAAAAATAAAAAGTAATTAAGGTAGACAAATAAATAATAAATCAATAATAATAAAAGAAAAAAAATTTTCGGGGCCTAACAAGATGTGTTAGGAATCTATTGGTTTAAGAATCACTTCATTTGGAGGTCGGATGAGGAAGTTATGCCCGAAAGAATCAAACATATTTATACCCTCAATCAAATTTGTACCTATCTTGGCGCGATTGCCATAACTTTTAATATAGATGTCTGACTGAGTTTGTTTTTAAACCATTTGAAAGAAGACTTCTAGATCTAAAACTTTCATGAAGACAAAAAAGTTAGATTTTGCCTCTAAAAGGGTCAAAAAGTGCAATTTCCTGAAGCTGTCTTGTGAATGTCCGTTTAATGGACATCCATGTCTGTTTAACGGACATTGTCGGGGTTAGGAGCCATTTTTGGCCCGAGAAGGTCCGTTTAATAGACATCATGTCTGTTAAACGGACATTGGTGAGACTGGGGTCATTTTTGACCCGAGAAGGTCCGTTAAACGGACCTAATGTCTGTCTAACGGACATAGGGATTCCCCAAATCCCTCCAAAGCCTCTCCAATGTTTCCTACTTCTAATCTAACAGCATATTCACTCATAATCTCCCCAAATTCAACTCTTCTAGTGCAAAATCACTTCATAACAACTCAAACACCAAATTTATCTCAAAAAACTCTCAATTCTCAACCTGTTTGGTTCATCCAAACCATTATTTCCTATCATTTACCATAGCTGTCCTATACATAAATTCTATACAGCATCATAACTTGTAATGATCATATCTTTTCCTTCTGATATCCAAAAATTACAAAATTCATATTGTTGGAAAGCTAGAAGGATTATCTACAACTTCCAAGAAAACAATTTTTACCAATTCTACCTAGATCATTCCAGATTTTCCCTTGAATTCAGAACCTAATTCCTACCCTTATGAAAATTTGAAAATAGCAATATAAGAACTTGAAAAGCCATAAACAATCATAATGTATATGTATTTCATTCGCATCAAAATAAGAGTTTTAAAATGCTTTAGTGGGCATTTCGAGCCACCTTACAACATATTCCAAAATACAAACTTCGCAAAAACAACAATTTCTCAAAATGCAACTAAAGCCTTGTTTTGCAAAGTTTAACTTCAAAAGAACAAAAAGTGCAAATTGGAGTGATGCCTCGACGCCTAACTCGATCACTCGATATTTTGCTCATCGCCTGTGGATGGGAAGGAGTGGGGTGAGCTTAACGCTCGTGGGTAACACTTTTATAACTGGTAATAAGCAAAAACTATTGAAAACCTTCATAAACTTAGCAATTTCTCACAAAAATCTATTAAAACATATATGTTTCAAATTGTCAAACCAATTTACAATTCACATAAATCAAGCATTTGTCAAACTTGTCAACACATAAGCACATCACAATGGTTTGGGCAGGTCCATAAACATGACGAACTACACAATTCCACATAATGGTCTTGTGTAGTCGTCAACTTGAGGGAGTCCATAAAGGAGCTCCGTGCCATTAGCAGGCAGGCGGGAGAAGCCTTAACTTGGTTAACGTGCATGTGACAATTCTTGGATGGACTACACCAAACCCATATAACATGAAATTCATGAACTGAAAATATTTTGTCCATACGGCACATTTTTGAAAACTTGTCTTTAATGAACATGACATATTTCACATGCATTCCCATTATCGTTTCACAATTCAACGACCACATTCATATATCAAGTATAAAAGCCATTTTTCAACTCAATCAAAAGCAACAAATACAAAAATTGCGAAGCAATTAGAATTCATTCCCAAAATTCACACACAACAACATATGGCAAATTCTCAATTATTTAAAGAACAATAAATGCACATTTATGAGGTAGTTGGAAAAATCATTTAATTCCATTTATTTGAAGAACATTTATAGCTTATTAACTGAAGTATAAAAATGTAACCCAACTTAGTTTCCTTACTTGAAAACTTGCTCAAGGATGTCTCTCCTCTTACTCCTCTTGCCTCTCTTGATTTTCTTCAACAAAGACCAAAATTTCCAATTCAATAGAATTCAAATTGGAAAACCCAAAGAACCAAATGCATGAAATTGATCCTAAAATACTTATACCCATACATTTCCTAAGTTATTTGAACCAAAAATCCAAAAGATTAAAAATCTACTTACCTTGAATCTTCACCCAATAATGATTTTCTTAGCTCTAATGGAAGCTTTAACCTTCCTCTTCCTTTTTCCCTTCTTGATCACTCTCAAAATCCCTCTTGAAGATTAAGAAAAATCAAGACCTAACTTGCTCTTCTTTCTTTCCTCTCTTTTCTCCTTATACGACACTCTCTCCCTCTTCTCTCTTTATTTTCGTTTTTTGCATCTTCTAATTGAAGGACACCCAAATTTCTTCCCTTTTAAACCATTAATGATTGCAAAAAGTCCATTTTACCGTTACTTCAATGCCTTAAGAATTTACCACTTAAGTGATCTTCCTACAATACCCCTTATGCAACTTGTCACTTTAACTTTAATTCAATTCACCTATGTCACATAATCTTATTAACATTAACATGCTAATTAACTCCAACATGCATTAATCTAGCAAGACCTCAAAATTAATCTAATCATGCTTAATCAAATAAAAAAAATTCAAGGGCCAACATACACACATGAATGTTGATTTAGAAAACGTTACAAAGATAGTATATGCACTCAATTGACATATTCCAGGGTATGAAAGGTTTAAAATGATGATGATTTGATTGTGTATTGCTTATGTCTTAAATTTTAGTTTGATGGCTTATAATTAGTAATTTGGAGTTAATTGTTACAATTGGAAAATTGATGAATTAATATGTACATTTAGTCTAGGAAAAATGTTAAGCAGCAAGACAAGTTGAAACAAGAAAATTTAGGATGACTAGGCATATAAAATAAGTGACACATGACAGTAGAATTTAATGACAAATGGCTTGGAGAATTAAGTGACAAATAGCCTAGGATTTTGGTGACAATTGTTAGCTTATATAGACGACAAGTGGATTGCATGCATATGTGACAAATGTCATTGTAAAATAGTGACACCTAGCACCTAATGAATTAAACTAATGTAGATTTTTTGTTGTTGCCTTCTTTCTTCTCTTTTCCTCTCACCACCAAAACACACGCACACACACCCTCACAACTTCTGAATTTTTGCTTCAATTCTATTCATCACCACTCAAAATCTTTACAAAATTCTGTATCAAGAAAGCTATATTCTGTTGATTTCTTCTTGTTGCTGAAAATAAACATTCTACTTCCATCTTGTACTTGGAATTATGCTTGCATATATAGAAGGCTAGGTTAGCTTGATAATTGAGGACGTATTTGAGCTGATCAAGAAGGTTAAATACTAATCTCTTGTGATATAAAATAATAGAACTTGATGATGACTGAAATGGGGATTGAATGATTGATCGAAAGTATTGGTGTTAAATGTGTACTGGGAAAATGATGCATGAATGGTAGTTTCTGTTCTGTTTAACATGCATGAAAAACAATAGTTTATGAGTCGTTAAATAAATGATTTTGAGCTAGAAATTGAGATGAAGTTGATGAGGAATTGAGATATAATTAAGGTATAACTGAGGTATAATTAATGGACTCTTATGAAGGTATTTTGAATTTGATATGAAAGAGTTTTCTTTTGAATCTGAACAAAAATTGGGGATGTTAGTGTATGTGTAAGAATGATTGTTAGTGACATAAATGAATAGAATTTAGCGAGCTTTAATGTAACCAAGATGGAGGTTATATTAACATGAATTGAAGTAGCTTTTGAGAGTATGAATTCTGGAAAATTTGAAGTGTGAATGATGATCCTAAGTAGATGAAATTCGTGGAGAATTGAGGGAAATTGGATAGTACATATTTGGGGCACTCATCCCATGATCGTGGGAAGGTCCCCTACGATCGTGACCAAAGCCTTGAAATGATAATTTCGGTTTTGTTAATTTCTTGAACTAAATTAAACGTGATTCAGGCTTGAAATGAACCTAGATTATTACTTGATTAATGGGTTAAGGCGATAAGTTTAGGTTGGTAATTGATGTTAATACTTAAGGAATGAATTGTCTTGATATCAATGTATTTAATCTAGAAATTTTGAGTTGTTAATGGAATAAAGGTGTTCTTATGAATGCAAATATGATCCAAAGAATATGAGTAAGGTGTATTAGGTATGAATTAATGAGAATTGGGAAATTGTGTGAATGTATATTGCTAGAAAAGGTTAATGAATGTATGATTAACGAATTTAGAGTAATCAAACTTTCTTAAGGTATAAACCTAAATACAAAGGGGTAATATACATGATATAATAACTAAATGGTCAAGACTTGTGAATAAGAATACATACCTAGAAAGGTCAATTCAACATACATTAAACATGACACATATACATGTGCATGATTGTATATTCATATGATTGAACAACTTAGTGATGTGTAAATTATGTGTGTATTGCTTGACTTTAGACACATAAGTTGATCGTCAGCATCCAAACATTGCCAGATCATCAAGGAAATAGCTCTGCTGGAGCGTACTGTGAGTTAACCTAGATGTGTAAACTCAATTATATGTGCTTCTGTTGAATTGTATGTGTAATGTGGAATGTGTGAACAACTGAATGATGAATACCAGACTTAGATCCGAAGGATTTGATATATGACATAAGCACATTGAATGAAAAGTACTGAAAGCATGATATGTGAATTGATGCATCTCATTACATTGAAATGTATGATCAGATAAAGGAGTTGTGACCGGAGTAGCCGATATGTAAAAAAGAGCTTAAAGCTCAGGATTGTGCACAAAGAGTCACAGTCTGAGATAACAATGAGCTCGGTATCCACAACAGATACGGGACAGTATATGCAATGAGCCTGGTATCCACAATAAATACGAGACAATACATGAAATGAGCCTAGTATTCGCAACGGATACAGGACAGTAAATTGGGTTGATAGGCGTTCGGTCACAACAAAGCAAAATAAGAATAGAGTCACATGTGCATTTGTATATACAACTTTACATGTATTATATGAATGATTGAGATGGTTTATTAGACTGTTTTGAAATAGTGATATGAAATAATTGAATACATGTTGTACTTGTTGACATATGATATGATGTGATGCGATATTCAATGCTGGATAATGTGTTATACTTGGTGAATTGGGTTATATACTTGTCTTTATGTTTTGACTTGAGTGAGTATATCGATGATGGGTCACTCACTGAGTTTGCAATCTCATCAAAATTGCAATGTTGATTTTTAGGTTCAAGGGAGATCTAGCTTCTAAAGCGATCTAATAGAATTCTAGTACTATTATTTCAGGGACAAGAATGGCTCAAAGGTTTGGTCAGCTGAAAGCTGTGAAGTCTAGATAGATGTCTTTTGTATTAGCATTCCATGTTATGACACATATTGTCTCTAGTGTGCAATTTTTGTACTGTATGATGTACTAGGATTGAGTTCAAAATTGTTGTGTATGGTCTACTTGAATTTGAAATGTTAATGACATATATGAATTATTATGATCATGAAGTATTTGGAATGCTTTAGTTATATTGATGCCTCATATTGCATTAATGTGATTGGTCCATAGAGTACATTCTTGACTATTCATGGATATGATTGAGCATATGCACTATGAGTATGGTATGTTAAAATTTTGGTATCAGAGCATAATTTGGCATCCTTAGGGATGCATATATAAGCATTTAAATATGACAACTAGTGAGAGACTTGTAAAGTGATCACAATTATTGTTTATTATAGGTCATCTGCTATAAGAGATTGAGTCACAGAATCACCTGATCTTGAGTCTATAGGAACCAAATGAGAGTCCCCAAAACCCCAGTCTAACCAAATGTCTCAAAGAATTCCTAAGAGGAGAGAAAGGAGGTATGATCAACTTAGAAAACAGGGGGTTGCAGACTTCTATGGCACAAACCCTATCAAGACAGAAGGTTGGTTGGAAAGAACAGAAAGAGTATTTGATCAGATGGATTGCGAGTCCGATGAAAGGTTCGACTACGCAGTCTTATTATTACAAGGTCTGGCTTATCAGTGGTGGAAGACTATTCTAGGTAGCTCCACCCGACCTTGTAGATTGACGTGGGAAGACTTCCTAAAAGTCTTTAAGGAGAATTATATGCCAAAGATCTATTTGGATAAGCAGATGAAAGAGTTTCTCGATCTGAAACAGGGAAATCTCACTGTATCCCAGTATGAGGTGAGGTTTAATGAATTAATGGAATATGCTACTGCTCTGATTTTGACTGAGGAAGATAAATGTAGGTGGTTTGAAGACGGATTGAAAATGAAGATCAGAACGAGGTTGACTATTACCAATTTGAATAGTTTTACTAAGCTAAGAGCTACTTCAATTCAGATTGAGTAGTTAGTGAAAGATGAACAAGGAGAGTATAGATAGGAGTTTATAATTAAGAGGCATGGTGAGTTTCCACTGACTCTGGCAGAAGATTTAGTAAACTTCAGAATAGAACATCACGATTACAGATTAGATCGAGGCAGTCAGGGTTTAGACCGAGAGGTGGTTTTGTTCATGTTAGTAGTGGTAGAGGTCAAGCGTCTAGAAGATAGACATATGGAGGGCAAACACAACAGATGCCTAGTTGTGAGCAAAGTGAAAAGAAACATGGTGGAGAATGTTGGAAGACATCGGAAGCTTGCTTGTGGCTCTTTTGAGCATCAGATTAGAGGCTGTCCCATAATATTGGGAACACATTCTGGAGCGAAAGGAGGATTAGTGACTAAAATGATTGTCCAGCAGAGTAGAGCTAGTGGAGTAGGATAAAGACGTAAAGGTAGGGGTAAAACTAGTTCAGCAGGTCCTAGTGTTTGGACTGAGGTGTAGAATAACCAACCACAGTCTCAGGCCAGGATCTTTGCTATTACGAGGCAGGAGGCACAAAATTCTCCAGATGTTGCTGCAGGTGTGTTACATGTCTTTCAATTTGAGGCATTTGCATTATTAGATCCATGATCTACACATTCATTTATTACTCCACATCATCTAAACTGCATTGTGAGAGAGAGATGTTGAAATGTGGCTTATACGTGAGTACATCGGTAGGTCGTACTACAGTGATTGGAGAAGTGTGTAAAAGATGCATGATTCGGGTTGATCAGGCAGACTTGAAAGCCGATTTGATAGTACTATAGTTGAAAGAGATAGACCTCATTTTAGGTATGGACTGACTTACTGCTTATAAGGTTATGATGAATTGTTATACTAAAGACGTTATTCTTGAATCTCCTAATCAACCAAGGGTTATATTTCGAGATATTAATCAAGCAGTGCCAGCCAGATTGATTTCATTAATGAGTGCCTTTAGGCTAATTCGAAGTGGATGTGAGGCTTATTTAGCCTATGTGATTGATACCCGAATTGAGCAGACAATTCGGGATATTCTTGTTATTAGGGATTTTCTAGATGCATTTTCCACTGAATTACCAAGATTACTACCAGGTAGGGAAACGGAGTTCACTATTGACTTAGTTCCAGGTACTGCTCCTATATCTATTCCTCCATATAGGATGACACCTGTGGAACTTAAAGAACTTAAGACTCAATTGCAGGAGTTGTTGGATAAGGGTTTTATTAGACCCAGTGTATCACCTTGCGGAGCTCCAGTTTTGTTTGTGAAGAAGAAGGATGGAACTTCAAGATTATGCAATAATTATAGGCAATTGAATTAGGTGACAGTGAAGAACAAGTATACCTTACTGAGAATAGATGAATTACTCGATCAGTTACAGGGAACTCAAGTGTTTACTCAACTGAATTTGAGGTTAGGGTATTGTCGATTGAAGATAGTAGAAGCTGATGTACCAAAGAGTGTGTTCAGAACCAGATATAGACACTTCGATTTTTTTGTGATGCCTTTTGGATTGACGAACTCCTCGACAACCTTTATGGCATTGATGAATAAAGTATTCCAACCGTACTTGGATCATTTTGTGATTGTATTCATAGATGATATTTTGGTATACTCAAGGAGTAGAGAGGAACATTATGAGTATTTGAAGTTGGTCTTACAGATAATGAAAGAGAAGCAATTGTACACCAAGTTCAGTAAGTATGAATTTTGGCTTGATTAAGTGGTGTTCTTGGGTCATATAGTATTTGGACAGGGCTTTTTTATTGATCTCAGCTCCTTTGACAAACCCTCTAAGAAAGAATGTACCTTTTCGATGGACTGGCTTACGTTAGAGGAGTTTTGAGGAGTTGAAACATCGATTAACTACGGCACTTGTGTTAGTTATACCATCTAGGTCTAAAGGATATGTTGTATATAGTGACGCTTCACACTAGGGATTAGGGTGTGTTTTGATGCAGTATGGTAAAGTGATTGCATATGCTTCGAGACAATTAAGATCTCATGAGTTTAATTACCCAGTTCATGATTTAAAACTTGTTGCAGTGGTGTTTTCTTTAAAAATTTGGAGACATTATTTATATGGTGAGACGTTTCATATATTTACAGATCATAGAAGTTTGAGATATTTGTTGAGTCAAAAAGAACTGAATATGAGACAAAGGAGGTGAATTGAGTTGCTTAAAGATTATGATTGTACGAAAGGAGGTGAATTGAGTTGCTTAAAGATTATGATTGTACGATTGAATACCATCTAGGTAAAGCTAATATTGTGGCTAATGCATTAAGCAGGAAAACTAATAACAGTGTGGCACAAATTCAAACATCGAGATTACCAATCCCAGTTCAACTAAGAGCCCTGAATGTTGAGCTAAGTTTGGGGAAGAATGAAGCATTATTAGCTACGTTGAAGCTTATACCAGTATTGCATGAAAGGATCAGGAAAGCTCAAAGCAAAAAGCCAGAATTGGTGAAGATTGTAGAGAAGTTAAAACATAATTCGAGTTCTGAGTTTGAGTTGAGAGATGCTAAATTGTGGTTAAAGCAGAGATTATATGTACCGGATGCTCATGGTCTAAGAGAATAAACTCTAGAGGAAGCACATATAGTAGCCTATGCTATGCATCTTGGCATTATCAAGATGTATAATACTCTGAAACAATATTTCTGGTGGCCAGGAATGAAGAAGCATGTGGCAGAGATCATATGTACCGGATGTGATGGTCTAAGAGAAGAAATTCTTGAGTATGTTACCAAATGTTTGACATACCAACAAGTTAAGGCAGAGCATCAAACTCCAGTTGGGAAATTACAGTCATTACCTATCCTAGAGTGGAAATGGGAGAGACTTACAATGGATTTTATTATAGGCTTACCAAGAACTCAGAGACAACATGATGCTATATGGGTCATTGTTGATAGATTAACAAAATCAGCTTATTTGTTACTTATGAGAGAAAGTAACACACTGGATCAGCTAGCTCGAAGGTATGTAAATGAGATAGTGAGGTTACATGAAGTCCCAATGTCTATTGTATCATACTAGGATCCCAGATTTACATCTAGATTTTGGGGCAGTTTACAGTCAGCATTGGGTACAAAGTTGAACTTTAGTACAACATTTCATCCTCAGACAGACGGACAAAGTGAGAGGACTATTAAGACTATTGAGGATATGCTCAGAGCTTATGTTTTAGAGTTTCAAGGAGCATGGGATGAATATGTAGCTCTCATTAAATTATCATATAATAATCATTATCACAATAGTAATAGTATGGCTCCATATGAGGCATTATATATTAGAAAGTGTCGATCACCTTGGCATTGGGTTGAAAAGGGCCTAAGGATTGTTGACAGCCCAGCATTGATTCAAGAAACCATTGATAAGGTCAAATTGATCTGTGGTAGGATTAAGACAACTCAAGATACGTAAAAGAGTTATGCAGATCAACACCAAAGGGATATGGAGTATCAAGTTGGAGATAAGGTGTTTTTGAGAGTGTCGCCTTGGTGAGGAGTGTTAAGGTTTAGTAAAAAGAAAAAGTTGAGCCCTAGATGTATTAGTCTTTATGAGATTACTAAGAGAGTAGGACCATTAGCTTACAAATTAGCATTACTGCCAGAAATGTCTCATATTCACAATGTGTTTCTTGTTACTATGCTTAGGAGATATCAATCAGATTCAACACATGTATTACCGATATAGGAGGTTGAGATTGCAACAAATGTGAGTTATATTGAGGAACCAATCAAAATAGTTGGATACTAGATGAAACAATTGAGAAATTATGTAATTCCTTTGGCTAAAGTCCTTTGGAGGAATCATTTAAAAGAAGAAGCTATATGGGAGGCCGAGGTATACATGAGGAAGCAATACCCCCATCTATTTGGTCGATCAGGTAAGAATTTTGAGGATGAAATTTTTTAAGGGGGAGAATTGTAATAGCCGGTTTCCGAAACTTACTGAGGGTTAGAATTTTAGACTTTTGAGTCATATCATTTTAGAATTTATGAGGTGCATTTCATTCACATGCATAACATAAGCATATACACACATGAATGTTGATTTAGAAAACATTGCAAAGATAGTATATGCACTCAATTGACATATTATGGGGTATGAAAGGTTTAAAATGATGATGATTTGATTGTGTATTGCTTATGTTTTGAATTTTGGTTTGATGGATTATAACTAGTAATTTGGAGTTAATTGAAAATTGATGAATTAATATGTACATTTAGTCTAGGAAAAATGTCAAGTGGCAAGACAAGTCGACACATGAAAATTTAGGATGACTAGGCCTATAAAATAAGTGACACATGGCAGTAGAATTTGATGATAAATGGCATAAGATTTTAGTGACATTTGGCAGCTTATATAGAGGACAAGTGGATTGCATATATGACAAATGTTATTGTAAAATAGTGACACCTAGCACCTAATGAATTAAGCCAATGCAGAAATTATTTTTGCTGCCTTCTTTCTCCTCTTTCCCTCTCACCACCGAAACACACACACACCCTCATAGCTTCTGAATTTTTGCTTCAATTCTGTCATCATCACTTAAAATCTTTTCAAAATTATACATCAAGAAAGCTATATTATGTTGATTTCTTCTTGTTGCTAAAAAAAACATTCTACTTCCATCTTGTTCTTGGAATTGTGCTTGCATGTATGGAAGGCTAGGTTAGCTTGATAATTGAGGAGGTATTTGAGCTGACCAAGAAGGTAAAATACTGATCTCTTATGATATAAAATAATAGAACTTGATGATGACTGAAATGGAGATTGAATGATTGATTGAAGTATTAGTGTTAAATGTGAGCTGGGAAAATGATGCATAAATGGTATTTTCTATTCTATTTAGCATGCATGAAAAATAATAGTTTATAAGCTATTAAATGAATGATTTTGAGCTGGAAATTGAGATGAAATTGATGAGGAATTGAGGTATAATTAATGGACTGTTATGAAGGTGTTTTGAATTTGATATGAAAGAGTTTTCTTTTGAATATGGAAAAAAATTGGGGATGTTAGTGTATATGTAAGAATGATTGTTAGTGATATAAATGAATAGAATTTAGAGAGCTTTAATGTAACCAAGATGGAAGCTATATTAACAAGAGTTGAAGTAGCTTTAGAGAGTATGAATTCTGGAAAATTTGAAGTGTGAATGATGATCCTAAGTAGATGAAATTCGTGGAGAATTGAGGGAAATTGGATAGTGCACAATCGGGGCACTCATCCCACGATCGTGAGAAGGTCCCCCATGATCGTGGCCAAAGATTTGAAAAGATAATTTCGGTTTTGTGAATTTGTTGCCAAATAAGGATAAGTCACTCTGCATTGGTGTATTTAGACTTAATTCAGGCTTGAAATGAACCTAAATTATTGCTTAATTAATGGTCCGATAAGTTTAGGTTGTTAATTGATATCATTACTTAAGGAATGGATTGTCTTGATATCAATGTGTTTAAATCTGGAAACTTTGTGTTGCTAAAAGAATAAAGGTGTTCTTATAAATGTAAATGCGATCCACAGGATATGAGTATGGTGTATTAGGTATGAATGAATGAGAATTGGGAAATTGTGTGAATGTATATTGCTAGAAAAGGTTGATGAATGTATGATTGATGAATTTAGAGTAATCAAACTTATTTAAGGTATAAACCTGAATGCAAAGTAGTAATATACAAGCTATAATAATTAAATGGTCAAGACTTGTGAATAAGAATACATACCTAAAAAGATCAATTGAACATGACACGTATACATTTGCATGATTGTATATTCATATGATTGAACAACTTAGTGATGTGTAAATTATGTGTGTATTGCATGACTTTAGATGCACAAGTTGATTGTCACCATCCAGACATTGTCGGATCATCCAGGCAATAGCTCTTCTAGAGCGTACTATAAGTTAACTTAGATTTGTAAACTCAATTATATGTGCTTCTGTTGAATTATATGTGTAAAGTGGAATGTGTAAACAACTGAATGATGAATGCTGAACTTAGATCCAAAGGATTTGATATATGAGATAAGCACATTGAATGAAAAGTACTGAAAGCATGATATGTGAATTGATGCATCTCATTACATTGAAATGCATGATCAAATAAAGGAGTTGTGACTAGCGTAGCCAATATGTGGAAAAGTGCTTAAAGCTCAGGATTGTGCACAAAGAGCCACAAGCTCAGATAACTATGAGCCCGATATTCACAATGAATACGAGACAGTATATGAAATGAGCTCAGCATCCACAATGAATACGGGACAGTATATGAAATGAGCCCTGTATCCACAACAGATACGGGACAGTAAATTGGGTAGATAGGCGCTCAGTTACAACAAAGCAAAAAAAGAATGGAGTCACATGTTCATTTGCATATACAACTTTATATGTATTATATGAATGATTGAGATGATTTATTGGATTGTTTTGAAATAGTGATATGAAATAATTGAATATATGTTGTGCTTGTTGACATATGATATAAGTTGATGTGATATTCAATGTTGGATAATGTGTTATACTTGGTGAATTGGGTTATATACTTTTCTTTATGTTCTGACTTGAGTGAGCATATCGATGATGGTTCACTCACTGAGTTCACAAACTCATCAAAATTGCAATGTTGATTTTCATGTTCAAGGGAGATCTAGCTTCTAAAGCGATCTAATAGAATTCTAGTACTGTTATTTCGGGGACAAGAATGGCTCAAAGGTCTGGTCAGCTGATACCTATGAAGTCTAGTTAGATGTCTTTTATATTAACTTTCCATGTTATGACACACATTGTCTCTAATGTATAATTTTTGTACTGTATGATGTATTGGGATTGAGTTCAAAACTGTTGTATATGGTCTACTTGAATTTGAAATGTTAATGACATATATGACTTATTATGACTGTGAAGGAAATAAGTATTTGGAATGCTTAAGTTATATTGATGCCTCAAACTGTATTAATGTGATTGTTCTAACGTACCATTTCTATATAGTATATTCTCGACTATCCGTGGATATGATCGGGTATATGCGCTATGGGTATGGTACGTTACAATTAGATGAAAATTTTGTCAAGACTTAATAGGTCATGTTGTGTCACTTCTCTTTGTTTTTGGTTATTTGACTTGATGTTTCTTGGTATAAAAGTTCATGAGGTTCTTCTTTCAGAGTTAGATTTTTACTTAGTGACATGATGACTATACTTATAATATTTTAAGAATAAACTTTTTGTGATATGCATCATGTAATGCTTCTATTAACATTTTCGCATCTTTTTACTTAATTTGGTTGTTTAAGAACCTATTATTTGGTCTTAACTATATGAATGTTCCTAAATGCTCATGGGGTTGGGATATTGTATTTGATATAAATTCTATTGGTTTTATGTCTTAGAATTTCATTTTCTTTATAATTTTAAGTGGTTGTGAAGTGATTAGGATTCTTCACATAATAGGAAAAGGCCTTCACATTAAACATAATAGATATAATACTATTCAAATGGTTTTGATTTGTATTTGGAATTAAGTAAGAACAAAATAATAAAAGACAAGATCAACGTTGTTAACTTTAGATAATTTTTTTATCAAATGTACCCCAAATAATTGTACTAAATTCATCTACCATTATAAGAAACTAATTGGTGACCAGAAAAAATTCGTGTTGACATAAGCCCCCAAGTGTCCATTTGAACTAATTCAAAACAATAAGAACTAGCAATTATACTAGAAAAGAAATGCAATACTTGTTTCTTAGCCATATGGAAAACATCAAGGGTAAAGTTGGGATTAAAAGCAAGAAAAACATTAACAAATTTTATTAGTTTCAATTTAGGAATTAAGGCAATTCCCATTCTATAATTTAATAAATTGGACTTAATAATATTATTTCATTAAATCAAAGAAAGTAAGAGATGTTTTAGATTCAGTTTTGATGGCTGAGTAAGGGTGATGATGAAGTTAGATTGGTAGGACGTTTATTCAAGTGATATAAGCCTTACATTGTTCTATCCAAACCAATTATATTCCAAGATTTTAGGTTCTATATATCTTGCAAAAGTTTGATTATAATCGGAAAAAATAATGAGATCCTATTATCAATTTGCTAACAGATAACAAATTTAAATAAAAAGATGGTAACAATAGAATTCATATTAAAATAAATATAAGTGATAGTTGCATTGTCGCATGAGTTTCTTAAACCTTAAGATTAGAAAGCATATGGAAAAACATATTTTCAATAAGTTGTGCAAAAATAAAAGTAGTCATAACATATGAAATATAATCATATTTGAAGTCTAATGACCCTTTGCTTGAGAAGATAAGTGGAAGAAAACCTAAAAGTTAATTGGTCAACTTTTATTTTCTTCAGTGCATTTTTTCTTTATTTTTTTGACACTTCAATTGTCTTAATGTATCTTTCATATGAAATGTAGACAACTAAAACATAGCATAAATTCATCATAAATGAGGGACACATTTTTTGACATAGATTTAGACATTTCGTAGGCAACCCGAATTCATCTCTAAACAACAGAAAAAACCACTATATTTTTCATTATCCACTAACATAAACATGTTCAAACACATTATTCACCAACCATAGTTCAAATAATACACAATACTCAAACGCACAATACCCAAACCGACGTTCATATATAAGCATTTAACAATAACTAACATTCACTTAACTAAAGACAATGGACAATGGACAATGGTAGAGAGCGAAGCACGAACGATGGACGACGAACGATAGATGAGAGTGAAGGACAGACGAAGACTGATCTCGATATAGGAAAAAACAAAGAAGAAAGTAGACGTGGACAAAGGTGGGGCTTCGGGTAGGTTTAAAGTTAAACGAAAACGATGTAATTTTCTTTTTATTAAAAACGTTGAATCTGAAGCAAACGATGTCGTTTAATTCAATTTTACCTACTGAATGATAGTTCCATTGGTATACTAAGAGAGATCTACTATATGTTAATTGGAAAGATCACAATGATAACTTTCCTCTTGCCTACGAAGCGTCTGGTAAGGATGAGGACGAACGAAGGGGAGAAGCTCTTCTTAAAAGAACTGGTCGTCTTCCTAAGGGTGGGAAGAGCAAAACTGTGAGGGGTTTGACCCGAGGGCAACCCAAAGCAGACAATATCTGTGGGCGGGTGGTCTAGGCTGTTATAAATGGTATCAAAGCCGATACCTGAACCATTGTGTCAGCTAGGCTGGGCCTAAAGGGGTGGAAAGTGTGAGATCTCACATCTGTTGGAGAGGAGAATGAAGTATACCTTATAAGGGTATGGATATCTCTCCCCCACAAGACGCATCTTCCCAAGGGTGGGAAGAGCAAAACTGTAAGGGGTTTGGCCTGAGGGGCAACCCAAAGCGGACAATATCTGTGAACAGGTGGTCTAGGCTGTTACACTAGGGATATAAAGAAACCAGTAGTATGAAGTTTAAAAGGAAAGACTGAGACCATCAAGTTACTCTTTAGCTTGTCAATTTATGAATCTAATTTGCGATAGTCGCATTAAGTGCTTGGTGGCTATATAGTGGAATGTCTGGTGAAGATGCTTCCGCGATGTAATAGTTCATATCAAGGATAAAGCCAAATAAAGGAAAGGAGAAACTGATGGTTCACAGAAATAAAAAAGTGGAAGTAATATCTATAGGGGATGTATGTACTAGACTTTATTGTAAGGTTCATTTGGTTTTTTACACGACACATTTTATATGTGATCTTTTGATCAATTTTGGAAAAAGAAGGTTGATGTTTTGCATTTAATACTTCTATTGTACAGTTGTTGTTTAATGCAAAACATAATGATACAACTTTCTTGTCATATGATTTGTATAGAATATGTTTTACCCTGAATTAGATAAATGCTTCTTCGTATTTTGTTGAACAAGTTATGAAATGAAGGACCCTGATGAATGAGAAGTCATACATGGTGTGGTATAAAAGTTTAAGCCACATTTCCAAAGCTAGGATTGAGAGATTGATCAAGGAAAGCATTTCTCAATTCTAGATTATGATGATCTAGGAACATGTGATGATTGTTACAGAGGTAAGTTGACTAATAAGGATCTTTAGATCAACTCATGCTTCTGACTTGTTAAGTCTAATATATAAAGATGTCGGTAGACCTTATACAATCGCATAGTGCAATTCTGAATGTATTATGACATTTATTGATGATTATTCCCATCACAGTTATGTATTTTCCTTAAAGACTGAAGGTTGAGAACCAATTGGAAAATTTCATCAAGATAGTTAGATTCGACGGTGGAGCAGAATATCATGACAAACATGGTGTTACAGGACTTCAAAAGGTCTGTTTGCCATATATATGGAATTAGTCAGAATAGTGACTTAATTCACTATGTGGAGTAGTTCTGAACAAAATAGTGTGTTGCCGAAAGGCATAACTGCACCCTAAAGGATTTGAAAAAGTCAATGCAGAAGATAACTAATCTACCTAATTGTTTAAAAGCTTAGAAACTCAACCTTACATACATTTGTGTATGGAGCTGCCCTACTAAGGTAGTATAATCCTTATAAAGAAAGATTGCATGCTGGTTCCCCTCATTTCCATTTAGTAGGATATCTTGACCATTTTAAGGCTACAGATTTTACTGTAGAGAAGGAAGAACCAGAATAGTGGAATTACAAACATCTAAGTTTCTAGAATATGATGTCTATGATGATGGTGGGCCTTTTGACTCTTCGAATGATAGCAGGGCGGATACTACAGTTATTATATAACCGCTACTCATACAATTAGATTTGGTGGATCTAGGTCTTTATACTGTGCCTGTACAGGAGCAAGAACCCCATACCTGTAGACACAGAGGTTCTTGGGGGTACAAGATCTAATATAGTTAAGTAAATTCACTAGGGTGAGTCGATCTACTATCTCATCTAATTACATAGTCTATCAGGTGTATAGGACTATGCTATTAGACATGTTGCAGATCTAGTTACTTTTATATAAGCTGTTTCTGGACCCAATGCGGATGTGTGGTGGGAAGCGATGAATGACGAGATGAAAGCCATGAAGCATAGTAAGGTCTGAGAGCTAGTTAATTTGCATCAGAGCTGCAAACTCATCAACTGTAAATGAAGTTTTGGACCTAAAGGATTTCAGAATAAAGTTTAGCGATTTATGGGCTCGCTCAGTTGCCTAATAGTTCACTCAAGGAGAAAGGTTAACTTTATGTTACTTTTCTCTCGTATCCTCGTAGGATACCTTTTGAGTGATTAAGGCAATTGTAGCTCATGATGATATAAAGTTACATCAGATGGCTGTTAAAGACCTTTGTGAAGTAGTCTATATGGTACAACCTGAAAGATTTCAAGATCCAGATGGAACTAACATGGTTTGCGAGTTATGTTGATCAATATATGGTTTACATCAAATCTCCTAAAAGTGATACCTTACATTTGATGAGGTTTTGACCTCTTTTGATTTCATGGAAGATAAAGCTAAAAAGATGCTTGTATTATGAGGTCAAGGAGAGCAAAGTTATCTTCCTATTACTGCATGTGGATGATATATTGCTCACGTCAAATCACTTGACTATGTTGTATGAGGTTAAGCAACTTTTGGTCAAGAACTTTAACATGAAGGACCTTGGTGTAGTGCCTTTTGTCCTAAGTATTCAGATTTACCGGGACAGATCTCAACACTCATCAGACCTCTCATAGAATGCATACATTGAGTATGTGTTACAAATGTTTAATACAGTTAACAGTAAACCTACCGTAGCACCTATTTCTCATAGTGAGAGATAATCTTTGGTACAGTATCCAAAGAATAAAGTAAAGAGAGAGAGCTTATGAGGAATGTTCCGCATTCTAGTACGGTTGATAGCCTGATGTATGCTCGGCTATGTACTAGGTAGGACATTGCGTTCACTATTTTGACCATTTGGTCAATATGTGATTAATCCAGTTGTAGACTATAGGAATGCAGTCTAGCGAGTGTTGGGATACTACAGCAATTAAGGATTATATGTTGACATATAACACAGTCAACAGACTAAACCTCGTAAGGAATTCAGATTTAGATTTTAGCTATGTGTCCGAATGATCGAAAGTTCACTTAAGGTTACAATTTTAAGCTTGCAAATGGTTCAATGTCCTGGAATTGTGTCAAGTAGACACAGGTAACTTCCTCGACTATGTATGCAGAGTGCATGCTATGAGGCTGCTTTATAGATGGTTTAGCTTAGAAACTTGATTTCTGAGTTGGTTGTGATTGATTCAGTGGCTAGGTCCATTTGGTTATATTATGGTAATCCTCTTGCTGTGTTATTTAATAACAATAAAGAATATCACAGGATCTTAGCATTTAAAGGTCAATTATTTGGTCATAAAGGTGTTGATATGAAAAGGTGGCATTAAGGTTTGAAGCATTTAAAGATTGAGGAATTGTAAGTCGATCCTTTAACTAAAGGACTTCGCCTACTTGTGTTTGTGACACAAGTATACAGTATGGGTGTTTTGACGTCTTTAGATGCTATTAGTTAGGGGATCGTTACGTTTGCTCTATGTACCTTTATACATATTGATGTATTATGATAGTATGATGGTTCATTGATAAAGATGACCATCGTTTATCCTCAGTAATACGTGTTGTTATACATTGTCATAATACGTATAAGAGTCTTAAGATTTGTGTCGATCTTAAGCATTTAAAGGTCATTGGGTATATATACAGATTGACCTTGTGCCTATATCATTTAGACACATACAATTTTAGTATAGATATTTATAAAGTTTGACAGGATATAGGGGGATATAAGTTTTTAATCTCATAAAGGTTCTTTAATGCAGTTTAGCATTCAGTTGGAGAATATAAAGGTTTTCTCTAGTACGATCTAGCATTTGGTGGGACGAAACAAGTTTTCTCTAATGTTGTTTAGCATTCGGTGAGAGAAAACGAGATTTTTCTAATGCAGTTTAGCATAAAGTTAGAGAAATCGAGACCTACAAATGAAGTTGATATAATTTAGATCATAAAAGTATCATCCTAGTTTGCCACACTATATTTTCCCATTCATGTTAGTGAGGTATTAGGTATACATAATTGTATTGGATCTGTGTCACACATGACACATGTATCTGATACTTTTCGGTATCGAAAGCCTTGCAGGACAGAATGATGGACTTTCATTATTTTTAGATCAAATGCTTTGTTTTTAAAACTTAGTCAACTACTTTAGTAGCGTGGCTTAATCGAGTTTTTAAACTAGAGTCAAAAATGCAATTAATGCTTATCCAAAGGGGAGATTGATGGACAATTTTGTCCTTTCTCATAAAGTTGGATAACTATTAATTGCATTTTTTAGTTTTTAAATAAATTATCAGTTAAGTTACGTAATTTGATCTGGATAAAGATAATAAAGTGACCCAATAAATGATATAGATTAATGGGTCGAAGTTCAGGTAGAAAATGGACCCCAATTAATGTGGACCTAGTCCATATCGGCCTTGTGATAGAAAAGCCTAATATGAAAGCTATATAAAGATTAAGGTCTCCTGTAGTTGCTTATATTAATCGTAAGCATAAGGAATCTTTGACACGTTAAAAGAGCTTAAGTATTAAGAAAATTGTAGAAAGACTTAGTCTATGTCTCGTAGAGTACTTTTCATGAAAGATTCCGGAAGATTCGTGATCACTTAGAGTTCAAAATTGATATCAAAATCAGAAATGGAACCGAAATTAGGTATTCTGTATTACCTTTTTTTTCAAATCCTTTCATATTAATCTAGTAATAAGTTCATGATATACTTTTTTTTTAAGGAAAATATGGTGAATATCATTGATTATCAAAGGAAAGAACATCCAAAATACTACTAGGTGGTTCTGTCCAAACCACCGAATCTGTAATGGAGCAAGAGGCTCGAGCCAGTAAGTGAGCCACACCGTTCGCAGATCGACGAACATAGTTCAGCGTCACATTCGTCTCAACCAAAAGAGACTTACAATCAGAAACTAGAAGACCAAAATAAAAAAAATCAATGTAGATGGGATCAAGAATAGCTTTAACGCAAAGCAGGGCATCTAACTCCACAACGATATTAGACCACCCCTCAACCTTAATCCAACTAAGTGCTTCCTTTATCGCAAGAATCTCTGCCGTTGTTGCATCCAAACGTATTGGGAGACATTGTTGCATGGCTCGTATAAACGAACCTCTATCATCACGTAAAACCATATCGAAACCCACAGCCATATTATCAAAAAGAGCAGCATCCAAATTGAGTTTTAACGTACCTAGACATGGTTTTATCTATGAATAAAGAATGTGAGACAAGTTTTGTTCAACCCCGTAGCTTTCGCAGCTAACCAATCATACAAAAAACTCCGAGCTCTGTGCACAATTTGAGCAAGAGTTTGCCATACTTTTGACACTTTTTTCATGGAAATGGTATTGGAAACATATTGATATGACAGGTACTGACTGTCTACTTCCCATGTTTTATGATATCGTACACTACAATAGTACAACAATAATCGTGCTATTGGTCGGTGGCCCCTACAAAGCAACCGGACTTCAGTGGCATTGAATCATTAGGAAAAATTCCCGATGGAATTTTGTGCATATACAGTCACTGAAAATGACCTTTCCATGCACGAATAAAATTTCCCAGCGAATATAATGCACCTTCCTTGGTCATTTTCTCACCCACTGACGATGGCCAAAAGTCTTAGTTGAATGGACTTGTCGTTCATGTTTTGAACGTCAAACATATTCCATCCACATTAGGCAAACAATCGTGGAATCTTATGTGTCGTCTACATTGCTCAAATCTTTTTTCAATCTTGATTGTTGTTAAGACCCTAAAAAAATACTTTCGGAGGTTGTTTTGACATTAACATTCCAATATCAGCGTCATTTAAATAATTTTTTTAAGAAAAACGGAAGAGTGTTTAGATTACATAAAGTTCTAAGTATCTTATTTTTCACCCCTTGTTCCTTTTTATTTTTTATTCTCAAAATGTGTAAATGGAAGTTAGTGAAGTACCTTTTCGAAATGTGAACTTGATAAAATTAATAAAGATTTAAAGAATCTCACGATAGTGATAAGACATTCAATATTAATGTTAGAATACAAATTTACATACAGATCTCGTAGTGATAAACACTGAGTAGTTAATGCAATATGTACTTATCGATCTCTGTGTAGCATATATACTTAAGGCATCAGATAAAGGTGCAAAATGTACTTAAGGCATCAGATAAAGGTTCTGGTTCGAAAGCCAGTAAATATTAAATTAACATAACATTTTTCATACGTTTAACTATTGGACCTGGTTTATAAGCCACGATTTTAAAATGTTAGGGAGGGCCATTTATGATTCAATAGAATAGTCTTCTCCTTTCATCTCCAATATGTCTAGGTTTTAGATAAGTGTAATGACCATCAATATCAAGCTGAAAATAAAAAGCGATATGACGCTAGAAACCAAAAAAGATTTCAACAAGCATATCTTTGATGAAAATATGCCGTATCTCAAACTTTCTCAAATGAAAAGACAACACTTTGTCGACATGTTTAGGGTTGCAAGTAGCAGCATTCAGTCACGGTCTGTTTCCTATATATTTCAACAAGCCAATCAATGACTCAGCTTTGGACCACTTGCTTCCTTCTGTGAATTACTGGTTTATCTTCCGAGTGTTTGAGCTTTAAACATTTTACTGTAGTTTGGACTTTGGACCGACTTCTGATAGCTTTTGAGGTGGGGAACCGGCGGAGTTCTACTGTTTAGGAATCTTGTGCAACACGGTTAAGTGAAGTCTCGTCATGCCTCTTAAGAAAAAAATTAATGTAATGACTGATTGGCTATAAGTCTATATTAGATTAATTTTATGTACCTTCAAGAGCCTCTCTCAAGTTGTGTAACCCTACTGCATAAGAATATAACTGATACTTCTGGCTAGAGGCGTAGTTTAGTGTGTAGCTGTTTAGTTTTTGTGTTTTATCTTCCTTATATTAAAAAAAATCAATATAATAAAAAAATCTAGTGTTTATAAATTTAAAATATTGAGTAAATATCTAGATAGAAACTTAGTAAAAACTCTTCTTATAGATCTTTTAATAAGAAAAACATACTTTCTACGTAATTTAAACTTAAACTACTAAGTTTTTGCCTTACTGACTATTTATCCGTCTTTTACCCTTAACGAGTATTTATCCATCTCCCAGACTTACTTCGACTTTACCTTTTTAAGGCTTCAAGACTTGAGATGTTAAGTGCAGAAGTCTGAGTCGGCACACGTATTTGTTGACTATTCCTTCAGTTGATACACCCACAATTGTTTCGATATGTGACATAATGTTTAATCACAATATTCTAACTCTCATAACATAAGTTGTTCCCGTTCTTGGGTTGCCCTTGTTCTCACTCCAGTCTAATCAGAACAAGAAAGCTAAGTCGTTCTATTGGTCCACCCCAAGACCAGACAAGCCCTTTATCTAAAGTAGTGTCATCTTCAATTTGATTTTAATTCATGCAAACCTCACATTAACACATCCAAGGCTAACTCTAGCCCAGCATCGAAGAGGGGACCAGTCTGAGAAGATATTGGATCACTAGTTTTCATGCCCAAGAAAGCGAGCCTAAGCTTATGAACTTTAAGCAGCTGTGGATCCTATGCTGCTAATTCATGTTTAAATTGTTTACAAGTAGAAACTAAAGTTCTTTGAGCTACAACAGGATCATGGGCTCATGGCCACCTTACATAGAGGTAACGGCACAAAGGTGGAAGGAAGTGTGGCGTTGTGAGTAGAGGAAGTTCATGGTTACCCAATACTTGAAGTTTACTGAAATGATGATTCATATATTCTGAATCTGTTAAATTTTCACTTCTCCATCTCTTAAGTCTATTTATATTAAAAACTTTAGAATCGAATCTTTCTGTAGTCTTCATATCAAGCATCTATGTGAATGCATTCTACATTCGAGGAGGAGGTCACAGTCGTCATTACATTGATGTCCGATTTGTGATGAGAAATTTGTTCTTCCGTGTGGAAATAGTAGAATAAATACAACTATAGACCTCTATAAAATATTGGTGTCTAGAATAGAAATGGCACGATCAATTTGACAACCTTTCCGTCCTTATTAAATTGTTGTATTGTCAAAATTCAAATTAAACTGCTTAGAAGCTTCTGAATTTCTTTGTATATTATATATAATATAAAATATATGATGTTTCATATATATACCAACTCAATTACATAAAATTATCAGCATACGAATTTGCACATTGATCGTCACCGATCAAGGTTTGGGTTGTGCCGACCCAATGAAAACTAAACATAAAACATTTCACTTTGACCAAACCAATAATTTTAAGTTGAAAATTCTTCTAGAATAATTTTTTTATTATTACTAAAGGTTTGACAATTGAAATCATAGGAACATAATAAGCCCAGCCCAATGCAATAGGTCTGAGTAGGAGTCAAAGTTGACTTAGCCCATCTTTCTTTTTAATTTAAAAACTCAAAACGACGTTGCTTTGTATATAAATATCGAACCTAATCAGAGTAGACCTAGACCCCTTTTAACCAGGCCGATCCCAGTTGCTATCGAATCGTGCTTTTTTGTTGGGGGGAGGGGGGGGGGGGGGAGTTTAAAATATGTGAAGGCGTCACCTACATTTTAACTCGAGCTCTTACATTAATGTCGTACAGAAGAGCAAATTTTGTACAAACGGGAAATGAGGGAGTTTAAAATATGTGAAGGCGTCACCTACATTTTGACTCGAGCTCTTACATTAATGTCGTACAGAAGAGCAAATTTTGTATAAACGGGAAATGACTGTTCCTGCATTTAAGTCAACTGCCTTCACTTTAATGCACCAATCTAAAAGGTCAACTCTCAACTCCAGCTTTTTCCACACATTCACACCGTATATATGTATTTCTTTTTTGTGAGGGTAAATTTCATGCCCTGCATTGATTAGAAGGGAAACTGCTTCTGCGATGCTATTACGACATGTCTCTCTGTTTGACTATCTACAAATGTTTGACTTTCCTCAAGCTCATATGTAGGTTTGACCCTTACCGGCTTTCGGAGGGACAAAAGAAGAAGAACGAATTGACCCAAAACTCGCTCAAGATGGAATGATGATCATCCATTTTGTTGTTGGGTAGTTGATGAAGAGAGCATATGCTTTTGACTTTATGAATTGCAGAGTGATAATGAGAGCTTGTGTCTACTCTTTTTATTATTATTGTCTTAGGCGCTAGCCTAACTCCAACAAATGTTGATGAACTTCCCACCCTTTGTATTAAGTATTACATTAAGCATATTGCATAAAGATCTAGTCAACACATATCTCATATCTTATCCTGCCTAAACAAAAAGATGACCCTACTCAAGAGTTAAGACAAAAGTGACCTATTTTCCAATTGAAAATAACTAATTTAACTCAACGTTTTCCCAAGTACACCATGCAAACAACATGGTCACCTACAAGTCTTGCAACAAGAGAGTTGAATATTTATAATTGTATCTTAAATTTGAGAACCACTAGGTATAAATAAATAATTGGGTATGTATAATTATAATGTGTCAAAATTTATTAGTTATTAATTAATTGAAATTCATCAATTAATTTTAAATTAATAATTCATCAAGTACTAATTATTTAAATTACACAATTAATTAATTACTAAGTGTATTTTATGTATTAAACTGTCATCATGTTAAATTAAGTGATTTGCGAAGCCATTAATTAAAAGGTTTCTTAAACCGTATAAAGTACCCATAGAATATATTACGCTCCCCATAAAATACTTTTATAATAGAAGGAAAGGATTTAAGCAAACTTCCAATAGGTCGCCCACTTATTTCATGCTAGTGCATAATTCTTATAAATGTGTACGTAAACCAGGGAGTTGCACAGTTGGTCTCTTCAGTCTTTTTTTTTTTTTATTACAAGGGAAAGCAAACAAAAACGACTAACGCATAACTCCTAGACCCTTACGAAGGGTTTGATTGTACAAGGTTCCATTTATGTCTTGGGAAAGTACATCTAAAATATTCAGTGGTGGCTCCTGAATGGTATGCATGCCCTGCTTGGCGGAAGTGGCTAAATGAGCCAATTGATCTGCACATTGATTCCTTTCGCAATGTGTATGCTTAAGTTGCACTTCCCATGTTCGAAGAATCAAGTTTTGGATACTTGTCACTAAGAAGGAATTCCCAATCAGATCACTTTGGAATGAAGAAAGAATATTAATAACCTCTAATGAATTCACTTCCGCTATCACGCACCTATAACCCGAATCCCATGCCAGCATGAGCCCTGAATAAATCCCTTAGGGTTCGGCTAACAGAGGGTCATCGACGTCAATATTCTGTAAAAAGTTGACACGCCAGTGCCCTTGGCAGTTCCTTATCACTCTGCCTGCTAAAGCAATAATATATCTCAGTTTCATTGCACCATCCGTGTTAAGCTTAACCCATCTTTCGATGAGTTTAGTCCACCCTACTAGAGTACCGAATTGTAGCCCTTGGTATTGAAAGACCCGATTTTCTATCGCACTGGCTCGTGTGATCCAAATAGTATAGTCCATGACAATGTTAATCTACTCTTTTATTAATAGCCTCTTGACATTTGTTTTATGGGTTCATGAGATCAATATGAATGCTATTATTTGGTTGGTCTATCTGGTCCATGGCCATCAAATGACAAAAAACATGTTATATATTTGCTACTTCAGCAGCTTCTCTGTATAGCATTATTCGGTTGTCCAGATAAAACCTAACCTCTAAAAATGAGAAGGCCAATCCTTTCAATGGCTGGTCATCATTTGCATGCATTAGCTCAGCAACTTCTGTTTGTCTTATCAATCGTCTACTTGTGCACACCGTCCTATGTCCTGGCCACACAGGAGCTTCTCATCGGCTTCACGGCCAAGCCAGAACCATCCGTCTCGTCGTATCAACCTCTGCTTAATGATTCAACAGGCAATTTCTCAATGGGTTTCCTCAGACTCCACCGAACCCAACTCGCTCTTGTAGTTATTCACGTCCATTCTCTTGAACCACTTTGGCAGGCTGATCCAACAAGCACGTTTCATTGGTCAGACCAGACCCAGATCGCCTTCAATGGGAGTCTCCTAATATCCGATCCTCAGACAGGGTTCTGGTCAACTGGAACCCAAGGTGACAAAGTTGTTCTACTCAACGACTCAAACCTGCAAATACAAAAGCTTGGAACCTCTCCCGAGGTTATCTGGCAAAGCTTCGATTATCCTACAAACACCCTCGTAACAAACCAAAACTTTACTTCTAAAATGTCTCTCGTTTCATCAAACGGACTCTACTCTATGAGATTGGGAGACAAGTTCATGGCCTTGTACGCAAAGTTCGCAACAAAGACAGATCATATCTATTGGAAACACAAAGCACTCGAAGCTAGAGCAAACATAGTCGAAGGAAAAGGACCGATTTACGCTAGAATAAACTCGGACGGGTTTTTAGGTATGTATCAAACGAGCGACGCCCCTGTAGACATTCAAGCTTTCAACAGTTTTCATCGATCTCTCGACGCATGCCTCATGGTGCGATTAGAACAAGATGGTAACTTAAGAGGTTACTACTTTGATGGCACAAACTGGGTTTTGGATTATCAAGCAATTGCCAACAACTGCGAGTTGCCAAGTCCTTGTGGTTCTTACAGTTTATGTGGACCCCGCTCCGCGTGCTCTTGTTTAGACAACCGGACTGAGAATTCCGGCGGTTGCTCGGTTAATCATGAGTCCAGTGGTGACTTCTGTGGCATGTTAGAGCCTGAAAATAGCTTCACGGTTCTGAGAAGAAAAGCCGTGGAGTTACCGTTTAAAGAGTTAATGAGTTACACGATAGAGTCCTCATTGGACCAATGCGAGACACTGTGTGCAAACAACTGTAGCTGTTGGGGTGTAGTGTATAGTAACACATCCGAGTTTTGTTACTTGGTGGATTACCCGATCCAAACATTGTTGAGCATTGGCGATGAGAGTAAGTCAGGTTATTTCAAGGTGAAACAAGAAGCTAAGAAGAAAAGCGAAGTGGGTTTTGCGATTGGAATCGGAGTTTTGTGCGTATCAATTTTGTTGATGATCGGAGCCGGCGTTGGCGGTGGCTACAGAGTATGGAGGAGAAGGAAAGAGTTGAACCGGACCCGGTCGGAGGACGATGGAGTGTCACCCGGCCCGTATAAGGAATTAGGATCAGCAAGTTTCAAGTCAATTGAAATGTGTAGTAGTAGCAAAGAGTGACGTAAGGGATGACGTGTTGAAGAGGAGGGTGGAGCTTGACTAGTTTTTTTGAGGGATAAAATACTAACTAAAAATATTTTGTTAACTTTATGTTAATGGGTGGATGTGTCTGTACAGTTTCGAGAAAGCTGTCTTTGCCCTTCACGTGCTTGCACGTCAGAAGTCCAAAAGTCTAATATACTGTTAAACCAAAAGCATAGCAAGAACAGGATATGATTAATACAACTTGGATCAAAACTTACTTTTCGGACCTGTTTCCACTCACTTGGTAAAGCAGCGGCAAGATATGTTTCCACTCACTTATCTATTTTAAAATGCAAGTTTGACTAACAATTCTAAAATATTATTTAAAAAACCAAATAAATTTAATTTATTAATTTAAACCGAATCTATTTTTCCTTCCATATTAGGCTGGCTCAGAGACAGACTCTTATTTTATGCCATAAAACATTAATTGAAAAATCAATTATCAAAATGCAAATGTTTTTATATTGGGCCCGACGTCCTCCTCTTACCTTAAAACCTCAAAACCATTAGGACCAAGTTCAGCTTATCCTAACTAAAATACAAATGGGCTTAATTTATATATAAAAATTCTCAGTTCAGCCCAATATCTGCCACACTTTGTTCGTTTTTCCTACTTAATACTGCAGCAAGTGAACAACGCAAGGGAAACGCCGCCCCGGCTCTGTATTGGTGGTCTGGTCGCCATATTTTACCGTCTTCATTAGAGCCGTTGATTCTCAGGTTTTCGTTTGCAAGGGATTGTTCCCTTTGTTGAGTAGTTTTTTTTTTTAATTTCTTTGTTTCGTGTCTTATCTTTCTACTTGTGCTTGCGTTTTCTTATATCAGAACGATAATGTAACTTAGGGATTCATATCAATCTGTTTGGTTTTAGAATTTTCTGAGAAGATTTTGGGTTTTGTTTTTTTGTATCACAGTAAAGATGAGATTGGAGAAGTGTTGGTTTTGTTCCTCAACTGTATACCCCGGCCATGGTATTCAGTTTGTCCGCAACGATGCTAAGGTAAAGTTCTTTTTTTTTTGGTCTTTATTGTAGTTTAATTTGGTTAATTTCAATGCCCCTTCATGGGTTTTGTGCCTTTTTATGTTTTTTAAGTTTGTTGTTATTAGTTTTTCATCGGTTGACATTTCTTCTATTGTCAATCCCTTTATTAGTGGATCTATGAAGCAATTGAGCAACTGATGTCTGTAAAATCTAATTAAAAAAGCTTCCTAATTTCCTTGTTTCTTCTTCTAGCCCTTTGAATGATTGAGTTATTGGTTATTATGCAAATATGACAGGTATCGAATTAGTTCTCCAATCAACTCCTTGAGGAAACTTACGTAGTGAAAATGAAAACTTTTTAAGTGCTTTAAGTTGTATAGGAGCTGTTCATCTAGAAGCATACAATCATATCTTGGAACCATAGTGACAAATTGCTCTATAGAAACCAGATGATTGTGACTGCCACTAGTTCCTTAACAGTGAATGTTTTTGCAGATATTTCGTTTTTGTAGATCCAAATGCCACAAGAATTTTAAGATGAAAAGGAATCCTCGTAAGGTAAAATGGACCAAGGCTTACCGGAGGTTGCATGGAAAGGATATGACACAGGTAAAGCATGGTTTCTTTGATCCATGTTTGTCATTTGACACTTGTTTATTCATGCAAGCCTGGTATTTTGTTTCTTCTTACTTCACTGGTTATGTATGGTTCTAGGATTCAACCTTTGAGCTTGAGAGGAAACGCAATAGACCGGAGAGATATGACAGAACTCTTGCCCAGAACACTTTGAAGGCCATTAAGAAGATAGATAAAATCAGATCAGACAGGCTTGATAAACATATTGGAAATAGGTTTGTTGTCTTTCAATATTCTTTCTTTTGAAAGGTTAAGAAATATGATAACTCACAAGTTCTTAAATCTTGTGCAGATTGAAGACTAATAAGAAGAGAGAACGCATGGAGGCAGCAAAACAACTAGAACAGAGCATCCATCTGATCAAGGCCCCAGCTGCTCTCTTGAAGGATCCCTCCCTCACTGTCCCAAAGATCCAAGTCAAGGTTCACCAAGCAGTGACAGAGGAGAATCTGCAAATGGAAGAGTGATTTTGATTCTTTCTTTACTGGCCAAAATTTTGTGTCTGCTATCTTTTTGATCGTGGTCTCTGTTGTGTGGACTTGGAGACGTGATACTTATATCTCTAGTAAATCACAGAACATGGGATATATATTATTAACAGCCGGTTTGGAAAGGGCTTAATTGAATTGAATTAATTCAGCTGTTTGGAAATATAAAAATGGAATGAATTCAATTCATGCATATAATTGAAACCCGTCTTGTTTATAAATTGAATTCACTTTTTCAAGTATAGGAATTTAATTACATTAAAGTTTGAGGTAGTGTCTTGCTTTTTTGCTCTTTCATTTTTTGGACTATTTCACTTCTCTCTCTCTTGTACTTTACTTGGTTGGATTCTAAAGATTATTAATTAAAATATTATTAATAATTAATTAACAATAATATAATTAATGAAAATATAATTCATTCGTTAATTAAAATATTGTTATTAATTAATTAATTAATTATAATATTGTAATTAATTAATTACAATATAAGTAATTAAAATATGATTAATTAATTAATTAAAATATAAAAAATTTTATTTCTCAATATTTTTTACAAATTAATTACTGTTAATGGTAATAGTAATAGTAATTATTCCTTTCTCTTAATCAATTATTATAATAATAATAATAATATTCATTCTCATTTTTCACTATATTCATTCTCATTCTAAGCAGTGTAGTTGAATTCATTTCTATTATTACTGAGTTTGTTTTAAACAGTGTAAATTGAATTTAATTCAATCTCATTAATGTAATTAAATCCAATTTGTTAATAAATTCAATTCAAAAGTTTTCAAATAGCCCGTAAATCTAACCTTTTTTGTTTCATTTTGAGAATTGCGAGTTTGAAACGTCTAAGTACTTCTAAGGAGCGTAAATTTGATCTTGTGTTGGAATATTGTACTATTAACATGTGATCCACAAACATTTTCACTGCGAGGGTCAATTCGGCGGTTGTTTGCAGCTGTTTGTTGCCCTGCTCTCAAACTCGCCTTTTAGTGGAGTGTCAAGGAAGAGATGGAGTCCTAGGAAATGAGGGAAAAAAGTAGGTAGTATAAAATTATGATAAGAATTTCTCGACGACAAGTTGAGTTTGACACGTTTCGGCGAGAGTTGGTTGCGTATTGATTATTGATGTGTGCTTGCTGTCTTTTACCCCAGGGAAGCAACCATCGCTTGTGACCGGTGATTCATTTGGACTTCTTGCTGTTTCTACATGGAGGCCAGTGTTTTTGTTCGACTTTGGTTATGATTTAGCTAGCTTATTAATTATATCTTAAATCAATTACATGTAACAAAACTAAGCTCTCCTTACAAAATGTACAAGAACTTGCCATTTTATGACCGTGAAGGCAACGAGTAGAACAATTGACTTGTAGCGCTGATGACTCAGACCCACAGAAGTTTTGGTGCATAAGAATTGTAATCTCTTTTTTATTGGGTTAGGAGAAAGATTTGAATTTTGAGTTAGTACCGTCCTTGTTTTTAGTACAGATGCTTCCTTCCCTCTGTCCAAGAAGGAAAATAGTTCATCAAAGGTTTACAGAAGCAAGCAAGCAACCAACAGGAAATAGAATACACGAGACAATCTTTATATAAGAAAGAGGAACGCCACGCCTTGAGAGTTTAACTTGCTATCTATCAGAAAGCTACTTTTATATGTCAAGACAAGTCTGTTATATGCACTATTTTTTTTGTGAAATTTTATTATTCTCGCAAGTGCTAGCTTGCAACGTTGTTACGTCGATGGGTCTTTGGTGCTTGAAGGTTCTCCATTACCTGTGAAATGGGAGGCGTCTCTTAGGAAGAAAAGAATCATTCTTACTTGGCTTGTTATTCCCTCTATCCTTATAACCCTACGATCCTTTTACTATGCCCGTGATGAGGGGTACGAACTTCTTAAATAAGGCTTGTCATTGACTTGTCCCTGCTCAGCACGGATAGCATCATCTTGGGCATGGATCCATGGAATTCGCTAGATTCATTGTGGAAGCTACAGCTGCCTTATGGTTTCTGAGACATTCGACAGAAATGGAGTCGCAGTGAAAGTACTTATGAACAATCTTCCAGACAACATCAAAAGCTTTTACGAATGAACCATCCACTGGTTGTCGGTTGTACCATTTCCCTCTTTTTTCTATGGAAGCCTTCATTGGTCATCACTCATCATGCTTTCATCAAAACCGATCAAGGTTTTTATTTATAGAGTTCGCGAACGATTGTGTTTCCTATAAAGAGCCTAGTTTTGTTGTGTCCTTTTGATATGACAAGTTACAATTTACTGAACTTTAAAGAGCAGGATCATCCCTTTTCACATAAACCTCACAAACCTAAGTCTCGTATGAACTTGTTTTAGAAAAAAGTTGCCTGGTACAATTACTACGCGAGAAAACTTCCCACGGCTGAGAGTCAAACTTCTTGCCACTTTAGCCTTGGTCGAGTGGCAGCAAAAGGGCATACATGCATTATTACCGCAGGCACCTTCGCGAGTGTCAATTCGAATGTTGCCTTCTTTTGTGAGATAGGATAACAATTCAAGCTACTCTACTCTAGGCAGTCTTTTCATGTTTGAACATTTTGGTTCCGTCCCTATTTTGTTTCTAAACTATATAGACTGCATTATTAGGGGGGCACACAATTGTTACTGATAATTCCATTTGACAATGTAATGCTAATTGTGATAAGCAATTAAAACTTATCATTATACATTCGTCAGTATTACTACTAAATGTTATTATTTCTAGCATTATTCTTTTTTATAATATTTATTTCTTAATTGACCCTTTTGAAAATTTCTGATTCTCCTGCCAGATTGGTACTTGTAATGGTGAATCCCAATGTTGTCTTGAAATTTTCAAGACCAATACACCACAAGCAAAACCGATTGGCGCTCACTCTCACAAATTTCTCGCACATAATGTGCCCACAACCACAAGCCATAGAATCTTTCCCTACTTGCATTTAAAAACTCTAAATGTGGTTTTATACTTCCCCACTTGTAACTAGCCTATAATTAAAGCCTGTAAGAGACGTAGAACGTTGTATCAAACTCTCCTTGTCCTTTTGTGCCCTTTTTTTTAAACCGAAAAGCTCAGGCCTAAGTAGTAACTGAAACTCTGGTAATAACTAATTTATGAGTCATGTGTGGAGCAATCAATCGTGGTCGGCTTTAGTTGTATTAGGTGAATCACCGGGCTATCTTTAATACGTGGGTCCAACAATCACCATCATGCATCATCATCATCCCTAAACAAATGTTATCCAAATGGGGTTCAAGCCCCGCTTTTTGCTTCGTATCTGTCAGGACTTCCCAGATAAAAACAAAGATAAATTTTAGGTTTGTAATTTCATAAAACAATGTTTAAAAAATAAAATTAAAATGTTTGAAGTTTAAAATATAAAAAATTTGAAATATGTTAAAAGAGATTATTTTTAATTATTAAAAAATTTAAAGTTTAATTAAATAAAAATAAATTAATTTTTAGTTTATAAATATTTATTAATTTTTGAAAATTAATTAATTAATTAACATAATGATAAATTTTTAATAAAAAATTATTAAAGTAAATTAAAATAAAATGTAAAAAATTGAATAAAAATTGATTGATTTAAGATTTTTACGATTTAATTGATCAAATTGATTGAATTTTTTAACCAGTAAAAAATGTCTCAATTTAATGGGTTGCAAATAATATTCTGAAAATAAAATTATAATTTATCTAAATTTTTAAACAAGATTGATGGTAAGTAAAAACATGCTAGGACGCAAATTAAATTGAGTCTGTTCTTCAAGTTGAGTTAATGACTTATCAAATAGCGTACGTAACATGCTGGTCGTTTATCTATGATTGACACGGTCAAATATTGCTGGTCCCATCCGTATCAGAAAGAAAAAAAAAAGTTAGGCTTGTACTTACCTTCCTGCATGAATAAAAAACACTAGGCTTGTACTTACTTTCCTGCATTAATATATGTCTACTGTGTGCGCAGTTTAGAGATACCAAATTAACAAAACCATGTTCAGAATTTTATATTGCTAGTCAGGTCAAGCTCAAGCTTATGTTAATTAATCGATTGCCTTTTAATATATTGCATCATGAACTGGCAAAAGAGGCAATAAGACAAGGTCGTCGTCTTCGCTCTCAGTTTTCATTTATGAGGAGATTTTATGTTATAGGAAAGCCGTATTAAATGTTTGATGGGGGCGTGTCTATTAAACATGGTTTTTCAGTTTTCTTGGATGTACACTTTCTTTTTACCAGTCTAATTTTTCTCTTCTAAGTGATGAAATTTCATAAACAAGAAAGGACAGTTCACATGGGAACAGACATAGAAGAAGAGTACAACCTTCTTTTGTCACCTTCAATCTTCCTATTTCCTCAATTGCATAAGCAAGGAAGAGTAATCCACCCATCTTTCCAATTTCTTGCATCATAGGAAAGGAAGTGTATGCCTCCAATCTCCAATACTCTATCAGAATTCAGAACCATCCATCTCTCTCACACGCATAACACAAACACATTCATAAAAAGCCAGAATTCGTAACCATCCATCTCTCTCACACGCATAACATATACACATACTTACAAAGCCAGATTTCATCAGTATATATCAATATCTTTGGTTCCATTTTCTCCTTGATATTTTCTCTCCAAATGAGGAGCATAGCAACTTGTTATAGCGAGCATGCCATTAAAGTATCTGATTCATATTGCTCAGGTCCATCAAGTCGAGCTTGTCTCTCCCCAACTCTGACACCTTCAATTCCAAGCGCAATCACTTGTCTATACAAAGTGAAACTTTGTTCCCAGAAAACTCTCTTGATCACACTCACATGGGGTAACAAGCTCATAAACCAAGGCCTGACCATTACTCTTGGCGACAACAATGTTTCATCTCCTTCCAAATTCACTAAAGATTCCCACCACCCACGAAAGACCAAAGGCACCAAGTTATTCCAATCTTGCAATTCAAAAATTGAAGCTTTCTGGGATCTCTCCACTGCAAGTTATGAGACTGGACCTGAGCCGACCAGCGGGTTTTACGTTGTCGTTGTGGTGGATTCAGAACTTGGTCTGGTTGTTGGAGACAAGGACGATGACGTCATCTTAAAAACTCTCAAAACAAAGTTGTCAATGGCGAAGTCCTCGTTGGTTTCTCGCAGCGAGCATTTTTCTGGTAACACAATATATTCTACCAAGGCACAGTTTTGTGATACAGGGATAGCTCATGACATTTTGGTGAAGTTTAGTGGAGACGAAGATGGATCAAAAACAACAAGTCCTGTATTGTCTGTCTGCATCGACAATAAGAAGATTTTCCAGGTAAAGAGATTGAAGTGGAACTTTAGAGGGAACCAGACAATCTTTTTGGATGGTGCGTTGGTTGATCTGATGTGGGATTTGCACGACTGGTTCTTCAAAGAAGCATCTGGATTCGCTATTTTTATGTTTAGGACAAGAAGTGGATTAGATAGCAGGCTGTGGTTGGAAGAGAAGTACTTGGAACAAAAGGATCAAGACAAGGCAGGTTTCTCTTTGTTGATATATGCTTTTAAGAATCCTGGTTGATCCCATGTTTTTCTTAACCGTTTTTCGCTTTTCTTTTGGGTTGCGATTTTTGACATGATTACTCTTTTGTTCCATTCTTCTTTTCCTTCAGAAGTTGGGAATCTGAAGGATTCTTCAAATTTAGTTATAGGAAGACGTGATGAGTTGTGTTTTGTATAGCTAATTGTACATGAAACAACTTCACTACTAAACTGCCCCTCTTCCTTTCTTTCCGTCTCTTCGGTAAAACACTCGCAGAATGAGTTTCATTCGGAATGTACGGTCTCCAACGGCAGGGCTGTCAATAATGTTTCCTTGGATGATTGCCTTTCCAACATTTGTGGAGGAAATAAATTAATTGAAAACATTTGGCAACTTGGAGATAAATTCATGGAAATTGCATTGCATCAAGACATTGAGACTGGTCGATTTACATTGTCATGTTAACCGATTTTTACTATTGTAAAACCTGAAAAAATAAAAGTAAATAACCAGATAAAATTAATAAATGTATAAACAAATGAAAAATTGAAGAAAGTTTTGATATGATCATTACCCTCTTTTGAGTAAAGAAAAACTCACTTTAACCTTGGAGAAGTGACTCGACTGTTTATCTGTGTACATAATCCTACTCGTGTCTAAGTTGTCAGTATTTTAGTTACTACAGAATTGGTACAGGCAGTCGGCAACGAGCAGACAAAATTTCCAACTTTCTGGAAAAGGAAATCAATAGCACCCAACTAATGGGGTTGGGTTGCCAAAGTGTTTGCATTTAGTAGGAAAAGCTCTTTTTGTGTGTACTTGCAACGTTGAGACGGAGTACTTAAAAACAAGTCTTTCAGGGAACCAACTTTTTACTCGCCTCGACCCTTTTTCAGGTGGGAAATATCATTTTCGTTTTCTTTTTATACATATATATGTAAGAGTGCAAATTTCAGAGTGTCTTAATTTTAATAGAGAAGAGGGCAAATTTAAGTCAAATAGGTCCACAATTCCACAGATGTAAAGATGCTTCAATGGATATTTAAGAAGTGTTATAAACTATATAGAGGAATTGATATCAGAGATAAAGTCTTTCTCATCGAATCACGCACCCATTTGGGACTCTGCCAGTCTGCCCCATCTATTTTTACAGAGAGGTGAATGGGAAGGATGGAAGCGAGTAGGGAAGTGGTGTACTCTTACTCTTGCCAATGAAAAGCTAAAGCCTAAAACCAACTAACTCTGACAAGCCCTGTCAAAACTCAAAAGGGCTTGACGCATTACTTCCTGAAAACTTCTGAGGTAGTTTTCAGAATTTCCTCGGCTCTTAGATATCATATGAATCTATCACTTGTCATTAATTAATTTAATCTAAATAAGTTTTAACTCTCTCATAGAGTTAAAACTTATTTAGATTAAATTAATTAATGATTGAGTTTTTATTATTAGAAACACTTTTTTAAAATCCTTTTTGGGACAAGGAGATAGAAAAACGTTGACGTCGCGTAAGCTGAGTCTGTATTTGGGGCTGCAAGTATAACTTCTTGAATTAATTACGTGCGGCACACACTGTGGAGGCTTCCATCTCCATGCCCCATCAACTTGATAACGAGTCATATGGATTCCATCTACTGGTCCAGTTTAATGGCCGATTTGGATTTGTATGCATGTAATGGTTGAGAGTCACAATCCTGTGAAGTATGTTCACTTGATGTTGTTCATTATGGATGCTAGTTGCCGACAGGCTTTTGAAAATTCAAACACTTGTCCAGAAAGGGGTATCTATTCTCAGTAAACAACGGATGGATGCATTGATGAACGTGATCTTTGTTTCTGCAATTGGGCTTGTAAAATGGTCAACATGACTTCCAGTTTTCCTATGCCAGATTGCTTCTACCGTGCAAAAGCTTCTAAGCTCTGAATAGCCATTGGGCTCTGGCGAACAAAAACTGGAAAGGGTCCGGTGTTTTATTTTCTCAAGGGATAATAAGACACTGATAAAAACTTATTTTTCTAAGAAAATATTAGTAAAAACATAATATTAATAAAATACTATTAGTACCAAAAAAAAACATGAAGACAAAATACAAATATATGAACTTAAGCTTTATAATCTTTTTTTGAGAAATTAAGCTTTATAATCTTAACTACTATGTCTCACCTCACCTTTATTTATAAAAAAGATTTAAATCAACTTTCTAACGATATTTATAAATAGTAATAAAAATAAAGACACGATTAGATTATAAATTTTAAAAAAATTGAAAGAGAAATTAATAAATTTTATATTTTAGATTTAGATTTGTATTCAAATTCATATTCTTTATTATCTAAATATATTAATTATCCTCTTATCTTTTCTACCCTTTTTGGGGAAGGGATTTTGTCTTGACATTAATAATAAAACCACCAAACATTTTAAAATATTTATTTCAACAAAAATTCCCACATTTTGTCACTTGTAAATTCATCTCTGTAATTACTTTTGGTTACACAGATCTCATGAATCTTCTGCTAATATGCATAATCCCAATAACTTCTACTTTTTTTTTTATTTCCATCAAACTATAAGATTGATTTAAGGTCTGTGCTTTTGACCTCTGATTTTCTAATTTAGATGTGGTAAACTT
>JAOTAX010000005.1:37675211-37686794 GCA_025629825.1 Erythroxylum guanchezii | reverse complement strand
GTATCAGAATTGTTGAAGTAAGTATCAGAATAATAATAAGAAGTAAGCAACAATTCTAATAACAACTCAAAAGTAACATGGTGGCTGAGCTCACCACATTTGGCTCAAGAACGACACCTGTGGGTGGGACCCACAGGCGCCTCTCCTCTGTCAGAGAATGGTTGTAAATTTTTGTTAAAAAATGACGTCGTTTTTTAATCAGACACAATAAGACAGAATAAGGGTAGACAGAGGATCTGCTCTCGGATTCTCCAACTTCTTCTTACGCCTACTGTATACTAATGGCCTTCTAGTTCTATCAATACTCCCTTTCAAAGCTCGCACCTTGTCCTCAAGGTGAAATGTCAGAAAGTGCTCTAAAATTGCAGCATATGATTCCCATGAATTTTCAGATGTAGGTAGATCGTGCCACTAAATCAATACTTCCTCATTTCCATTAGCATCCTTTCGAATTCCCAAGACCATGTCTGGTTGTAAGTCCAGCTCCCACTCATCCGTTAGTTGCTTAGGTAAGGGCTGTGTTTGCACAGGATTAGGAGCAGCCCTCTTAAGTAATGACACATGGAAAATCGAGTGAACTCTACTATAAGTTGGCAAGTCCAATCTATAAGCCGCTACTCCAATCTTTTCAATAATCACAAAGGGTCCATAGTATCTGGGGTTGAGTTTCTCATTCAACTTCCTTGCTAAAGACCGAAGTTTGTACGGTTGAATCTTCAGATAAACCTTTTCTCCCACCAAGTACTTCACTTCTATTCATTTCTTATCTGCCTGGGTTTTAATCCGATTTTTAGCTCTCACAAGATTGTCCCTCAATTCATTAATGACTCCGTTCCGTTCCTTAAGAAGTTGGTCCACTTCTTCTATTGCTGATAACTCCCCCGCATAACCGAGCAAGGTGGGTGGGGGTCTTCCATATAACGCGAAAAATGGAGAGGTTTTTGTGGAACTATTATAGTTAGTATTGAACCAGAATTCTGCCCAACACAACCATCTAGTCCATTGCTTCGGCTTGCTTCCAGCGAAACAACGGAGATATGTTTCCCAGCATCTATTTGTGACCTCCGTCTATCCGTCGATTTGGGGATGATAAGCTGAGCTAAACTTCAGCTGTGTGCCTGCTTGCTTGAAAATTTCAGACCAGAATCTGCTCATAAATATCCTATCCCTGTCTGATACTATTGAGGTCGGGAACCCATGTAGCTTCACTATTTCTCTAACGAAGAGGGTAGCAACGTTGGGAGTCGAATAGGGATGAGCTAATGGCAGAAAATGAGCATATTTTGTCAGCCTGTCCAATGCTACCATGATGGTATCCATTCCCTTACTCCTTGGTAGACCTCCAATACAATCCATAAATATATCCTTCCATACTTGCGAAGGAACTGGTAACGGTTGTAGTAAGCTAGCAAGGGATAATGCTTGATACTTGTTGCGTTGACACACTTCACACGCCTCCACATACTTTTTAATATCATTCTTCATTCCTTCCCAAAAAACCAGTCCCAACACTCGTTTGTAGGTGCGTAAGAACCATGAATGGCCTCCTATGGGTAAATCTTGCAATTCTTTCAAAATAGTCGGTGGCCTCTTTTTATGATGCAATCTGCCTCCCTTTACTGAAAATCCCAGGTGTTCTTTGCTCCCACTTAACAGATCTTGCATGATGGTGTTAAGTTTCAGATCAGCCCGAATTTCTGCCTCCAAGTCATCTGAATCCACCATTTTCACTATTGATATAGCAGCACATTCCATTTTTCGCGATAAAGCATCAGCATCTAGATTCTCCTTTCCCGGCTTGTATTGCACCTCAAAATCATACCCCAGTAGTTTTGCTGTCCACTTTTGTTGCTATTCTCCCAACAACCGCTGATCCGCCAAATATTTCAAGCTTCTTTGATCAGTTCGGATGATGAAACGTCTCCCCAACAAGTAGTGTCTCCATTTCTGGACCGCCATTACTACTGCCATTAACTCCTTTTTATAAACTGACTTGGAGAACACTTGTGGAGGTAATGCCCAACTGAGATAAACTAAGGGCCTTCCTTCTTGCATGAGTACTGCTCCTAGTCCCTTCCCAGATGCATCAGTCCCTATAACATATGGTTTAGAAAAATCAGGAACAGCTAGAGTGGGGAGGGTTGCCATGGCTGCCTTTAGTGATTCAAAAGCTTGTTGAGTCTCCACATTCCATTGATACCCATCCTTCTTAAGTAGTTGAGTGAGAGGTTTGGTGATCTTGCCATAGTCCCGAACAAATCATCGATAGTATCCCGTGAACCCCAAAAACCTTCGGACATCTTTCACATCCTTAATTATTGGCCAGTTTGCAACCTCTTCAATTTTAGAGGGATCGGCCTCTAACCCCGGACCCGAGATCACATGCCCCAAGTATTTTAATTGCTCTTTGCCAAAATCGCATTTCTTCTTATTAACATACAACTTATTACTCAGGAGAATCAACAAGACAGCCCTTAGATCTTCCAAATGTTGCTCAAAATCTGGACTGTATATAAGAATATCATAAAAAAAACTAGAACAGACTTGCGTAGGTGGGAACGGAATACCTCATTCATCAATGATTGAAAGGTGGAGGGTGCGTTGGACAATTCGAAAGGCATCACCAACCATTCGTAATGACCTTCGTGTGTTCGGAAGGCCGTTTTGTGTATGTCCTCTTCTCGGACTCTAATTTGGTGGTAGCCACTCATGAGGTCCAGCTTCGAAAACACCTTGGCCCCTCCCAATTCATCCAATAACTCATCAACTGTAGGTATTGGGAATTTATCCACTACAGTCACCCTGTTTAACGCCCTAAAATCCACACAAAATCTCCATTCTCAATCTTTTTTCCTTACTAAAATCACTGGGCTGGAAAAGGGACTCACACTTGGTCGTATAACTCCAGCAGCAAGTAATTCTCCCACTATCTTTTCTATTTCATTTTTCTGATAATAGGGATATCTATAGAGTCTTACCATGGGTATTTCAGCTCCTGGTTTTAAGGTGATTACACGGTCGTGACTCCTTTGAGGAGGCAGCCCTGTGGGTGGGGATAACACATCAGTAAATTCGGCTAACAATTGTTGGAGTTGCACTGTCCCCTTCATGGCTGTCTCTTGTGATTCCATTTTTGTCACGCTGACTAGATAGCCTTCTCCTCCCACTGATTTGTAAAGCGATTTCAATGTAGCCACCAACTTCATCAAAGCTGGTTCTCCCTTCAAACTGAGCCGCTTATCGCTTTCCCTCCATTTCAGCGTTAACTCCTTATAATTAGCTTGTATATCACCCAAACCTTCAAGCCAATCCAACCCTAACACAACGTCCACTCCACCTAAAGCAAACAAAAAGAAATCCCCTTTTATCTTTACCCTTTGCGTCTTCACTTGTAGCTTTTCACAAACCCCTTTTTCTCTAATTTTATGGCCATCTCCCACTTGTACCAAGAACGCTGGAGTGTCTAACACGTGTAGGGACAACTCCTCCACTAAAGGCTTTGAGATAAAGTTATTGGAGGCCCCACAATCCACTAATATTACCACCTTTCTTCCATTCAAGTTACCCCATACTTTAAATGATCTCTTCGTAGTTAACCCCATCACACTCATCATATTCAACTACAATGGTTTACATTCACAGTCATCACATTCTACATCCATAAACACATCCTTCGGTGGCTCATTCTCTCGTTCAGCCTCCACGATATATACCTGAAAGTGTTTGTTTTTACAAACGTGATTGGGGCTGAATCTTTCATCGCAATTAAATCACAACCCCTTCTCATACCTCTCCTTAAGCATTTTGGGTGGGAGTTGTCCGAAGTTACTTCTCCTACAATCCCGTCTCTTTGGGGTGGGATCGGGTTTGGAGCTGCCGCACTCCCTTTCGTCTCCATCGCTGCTGGGGGTCTAGGTCGGAAGTCCACTGTGGTGGATCGGTGGAACTGAGCTGGCTTGTTGAGGATTTGTTGCAGTACGGGACTCGCGCTGCCTTGCTTTCCTCTCCTCCACCAGTAGCGCCATATCCATCACCTCACTCAAAGACCCAGCATGGTGCAGCTTAAGTTTAGCCCTGATTTCCATCTTTAATCCATTCAAGAACAACCCAGTGAGAATTTCTTCATCAATGTGTCGCAATGGCCTGGTTAACAACTCAAAGTTTTCTCGGTACTCCATCACCGTCGAAGATTGTTGCAGTCCAAACAAAAGCTCATATGGGTTCTTAGCTAACATTGGCTGAAAATGCTTAAGCACGACTGATTTAAACTCCTTCCAATCAGCTACCGCATTTCGAACCTCCCACCAGTTGAACCACACCAGTGCCTTACCATCCATCGCCACTATCACTGCGTCCCTTTTGTCATGGTCGACAACCCCATTAAACTGAAAATATCTTTCTATTCTATTCAACCAGCCATATGCGTCCTCTCCACAGAAAATCGGAATCTCTAACCTTCTTCCTCTCTCCTCATAAACTCTTGCTTCCTCTCTCGCTTCAAACCTCCTAACCCCCTTAAATTTCATATTACTTCCCTGCCTTGTTTCTGCCAACTCGCCCACTCCATTTCCTTCGGTTTCCTTAGCAGTCTCCACTACCGATTTTCCCTTGGAGGACTCTGCTCCTTTTCCTTTAATATGTTGTATCATTTCTAGCAATGCTTCTTCCAGTCAGCGTGTCTTCTCATCATTTCTCTCCAACATCTCAGCTAGGTTTGCTACACTCCTCTCTATCAAGTCAATTTTCTCTATTCTTCTAGTCACTACCATCCACTACCGAAACAAATTCAATCTAATGGCACCAAGAACGTGCTCTGATACCAATTGATAGAACTCACCCAAGTATTACTGTATTATTGGAATAAATGAATCAGATAGGTCAAACAATCTATCGATTCAGTATGATGTATTGATTTTCAGTCGAATTAAGCCAATACAACTGAAATACAAATCAGCCTATATGAGGGGCTGTATCTCCCAAACAAACTCATAGTCCAGAAATTCATACATACCCCCTACATGTCATTCCCCCCTTTATATATCCCATCCTACCCCAATTATTAGGTGACACCTGTCCCATAATTGTAACTAACTCACGTGCAAGGATTCTCCAACTTCTTCTTACGCCTACTGTATACTAATGGCCTTCTAGCTCTATCACCTTCTCAGTAAATAAACAAGCTAAACGGAACTTTGCTTTTGTTTCTTGCAATCTGTTATGTACATCGATTACTGAGCTAGTTGAAAAATGCTAGACCGTGAAAGAATTTTCTCAATGGTTCAATACTAAATGAGCTTTTTGGGTGTCATCTAAGTTTGAGTTGCAAGACAATCTTCTCCCTGGAGAGTTCCCGTAGCTGATATTGTTGCTATGAAACTTGACCAAATTACTCTTTCCGATAATCAGCTATCTGAGTCATTGCCTCCTAACATCGGCAACTTCTCCAGAGTTCGAACACTCTTGCCTCATGGAAATAAGCACTCTAGCCAAATACCACCCAAGATTGGAAGATTACAACAGCTTTCAAAGAATTCCTTAAAGCTTATCCTGTCATAAGCATCCCTAAAATATCGAGCCTCATCATCAATGGCACAACAAAATCAAAGACAAATTGGGAGCAAACCTGATCGAACTCTTTGATTTAGGACAACTCGATTTGTTGGTTCCCAACATACATGAAGAACACCAAAGTTTAGCTGCAGTTTTACTACGGATACTCTGATTGGTAACCAATGGTCACCTAGTTGAGTATTTTTTAACATATAGAGATGGATTCATGAGGCTGATCCATAAAGTTGGCTCTTTGACATAGGAACATAGAAAGTGCTCAGGGGTCGGTACTCACGGCTATAGAGGTAGAGCCCAACGACAAGCACTTGAAAGATAAAAAAGGATGGAATTGTATTTTAGAATGCTGAGTTTGGACTAGGAGCAATCTATAGAAATAGAATTGATGTTTTGTCCTGGATCTAACAGGGAGTTCGGACTAATAGCAGGCTATAAAAATAGAGTTATTATTTTAATTCAAATATCAATTAATATGATTTGATTTAAAATCTGCACACAAAATTATAATTAATTTGACTTTTAGGATTAAATTAAACTTTAAATTAAAAAAATTTAAGAGAAAGTTTGGTATAATTTTTTTTGCCTTGACCCAATTTAAATTTAAATTAAAAATATGTCATTAACTTAATTCAAAATTCACAAAATATCTAAATTTAAAATAATATTTTATACTAAATCAGACTTAAATATGAATTTATTTAAATATTATAAAATAAATCTATTTTATTGCCAACTTTAGAAAAGTAAAGAAATCAACAGACATAATCAAATGGAATATCGTAAATTCTAATTCAAAGGTATGTTATAAGACTAACGCATGTGTTTATTTTATTTTATAATTTATTATAATTCACATATATACTTATTTGAAATTAAAATTTATTATGAACCACTCTACTTTATTAACAATTAACTTTATAATATATAAAGAATTATATTATAATATATAATATATAATATATTTAATTAATATAATTTATGATTTTATAAGTAAAATTTAAGATTTAAATTATAATTTATTTTAAATTAATCTTTGGGACTAAGAAAGGTAAGGGGTGTACTTAAGGATATTAAATTAGTCCGAATTCGATTCGATCTAATTTAAAATTAACGAATTTGATATGATTTTTTGAATTTGAATTTTGAAACAATTAGACTCGGACTTCACAATCTCGTTCAATTTTGAAACTCAAGATATATATTAATAAATAGGTTCATTATTCAACTTGATATTCTTTTTTTTTGTAGCCCATGTTTCTTTATTAATTTCTAATGTCCTTTTCTTTTGCTTCCAATTTTGCAGCTTTTAAACAATTTAATTAAAACATCTTCTTCTCCCATTAGTTTTAGTTAGTCATTTTTATTTCTTCTTTTTCTGCTTCCATTTCTGAAGCTTTTATCTCTTCTACTTTTGCTTCTTGAGAGTAGAGACTTATCAAAATTTCTTTGCTTCTCTCACTTATAAAGCTTAATTAGTTCCTTTCATCTCCAATTAAAGTATAGTTTTATGTTCTTTTTCAAAGAATTTAAATCAATTTCTATTAATTGCAAAGAAAGTTTGAGACAATAGAAGGCTTTGAAGAAGATAAGAAGCATCAACTTATAGTTTAACAATCAAATGAGATTAAGGGATTCACGTTTCAGGCGAGATTCGAAACATCTAAAATCTAATCAAGGTAGAACTTGGGAAATATGAATTAGACCTAATCAAAATTCAATTCAGGATTTAGCCATTTTTAAAGAGCTTTAGGCTAATTCGGACAACCTCATCTCAGTTTGACTTATTTGAATGAAAATAAGGAAATAAGTTTAGAAGGGAGAACACTCAAAATCTCTTTTATGAATTCACTTTACTTTGATTTCTTGGCTTCTTCTTTTGGTTTCAAATGCACTAGTACATGAGGTCTTTATATATAAATGTACAAGAAACCTCATAATACATGAGATATAATAAACTTATTGAAATTATAACTCCTAGAGATTATAAATTCTTGAGATTATAAATTCTTGAATGTAAAGATACATGCATAAAGAAAAATACATGAACCAAGTAAATGAATCAAGTCTAATTAATTACTCCACTAATATAATTGCTCCATTTTTCGAAATCCCCCTTAAACTTGATTTTCTTAGTGACTCCAATCCACCTGCGCAATTATACAAAACTTCCAAACTTCAATAATTTGGTGAAAATATCAGTCACTTAACAATCACTTTTCATATAAGAAAGATCAACTTTTTTGTTCTTAATATACTCCCTTATGAAATGAAACTTTGTATTTATATGCTTGCTTTGATCATGGAACATAGAATTCTTTTCCATTACTACAACATAGTTTTTATCCATGAAAATAGCAGTAGGTTCATCTTAAGCCACATGTGGCATGTTCAATAATCTTCTGAGCTACATTGCACGAGTAACGGAAGAAGTAGTTGCAACAAATTCAGCTTCACATGTAGAAAGAGTCACAATGGGTTGCTTTTTCGAACTCTAAGTAAAGGAAGTATCACCCATGAAAAATATGAATTAACTTGTGCTCTTTCTATCATCAATATCATCTCTCCGATCTATAACCAACAAGCTTGAAATTGGGTGAGGGACAATACTGCAAGTCATAGTCAATAATCGACATATCACATAATTCTTTTAGCCATTGTTATGTGAGTGATAGTTAGAGCTTATGAAACGACTTACAACTTTTACTCCAAAAAGAATGTCAGGTCTCGTGCAAGTCAAGTGCCTTAAGCTTTCAACAAGGCTTTTATAAAGAGTTGGAGCCACTTATTCACTTTATCATCCAACTTTGAATTTTTTTTTTGCATAATCAATTAGGTTATTAACGGGCTTGAAATTCTTCATTTTGAATTTCTTAAGAACTTTTCTTCCTTAGTCTCTGGAGAAAAAAAAAATCCATCTTCATCGTTCTTTACTTTAATAATAATAAGATAACAGGACGTAAGTCCCATATTAGTATTTCAAATTCTTTAGCCATTGTCTTCTTGAATTTGTCAAACATCTTTGATTTATTGCTTGTGAAGATTAAGTCATTAAGATAAAGGCATACAAGAAAATGCTTCTATTTTCACCTTCTTTGACATAAAGAGTATGTTCTTGTCAACATTTGATGAATCTATGACTTTGAAAACATTTGTCAATACAGATGTACCAAGCTCTCAAAGCTTATTTCAAGCCATACAATGTCTTCTTCAACTTTAACACTTTATCTTTCTGTCTCTTCATGACATACCCCAATGACTATTAGATATACACCTCCTCCACAAGGTAGTCATTCAAGAAGGCGAACGTGACATCCATTTGATAGATCTTGTACTTCTTTTGTGTAGCCATAAAGATGATTAAACAAATTATCTATAATCGAGCCACAGTAGCAATCGCTTCATTATAATCGACTCAGTGTTACTGAGTGTAGCCTTTACTGACAAGCTTTGCCTTGTACCTCTCTACTTTTCCTTGAGTATTTCTCTTGACTTTATATATCCACTTCACACCAATTGCCTTTTTCCCCTTTGGAAAAGTAAAACCTCTTATATGTCATTCATTTGAATTGCTTTGATTTCTTCATCCATTACAAGTCTTTGTTTCTTCTTATATTGCTTCTCCAAATTATAGTGGCTTAGAATCGATGAAGAGATAAAATAGTATTGTATTTTCTATCATCTCTATGGACTCATAAAAATCTCTTAAAATTCTCATCATTCTATAATCCTTATTCATCTCTTAGTGCGTTGGGTGTAACACCAATATCTTCATGCTTTTCATGGTTTTATCTTCAAACATAGGAAATGAAATACTTTCTTTTTTTTAGAGACATCCCACTTCCATGAGTTTTCTTCATAAAATCAACTTCTCTATTAATTATAGTCTTTCAATTAGTATGATTAAACAACTTATAGCCCTTATAATTTGAGCTACATCTAATGAAGATGTACTGTTCACTTTTCATCTATCTTTGTCCTCATCTCTTTTGAAACATGCACATATGAGACTCGAAAATGAGAAACCATAGGATTCTTACCAATTCAAGCTTTTAGAGGTGTCATCCTATGAATACTTCTGGTAGTGATAGGTTGGAAAAGTACATAGTGTAACTGATAGCTTCGACTGAGCTTTTTAGGAACACTTTTGCTTTTGAGCATGGTTTTTGTTATGTGGAGAATGGATCTATTTTTATGTTCCACAACCCCATTTTGTTGTGGAGAGTATGTAGTCATGAGAAAATGACGAATATTATTAGCTTCAAAAAATTTGTTAAACTTCAAAAAACCTCCTCCTCTATTTGTTCTCAAAGCTTTGATAGCAATCCACTCCCATTTTCAACTTGGGATTTGAATCTTTGGAAGGCTCCAAAATCTTCATCCTTACCCTTCAAACAATAAACTCAAGTTTTACGAGAAAAATCATCAATGAGGAGTAAGAAATAATTAGATTTACTATAAGAGGGTGACTTGATTGGGCCGTAAATATTAACATGAACTAGTTGAAGTAGCTTAATGGCTCTTAAAGTGAACTCCTTTGGAAATAACTTTCTCACTTGATTCCCCAAGAGACATCCTCCATATGATTGATTGAGTTAAATGATGAGAGGCAACCCATCCATCATGCGCTCTTTTGACAATAAATTTAATCCTCTAAAATTAAGACTACTAAATCTTACGTGCCAAAGCTAAGAGAAATCTTTAAGCTTCTTAGATAATCGACTTTGATATTGAGCAAGAACATTCTATTCTTTAACATAAGAACCTTTGCTATCAAATTATGTGCTTTTATTTAATAAAATGTAAAAAGCATCTTTTAAGTAGATATCATACCCTTCCTCTAGTCCCAAACTCAAGATATTTGTTTTTAGAGAAGGACATAATAGATATGTGAAATAATTCTATGGCTACCATTTTTTGTAAGGACAAGAACACCACCTTTACCTTTAATAGGAAGATTTTTTTTCTTTTTGCGTCTCATCATGAATAACTCCTTGTTTCCACTCATATGGTTGCTTACACCCATATCAAGATACCACCTGAATTCATTTTTGTCACCTTTGTTGGCTAATAACAATAGTTCTTCTTCTTCTTTTTCTTCCACAAGATGAGTCTCTCCTTGGTTGCTAGTAGAGCTCCAACATTAATAGGAATAATGACCATATTTATGACAATTATGGAATTGGATATTAGATTTTTCATATCTAATTCCACCTCCTTTCCTATAGTCATAGCTTTTACGACCTCTTGAGCTTTGTGGTTGTGGGCTTGATTCTTCATTATTGAATTGATATATGTTTCTTCCTCTTCTTCTTCCTCTTTCACAATCACGATTACCACCAGCATGATATTTGTCTTTTCATGGCCTTGACGTCGACCTCTTCCTCTTGATAATGAGCTAGAGGGCCTTTGCTCTTTGTCTTTAAAAGAAACCTCAGCTTGAAGTGTTTGAACTAGAGATACCTTTTTCTTCAATCTTTCTTCACCATATCTCCTCATTTGATTGGTAGTTGTCAAAACTCTTATAAAATAATCATGAATAAGTTCATAATCCTTCATTCAGAAGAATTCAAACTCACATCTTAAATTTTTAAGACACATATTTTTACCTTGCCAACTCTTTTGTGAACATTTTGAAGAATCTCCCAAGCTTGCTTTGCCTTTGTTGAACTTAACACTTTCTCGAACATTTCATTGTCTAATGTCGCATGAATAATGCAAAGAGAATGTTGACTCATTTTTTAATTCCTTTCTAACGTGTTTATTTGGGCTTGTTTTAACACTCCTTCATTTGCCAGTTCTTCATATCCTCGCTTTACTATCTCCCATGCATCTTAAGAGTGAAGAATTGCCTTTATACAAACACACCAATTATCGTAATTCTTGATTACCTTTATACGAACACACCAATTATCGTAATTCTTGTCTGTGAGTGTTGGATCCCGAACCTTTTTGATTAATTGGGGAATTGTTCATGATTATTCATGTATAAAGAAAGAAGAATTCATGAGTTTAAAA
>JAOTAX010000005.1:37617459-37628642 GCA_025629825.1 Erythroxylum guanchezii | reverse complement strand
ACGCGCATAGCACGGGCCCATTCTTCATAATTTTCTCCCCTCAACTGCACCGGCGTGATGCAAATTCCAGGGTTGTCTTGAATTTAAGAAGCTGACTCTGGAACTTGGAGTGGCCCATTTGATTTCAATCTTCAATCTTTTGATGTTTTATTTGGTATAGATTCTCTTATTAAAGAATATGCAAAATCTTCTCAAATTGGTTGTCTGGTCAACAACAATCGTTAAGGTGTTGAATTTAAGACTTTTAATATTTATAGTAATTGATTATGTAGATAAAAGAACTTATCCTAGCAAATTATTCCTACCCTCTTGATGATGCGAAATTGTAAATCAAAATGTAAATATATGTGTCACTCTTGCAAAATTTGGATGGCGTGACCTGCCTCGGGTTTAAGGTTAATGAGGTGGTCTCAAATTTTACAAATTTCGATATCTATACAATGTTTAAACATCTAAATACAAAACTCGAAAAACAGTAAAGGGTCAAAGATAAAAGGAAAAGGAAGTTAACTATCTCCATCTTAACTACTCAACTATCTCCATCTTTGGATAAAAAATGACCCCATCTTTAAATACTATATGAATAAGAAAGTTAACTTAATCTAGCCAAAACTTACACTTAGAAAACTTAGCATAGAACTTACATTTTTTAAAGGTCTAGAGAACTTGATTTAAGTGCTTAGTTTGTTCTTCCTTACTCTTAGAATATACCAATATATCATTAATGAAAATAACAACAAATTTATCCAAACATAGCTTAAAACTATATTTATAAGAAACACAAAGTTTGTAAGTGCATACGTCAAATTCAAAGGTATTACTAAAAGCTCATAACATCTATATTAAGATCTAAATGCAGTTTTAGGTATGTCCTACTACCTAACTCTCAACTAGTGATATATGACCTCCGATCAACATTACAAAAGTAAGTCACTCCTTTTAATGGATCAAATAATACATACATACATACATATATACATATATACATATCGAAGAGGGTATTCATTTTTTATCAAAACCTTATTAAGTTGACTACAGTAAATGCATAACCACAAAGATCCATCTTTTCCATTTAGAAATAAAACTAGTGCTTCCTAAAGTGAAGAGATTGTTTAGATAAACCCTTTATCAAGAAAATTTAGTAATTGTGACATTAATTTCTTTAAACTTGCAGTTATCCTCTTATTAGCAACAATGAGAATAGGTTTCATCATTTTCCTCTCTAAAGGCAAAGTAAATAACTCTAATGACAAAACATCTAAAATTTATAATAAAATTACACTCGTCTCTTAATTCTCCTCTTCTTTGTTTAGCACATTGGCTAAATGGTCTTAACACTTCTTCTATAACAGATAGGCTAAATGTTCTTAAAACCGTCTTCTCACAACAATCAAGATTCGTAAAATGTGAAGCTAATCAATCCATCTATAAGATAAAATCCTAATCCAAAACTAGTTTTGTTTTTCAGGACTTAGTTGAGCCTTGCTCAAAGTTTTCATACCATAAACTTCAATTCATATGAATTTATCTCCTAATCCGAAAACCAAACCTAAACTTTGATACCAATTTTGTCACATCCCAAACTCAGAAGGTGTAATTGATGTAGAATTCAAGGCTCCTAAAATGATATCAAATCTCATAAGCTTCGACACCTATATAGACAAGCATCAAAATATAATTATATTTTCCAAAATACCCATTTGAAGACTTGCTCACTATTTGTAAAAGGTCTTGATTAAAGCAATTCTTAGATACTATAAGAGAGTAATTATACAATGTTTAAATATCCTAATTTGACCTTTATTCTAAGTATAAAAAGGAAAGAAATATCATAATATGGAGTATCTAAGAGTACAAAAGTAAATGAATATTCTTATTCTCCAAAATAGAATTAAAGACAATAATACCTTTAATAGGAAGCTTTATATAAATAAAAATATTGAAAATAAAGAAATAAAATAGGTTCCTAATGTCATGATATTGATGATAGATTAATTCTACTTATTGAATTGTGAAGGCAACAAACACTTATTACTTGAGAGAGAGTGAGCGACACTGGGCAAGCAACGAAGACACGCTGGGTGAGTAAGCCACAAAACATTGGTGAGCATTAAGCGAGGTGAGGTATTGCATGAGGGGTTGAGTGATGAGCGAGAGTGAGAGAAACTATGGGTGAGTGAAGAGTGTTCTCTAGTAAGCGCGAAACAATGGAGGGCAAATCTGGGCTTTTAGTGTGTGAGAATAACATGCATGTAGACTCCAAAATCAAGCAAGAGCAAGTTCAAAGAGGGGTAAGGCATTATGTAGGGGTGAGGCATTATGTAGGGGTGAGGCACCACGTGGAGGAGTGGGTTTACTGTAGATTAATTTTAATTAATCTACAATAGTGAATAATACTTCTTATGGTGATACACATAGGGTGCTAATCTAAAGTAATGAATAGTACTTCTTTTGGTGATACACATAGGGTGCCCTCTCGAAGTTGCAAGCATCTTCTTGAAGTTGGAATTTCCATCCATTTGTAAATCCCTGAACGCAAATAAAGGAAATGGTAAGTCTCCAACGACTACTAAGGAGGTACCTAGAACATGGAAGAGTGTTGTTTCCTCTGAGGTTCCTCCAGTGAAGCCAAAGATATTCCAGTCCACTTTGGTGAATGGAGTTGTCTCCCCTCCTGAAAAGCTTTTGAAAACAATCATTAAAGCTCGATCATACAATTTAGTCTAATTCTTTTTAAACCAAAGACCCTCATTTCCTCAGGTCCATGCTTGGGTTTATTCCAAATGGGAGAATAAGGTCTGGAGAAGGTGCTTCTTACCGAGGAGGACTCCATCTTCAAATTTGGAGATAAGGATTATTTGCTAGTAATTATGGAGACAGGTCCATGGCACATAAGAGGGAAACCATTATTAGTTCAAATGTGGGTTCCAGGCATGGGACTAGATAGAAATGGGATTGATTTTTTTTACTCATCTACTACTACGTTTGAGAGAATTTGTTATAATAGAGTTTCTATGGAAGTCAGAATTAAGGATGATTTTCTTGATGTGCTTCTGATGATGAAACTTAATAAAGTTGGGAAATTAGTTAAAGTTGATACTAGGCTCTCATACAGCTCGAAACCTCAACTAAAGAAGAGGGTATGGAAGGAAATTGGCAAAATTTTAAAACAGATGAATATGTAGAATTGATGGGTATTGAAGATTTTGAGTCTCACGCAAACATGAAAACTAATGAGGTTGAGTAGTCATAGGCAAACTCAGGTAGTAATGAAGTTGAACAGATAACCACTGAAGCAACTGAGAATTTGTCTGAAAATTCCAAACCAATGGATGAGGCCCTAAATCTAAAAGTTGGCCTTAAGGACCAAAACAAAGAAGTCACTGATAGGGGAATAAATGTAAAGAATTGTTGGGAAGATCTGATTTCTGAGAAAGATAGCTAGGTTTTGATAGAGCCCTAATTGGAAAAGCTCACTCCTTCCCTAAATAGAAGAATTGGCAGGAAGAAGAAAAAGGCTAGGGGAGCCTTTTAGCTTGAAGGTGCTTTTGTTATTTTTTTTTATTATGATCTTTTGGAATATTAGAGGAATGAATGATCCTCTCAAAAGCAATCAATAAAAGACTTATTGTTGGACAAGAAGCCTAAGTTTTTGGGATTATTAGAGACTCATATTAAAGCTCATAAGTTACAGGATTCTTTGAAGTTCTTTAGCCCTAATTAGAGATTTGGTTCCAATCACTAAGACCACTACAATGGCATAATAGTTTTTCCTTTTGTGAGAGACAAGTATCAAGCATCAACTAAGTGGAGTTCAAATCAATACATACATCTTGTCTATAAGGATTTAACTTCTCTGTTTTCATTCAAGTTGACTGTTATTTATGTTTCTAATTTTCTTTTCAAAGATCTAAATTGTGGGAGGATTTGGTTTCTATAAAATCTTCTATAGTCAACCTTTGGGTTGTTGATGGAGATTTCAATTGTGTATTAAATCTTTCTAAAGTTTAAGGGGACAATATCAACTTTAATTCTCTGGGGAAAGAATTGGAACCTTCTTTAAGCTAGCTGGAACTTTTAGAACTGAGGTATGTGGGATTTCACTTTTCCTGGTCTAATAAGCAACAAAGGAGTAGCTTCACAAGAAGAAAGACGGATAGGGTGCTGGTCAACCATTTTGGACTGATCCTTGCCTTGGTTTCTTGGCTTATTTTGGCCACCTAATTTATATAATATAGTATATATTATATGAAATCATAAATTCATATAATAGACTTTTATCAAACAAAATCATGAGGAAGAAAATTATAATTCCACTTATTAATCTTGAAAAAAATAAAAATATGATTCAATCACTTATTAATCTTGAAAAAATAAATTATGAATATGTATGTATATATATATATATATATATATATATATATATACATGTATGTATGTATATATATATATGTATGTATGTATTACTTTTTCTTCTAGCAATTTTCAGAACGTAAATATACTTAACGTATAAACTGGAAAATGGGCAAGTTGTGTTTGTTGAAATATTGCGATGGGTATTTCCTGAGCATCAGAAAAATGTGAGGTTCTTACCAAAGCTGATAATAAAAGCGTAGATATTTCACACGGCCTTCTGGTTATCGCTTTGTTGTCTTGTCTCATTCTCAACAAGTTGGATTAAAGACACATGGCAGCTTCATAATGGAAATGGTGACCTCTGGTATCTGACAGGTCTTCACGTTTGACGCTGACCCTTAACCTTTCTAATTTGACCAATGTCTGTCTCTGCTACTCATCAATTGTATCCAGTAAAGTCTGCGCAATTTGTTGGTACAGTGGCTAAAAAGTTTTGTTCATGAATTTATAAATCACTTCTCAACTAACGAATAAGAACTAGTACCAAATTATAGATTATATTAATGATCATATCTACTCAATAAATACCTACCTAGATGATTTTATCTCATTTATTTTTATTTAACTAATTACTTTCAAAACTTGCATAATTAAATAAAAACTCTACCCTTTCTAATATAACACATGCTACATCGGTCCTTGTATGTTACGTGTACTCGGGAGAAGTGATTATTGCTTATTTTATAAAAAAAATACAAATGCATTTACATAATTCTCAATACAAGAATTTAAAATTGCTTTGAGAATAGTATAGTTAATTAATAACCAACCAACATTTTAATTCCCACTAAATCAATAATTTATACACAAAGAATTTAAAATTCCTATAAGAATAACATGGTTTTTTTAATTAAAATTCATTGCTCGAAGGAAATATAAGTTCATACATGGTAGATTTACTCTTTTAGAAGGGTTACTATACCTACAAATTAACACCTACTACATTCAGCAAACAATATTAAAGCTACCTGTTATAAGCCTATAATTAATAAAGCCTTTGATACATGTGTCATATTTAACCATTGCGTGGTATCCTGGTGTTAGAAGGCATAACAGAGTAGCACAGAATAGAACCACCTTCATGCAAGTTGTCATTTTATAGCTCGATAGCTCGTGTACGTCTTCATAAGCATTGGTTTTTTTTCTTTGTTTGTTGGTGCATGACTCTTCTAAAGACATTACTGGATTCGAGGTCAACAATGTTCTAATGTGCCAAATTGATCAAGTCCCAATTCATGACTTGCATGGTTGCCTTTTAGCCTTAAGATGCCATCTACATCTTGAAGAATTTTTTGTGAGTTAGCTAATAAGTCGCCCTGTTAATTCAAACATGGTTGTTGATGGAAAATTAAGGAGTTAAGTTTCAATTAACTAATAAATCCTCACTCATATTTGAGATATTATCATAAATTATAATCATTAGCCAGATTTATTGGCTGGTGTTATTAATAAAGAGCTAGTTCTCTTGGCTTCTGATTTGAAAGGTTATCTAATTCATCTCCAACTATATTGCATAAACTCCGTAATTGATAACAAGTTTGAAAATAATTAAATCACCTTTATATGTGCATCTAAGTTAATCGCACCATGTAATTAACTCCATCTAAAAGGCAATTTGAAGTTAAGTTTAGAAAAACTTAGGGAGTATTTCCAGAATGATGACAAGAAGTTGCATGTATAAAAGAAATGATGCACATTTTCCATTGATTGTTTACAAAGGATGCAGGTAGCATTGGAGCTTATGCCCTGGAGCTTATCCTTCATTAGTAAGCTATTTTTGATAGCTAACCATAATATGAAGAAGGATTTTATGGATTTATTGGTAAACCAAATAAGCTTCGACCATATAACCTAAGGGCCTGGAGGTTTAAAGAGGACCATGAAAGATTTGTTTATAAACACTGTGGGAGAATAATGGTTCCATTTTAGTTGGTCCTCAATGGTTTTATATGGAGTGTAATAAGGTGCATCTCATATTAGGCATATAAGACTTCTAAATTTGCTGCTCCACTCATCCCCACTTATTGTTAGAGTAGTGTCCTAAAGGCAATCGCCTTTAGCGCGTTTTGTATAAAGTTGTATACAGACTTTATTTTCAATAATAAAGAAAGGCATATTTCATTAATTTGGTGTTCATTATTTATGAATTGGTATTGATCTATAAACAAATTAATGAAGTTCATGATATATGACATAGCATGAAGAAAATTATGATGTGATCATACTACTGAGATTCCTATCATATGCAATTATGTCAGTATCTAAATTATCCTTAGTCATAGGATTAATGAAACTGGACATCGTTAATCTGGATAGACTAGCAGATGTCAAACTCCTTGATTTGATCAAGCAGTGGATCTCAAAAATTATAAACATGAGATGCTTAGAGTTGAGATGTGAACGTTTACAAAAGGTAGTCAGTACATTGGATGACCTACTATGAGATCATCACGTGGATGTCCTATTCTAATGTCAGTGATAATCTCATCATAACAATGGTGCAATTATCCTTAGACTTGAGGTATTCAAGGATATCTTGGATACTGATTTTGTGCTTTGACTCCATTCTTTGTTGCTTTACAGAGGTATGCTCATAGGGTGGTGATTAGGTACAGCTTGAGGTATTCGAAGGTAATTGAGTGGCGAATAAAGGATTCAACACTTCTGTGATGACAAAAGATGATACCCATGGCCTCTTGTTGGGGTCATTACTTGGAAATTTCTGGCCAGAGTACATGTGTTATGAAGAATATCTTCATTAACATATAGAGTAATGAGTCCCAAGACGAGAACTGATATCACATGGATTGAATTTGACGTAGTCAGTCTAGTGAAAATTGACAATTTGCCCATACTCTTAACCAAGTGGAGTATAGCACGGTGAAAGGACGAATTGCTATGAGAGTTCGTGATATGGTTTGTGATGAGCACGGGTTCGTTCGTCAAACTACTTACTTTCTGGTAAATTAGGGGTCATGATGTATTGCTAGACACTGCTCATAACTTGCTTGGATTAAGTGTTAATCTAAGTGGCCAACATAATCGAGAACCTAATAAGTCACACGCATAAGAGTGACTCGAAGAATTCGTAAAATAGTTTTGGATAGAAATCCATTATATGGAGAGCAATAAAACCAAATAGATCCCGATGAGATTAGAATATGTCTTGATGAGATCGCGACATTGATATTGCTAAAACAGGTGTCTGGTGTTTTTTCACATCGGAACTCAATAGGACCGACCCCAGTGTGACTGGACCACCTCAGCATATATATATATATATATAAGATATGATAACGTGGAAAGGGGGATAGCATTTGTCAAAGTTTGCATTTAATGCTTTTTATGGATAAGAGACAAAATCCATAAAAGACAAAAGAAGGAAGGTGAATAAGTAGAAGAATCGTGAGAACTATGAAATATAAGGAACATTTTTGTGTTCATCCGAAGCTCTCCATCGTCTTCTTTAAAGTTTAATCTTCTTCCTCCTTTTCACGTGCTCTCCAAGAATCAAGGTAAGAGCTAGCACTCTCTTCTTTCCTCTAGCTATTTCCGGATCAAAGAGTTTGATTCGGTTAGATTCTCCAATCTCTGCGTGGATATCGTTAGAGACGGTTTCCTTTGGTCGTTGTGGTTTGAGAATTATGGTACTTTTTTGTATAGACACATAGATCTTAAACTTCAAGAAAGTCCTGAAATATTTTTTTTGTTCTCCATACCGCATGTGTGATGCATGCACTGGGATTTTCCTACAGTGGTATCAAAGCCACTTGTGTCCCGTATAAAGGAAAAACCATAACATGTGTGATGCTGCCAATTGGTTGTGAATGTTGAATTCGAAATCAATATAGAGATATTGTTTTCAAAATTTTCTTACCTAGATTTGCTTATGAGATGTTTCTGAATATGTTTGTGGAAGGAAAAAATTATCAATGTGATTTGATATGTTTTTGCTAATTAATTCCATAATGTTATGGTTGCTGTGTTTATGCACATTACATGAACATGCATGACTGTAAATTCAAGAATAAATTATAGAAATTTTTTTTGGGATTTTCTTTCACCAACATGTTTCTAAGATGTTTACAAATGTCTATGAAGATGGAAAAATGTTTTCGAGGTGATTGAATATTTATTTGAGAATTTCTTGTGTGTTGTTGCGAATGTTTGTGTTGAGGAACACAGATTCTGGATTGGCTTGGTTGCTGAGGTTGGTTGAGTTTTTCTTGGAAATAAATTCTGAAAAAAATCATGGAACATGTTGTGAACATGTTGTAGCTCTGTAATTTTCTCAGCATTTATTGAAATTGTTTCAATGATTTTTTTTAACAAAAGACAAAGCTTGGCAATTTTGAGAAAATTGCTGAAACTGTTTTGTTTGAAATAGTGATTGTGTGTTTTTCGGTTCCAATGCCTTGGATAATTTTTAATGTGATCAAAAATATGTTACATTGATGTTGTATACATACCAAACTGATTTCCTTGAAATTGTGTTTCCAAAAAATTTTCGAATGTCAAATATTTCATATTAGTGTCTCATTAGTATATTCAGTTGTCTTGATTGTTTTGGCCATCACAAGTTATGTGACAAGTGCCGAAGTAGTATTGATGAATTGGAGACTACCTAGAGATACTTAGGGTGATAGTTTGATTTTCTCAAATTATTTGAAAATCTAAGAGAATAATATTGTATTAATCTATGTCGAGTATTTCATGTCTAGTATGACTATATATGGCAAGCACGATACAATTAAAATGTTTAATTGGTACATCAAAGTAGAGGGTATTACATTTGGTATATTGGTATTTTGAATTGGAATTGAAACCATATGGATTGAGAAATTAGCTGATGCCAACATTAGAAAACAGTTCGGTTCAAGAGTTGAATCGAATGTCAAATCTTTAGATGCATAACACGTCACATCCTATATAGGAAAACCTTGTGAGATGATTGCATTGCATGCTAGGGTTGGTTAGGTGGGATGATGAATGATTATGGATATAGATTCAATGTGATTGATGAAATGTCCTAAATCTTTCCATATAGTCATTGTGACTATAATCATATGATTTAGATGAGACCAGAGTATGAAATCCCTCACACATAATATGAAAAACTAACGCCTTCTATTAATATGGGGAGAACCAGAATTCTTTTAGAGTTAGGGTTGTTGGGTAAACCCAAGCTCGCTCTATACGGATATGTTCGAACCATTGAAATAAGATTTTTGGATTAATGGGTCAGTTTTCACTAAAAAACGTTGATTTGTTGAGTAAACTTAAGGTCAATATAGACAGAGGCGTAATTGGGTAGCGTACATCAGATGTACGCGCATCAAGAGTTGATAACCCAATGTGTGTGCACACATAACGAGTTGATAGCACTAGACGATAGTTGCATCTATGATGTAATTGATATGATCGATACCTGCCGATTGACCTAAGGTAGCTTGTTGGGTAAACCCAAGGTCATTCGTAGTAATGTCGGATATCGACCCACTAGGACACTTTGTCATAATGTTTCTTGGATTCGTTATGAGGGCTATAGATTCTTTGAAACTAGTGGGAGCCATATGCATGTCATGAAAGTCCTTATGATCATGCATGTATTAATATTTTAACATTCTTTCTCTCTTCACATTTAGGTTGATTGAAGATGTCTTCCAGTGTGAATTTGCACTCACTTATGGATTCTAATGAATTAACTGGACCTAATTTTCTCGATTGGCTAAGAAATCTGAGAATTGTTCTCAAATCTGAGGAGCTAGGCTATGTCCTAGATATTCCACTTCCTGATCCACCTGCTATTGATGCTTCTGATGAAGATCTGAAAGCATATTGTAAGCATCTCAAAGATAGTGACATGGCTACCTGTATTATGCTAGCCTTTATGTCACCAAAGTTGTAGAAGCATCATGAGTCTATGGATGCTAACACCATAGTGTTTCATCTTATAGAGCTTTTTGATGAGCAAGCTCATTCTGAAAGGTTCGAGACCTCGAGGCTACTCTTCATGACTGAGACGACTGTGGGGACATCTGCAGTGCAGTATGCACTAAAGATGAATGATTATATTGAGAGGTTGGCCATCTTGGGTTTTGTTATGGATTATAAATTAAGTATTAACTTAATTATGGTTGGATTGTCTGATAATTATTCACGATTTGTGTTAAACTATTGAATGAATCAAATCTCCACGACAATCCTTGAGTTGATCAATCTATTTAAGACAGCAGAGCAAGCTATCAAGAAGGATAGTAAGCCAGTGCTAGTGGTGGACTCATCTTCTTCTGGTTCAAGAAAAAAGAACCTAAAGAAGAAAAAGTCTAAGAAACCAAAAGGAAGTGCAGCAAAAAAGAAACCCAAAGAAACTGCACCAAAAGGAACTTGCTTCCATTATGACAAGACTGGCCACTGCAAGCGAAACTATAGAGTCTATCAGGAGTCCTTGAAGCAGAAGTAGGCATCAGATGCCTCGACTCCTTCAGGGATGTTTGTCATTGAGGTTAATATTGTTTCTGATCATAACATATAGGTATTAGATACTAGTTGTGGCTCATACATATGTAATGATATGTAGGGCCTTAGGGACAGTAGACAGCTCATAAAGGGAGAATTAGACCTGCCTGTGGGCAATGAAACAAGAGTTGCTGCTTAAGTCGTAGGCACTTATTTTTTGTCACTCCCCAATGGGCTTGTAATTAAACTGGATGAATGTTATTTTGTACCTGTTTTAACAAAGAACATATTGTCTGTTTCTTGTTTAA
>JAOTAX010000005.1:37607331-37617359 GCA_025629825.1 Erythroxylum guanchezii | reverse complement strand
TATGGGTATCTGTATCTGATGAGATACAAATCTGAAGCATTTGAAAAGTTCAAACAATTCAGAAATGAAGTAGAAAATCAACTTGGAAAAAGTATCAAGACATTACGATCCGATTGAGGTGGGGAATACTTAGACCAATAATTTTAGATTATCTCAGAGATAATGGGATTTTATCTCAATGGACTCCACCTTACACACCACATCTTAATGGTATGGCCGAAAGGAGAAACCGAACCTTGTTGGACATTGTACGGTCTATGATGGGCTTTGCAAATTTACCAAAATCCTTTTGGGGGTATGCACTCGAAACAGTTGTTTATTTGTTAAACAGAGTTCCATCAAAGACAGTTAATGTTACTCCATATAAGATGTGGACTAACAAAAAACTCTATCTTTCTCATTTGAAAGTTTGGGGCTGTCCAGCTTATGTGAAGCGAATACAGTCAAATAAACTTGATGAGAAGTCTGACAAGTGTTTGTTCGTAGGATATCCTAAAGAAACAGTGGGATATTAATTTGACCTTGCTGAGAAACAAAAAGTGTTTGTTTCAAAGCATGTTGTCTTTTTAGAGAAAGATTTTCTTTTAAAAGAAGACAGTGGGAGCAAAATTGAACTTGAAGAAGTTCAAGATGCTCGAACAGACACAGATCAACAGCTTGAACCTGAGAATGTGACTCATACAGATGAAGTGACAGTTCAACCTTCTTTAACACAAGAAGTTCGTAGGTCACGTAGGATACGCTCTGTTCTCGAGAGATATGGATTTCTTGTGATTAAACAGAATGACGTATTGCTCATAGAAAATAATGAGCCTACTACCTATGAAGAGGTTCTGAAGAGTTTAGAGTCTGAGAAATGGCTTAGCACCATGAAAGTATAAATGGATTCCATGTATGAAAACTAAGTATGGACTTTGGTTGAGGCACCTGAAGGAATAAAACCCATAAGGTGTAAATGGGTTTTCAAAAAGAAAACCGACATGGATGGTAATGTGATTACCTGTAAAGCAAGGCTTGTGACCAAAGATTTTTGTCAAAGACAAGGAATTGACTACAATGAGACCTTCAGCCCAGTAGCAATGCTTAAATCCATTAGGATAATCCTAGCCATTGCTACTTATTATGATTATGAGATATGGCAAATAGATTTGAAGACAAATTTCCTAAATAGAAATCTAGACGAGGATGTGTATATGACACAACCAGAGGGTTTCATCTCCTATGATGGAGAAAAGGTATACAAGCTTCAGAAATCCATCTATGGATTGAAACAAGCATCCAGGAGTTGGAATATCCGCTTTGATGAGATAATCAAAGAGTTTGGTTTCTCACAAAATCCAGATGAACCTTGTGTGTATAAGAAGGTCAATGGGAGTGCAATCGTATTCCTTGTGCTATATGTAGATGACATATTATTACTAGGAAATGATGTCTCTATGCTACAATATGTGAAGATTTGGTTGTCCAAACAATTTGCAATGAAAGATCTTAGTGAAGCAACTTATATCCTTGGGATAAAGATTTATAGAGATAGATCAAAAAGGTTGCTTGGTCTTTCACAATCAACATACATAGACAAGATGCTAGAGAGGTTTAGCATGGAGCAGTCCAAGAGAGGGTATCTTCCCATGACTTATGGGATAACACTCTCGAAATCTATCTGTCCTAAGACAAAAGATAAGAGAACGCGCATGAATATGATCCCGTATGCATTTACAGTAAGATCTATCATATACACTATGCTATGTACGAGACCCGATGTATCATATGCTCTAAGTGTTACGAGCAGATACCAATCAGATCCTGGTGAGGGTCACTGGGTGGCTGTCAAGAATATCCTCAAGTACTTGCGAAGGACTACGGATGCTTTCTTGATATATGGAGATGGAAATCTAAAAGTGAGCGGGCATACAGATGCCAGTTTTCAAATTGATAAGGATGAGTCTAAATCCCAATCAGGTTATATATTCACAACGAATGGTAGGGCAGTTAGTTGGAAGAGTTCCAAATAAGAGTTGACTGCTGATTCAACAACCGAGGCAGAGTACATTGCCACTTCAGACGCAGCAAAGGAAGCAGTTTGGATCAAGAAGTTCATTACTGAACTTGGTGTGGATCCTAGCTGTGATGGGCCCATACATTTATATTGTCACAACAATGGGGCTATTGCGCAGGTAAAGGAACCAAGGTCTCATCAACGATCTAAGCACGTACTATGCAGATATCATCTAATTAGGGAGATCATTGGTCGAGGTGATATATAGATAGAGAGAATTCCCACCGAGCAGAATATTGTTGATTCGTTGACAAAGACATTGTCACAGAAGAGCTTTGATTCTCATGTACTCGCCTATGGTATTAGATGCCAAGGCGATTGACTTTAAGTCAAGTAGGAGATTTGTTAGAGTAGTACCCTAAAAGTAATCACCTTTAGCGAGTTTTGTATAAAGTTGTGTACAAACTTTATTTTCAATAATAAAGAAAGGCATATTTCATTAATTTGGTATTCATTATTTATGAATTGATATTGATCTATAAGCAAATTAATGAAGTCCATGATATATGACATAGCATGAAAGAAATTATGATGTGATCATACTACTGAGATTCCTATCATATACAATTATGTCAATATCTAAATTATCCCTAGTCATAGGATTAATGAAACTAGACATCGTTAATCCGGATAAACTAGCACGTGTCAAACTCCTTGATTTGATCAAGCAGTGGATCTCAGAAACTATAAACATGAGATGTTTAGAGTTAAGATATGAATGCTTACTAGAGGTAGTAGGTACATTGGACGATCTACTATGAGATCATCACATGGATGTCCTATTCTAATGTCAGTGATAATCCCATCATAGCAATGGTACAAGTATCCTTAAACTTGAGGTACTCAAGGATATCTTGGATACTGATTCTGTGCTTTGACTTCATTCCTTGTTGCCTTACAGAGGTCGCTCATAGGGCGGTGATTAGGTACAGCTTGAGGTATTCAAAGGTAACTGAGTAGCCGATAGAGGATTCACCACTTCTGTGATAGCAGAAGATGATACCCATAGCCTCTTATTGGGGTCATTACTTAGAATCTTTGGTCGGAGTACATGTGTCATGAAGAATGTCTTCATTGATATATAGAGTAATGAGTCCCAGGATGAGAATTGATATCACTTGGACTGGATTTAACGTAGTCAGTCTAATGAGAATTGACACTTTACCTATACTCATAACCAAGTGGGGTATAGCACGATAAAAAGATGAATTGCACAGCAATTATCTATGGGAGGGTTCGTGATATGGTTCGTGATGAGCACGGGTTTGTTCATCAAACCACTTATTTTTCGGTCAATTGGAGGTCATGATGTGTTGCTAGACACCGTTCATAACTTGCTTGAATTAAGTGTTAATCTAAGTGGCCAACATAACCGGGAATTTAATGGATCACATGCATAAGAGTGACTCGGAGAATTCGTAAAATGGTTTTGGATAGAGATCCATTATATGGAGAGCAATAGAACCAAATGGATCCCAATGAGATCAGGATATGTCCCGATGAGATTGCGACATCGATATTGTTGAAACAGATCTTTGGTGTTTTTTCACAACGGGACCTGATAGGACTGACCTTAGTGTGACTGGACTATCTCAGCTATATATATATATATATATATATATATATATAAGGTATGATAACGTGGAAAGGAGGATAGCATTTGTCAAAGTTTGCATTTAATGCTTTTTATGGATAAGAGACAAAATCCGTAAAAGACAAAAGAAGGAAGGTGAATAAGTAGAAGAATTGTGAGAAGCATGAAATATAAGGAACGTTTTTATGTTCATCCGAAGCTCTCCATCATCTTCTTTGAAGTTTCATCTTCTTCCTCCTTTTCACGTGCTCTCCAAGAATCAAGGTAAGAGCTAACACTCTCTTCTTTCCTCTAGCTATTTCCGAATCAAAGAGTTTGATTCGGTTAGATTCTCCGATCTCTGCATGGATACCGTTAGAGACGGTCTCCTTTGGTTGTTGTAGTTTGAGAATTATGGTACTTCTAGGTGTGGGATTTTATAGAGAGGGCTTAAAAGATGCCAATGTTCATACCAAAACCAAGCCTTATATCCATTACTAATCTTGAATCTGATACCATCTTTCACTATGTCCCTATTATAAGCATTTCATTAAAGGACAAAGAATTAGACTCATTCATCCTAAGGGACTAGAGACTTTAGTTTTTAATTATGTAAGTATTCAACCATTTCACCCAAATTGATTAGGCATCAATAAATAACCTACATATTTTATTTACTAGAAGCAATTTATTTAAGCTTCTAATAGAGGTAATGCCTAAGCCTCCCTTTTCTTTGTTTAAGCATACATCTAACCATTTGACCTTTCCGCCCTTATTATTATTATCTCTAACCCTAGCTATAAGAAGTTCTTTGGGATCTCTTAATGTCTTTAATAAGCTTCTAAGGCAACAAAAAGTAAACACATCATTAAATACACATACTATTTATCACAGAGTTGATTAGTTGTTCCAATGGTTGATTTTTATTCTGATTGCATCAAATAAAGGTTGACAATATTTATATCTTATCCTTTTATTCGAGATTGTAATTCTTAACAATTTAAAAGGTAATTCTTGCATGCTTAAACCTAATATGATTTGATAGAAGTTTTGCCCTATGAATCGAAATCACAGAAACATACAAACAACTTTTTTAAATATTTATGGAAAGCTTAGAAAGTGAACTGAATAGATTGAGCGATTCCATAAATACTTTAATTGAAGTCTGTGAGCTATACTGCTGAAAAATAAAAAATCATCTACAAAATCTAAATTGAAGAGGTTAAGCTTCTTACATATATAGTGGAATTGGAAGCTCCTGGACAAATTGATCTTTGAAGTTGTAATTCTAATAACCACATCTAAACAAATGGCAAATGACCCTTTATTTGAAAGTTGGTATAGGGCTTGTTAACCAATATAGTAAAGGAGGCTAAGCATACATCCATTAATCTAAATGATAAAGACCTCAGGATATCCAAAAGCGTTAAGGGCTTCTAATGTAACACCCCAATATATACCCTATAAGTATTATAACATATGTAGGGTATATTAAGAGGTGAACATAATGAATTAAGTAAGTCTAAGTATAGTAAGAGATATAATGGCACTTAATGTAAAAGACAAAGGTAAATGGATAATTTGTTCGCTTCGGTATGGACATACATACTTAGACGTGAAATATGTAAGGAAATTTTTGATATGTTTGCTTGGATTTATGAAGTTGATGTGAGGGGAATTGATAAAAAAGTATTCCATAAGTAAACAGGATGTCTTTGGTTAATTTGGATGTATTTTTGTGTTGTTCTTGCATGATAAAACTGGAGTTAGTTGATTTGGGATGTGTACCTCGCTAAATGGATAGGTTGCACTGAATAGATTTCTATAATTTGGCCATATCTTAGCCTGTAAACCTCCAAATTGGATATTTTTAATTGGAAATTAAATTAGAGACATAGGTCTAAAACTTTCATAAAGGAATCGAAATCTGATAATGCCTCTAAGAGTTTTGAATTTTGGTTTGAAGTTGAGTTTTGGATATTGTCCTTGTTTTCAAACAGCCTATAGTATTTTGGGTATAACTCCCAGAATAATTAACCAAATTGTATGAAATTTATTACATTAGAAAATTAAGACATAGGGGAATGAAATTAATTGTAAGATTGTAGGCCCATGTGGGAAGTAAAGGAAGAAGAAGGACCAATATGCATAGGGATCGATTGGATTAAGGCATATGTGACCGATAATAATAAAGCATGTGTGTCCATTAGGAATTAAGCATATGTGTGAGTCTTGAAAGTTCTAGAATGGACATATAGAGTGGGGAGATGCACAAAATTTGGGGGTTCTAAGTTCAAAATTTTCTCCTCTCCATTTCACCTTCTTCATCCCATCATTTTTCATGTAAGAAATCAAGCCAATCTTAGGTGGAAATCAAGGTAAAAGTTAGGGATTTACCCTTCACATTTATCTCTTCTTACTTTTCTTATGAAGAAATGAAATTATAAGGTTGGAAGTTCGATGTGAGAGATATATTTTTGGTGTTTCTAGATGGTGAGTCAAGCAAAACCAAAGAAGAAGGGAAGGAAAGGCAGTAAAAGACCTACTTTGTCAATTTTGAGGTTTGGGATTTCACTTAGTTAATTTATGTATTTGTGTACATTTGAATGTGTAAAATGATTCATTTAAACGTGGAATGGTTGCTGGGATGATACTTTGGGTGCTATTTTGGTGTTATCTTATAAAGAATTGGTTGAATATGATAAGAGATTATCATGTAATGGAATTCTATCTAGGGTTTGTTGAACTAGTCAAATGTTTTAGTTATAAATCAGCTAACAAACCTCTACATTTGATGATTTCAGTTGAATATGAAACTAAGACATAGAACTAGAAATCTCTAGAAGAGATGTTGAATTAATTCTAACTTTATGACGTTGGAAATTGAGATCTAAAATGGTGACCTGATATTGCCCCTATTTTGGAATAGTGTGTGATATTAGGTCTATAGCTCATATGTTAGGATTCCAAATGGCCTGATCTTTGGTGTTTTGGAAACTAAAGACATGGATGGAGAAATGTTTAGAAGATCACGAAACCCAGTTCTGACTTTTTCTATACGAATATTAAGGAACAATTGGACTTCGTTTTGTGATTTGTTCCTAGACTGATAGTTTGCCTATTTTTAGAAAATTTTAGGGTTTAACTTAAATTGTAATGTTTTAAGTTTGTTTTCGTTTCCAATTTTTACCGAATCTTATCTAAACCTTTTGAATGTGTATTAAACTTTTCGAACACCTAGAAATAAATGAAAGGACTTACCACATGTGAATTGGGAGACTAAACATTAGAATATAAGATTGAGCATAATGCATTCCAAAGAAAACTTACATATACATAAATGATTTGTATGCGTATTTATCGCTCATATATGTATAGCATGATTATATAAGTGTGATTTTGACACCTTTCTAATAATGATAAGTTATGAATTGCATAAATGAACACAAATACAGATTTTATGGCTTGAAATATATATCATATGACTTTTTAATATATGAATTATGAAATTGGAAAATGGTTAAAGGAAATGTTATAGTGATTGCTCTATTGTCTTGGTGGTGGATAGATGGGCATGCTTATAGTCTTACAGTGCAACTGCTACAGTTTAACACCACCAGTGTTCACAGTTCGATACTTTCCGATATCCACAATTTGATACCTTCAAGTATCCATTATTTGATATCTTCGAATATCTATAGCACCTGTTATCCACATCCACAGAAAATGTGTAGACTTAACACAGAAAGAAAACTTAACAATCATAAATGAGAAATACAACATGACAACTTGAATAATTGGTATTGATGAGCCTTTTTATTGGTTGTAATGATATGCAATTATATTGATAATTTGTATCAATGAGCATTGAATGTCAATATTTGGCTTCTAAATGTGCATTTTTGGTATATGGATAATATGTTGAAGCATATTTGCATTATGTACTTTGCTTAAGTATGACATCATTGTTTTCATGAGCATCGAATATCAATATTTAGTTCATGAATGTGAATTTATGATATATGAGTTTTGATATTTCTAAATATGTGTGCTTAGCGGATGACAGCTGTGAGTGGTCATCCAAACTAAATGTTTTCCCCACTAAGCTTTCAAGCTTAGCACGGATGTTAGTCCATGTAGCTCCAAGTCATAAGAGTGAGGTACAGGGAATATCTACAAGGACCAAGGCCAATAGATAGAAGAAAAGGTACTTTTGGAATGTGTTTTTAGTTATAGATGATTGCACATATAATGAAGAAAGGAAATTGTATATTTTCTTTTGGATTACGATGTAAATATAAAGATGTATTACTACTGTTAAATGATAATGTTAAGCATTAGGGAGTTTTGTAATGTATATATATATAGCATTGAACCGAAATGCATGTCGTGAATGTATGTACAGGAAATTGGTTGCCTTCTGTGTGGATGGTTGTAGGTTCTGAATAGGAGGTGTTACATCTAATTTAAAAGACCACGTGACTGTATCAAAAACTTTTGTAATGTCCACTTTTTTTGCACAACTTTTTAATGCTTTCTTATATTTATAGCACTTGAAAATTTACTAGGCTAGAAGCAAATAATCCTTTATGTTTCTCCCACTTATGAAGGCTTGTTGACTTTTATCTTTAAGGGAATCCAGAACAATTTTAAGCCTATTGGCTAATAGTTTGAAGATGATCTTATAAGCAACATTACAACATGATATAGGCCTCAAATTACCTAGAGAATTCAAGTTTGACTTCTTAGGAATAAGAGTCATGTATGTTATGTTTAACTATTTAAACATGATTCCTATAGAAAAGAATTGTAAAAGTGCTTTAAGTGCCAAGTTTTTTTAAAGAATATGGTGTTAAAGTCATCTAAACCAAGGGTTCTCTCAGGCACGAGTGAGAATAAAGCATGCTTTACATTTAGTTCATAAAAATGATAAATAAGGGAAGCTTGTTGACAGGAGCTAATGACTTTGGGAATGAATTCCTTTATAACTTGCAGATTTGATGGGCAACTTTGATCAAACCCCAACAAATTCTTGAAATAGTTGAACATTAAGCCCTTTACCTCAAAATACCTGTTGTACATAATATCATCCTTGTTGGAGCCCGAACTTTTTCTTAGATTTTTGATTTATTAAATGAAATTAAATGAGGAATTAGTGGTATTTAATGTTGTATTTGGGTAATGGAAATTGGAGCAAATGCAATGATATTTTGAGGTTAATACATGAAATGGGTGTTTTGTGTATGACTTTTGTGAAATGAGAAATGTGTATGCACATATTCTTTCTTATTGAGTTTACTATTGGGTATTTGCTTTGGAATAGCATATTGGAGTTTTGAATTGTGTTTGAGATGAATTGGATGAAGAGTATGTGGTAGTGAGTGAATATGAGAAGTTGTTGTATTGGTAAACCTTCCTAAGTATAGGAATGGTATTCAGAAACTTCAATGGCAAATCTGTACTGATCTAGATGGAATTAGTCAAAGTGGTCTTAATGAAAGTTGTAGCTTATATTTCTAGTTTTCTGACGCCATAAAGTATGCAATTTTTCGATATCGGGGTTAGAAGTTATGATCAATCGAAGTCTTGATGTTGTTTAGGTTTGATTTCCAGGGCAAAAACTTTGTTGTGACCTTTTGACCATTTTAGAGACTGAATTTGGCTTTAAGTTCTTCATGAAAGTGGTAGATTATATTTTTATCTTTCCATTGATATAAAGCATGAAATTTTTGGACAATGGAATAGGAAGTTGTGTCACTGTTTAGGGTGACATTTTTGGCCAGCCAGCTTGAAATGAAGTTTTGACCTTTTTTAGGCTAAATTGGTTTGTAAGTTCTCATGAAAATTGTAGAGCTTGTTTTTAGCTTTCCAATGATATAAAGTATGGAATTTTTGAACAATGGAGTGAAAAGTTATGATGTTTAGAAATTCTGATACTGTTAGGATGAAGTTGACGAACAGTCACTTTGTGTGGACTTTTTGACACCTTTAGAGGCCGATCTGACTTTTAAGCTCTTCATGAAAGTTGTAGATCGTTCTCTTATCTTTCCATTGATACCAAGTTTGAAATTTTTGGAGTTCTAGGTCAAAAGTTATGGATATTAAAAGTTGGGCGTCAGGTCAGCAAGGGGGCGGCCGCTCAGCACGCGCGGCCGATTTTCTGATTCGACCTCCCTTCACTCTTTTAATCATAACTTTTTCGTCCGACCTTTGATCGACCTGATTCTTGAAGCGTTCGATTCTTAAGACATCCCTCTATCTCTACATACCAAATGTATGATTTTTGAGATTAATCTGAGAAAGACCGATCGAATCAAAGTGGGAGGATCGATTAAAAGAGTATGAGTAGGATATTTTTCTGAACATGGTTCAGTATTTTGGTGATATCTCGATCTGTAG
>JAOTAX010000005.1:37570875-37587735 GCA_025629825.1 Erythroxylum guanchezii | reverse complement strand
AATAACGATCAACCAGGGACAGTTTAGAATAGTATTATAATGCTTATGGTTTTACTATCAAGTCACATACTTGATGATATAAGCCTAATACAATTCATGGAACGTAAATCACATTACATAAACGATATACATGCATATATAAAATAATACCTCATAATATATTATTAATAAGTCATAATGTTAGTACAAAAGTCACATATGTCCATTGGCTTAGGGCACACTACTAACAACATGTAGTCTCATGCTTCTTGCTCGCTCATTCAATGTTCTGTTCATCCTTTCAGCAATCTCATTCTGTCTTGCCTTGCCAAGAACTGTCCTGGTGCACCTGATTCCCTCATCAGCACAGAACTTCTTGAATTCTGTAGAATCATACTCTTCACTATTATCAGACCTTAGTCATTTTATCTTCAACCCATTCTGATTTTCAACTTTATCCTTCCACCTCTTAAAGGTAACAAACACATCTGAGTTAGAAAGTAAACCCATACCGTCCTGCTGAAGTCATCAATTAAGGTGATGTAATATCTCGAACTACCAAGAGAGGAGACTGGAGATAGCCCCCTCATGTCTGTGTGTACTAATTCTAACCGTTCTGCCTTTGGTTCTCTACTAGCCTTTGTGAAATTGACCTGTTTCTGCTTTCCCAAAATACAGCTCCTACAAAACCCATATCAATAGATTTCAAACCTTGCAGATACCCTTTAAAGCTAGCATCTTCATCCCCTTTTGACTCATGTGTCCTAGTCTGTTGTGCCACAAACTCGAGCTCGATGTACTATCGACTACAGCAGCCATGTTCGAATACTCTGCGGTACTGTATAAAGTTCAAGATTTTGTGCCCCATGCTATCACCATAGCTCCCTTCACAATTTTCCAAGAACTCTCCCCGAACATTACCTTATAGCCCGTACTGTCCAACTGACCAATAGAAATCAGGTTCTTCTTCAAGTCCGGAATATATCTGACATCCTGTAGCTTCCATTTACCCCCACTTGAGGTCTGGATGCACACATTCCCCTTTCCTGTAATCTTCAAAGCTTTATTATTAGCAAGATACACCTTCCCAAAATTTCCAGACTTGAAATTATGGAATAACTCTCTGCTCGGAGAAGAGTGGAATGATGCACCGGAATCAAGTATCCAGGAGTCAACCGGACTGTCCACACTGAAAATCAAGGTGTCACCAATATCTTTCGCAGAACATACAAAATCATCATCTTCATGAGACTTATTTTTCTTCTGACCTTTCTTCTTCTCGTTTCTGCCTTTAGATTTTCCCCGCGCTTTTGATTTCAATCGACCATGTTTACTATGGCCTCCTTTCAACTTTCTCCTGCCCCTTCCCTCACACTGAGTGCGTTACCAGACAAATCTCCGATTTCCCTTCTGCGAATGCTCTCGTTCAAGACAACATCTTAAACTTCATCAAACTTTAGCTTCTCAGACCCACGCAAACTACTAATGGTGGAAACAACAGTATCCCACGACTCGGGTAGAGAGGACATCAAAATCAAGGCTCTAATCTCATCATCAAAATTAATATCAACAAAGCTTAATTGACTGATAATCATATTAAATTCGTTAATATGATATGCGACAGATCCACTTTCAAACATCTCCAGATTGAACAAACGACGCATCAGATATACCTTATTGATAGTCGACGGTTTTTCGTACATGTTAGACAGAGCTTTCAGTACTCCTGTAGTCGTTGTCTCCTTAATGGTGTTGAAGGCAACATTTCTCGCCAACAACAAACGAATCAACCCTAGTGCCTGCCGATCTTTCAGATCTCAAACCTCCTGTCTCATGGTTTCTAGTTTCACCCCTGACAAAGGTTTGTGAAGGTTTCTCTGATACAGATAATCTTCCATCTGCATCTTCCAGAAACTAAAATCGTTTCTATCGAATTTCTCAATTTGAATCTTAGCGCTTTCCATCTTTTCAAATTGTTGTGATACGAACCAATCTTTGACACCAGTTGTTACGGACGATCAATCACGATAATCAAGAATAAGTGCGAAAATAGTAAAAAACACACAGATTTACGTGGTTCACCAAGATATGGCTACGTCCACGGGCGGCTAGTATTTTATTTCACTGTGAATTGTTTTTGATGTCGATACATTAGGAGAATACAACGTATTTATATGCCCGGGAGAATACAAAAGACCTAACATATCATGGGCTTGGTGTAAAGTCCAAAACTGATTATCAGGCTCCATATCTCAACAGATGGATCATGGATGGTGATTTCGGAAGATGGACGATGATTTCTAGAGAGAAGACCGACAAGGACAACGATAAAGAACAAAGGAAGAAGAAAAAATGACACAAGGGAGGGAGGGGAAGGTTTTCGGGTAGGTTTAAGCTGAAACTAAAACCAAACAACATCGTTTTCATTTATATGAAAAACCAAATTACCGACAGAAGTAGTTTTCATCGATAACAAAACAAAGACCTAAGGGAGAAAATAGGCCTTATCTTACCAATCGAATTATTGCAAAGGAAAAGACTGAAAAACAGATAGTAATGCAATGAGAATCACAAAATAAAACTCCCTTTCATAAAAGGACTGAAGGCAGGCACTACAGTAGGCTTTACTTGACCTTAAAGAAACGGATTTTGCACTTTATCGAAGAAAACTGCTTTTGTCGGTAATTGACACATATTTTTCTGACAAACATTGCCGACTATTTTTACGACGGACTTTACTATTCTATCTCTATATTCCGTCGGCAAAATTTCGAAAATAATTTTCCTACATCTTTACAGACGAATATTTTATCCGTAAAAAAAAAACATTTTTTCAATAATTTTACTGACCAAAAATCAATTTCCATTGTTAATTTACTATAGATTTTTTTTATCAATAATTTATAATTTTCTTGTAGGGTAAAGATTTGATCCATACCAATAGGAGTTACAAAACGACGAGTTATCAACTACCCAAAAGCATCGAATGTGACATCAAATAAATTTACAAGCTTTAGGGAACCCAAGGGCTGCTGAGAACCTAACGTTGAGCAAAGTCAGTGATCAATCAACAGTTGACCAATCAAGTATGTGACAACTTTTCATGAGTAGAAGTGTACAAGTTAGATTTTAGGGTTCCAAATTTAACTCCTCTAAAACTCTTAGAGTGAAGTCTCGTAGGCTTAGGATTAGTCCAACTAAGTTGACATATCTAATGTAATTAAAAAAAAAAAAAGCTCGGTGTTCTCTAAGTCACTGTTGATCAATCAATTAAAAAAGGTGTCCCAGTTATCTATACGAAGTCGCTTTTCCCCTCGAGCGTTCCGCTGTTCCCAAGTCAATGTAGTCAACCATAATTGTGTGTTGCTTTGAAGTTCGTCGTACTCAAGCCTTTATCCAATGATGTTTGAAGTTCATGTGAGTTTTATGCGGGACGTTTAAAACGTGTGTACATGTGTAGTCTTTTTCAAACAAATCAAAACTTGTATTATGTTCCTTTCTGTAATATATATAAATAAATAAAAAAAAGGCTTTTCACGCTGCGTGTAAAAAAACTAGTGATAATGTTAATTGTATTTTATCAGATATGGTTAGAATACGAATGCAGTTTAATCATATGTAGTATGACGTCGCGCTTCGTCATATTGCTCATTCATGTAGGGAGATGACGAGACTCAATTCGGGGCAAGTCCACTGCCTATTACTTGACTGGAACCCCATTTTCGTGGCAAATATCATTTTACTCATGCTGAAAAACCTCCCAACATATTACTTCTTTTGTATCTTAAAATGCGCAAAAGATGTTGCTAAAATATAAAATTTTAATCTATAATGAGTGTTTGGGTCAAATGGTGCCAGCACTAGAATCTTGTATTGCCGTCTCACCTTATCAATAACTTGGGAAAACTTAAATTTATAAACTAATGTGGAATGGAGCGGCTTATGTTAAAAACTATAGGAGTAGTTAATCACATAATTGGCTGAAGTGATATTAAAAAATCCTACTAGGGATTAGTAGTTGAGAATTGATATTCCAATTTCACAAACTATCATTAGATTTTAATTTTTATTAATTTATTTTCATTAAATTGTACTCCCTCTGTCATGGGTTAATACACGTATTTAGGAATTTATTCAATATATTCATAATTTTTGTGTATTTTAGAAATAGCACATGTGAGCTCTTCTATTGTAAAAAAAATCTATGATAAGTTGGATTGTTTGTCATCACTTGGTCCTTATTAAGCTCATCTTATGGGAGCAGTTCTTCTGTTCTCGAATCTCTGTTCTTCTGTGTCCAAAGCTTCTTAGCCAATCAATTTATTGCAATGAATAATTGAGAAGGCTTTGGCCAAATGGAGAACAAGGATTTGAGAATAGAAGATCTGTCACCTCATCTTATTTGAACAAAATTTGACATTGAATAGGTTAGGCGAAAGAAAAGGTAAGTATTATTTGTCATTCCAAAATATGTTGCCTAGGTTTCCTCAATCACGTGGAAAAGATATGATAGCGAGGGAAAAAGAATATCCTGTGGACTAAATCTGTGACCTCAAAGTGGTCCAGTTGCCACAGCAAAAGGGTCATTTTTATGTTCTGTGAACAACGTAATGGGCTTTGACTAATAAAAAAAAACCAAGACAATATGCTGTAGTCCACCTTGGATAGACTTTGGAGGGCTGCCTCCAAAAGGGTCCATTTGATTTCATCAATCTATACTTTAGTGCGATAAAGGCAATGGCCTCGAGACAAAATGATGAAAGAAGAAGAGCAATGAAGTAATACCAAAATATGGCAGTTTGAGTTGTGGGATGTCCTTGGGAGCTGACTTATTTTAAGTGGTAAGACCTTGTTTTCTTTGAACTCATACGAAGAGCACTTTTAACTGCGAGACTAGTTCCATGAGATTGATAGATTGGAATATGGTTTTTCACAAGACTTTTAGCTTTTATCTGAATCAATCAACTAATTAGACTAAACTTGTAATTACAATGATAGAACATGTGTCACAATTTGATAAGATCTAGATATTTTGATTGATAATCTGACTTTTAAACTTAATTTTACGCTCATTAGTTTTATAATCGTCTGTGTTAGTAATACAAGTTGTGTAATTCTTTAACAACCTAACGCATATGAAAGGAAATTTTTATGTATCTGATTGGATGGTCGAACAGACTGCACTGATCTGAGAAAAATGGAATCGTTTCCTGCCACTGCCACGGCTTTTGTGATTAGGCTCAGCCGCTCAGCAGAAAGAAAGAAAGAAAAGGCTTATCAGGGAATTCGAATGGAATCCAATCTTCAGAGACATGTCACTTTGAAGAGAATGTCACTTTTTGGATAAAAAAGTGGCTTTTATGTAGTCCTTTCTCAGGCAACCGGCGAGCCTACAACGGTCCATCATAGGGTGTTTCAATTTGACCAGAGAAATCGAGTGGGTCTGTAAAAGGTTAGCAACTTTAGCCGATTTGATAGAGTAGGCTAGAGTCTCTAAAAGGCTTCCAACTTTAGCCTATTTGATAGAGTAGGCTTTTCTTCCTTGAAGGAAAAACTTTCCCGACTCCGTACTAAGATATTCCGAGTTTCGTCGAGCTTTTGATAGTAGATTGTTCTAAATGGGCATGAGAGTTAATGGTAAGTGATGCTCTTGAAATTGTTCACTAATTTATGGCTTGCGGACTTATATAGCAGTTAAAAAGAAAAGCAGAGAAAAATAGTAAAATACATATACTAAGGGCCAGGAATTGCACACGTCGGGTCTGATTTAGCGGGGATACATTCACCTTTTCTTATTTCACTTGCATATACATACTACCATCTAGCCTTTTGGATCTTCCTTCTACTACGATTTTGCCCTTAATACTGGATGTTAGTCGATACTCTTAAATTAATACTTGATCCCCCCAAAATTTAAAAGAAAATAATAAGCAAAGAACCTTAATCCAAAAATGCCCGGACCATATTAGAACCCAGTTAAACCATCAAGTTCCTCAGTCAATTCCTCAACCAACAATCCGAAGACACCAAGTTCGATCTCTAAAGCTGCCTCTCCCACTTGCTCTTGGTATCTCTTCCACCTATCAAGTTCTCTATAGAAATCTTGTTCCACCATCATATCAATGGTGGTAGATTCCACCTCCTTCCATGACTCCAACCTCTGGCAAACCCTTTTCACGGTTGATACTTCTGCATCCAAGTAGCGGTTCTGCTCTCTTTTCTCCTCTTCAATGAGGTCTGAAACCAGCCTTTTCATGTCTCTTGAGATTTTTTTCATAGAATGGGAGCTTGGTTTGTTTAGATGTTCTAAGATGATCCTGTCAATCTCATCTTCCATACTCAATGCTACCGACTCGTCGCTTTCAGATTCAATTTCGTCCTGTAGGTCATGGAAATCATTGTCCTCATCATCAGCTTCGTTCTCTTGTTCCAACATTCTCTTCTCAAGTTCAACAGGATCTAACTCTGCCAATTTCTCAAACCGCCGGAGCTTCCGCAATAGCTGTTGCCGTGTTCCTGGAAATGGAAAAGGAAATGAACTTCAGTATTCATAACTTTGAACCAATCAACAAGAATATCCAACATAAATGTGTAGGACCATGCAACTGAAATGGCAAATGCATTGAAGCCGAGTTCAGAATCAAGAAGGATGTCAATTAAATCTGATTGATTCCCCTGCATCTAAACTTCCAGTGTAATTAAGTGCGGACTTGACTTTTAAGAGTAACTTCAAAGAGACCAAGTACAAGGGCATGTTCAGTTCCTGTACACAAGTACATAGATATTCAATATTGCCAAGTTGATTTTACCTAATCCATTTCTTCTCAACACCAAACAGATAATTCAATGGGTTCCACCAAACTAAAGCTATTATCAAGATAAGAGCAAACCGGAATCATCAATAGGTTTGGGTTAGCGCTTATCTAGTCAGTGAGTCAAATGACTACTAAAGCAATTACAGTATTAGGAACCAAGAAAAGCAAGAGGTCATCTTCCACCATAAATTATTAAATTTCGATCGCAATTCTTACGTTACACCAAGTTAAGTTTATTTCGCACTGCCCGGTTAAATGTTTTTCATAAATGTCTATACCAAAGGACTTCAAGTTCCTATAAGGAGTATGAGGCCGAAGCTAAAATATGCGTAGCTGTGTAGTTAAATCAGCCTTTTTTAAGCATTTCAACAATAGCAACTCAATAAAGCAATAAAACCATAACTGAAGTGGGCTCCTCCAATTTTAAGTCACCGGCAAGTTCCAACAACTCCAAACATGAGACCCATCTACGATCCATCCAAAAAAAGTCTCAAAATCTTCTAAAAGGATCGTGTTGCTGGAACCACACACGCAGTTACGAAACCTCTCCTAACACTGAACCAGTGTGGGTCACATAAGAACTTGAGGCTACGACAAAGAAAGTAGCGGCTACCTTCATTAACCAACCTTGGCCCGATCACCCACACGTCAAGGTATAGCACAATCACCCAAAGGGAACCTACCCACACAGATTTATGTGATCATGACCGTCCATACGTGAACACTTTTAGAGATAGCAGACTCTATGTTGATGTGCACCAATAAGCAAGGTTTAAAAAGCTATACAACACAAGGGAAGGGTGAACATACTCTGGACAATCACATATCTGCAATCCGGATCAAAACCGTCGTCCTCGCTCTGATCGTCATGTCCATCAAAAGTAGGGTCTAGTACAGAAACAGGACTACATTGTTCTTTGTCCTCCTCTTCTTCTTCAACAGCATCTTGGACATGGAATTTCTTCGAGCTTTCCACTTCTTTATTCTCTTTCCCCTATTAAAAATTAACAACAATAATCTTCATTAGGACATTATTGGTGTTTGGTAAAATTCCATAATTGTGGCTTTACGCTTGATTACATGCAAACGTATATTTAATTGGCGAGTTTGTTGACCTGCCATCCAAAATTTATAAATCTGGAAATCTTCTGCGGTGAGTTTAGGGATTGTGTTGGGGTAGATCACAGAAAAGACAAAAAGGGACTTGTCCTCTTTCTGCCAAAAATTATTTCCTAGATCAAAGATTTTGCATGGCAGACGAGAGATCAAAAAGTACACAAACACCTAACGTAGTTTTTGACGGTTTAATGACATATATGACCTTCATAAAACATCTGGATCTTATACAAATTGTATAACTTGGAGGGCAGTACGTGTAAATAAACGGAAAAACATTCCGGCCAAACTTTCTGAAAGTGACGGTATTGCCGACAAATCAATCAAGTCAAACTCAGTCCGTCCGCGTTACTGAGTGAACTCTTTATTGATTTATCCGAGTCGCAGTTCCTTGGCTAACGCAATCAAGATATATTGGATTTCGTTAAAGCTTATAATAATTTAGACATACCTCTACTCCTATGTGACAAGGCGAGGTTGCTGGCGACGACAAGTCCGGCGTCCGCCGACCGGGCAAAGGACTTCTTCGGAGCACGAAATGAAAAGGGCTTTCGCATAAGTGATTATCATAAGAAGCAAACTCGAAACCGTCATCTTTGCTAATGAACTCGATATTTCCTACTAATTCCTCCTCTTCTTCGAACTGATCGCTACTGCTAGATGGTGTCTCCAAATCCAAATCCAAGGACTTATCTTCGTTACTCTCTGACCAAATCGCACTACTAGTTCTCCCATGGAAAGAGCAAGAAACGTTCGTCTCACAAGCACTTGTATGAGAAGCAGTTTTCACATGAAAACTAGACTCTTGCACTTGCTTCTCATTGTTTGCTTTGGAAACTTTTCTACGGCCAACAGGAGAATCCCACCTTAGTATATCCTTCACCGAGACTTGGACACCTTCTGCGTTGATTTCCCTTTTGCGTGACTTATTGCTTTTCTTGAGTTTCCTTAATATGGACCCAAATAAACCGAACCCGTTGTTTTTGTTCTGAGTTTTGGCTTTAGCTGATGACTGTTTCTGGATCCTAAGAGCAGCTTCTAATAGAAGGGTTGCTGTTCTTGCGGGGATGTGAAGGAAGATGGCGTTGGGGCTTTTGGCTGGTGACTGAAACTCGAAGAGAGGCGATTTTCTGGGGTCTGGAGAGTTGGTAAAGGAGAAAAGGCAAGCGTTTCGGCAAAACTTGTGATTGAAGTGAGAGTTTTGAGAGATAGGTTTTGGTTTCTTGACTTGTAAGTGGGTTTTGGAAGAGGCTGTTTTGAGTTGGCAACGCCTGTCAGCAATGTAGTCTGTGAGAAAGAATGGTTGCTGATCTTCCTTCAAAAGCTCGTGCAACAAGTGCTTTTGAGCCATCATTAGACTATCAAAACAAAGAAAATGGAATAAGCGCAAAACGATTTCTTGAGAAATTTAGTTTCAGGTTGATGTGAAATTCAGCACCATGCTAACAGGAAAGAGTTGAAGAGGTTTCAACTTTTGATGCTGAAAATGAAGTGTAAAAGCAGGAGATGGAAATTGAAATTGAAAAGGTTTCAACTTTTGAACCTGAAAATGAAGTGTAAAAGCAGGAGACTGAGATTGAGGGAGTTGGGTGGTCACAAATATAGCACTTCCGAAGAAAGAGAGAATTTTGTTAGTGAGATAAAGGACGGAAGGAATGAGGAGAGTTCCTGATTCAAATCTGGGGTTTTAGTTTTAGTATAACGAGGGAAGGTCAAGTTGGTGCGAAATAAGTAATATTATTATAAATTAACCAAGAAATGTAAAAACAAGGCTGGAGGCGCATTTCTTGGTCTTTTTAAATGCAAACAGTACAGTAGATTGTCTAATTCTAGTCTCTGTTGTACAACGCATTTAATTTAATTACGCTACTTAACACAAATTAGCAATTTACGGCATCCGGAGACAGCCAGCACTGTGTCACTGGATTGCTCAGACCCCGCTCCAGGTCTACGGTCTACCACAGTGATACTTTCCTCGTAACCCACATTTTCTATAAAAATATGTTGATCATAGTTATAGTAATTATTAAATATGTAACAGATTTTATTATTATTTTACTTTATACGAAAACAATTACCATTTTATTTTTTTCTCAAATTTAAGTACGTCCGCCTAGATATGAACCTTAACAATATTTCAAAAAAAAACAAAGAGACGGGGTTGGTAAAGACTACATTATCCTAGTTTCATAATGGCAGCCAATCATTAATCGGATATAATTGGAAGTTTGATTCCTCTTTTTTATGGTTACTTTCTATATGACAAAGTTGCAGTCCCATTCACTCCACTGGCTTACTTTACAGCTGTACACTAATAGTAATATGAGAAAATAGCACGCTTTGAGTTGGTAATCTCTTTATCTTCTTCTCAACTCTTCAAAAGTTGCTGCCACTCCCTTGCAATTAACGCGTTAGTAAAGTTAACATAGACTATTTAAAATCACTGGCAAGTCTAAATTCTTAAGATTTAAAAAATAAAATTCAAATTCAAGATTAATACTTAAAAATTCTTAAAGAGAATCCTCCACCGATTTGAACCACATTCTTTAAAGCATTGGTATTTTTTTTTATATACGTTTACATTATACTATTCCCTCTTCCCATGCCCTTCTTCAACAAACGTATGTTTTGTTCCCATCAGCCTCTTTTGAATGATGTTAGAAAATTAACGTACATGGGTATCCCGACAACTAACCACCTCAATTACTCGAGTCCACTTGTTTTCGGAATTAAATAGGCTGGACCAAACCAACAGTGTATGCAATAGTAAGTACCTAACCGTAGCACGAACACAACCCACCCTCAACATGTGTCAATGGGTTTACCATAAAAACGAAAGTCAGTAATGAGGTTGATGATAACTATCGTAACCATCTCAAAATGAACGATGAAGAAAAGGAAACACGATACGTGGCAAGCCTAGTGGGGAGAGGAAGAAAACGACCGCGCGTGCCGACTAAGAAACAGAAGCCGAAGCCCAGACCTTGACTCAGTTTGTCCTTTGGACGCTCCTCAGCTCAGATCAATTGCTTCCACCTTTGTCTTTCAGTTTCTCTGTCAAAGCTGTTACGTTCTCAGACCAAATCATGGTCTCTTTAACAAAAAAGTAAAATCCACTCATGCTTGTAAGAGTTGTACTATTTCTCACAATCAAACCTTTTTTCTTCTGTCCAGTCCATTTCACCACCAACTTTAATTTAAAATTTTAAAATGCAACCAAATATTAGGCCACCAGTTTTGTTTTCTCTTATTTGGTATTTTTGTTTATTCTAAATTTCAATTGTCACAATTGGTATCTATATGCATGTTTACTAATTAATATTATAATTGGCGTTAGATAAAAGTAAATAAAATATTTTTTTTCTCATGTCAATAAGATTTCATTGAAAAAAGTCAATTTAAAAAGGATATTTCGTGTCCCACCTGCATTAAATGCTTCTGGGATCTGTGGGGACATGAAGTGAAATTTGGAGCAGTTATCATTTTAACAGCCAGATCGTGAAATATGAGAAACGAATGAATGTTGGATGGTAGCAGGAGAGTTTGAGCCACATCACATGTAGGTTCCAATTTCAGACGGATTAGAAAATGGTGGAGGCAGGCAACACTAGCTAGAGTGAAAGAAGTTGGAGATAAGAAAGCCTTTGATGTTTTTTTCATAAAAGACAAAGACATGTAAAGTATTAATGTACATTACAACTAATTAGCATGCTACGCATTATTAGTTACTGTTCATTATTAAATGACTACATTGGAAAGCTAATTGGATTTATATAATTTTGTATTTGATTAGGAAAGGTAATAATACTCTTGAATACATAAAGTTCTATTTATATGATTAAGGTTCCTTTCTCATTAATTTGTTAGAAATATTTTCCAAATGCAATGAAGAAATCAAGAGATAGAAAGCCTGCCAAAAGCAGTAGAGACGACAAATACATGAATGTAATAATGAACCCGCGTGTGACTATGCCAAAGTAAAGCATAAATTTTCAAAATTAGTACACTTTCAAAAGAAGAAATACAATAGAAAACTTACGTCCATGACGTGGTGAATCAATGTGATCTAGAGTTCAGAACTGCAGACTAAAACAACAACACATTAGCAGCCAAATGACTCGTACCAAAAGGAACAAACCAAGAAGTTCGTGTAAGTGTCTGTATATATATATATATATATTACCTCGCGTGATAGATAATTTCAAGTTTATCAGAAGCAAAGCAAAAACAAGAAGATGGCAGAAAATCTTGTACTTAAACCAGATTTGAAAGTTTAATCCCTTTCTTTTTATTTCCTGCAATTCGGAAACTTTAGTGTTTGGTTCGCGTGACAGTTTCCTCTTTTAGCTAGGCTAAGTATCTAAATTAAATTAAATTAACATGAAAATGGCATAGGTAAGAGGGAAAGGTGACAAATAAAGGTCTTGCATGCCAAACATTTTACCAGGGTCAAGAGCAAGCCAACAAAATTCCCAGAAACCAATACATTAAACTGTTGGCCCTTTTGCCTTATTCTCCTACATAATTTCATGTCCTTTTGTCTTATTATTCCTATTTTATTATTGTCATTTCCCTTCTCTATGTAGACAACAGTCCAAATTCTTAATTATTTCTCATGCGTGTGGCAAAAATACAACAAAGTTGTATTGGACTTATTACATACTCTAGGATTCTAAATTTTTCACCAAGGCCAATTTTTTTTTTTTAATGTATTTCAATATAAGAATGAGAATCTTCGGTTAGGTGGTAAGACACTGTTGTCTCTTATGTGATTTTATTATTCGGTTATCAGATCAAAACCCCTCTACCATTTTACGAAATCACAAGTGGGTTAAGAGAAGGGTCATTAATTTCCATATGTCTGAAAACATAAATGGTGTAAGAATAAGGAAACAATGAAGTCTAGATTTATTATAACGAATGAAACGGCACTCAACTAATAAGAGAAATAAAAAATTCGTCCTAATTATCTGGATATAATCTTTGCGCCGAAAGTCCTGACTACTTCTTAATCTTCAATATATCAACTACGTATAGGCCTAACATTCTCCACTTACGTTTTTAAATATGAACATAATTACTCTTAACTTTGTCGACAAGCTAGCACCATGAAGTAGTTGGGAGATTGCAAACTTAGGAATATGAAAAAGTTTGAGTTATCCCGGAAAAACAGCACCTAGTGGAAGGATTTACAATTGCGGGAAAGAGCTATAGCCTCCACAATGTTATTGTTCATATTGTAATAATTTAGATATTATTCACAAAAGTAAATATTAAAGTATAAATAATAATTATAACAATTGAAATATGTGATTATAATTAGTTTGATTAATGTGTCAAGAAAACAAATTTAAGAATTTAAATCTTATGAGAATTCCAATCCTGCAAGTTTAATTATAATTTAATATTTAAAACTTATTAGAAAGTATTTTATAAGAATATTTTGTATATCCTACTTCTTTCAATTTTGATTGACTTGTGATATTATAATTAGATAAGTAAATGTCACAAGTATATTATAAGTAAACATACTCCATTATTTCTATCAACTTCGTGATTTTTCTTGTTAGATAAGAATAATAAGATCATGCTAAAGATAGAAGTTTTTTGTTTTTATTGACAAAAGTTGATATGATGAGAGGGATTAAGGGTTGTCATAATTATAACATTGTCTTTGTGATGATGTTTAACATGCTAACTTCTTGCTATACATAATTAGTAATCATTAACGTCGCTTTAGGGTTGGAACTTGGCACAAAGATTCTCCATGGAATCTGTCCTTTTCGCTTGGATCAAGTGCCCCTTTATCTAGCCTCCCGGCTTAATCCAAAGCACAGTAAAACCTTGATCTTAGTCTCTTCCTTTGTCCTCCTGCACAGGAGGTGGGAAAATTGTGCAGTTAAGAGCACAGGAGATGGGAAATTTGTGCAGTCTCAACTGCTCACTTCCTTTGTCAATGATGACAGACTATCCTACATATGACATCCTGTTCCTTGTAAGATGAAACATCCCCTCGAAATTGATAAAAGCTGTAACCAACAATTGCATGCATTACTGATCTGAAAAAAATGACACTTCCCAACAATCTTCTCAGCAGCAAGTTTGTTTTCTTTCGACTGTGTTTTTCTTTCTGATATAGCTACATTACTAAAGAAGTCGTGCTATTGTTGTAATTCATGACTTTAAGCTAGGAAAAGACGAGATAGCTCTGTGCGATTTTAATGTTTCTATAACAGTTTCCTTCCTCTAATGTAAAGTATGGCTGCCGAGTGCCTTGTTTTCCTTGTACCACATAGTAAAAGAGTAGCTGAGGAACATCCATAATAATTGAGTGGAACGTAAAGTACCTAGATGGGCATCAATTATCCTCAAGGGGACATGAATGAGTATCTGTCGGAGTTGAAAAATTAGCGGATCACCGAGACAGCTGCATTTGTTAAGTAATCTTAGAACTTACTTAAAAAAAAGGGAGTTGTCTTAAATAGAGAGACACATCAAGAAGAGGATTAAAAAAAAAATTGATTACTTAAATCCAATTGCTGGTTGATAAAGGGACGTAGATCTCTAATGTCAACAGAATCCTTGTTTCAATCTTCAGTTATGTTTTCTGATCAGGACTCGTTTAGGATACAGCATGTGCTTCATTAATTAAAAATCATTCTCTTCAGCGTTCACAAGGATCGTTGATCCTCCAAAAATCTGTTAAATTTCCTCCGCCGTTTGTGCCTATTTAAGTCTAGCCTATAATACAATAATAGGATTCCTATAGTTCATACTGGTGGAACATTACAAATCGAACCATGTTTAAGTCCACTGCTAACTCTCTACAACTTATAAATCTGTTTTATTCTTTAAGAACATATATTTACAGACTTGTCAATTGGCATTAATTATATATAATACGAGGTGTTATAAATGGTATGATAAAAAGCAGCGAATTTGTAGCTCAATAACATTATCTTTCATTTCATGTCCTTGTTTTATTCTATAAAAAGGGAAAAATAAAATAAATCTCAGATAATGTTCCCTAACTTTTCTAGTTCGTTCAATAACACTATTTTAGGATCTATTGACGATTTTTCTTTTCCAGAAATAATATGGTAGCTCGACCAACAATTATCTAATCAGTATTGCAGAATAAACTCATGAGTAAGATGGCGAGGGGACATGATATGATTATTTTTATCTTCTACTTGTACCTCAGAGCTTGCTTAATAAAATACAAAACGACCACGTAACAGTTGCAACAATTGTACAATTCAACGCCTTTGGTATTTTAACTCTATCGAAAAGAACAAAAACAGGAGAGGACAACGACACCGTCCATCTGTGCATCCACGTCTGAGCTCAATCTTGTTGGCCGATTCCGCACGTGTTTACGGATGTTCTGCTTCCACGTGTTAGTTGCTGTTGGTCATTTTGTCCGTTCCCCCTCTTCGGTCAAAACGTCACTGCTTTTACTCACTGACGTGGCAACTTCTACATTGGATACCTTTTTTAATTTTTTAAATGTCATCTTAATAATAGCTAAATTTGCACACCCTTTTGTCTTCTGGGGTTTTATTTCCATTTGGGGTTGTTGTGGGAAAGAATAGGATACTATATGTAGCTAATGCAAGATGATCGAATATTAATATTTCTTGGATTTAATAGGTTCGGATAATGAAGCTCTAAAATTATTTATCAATTAATTTAAGTTTGTGTTGGCAATTTATCGTGCATGAGATAAGCCATACAAATGGCAATAGTTTCTTTTCATCATAAACTTGGTTGCTCTTAAGCTAATATTTTGTAAGTGTAAAGTCAAAAGGATAGAAAAAGAAGAAAAAATTCGACAATGGTTTTCTATTAACAATGATATATAGGAAGGGACACTAATTGTATGCAACATTCTTTTTAATATTTTACAAAGAGACTATTTTCGTAAATTAATCCTATAATTTATTAGTTACAAAGGAGTAACTTTATCGGTTGTTTCTAAATTCGCCCTTTATTTAAAGATTTCAAATACATATGATTATTTATATTTAATTTTATTTTGAACTTTATTAGTAGGTAGATTAGTTCAATTTCAAAAATAAAATTGAAGGACTTAGAGAGGACTCAATTAGATTTTGACTAAAATTTGAGAAATAATTTGCAAATCTATCATAAACTTGAGCTAAATTGGTTTTTTTAATGTTTGCAATTTTATTTGCAATGAAGCAAGGTTTTTTAAAAGATAAAGAAACATTGTTTTACAATTAGTACTTTGCCATCCGATTAAACAACACAGGAGAGGATTAAACTAGCACAAAAGCCTACGACTCTCCGATTAAATATAGGGACAAAGGAAATATGTATCTGTCGTTACTTTTCAATCACTTTTTTGTCAATACTGGAAGTCGAAAAAGGTACACGAACTTACATGCTGATCTATTCATCAATTAACTAGGTTGCTGTTACACGAGACATCCAAACCTCATTCAATAAGAAAACGACACAAGCGCGCACACTGCCGTTGGTATGTGCTCTACGTATTCTCTTCATCTAATCATGAGGTGCTCACGTAGGAAGGGGACAGTTTCATGAATTCTTATAAACCAAAACAATTAGACCGAGAGTTCTGGACTATAGGTGGATAGATTCTCCTTGTGCAAGCAAGCTTATATGTTATGTGATTAAAACGCATGTTTAGTCTAATGCAATTGATCAATTGAGTTATGGGAACAATAATTAAGCCTTGTCGCTGCATGTCTCTGTAAACGATCTAGAAGGGGGGTTGAATAGATCTTTAATCTTTTTCTATAAGCTCTACAAAAAATCACAGAATTAATACACACAAAACAATTTAATCAAATTAAATAAAGAGTATAGGGAAGAAAGGCAAACGTTGTTTTTATAGAGGTTCGGTGCTAAGACCTACGTCCTCTACCTAAGCTCCCACTTAGGATTTGGCAAACCACTTTAC
>JAOTAX010000005.1:37557547-37570775 GCA_025629825.1 Erythroxylum guanchezii | reverse complement strand
TCTTACCAATTCTACACATTTTGTTATTATCAAAACATAAGTAGAAATCAATTTGTCAACCACCATTGGTCCAACAGTCTCTTTGGGTCAAGCTAGGAATGTTCGTCCATGCCACTTACGTTTGACACTAGAGCCACATTGTCCTTGGCACACCGTCACGCATCTATCCGACCAAAGTGAATTAAAATAAAGCTTGAGTTGTTTATTAGAAATTAGATGCGTTTTGTGCTCATACAAGTATTGACGAAATGACGTGAGCATGTCTTAATATAATTGAATTTCGAATGCAATGAACTGGACAATAAACTAATTGTTGGTCATGACCAAGAAATGGAAATAGTAAACAAGCCAAACCCACTTGCAGTCGTGAATTGCCCACCTCAATGCTACAGGAAGTATGACAAGAGTTGGGCTTCATGCCAATGTTAGATTCTTTCTTCGAAATGAACCCACACAAGTTCTCAAGTAACCCATTTAATCGTTAGCGTATCGGTCTCATTTTGTCAAGGTCTTCATGTCGGCTAATGAAACCTGTTCATTGTCACGTACACCCTTTTTAAAAGCGTTCTAAATTGGTGGAAAACGTGGAATTTGCATTTGCTTAAAGGAGGAGAGTCCTCGGACACTGCATAAATGATATTTGATGTAGAACGCTAGATCTTTTTATGGTCGCTCTTCGTGTCAAGTTGTGTTTTACCTTTTAGAACGAAGACTGTCGATAGAAGATATACAAATGGAATGACCAAAAAGAGAAAAAAAAGTTTTTGACTTTTGAGACTAAAAGTCCGTGCCTATCGTAGGGAATGTGTATAGTTTGCAAATTGATTGGTTCATTTTGTCAAAATAAACTGCTTATGCATCAGAACTCGGAAGTAAGATATAGAAAGATGATTTCTTTTCTTGACAATTGGTCACTCTCCAAAGTCGTCAAAATTTCGAAACTGTATATTGAATGTTTTTTCTCGGGAGATAATCACGTAACTTTTTAAAATCAACCATGTACAACAATAAGAAAGTAATTCTTCAATTTGTACAATAAATCAAAATAAGAATAAGAAAATTAACAATAAAACAAATACTAACATTTACGTAGAAAGCCATTTATTATAGAGGAAAAAATCACAGGATAAATTGATAAGCAAGTTCATTAAATTTAACAAGGATTTACAAAAGGATAATTTCTTACCCCACAATAACAAGTTACCTTACAAATTTTTTGGATTAAAATTAAGGTTGATATCAAAATCAACAAACACTTAAACCAATCTAAAAACAATCAAACAAGGATGAGAATAAAACAATATTTGTCCTCTCCCTGTTTTTCCTCACTTTTGAATGTTATGACTACACTCTCTATAAAAATCTACATATTTTTCTCTTTTATATCACGAAATAGGTTTTTTTGCACCATACACGATCACTTACACGGTATCTTTAGCACTTCCTCACTCGCAGTTGTACAAGTTTACAGAGAGTTACACGGTCTCCACACATGGTTGTATTTCTTCATACAAGTGTGTATACGACTGTATATGTCTTCACTCTTCACATGTTTCTACAGACTTACATGGTTGATCCACAAGGCCGTGTAAGTCAAGACACAGAGGTGTAGCAATCTACACTATCATGTATCTCCTCAGAAGAGCTTCATCTATCTTGTCTTCACTTATTCGTCATTCTCAAGAACCATAAAGGTGTTTATGATGGCCAAAAGTCTCAAAAATAGGGCTGGACACTCAACAATTTCCCCCTTTAACCCAAATATAAGGAGGACAAGTTATTCTCCATCATTTGTTTGAGATACATCTTGACAAACTTACTACAAAGCTCATGCTTGTTTTCGAGAACCATTTTAGTCAGCATATCAGTACCATTCAAATTTGTATGAACCTTTTTCAATATTAATTGTTTCTCTTCTATCATGGATCTCAACCAATGATATTTGATGTCTTTATGCTTTTTACAAGAATGATACGTAGTTTTTTTGCTCAAGTCAATAGCACTTTGACTATCACAAAATACTACGTAGTCTTCTTTCTTCACATCCATCTTAGAGGGATCCTTTCATCTAGAGCGTCTCCTTACAAGCTTCCACTACAGCTACATACTCTGCTTCAACCATAGATAAAAGCAACACACTTTTGTGGCTTGGATTGCTATGAGATGACTCCCTCTGGAAACATGAATAGAAAACTATAAGTTTATTTTCTTCTATCAAGATCTTCAGCCATATCTGCATCCGTAAAACCTTATAAAGTTAGCTCACCATCACCAAAGTATAAACTCCACCTTGACGTGCCTCTTAAGTATCTCAGAATCCATTTCACTACTTCTTAGTGGACCTTCCCTGGATTTGACAAGAATCTGTTCACTATCCCAACATCTTGAGCAATATCTGGCCTTATTCACACCATTACATACATCAAAGACCCTACTGTAAATGAGTGTGGAATAGAGGACATACCATATTTTTCCTTTCTTTTAAGGGACATGCACTCTTACACAACTTGAAGTGAGATGCTAGTGGCTTGCTAACTGGCTTGACTTGCTTCATATTGAACCTTTCTAGCACTTGTTCAATATATCTCTCCTGAGGTAACCACAATCTCCTATTCTTTCTATCTTGAGTTATTTTCATGCCTAAAATTTGCTTTACAGGTTCTAAATCATTCAGATCAAAAGATTTTGACAAATTCTCCTTCAACTTTTGGATTTTACCAATTTCTTGACCCATAATTAATCATTAACATGAAAAAGAAGAATGATGAAGTTCTCACCTTAAAACTTCTTGAGGGAAATTGAAAAGGAAAGCTAATCCAACCAGGAACTTTAGGTGAGGGTCAGGCATATAAATATGACCTACACACTAATGACATGGGGATTAGTTATTGGTCGAAAGCTTATGAAATGATAACCTATATTACGTTATAATAAATAAAAAAGAAAAAGCAGCCCTAATTAGATCAAATTAGAAGAAGCTCAAGGCAGGGCACGACAAGGTATAAGGAAGAAGGAAGAGAGTGCCATCCAAAGTGTGGTGTTATTACTGTGAAAGGGGAAGATTCCGATGCAACATCAGAAAGCTAAGCATTTCAAATGCCATATGTGTCACAATAAGTTATCTACTACCGGTGGCATAACAATCCACGTCCTCCAAGTGCATAAAGAGGTTGTAACTAAGCATGTTTCCCTATAATCTCAACCCTTAACATTTTTTTTCTAAACATTATCAATTAATAATATTAATATTTTATGCTTTAGGTTTGCTGATGATGATCTATTTGATTTAAGGTTCCCAATGCTAAGTTTGGAAGGGAATCCACTAGCATTGAAATATATAGAATGCAAGGAATCCCACCTGACATTTTAGCTGCTCACTATAGAGATGATGGTTGGTGACTTTAACGTTGTTTATTTTTTCCTGATTATCCCAGTTTCATTTTGTCATTTTAAGAACACAAGCAAGTTTCTCTAGATTTAGTCTAGCTTATGTGTCTTTGACTTCTAGCTCATGTTTATTATCTTAGTGCCCAATTCCAGCTTTAACAGATGGGTTTTTTTTTAATATCAATCTAAATTACCTAATCAAATTAATTTCATGTTTAACCTTATTTGTTCTGTCTTGAATAAAATAACGAAGTGAAGTTAATTTATATCATTTCTTCTATAACAATACCTTTTGTGAGTTTATGTTAGGGATACGAATACTGTACCGTATTGGGTGGTATTGACCAGTACGTACTGTATCAACTAAAAAATGGTATGTATCAAGTAATTTTGTACTGTGATTTGGTAATTGAATTGCAATTTTTTAAATGTTTTGGACTAAAATGTAATTTTTAAAAAATTAACGCTAAACCTACAAGACCCCCTCCCTACCCTCCTGTGCCTCTGCACTCTTAGCCTCTCATCTTACCTCTTACCCTCAGCCTCTCACTCATGTCATAGTCGTAGTCTCCTCGCCAGTTACCTCACCTCACCCTCTCTCGCTTCTGCAGTCGACTTGCCTTACCCTCTCTTACCTATCCAGTCGCCTCCCCCTCTCTCGTAGTCTCACCTCCGCCACGATCACCTCGGCCTTACTCTCTCGTAGTCAAGAAAACAACCAACCACTCCTCCCGTCCTCTACTGCAATCACTCCTCAGTCGCGAACTTGCCTTATCAAGTCACCAACATTATCCCAGTCAAGCCTTACCGACACCGATTAGTTGATTTGTGTTGTGTTGATTGTTGAATTACTTTTGCAGTTGTTGTGTATACGAGTGACTTCTATCTACGAGTATAGACTTTGAATGTTGGAAATTGAGGATAGTTGGATACTAAAATGGGTAAATTGTTTTGTCAGAATTTTAGAAATTAAGGAATGAGATTGATGATTTTATATAGAATTACAATATTTGAAATTTGGAAACTGGGCATGTTTTGTCATTTGTGTTGTTTAGATTCTAAAAATTGGGGATCAATCATTCAATATAAAATTGAAGTTTGTGTTGTTGTTTGAAATTTGAGAAATATTGAATTAAATGTTAGACTTTATTATAAATTAATATATTATAAATTGAATTTTGTAATATTAAAATTGGGTTAGTTAATCTAGGTTGAATTATGTGATTACACGAATTAAGTTAAAGATGTGATTTTATAATAGTTAGACATAATAACAAAAAATGAGTTACAATTATGAGTTTATAGTTAAGTTATGTAATCATACAAAATGAGTTACAGTTACAAATTTATGTAATCATATAAAATAGGTTATAGATGTGAGTTTATGTTTGAATCATATAATCAGACAAAAGAAGTTATATTGATGACTTTATGGTTGAATTATATGAATACACAAATTAAGTTATAGATATGACTTATAAGTTTATGATTAAATTATATAATCATAGAAAACAAATTATAGTTGCGAGTTATGGTTGAATTATGTAATCATACAAGAAGGTTATAGTTGTGACTTTATAATAGAATTGTGTAATTATACAAAATGGGTTATAGTTGTATGTTGTGACTTTATGCTTAAATTATGTAATCACACAGAATGGATTATAGTTATGAAAGTGTATCAATCGATGTATAAATTTGAAGTATAGGTTCAAAAACATAAGAATTTCTTGGATATAATGTGCTTAATCATCAAATTTTCTTAAGGAATCATTTATACAAGTTTATGAAGGTCACTTGCATGTATATATCATATGATTATTGAGAAACCGTTATTGCTTTATTTCTTCCTATTATTATACACAACTTGATTTTGATATGAAGTTATTAAGTTAATTTTAATATATTTCTTCATTTATTTTTATAGATAAATGGAGGAAAGTCCAAGTACAACTAATAATGTGGTTGCGTCAAGTATAAGAAGATTCGATGATCTAGCTTAGGCTCATACTAAATTGGTTCTTGGAATGAGGAACCATATTATTTTTTTGCATTGTAACAAGAATATGAAAGGTGGGGGGTCACCAGATTAAATAAGTTTTTAGTTGGGTTCAAAGGTGATGTGAAGCCTTATAAAAAAGTGAGTTATGATATGAAATGACAAATGAAGACTTTACTTGAAGAGTATCAATATGAGAAATATGTAAGGCAAAGTTTGAACTATGAAATTAGTACGGAAGTTCCTTTATTGGTGTTTAAGATGATAGTGAAGATGTTAAAGGTGTTAGTAATCCTATCCAATAAGAAGGAAATGTTGCATGTGATTTTAGGAAAAGAAGAAGACAAATGCCTAACTTTTTGCACCATGAACAACTCCTAGAGCTCAACCTATAATCCATAGTGCCTTACAATCTAGAGAAGTAGCTCATAATGTGGACATGACAATGACTAGATGGTGGTATGATTAAGGTATAATAATCCGTGCTACCCAATCTTATTATTATCAGCCTATGGTGGATGCTATTATCTCTTCGAGTCCAGGATAGAAAGCTCCTTCAATTGATGACTACAGACGTAAATTTTTGAGCAACCCTATTTATGAAATAAGAAGTTATTTGAATGAAAGAAAAATGACTTGGGCTACTTACAGGTATTCAACCATATATGATGGTTGGACAAATAAAGACATGAGCCTATCATTAATTTTTTTGTTTTTTCTACAAAGGGGTCAATGTTTTTAAAGTCTATTGATGCATTTGGCCTTGTTAGGAATGTTAATACTCTATTTCAAATATTTGATAAAGTCGTGAATGAAGTTGAGCTAGAAAATATCGTTCAGTTCATTACTGATAATGATTTTACGTATAAAACAAATAGAAGATTGAAAAGTAAGTGTAACTATTTTTATTGGACTGCTTATGCTACACATTGCATTAACCTGATGTTAGAAAACATAGGAGATACTAGGCATGTTCCTATTATTGATAAGACTGTGCAGAAAGCAAAAATGCGACCAAGTTTATCTACAATCGTGTATAGGTCCTGAACTTAATGAGAAAGGAGTTCACTAATGGTAGAAATTTACGTTGTTTTACGATCACACAATTTGTAACTAATTTCTTATCACTTTACTATTTTATTTTGATGAAGAAGAAGATGAGACAAATGTTTATAAGTGATAAGTAAGTTGCATCTCAGCATGCTAGGTCTAATGCTAGATTGAAGGTTTCTAGAATTATACTTAAAGATAATAAATTTTGGTCTCAATGTCAATTTTTTATTCAAGTTTGTGAACCTTTGGTAAGGGTACCTCGTTTGGCTGATAGTGATGAGAAGGTAACAATGAGTTATTTTTATGATGTCATAGAGAGGCTAAAGGAAGCAATCAAGCCTAATTTAAAAAATAGGTTTTTTTTGTACACACCTTATCTTACAGTCTTCAGTGAGAGATGAGAAAGACAAGTTTACTCTCCATTATTTACAGTTGGGGCATTTTTTAATCCTAGTGTTTACTTTAGACTTTTATATATAAAAAACACTGAAGTTAATAAGAAAATGCTATTAACTATTACAACAATCATTACTTTTAAGATGATGGAAGATTTCTTAAGCTCACATATGGAGATTTATAAGGATGCTTTTGGTAATTATCGGATGCTAATTTCTATACGTTAAAGTGACAAACATAATCCAGGTATATATATATATATATTACTTTTGTTACTTGTTGAAAATTAATCATCACTTTATTTTTTATAATGCTACTTTTATTGTCTTATAGCTTCATAGTGAGATCAATTCTTAAGTAGGGTTCCATAATTGCTAAGGTTTGTAATTCAAATTATAAGTTAATGTGTGAGTGCAACATGGTGTGAACAAAATTAGAGCACATTTGAATTCATCTATTCCAAGAAAATGAATAGATTGGAGCACAAAATATTGAATGACTTAATCTTTGTTTAATCCAATTTAAAGCCTCAGGAAATGTTTATTATTTGTAATTTCTTAATAATTGAATTTTATTTATTTACTAGGACTCTTAATAGAACAAGTAGTTCTATGTATCTAATTTATTTTGACTGTATCAATCTTTGGCAGATTGAGTTTATAAGGAATCGATTTTAATAGATGAGAATGACTTGGAAGATAACCTTATATGAAAAAATATTGACATTTCATTTAATGCAATGAATTTAAACGGTGGTAATGATGAGGCTCCTCTTAATGATGAGAATTTTATACCAAAGAGGAATTTGAGTCAACGTGATATGAACGAGTATTCAATTGAATGAAGTTTCAAGTTTTTTTTTTCCTTCTTTTAACCTCATTTATATTTCATGTATATATTAAATTCTATATATGCAATATAAATATAATGGTAAATGTTATTGTTTCAAGTTTTATTTCTAATTGATTATTTTCTCGGCACGAAATCTCTTTTTGTAAATTGTAATAGTTAGAGTCTCACAGATATTTATTATTCTTTTTATTTGATGAATTGAATTTTGATGTAATTATTATTTATTATATGATAAAGTTGTAATATTTTAAATACTTTGTATTGTCCTTAATTTTATATTTTTATGATAATTAAATGATTTTTCATATTAATTGTGATAACTATTTATATATAAAATATATGAAAAGTAATATTAATAATCATAAATAGATTTTTATTTTTTAAAATTTTATGATTATGATTTTTAGAGACATGGTTGATGTTAAATTATAAATTATACATTACAATATATTAAGGGACTAAGTTCTAATTTTAAAAAAATTAGAGACTATTTTACAAATTTTAAAATTTTCCTAAAATAGTACCTAGTATTGATGATGCTAGTACATTATTGTACTAAAATTAAATCTGATATTGCTACCGTTACAAGATTCACAACATTGGTTTGTGTATTGTGGGAACTTAAATAATCTTGTTGTAAGGATGTTTTAGAAGATGAGTGTGAGATCCTACATCGGTTGGATAGGGGAACGAAGTACGCCTTATAAGGGTACGGATACCTCTCCTTTATAGACACGTTTTTCATGACCTAATGCATCGGATCCCATCAGAACTTCGACGTTAAATGTTCTTAGGTGAGAGTAGTTTTAGGATGGGTGACCTCCTAGGAAGGCCTCGAGAAAAGCAAAATCGTGAGGGCTTGACTGGGCCAAGGCCCAAAGCGGACAATATCTGTAAGCGGGTGATTTGAGATGTTACAAATGGTATCTGAGCCGGTACCCAAACCGTTGTGCCAGCTAGGCTGGACCCCAAAGAGGGCTGGGCTCTAAGGAGGGTGGAGAGTGTGAGATCCCACATTGGTTGGAAAGGGGAACGAAGTACGCCTTATAAGGGTACGGATACCTCTCCCTTACAGACGTGTTTTTCATGACCTAATGCACTGAATCCTATCAGAACTCCGAGGTTAAATGTGCTTGGGTGAGAGTAGTTCTAGGATGGATGACCTCTTGGGAAGGTCTCAGGAAAAGCAAAATCGTGAGGGCTTGGCTAGGCCAAGGTCCAAAGCGGACAATATCTGTAAGCGGGTGATCTGGGAGACTTTCGACACCTACACTCAACTCCTAAGGCTCATAAATTTTTTGAAAACAGAAATAACACTTTTGAAAATGTAAAACCTTAGCTTTGATACCAATTTAATTGTCACGACCCGGTACTACATCGGGCCCATGACAACCGCCGCATAACCAAGCTAAGGACACTCATGGTATCCTTAATCCGAATATGCAAGGCTAACTGAATATCTATTCTTCTTTTTCTTTTTCTGCTTTTACGTACTGGAATTAGGGCCTGTGTTCACCGGATGAGTGAACTAGCCTATATGGTTCCTAACAAATATACATTGAGTCGTAGGCTGGACCTATGTGTTTTCTGAGTGTTGTATGTTTATTTTATAAGATTATTCATATCGTCTTGGTGTGTATCGAATTCTATTTGTGATCTATGTTTTTCCTACTCACTGAGTACTTAGTGTACTCTCCCCTCCTCCGCTTTCCAACCATGCAGGTTAATTTAGTGAGTTTGAAGCTCTGAGTGGATCGTACGGTCTTTTAGTAGTTTCAGGATATTACCACAGTGGGTAGTTTCGGCTTTGTACTTTAGTTACATAGTGGCTCATGAATTGTTTTATTGTTTTACTGTTTTGTTACCTTGGTTATGTTGATATGTTTTATAATTTTCTAACTTAACCTTTGACTGTTTTGGTTATTATAAAAGATTTTATGTATGAACTTTTGATACTATTGCTGAGATTGCTTTGAGTTGAGATCGCCTGGAGTTGAGATTTTGACTATCAGTTACTGCCGAATAGGACTCACGACTCAATGCATCGGCTACCACTTTTGCTTTTCCTGGATAAGAGTCGATTGTTAAGTCATAATCCTTAATCGATTCCAACAATCTAGTTTGTCTAAGATTTAGGTCTTTTTGTGTCATTAGGTACTTTAGACTCTTGTGGTATCCCCATAAAAATAGTGTCTCCGTTGCATAGTGGCTCATAAGCTGATTTATTGTTTTACTGTTTTGTTACCTCAGTCATGTTAATATGTTTTATAATTTTTTAACTTAACCTTTGACTGTTTTGGTTGTTGTAAAAGATTTTATGTATGAAATTTTGATATTATTGTTGAGATTACTTCGAGTTGAGATCGCCTGGAGTTGAGATTGCCTTGAGTGGACTAGAGAGTCCTGAAGTTGTGGTTGGATGTGAATATAGAAGTGTGGTTGAAATCATTTGCAATTTTTGGGATTTTTAAAATACAGCCATTGTGCTGCACAAATTTTTCAAAAAAAAAAGAAGAAAAAGAAAAATAGATATTCAGTTAGCCTTGCATATTAGGATTAAAGATACCGTGAGTGTCCTTAGCCCGGTTATGCGGCGGTTGTCATGGGCTCGATATGGTACCGGGTCGTGACAATTAAATAGAGTGTGAGATCCCACATCGGTTAGAGAGGGGAACGAAGTACGCCTTATAAGGGTATGGATACCTCTCCCTTACATATGTGTTTTTCATGGCTTAATGTATCGAATCCCATCGAAACTCCGAGGTTAAATGTGCTTGGGTGAGAATAGTTTTAGGATGGGTGATCTCTTGGGAAGGCTCGGGAAAAGCAAAACCGTGAAGGCTTAGCTAGGTCAAGGTTCAAAGCGGACAATATCTATAAGCGGGTGATCTGGAATATTACAATGAGACTCCATCAAAAGCCACCAAATCAAATGGACCAACAACCCGAGTTGTTAGTGGTGTGATGTCGGGATCTGTAGGCATTGTATATCCCCCACAAACTTTAGGTGTAATGTAGCCAATGTATGTTTCTTCGTAAATTTCTCTGCAGGATTGGTCTTATTTACTCTATTAATACTCCTTTGAAAGCTTCAAGTTGTTTGATTTGCTTATCCATGGTTTGCAAAATATGAACTTTCCATATGATCATTTCTTTTGCATAGTTGTTGTAAATGTTTGAAAACAAATTTGTTGGCCTCATTGCTACAGTTACAGTTCTACTGTTTCAGTTCCTCCTACTGGTTGGCCAGCTCCTCCTCGTCCTCAGCTATGGTTTCCTCAGAACCTGCAGTTTCAATTACTCTCCTGCTCCAATGGGATATGCGCAGCAACCGCTATTTCATGTTTAAAATGCTAGGCTACCTTTGCCTCCAACTCCACCCCTTGCATTTCAAACTTTACAAATAACTCCACCTAGACTTTCCACTGTCACATCACTTGTTCCTACGTCACAACCTTTCTTTCCTGTTGTTAAAGATAGCTTGTCTCAAAGTTCAACAATTTTCGCTCCTCTACCTCCGAAAAGTATTCTTCCTGCAGAAGCTAAGAGTTCATTAGATGTTCATCTAGAGCTAACACTTGTTTAACCAAAAACTACCACATTCCACTTATGCCTGGTTTTACTAATCACAACTTTTTGATACATGTGACTAGACTTATGTGGAATTGTTTTGCTGTTAAATATTGTCATGTTCAATTAATGTAAATGTAAATTTTCAACATGCCTTAAATTTTTAGTTCTTTCTTTGTTCGTCATTTCTGCTATAATGAGGTCAAGTAGTTCATGTGATTAGTTTTATTCATTAAGTTGCTTTGCTAAGTGCAAGTTTTACTCAATACATACTAATACATAAAGTACCTGTAAGTGAAACTTTAGCCGATTCTTATTCGTATGCCTTTGGCCCAAGTACTGGTGGTAGTCACTCCATTGGGCCAACCCCTTTAATTGCAAACAAGGCCCCCACTACCCAGCCTGTTGTTAATGAGGTCTATTTACTTTCAGATGATGGGGCAATGTCGATGGTAGGTAGGTTGATGTCTGTATGTAAGATTTTTCCGTATATTTCATAGATTCCCTTGTAAGTGTAGTGATTTAAAACTCTTGCAAGAGCAAAGAAGAATGTCCTTGCCGAGGTATTTGATGGATGATGAAACTAGCCAGTTAAGTTATCACTACCTCTTTAATATTTGGAATTTGTTTGCGCATCTAACCAGATGTGTATACTTTATGCTGTATTTCAAAAACGCTTGTTTACGCATTCTTACCTATTTTAGTAAGGTATTTCTATATGATTTCTCATATTTCTTTCATCTTTCTCATTAAAATACCTCCTACAATGACCATAAGAAATATGTTGATACTAAGTCCATTAATTAACTGGAATGGTATTTCCCTTTGGTTTCATACCAATGCTACTCGTCGCATTATATTCAGAAGACTGAGGTTGGTGTATATGCCGTCAATTTTTGTTGTTAAATAATTACTATTTTGGCAAGGTTGCTGAATCTACTCAAGGAAGCGCCATCATGTTTAGCATTTATTTACTAGTTTAGAATTCAAATTTACTAATTTTTATCCTTACGCTCGACTACAATCGTGAGGGTTTGGATGATTTTCCAACATTTTTTGCTCATCCGTAGCATCTTTACAATTTAATTTCATGGTAGAACAGTGAATTCAGATTTTTGCACAGCTTTTAAAGAAGGACCAAGCTTTGGGATATCTTGGTTTGTCCAGTTGATTTATGGGGTAATCAAATGACGATTTAAATTAAAGAGATAATTAATCTTAAACTGTTTAACTACTTTTGAGAGTTTTTCAATTCAATGCTTAAGTTTTTTAAATTTTCGATCGAGTGACCAACTTTTTAAAATTTTAATAATTTAATTCAAATTGTTAATTTTTGCTTATATAATTAATAATAAATAGACATTTACATGACATTTAATAAACATATCACATCATTAAAAATAATTTTTAAAATTGATTTATTAACTTTTTAAAAGATTGATCACTCAATTAAAAAAATAAAAAAATACTTAAAACTTTAACATTTTTAAATATATTTTCCCTACACTAAATCACCGTCAACCTGAGTTTCCAACCGAGTCACAAACTCGCAGGGGTGATCATAAGCACAAATTTTTATAGTCTTAGTAGAATGAAGGTATCACATATCTGCCGTATTTTTCGCAAAATATGTAGTTTAGAGAGAGACATTCATTAGCATACAGGCGAGATCCAAAGAGATGAAGCTAAGCTCTAGTTATGCCTTTTTCCTATTTCATTTTTTAGGAGACAGATTATCAATATTTAAAGTTTTAAGCTTACTTTGGCATTACAACGATGGAAATGTTGGTCTTCTATTCTGCGAGGTATAGTGTTGGAAAATATACGCAAGATCGAATCTAAGCGCAGCGGAATGAATTTAAAATTTTCCACAGAATCAACTTTAACATAATTAAATTAGAAACATAAAACAAGAAATAGACAAAGCTATACGAACCTGTTCTGATTTCCAATACGATTTCCTGCTTCTCC
>JAOTAX010000005.1:37529770-37549116 GCA_025629825.1 Erythroxylum guanchezii | reverse complement strand
GCTAGTGAGAGATGTTTGGCACTCCATCCATTAAGTCTTCGCTGGACATTATCTAGTATATACTGATATGTCCGTTTAGAGCATCGTTCGTGGATGATCGGGACGCCGAGATACCTGCATAAGTCTAAGGTTCTCTGAAAACCCAGGCGGCGGCTGATCACAGTAGCTAATGATCGTGGGATGTTTTTAGAATAAAAACATCTAGTTTTGGCTTGACTGACTCGTTGCCCAGACAACATACAGAATTGTTGGAGGAAACTTACATTGGATGACTACTAGCCTATATTGGCTGATCAATCCTCCCAAATCACGATTTTAATCAACTTAAATGCTCAAAGTTGATTTGTTTAATACAACTTTAATTAAAACAACATTCAAAATGCCACACATATAGTGTTTAAGAGATTCAAAAGGCTTTTCTTTTAAAAACTAAGGCTTTATCACTTGATGATTGAAAAGATTAGTACAATTAATGTATTGATATGAAATGTTTACATATAGTAAACCCTTAAGATACCAAACTAATAAAATGAGATTACAATTAATGTAAAAATATTGTGACGTGTCTTGATCTTCTTTTCTTCTTGCTTTACTTTGAAGGTTGCAAGCTTTATCATTTATTTTATCAACTTCACAAAGTATTTTCCTAAATTATGCGTGGTTTCACTTTGTTCTTATATAATTTTTTATTAACATAATACTCATCAGTAGGATTTATGTTTTGTTATCATCAAAACATTAATTAGAACCTTCTTTAGTTTAAGACGTATGTTTATTAATAGGATATTAAGACAATAAATATATGGTTTCGCATAGTTTAACAAAGGAATATCTCTTATTTCCTTTTAATAGTATAATCTAAGTTTTGAATGAAGTTAAACTTTGTTTGTTGATAAACTTAATTTATAAATTTAAAATTTTTCGATTATCAGTAAATTTTTTAAAATTTTATATTGTTATTTCTTAACTAATTAACAATCCTATCATTAGTTATTGAATAACTAATTTTTTGACACCACCATCCAATTGTAATTCCTTTATTATATAGAGGGGTACCTAGGAACTTACAAGCCTAAACTCTTGTATTTTACATATCTCTGAGTTATTAATGTATACCACCACTCTAAAGAATAAATTTTATAGTTTAAAATATATTCTTCTTTTTTTTTTTTTTCCTAATTTGGTCAATGCAAGTTCAATTTTATACGATGAATGTGAATCAGTTCAATGCCTTGGCCCCTGTCTGACAACGATGCTAATCACCGTTTCTCCCAAAACTCAAGTTTAAGAGCTGGAGGTTAAAGCTAGTTATTGAGTAGCGTGCCAAACCGGATCCTGATGGATTTATAGCGGCCCAGTAACTAAACTCCAAGCCTATTACGTGCATGGATGGATTTACATTGGAGGCAAGTGGGGGCTGCCTCTAAAAGAATTTATATAAAAGATTATTATTTTAAATTTTGATTTCATTAAAAAATTATAAAATTGAATCAAAATATAAAATTTTGCCCTCATTAAAATTTTGCCCTTATTAAAATTTTTCTCCCCACTCAAAATTACGTGTACATTTTTTTGTTGTTGTTGTAGCTCCAACATGACCATTCATTTCCCTAAGATGTGATTCCATATTTGTTCCTTTTATCTGCAATCAACTAGTAAATTGCAATACTACACCCTTGTAGCTTATTGTATGCTTCCTTCCAAACTTTGTACATTGTTCACAAATGAGTACGTTTTTCAACTTTGTCTTTTCTTAAGGGGACTGGATACAATGACTATTCAAATCAAGTGATGCATTTACTATTGAAATCATCAGCTTCTTTTAGCTCGAACAGAAGTTTGCAATCTTGAAAATAAAAATATTAAATGTGCATCCATTGTTTTCTATTAAACAGAAAGCAACAAAATGTCAAATGGGACTCTTCCAAATAGAAATATAAAGGTGGGGTGGGCCTCGAGAAAATAAGTCACGTGACTCACTAGTGAGTGGCGTCGCGTGCCGGCGTGCCTTGCTTTATCCTACGTGGGCAAACCTTTTCCCTTCTCGAGTTAAAGAGGATGGGACCCACTTGAGCAGCAAAATTTAATAATTATATTTTTTATTATTAATGTGGAGTAAGTGTTTCTGACTTCTGACACACCCAAACTATAACAAAACTTACTTTACTGACAAATGTGTCAGCGACGTAATGTTTCCCAGTCACCATGTGAGAAAATGGTTCTCGTGTAGATTAAATTGCTTCTGTAAAATCCAGGACATGTTAGATGACGTGGACGTTCAATGTAGGGTCCCACAACTTAAGATCCGTACGTAAGAGCTGTTTGATCCAAGATTGTTTTTCTTGGCTTGTGGATTATGTGCTCTTCTCTTCTGACTCCCCTGACCAAGTCTTCTGTCCAATTCGCCTCACTAAACTAGAACGCCTATAGTGTTATTAAGTTCTAAACATGTTCGGTCACCCATTCAGTAACATTTAATTTCTACCTGCCCTGTCGGAGGTGCCAACTGACACGAAAATTTTCAATTAAATTTCTGAATTCATCAATCCTATATCCCTTAATTTTAAATTATTAATTAATAACTTATTTAAAATATGTTTTTTAAAAAACAAACATCGGTGGGGTGGGAGGGATGAGTTAAGATCTTCCGTTCAGTTTTATAATGTTTTATTTTGTCCCATAAATTTCAACTATTTATTTATGTGAGTTTTGTATGGGTCATATATAAATAAATGTGAGACCCGTATAAATAAATGGTTGAAATTTATAGAATAAAATAAGACACTATAAAATTAGACAGAGAAACTTATTTCGAAACGGATACATATATACTGGCAAGCAGACGTTGGATAAGTACTTTATATGTAATAATAAATGCTAGAGAAAATGGAATAAAGCTGTGAGGAGTTTGAAACAACTGACTACATCGTGAGCATGACGTCCTCTTGTCTGCAACTTTAAGTACTAACTTTCGTCCTTACAGTTTCCGCAACTTTTCTAGTTATACACATTCACAGGCTCTTGGGATAGGTGTTTTGTGTCAACATGGTTTGTTATGCTAGTATCTTATTGACATGTCTTAAATGGTTTTGGTATTTCAATCCGGCCGGTTCGAATCTGATGTTAGTCTATTTTTTAGTTCAAATCAATTTTTTATTTTTTAATTCAAATCAATAATTTAAATTCTTTTATAATTTAACTTAAATTCAAAATTTATAATATCTAAATTCAAGTTGACCTAATTTATTGTGATATATAATTTTAACTTAATAAAATTTCGGAAAACACTTTCAAATAATTCAGGTTATTGGTAGAAAAAGAATAAAGATGAAAAAAATTTATGTTTTATGATTTAATATATTTTTAGTTTTTCCCACAAAAAATTAGTTGAACTGACTGGGAAGGAGAAGAAAGATTTATTTTACGCTTTAATAATTTTAAAATAATAATAAACATGTTTTATATTAATTTTTAATCAAAATTTTTAATGCAATTAATATGTAGCATATAATAAATTGTGTTGACAAAAAATTAACAATGAATGTATTTGTTTATTTTATGAAGTACAAAATTTTATGTTGTAAATATGAAGCATTAAAGCTTTTGATAAACAGTATTTCAAATGTTTAATTTTGAAAGAGGAAAAACAAAAAGTCGGGAATGAATAGTCACCTCACAAGCATTAAGTTGTATTGTATAAGTCGTGATTAATTATAACTTTGTACTTAACAAAGAAGGGAAAACAAGATGCAAGTCCAAGCAGCCAGTTGTTGTCTAGTCATCAGTTCTTTCCTGACAGGGTCTGTCAGGTTGATATTTTTCTTTCTTCAGGTCAGGGTTCTTCCTTATCGTTTGACCTCCTTCTTAGTCATCCGTGCTCTAAAATGGATGATAATATGATTATAGCAAGGGGAAAAGAATGCAACTTTTAGATAAAAGAAGGATTGAAAGCTCAAAGAGAAGAGACGCATAAGGCTTGTAACAGTCATTAAATCAAACTTATTGTCTTTTTCCTCAGGTATTCTTTTCCAGCTTTTGATCCTGGTCCGGAGCCTGTGAACTGGGAAGGGACAAGGCTAGGAAGACAATAGACCATCTTGAGGTGAGTTAAGACATGTAAAACGACTCAATCCAGAAGTTGAGGTAGAACCGTGGAAGAGTTAAACAAAGAGAGTGAAAGTGAAGTTATTAGTGAGTTGGAGAATTTCTCGGAAAGTACGAACAAAACTAATAGGAGGCAGCAGGAGCCAGGAAGCCATGTGAGAAAAGTTTGGACTAGGGACAAAAAGACTTAGCTAGGGCAAATATTGGAAGTTAATAAGGGTAAATATGTCAAGGAAGCTTTCATATAATTCGGCTTGACAGAGCCGTCACGGCTCACACCTTTAGTTCAGTTCCGGCTCGGGCTTGGACCACTGCCCGTTAAAAGCTTTCTACAATTATAGTGGGCTAAATAGTTGAGATTACTCTTTAAATAATAAATAATTTTATTATATTTATTTTGTTCTTTGAGGTAAAAGGAAGGGTTATTTGTTTTATTTAGCCTTTACGTTGACATTTGTGCCATTGTCTTCTTATTGTACTTGGCTTAATAATTTTGCAAGGAAGGAATTCACAGGGACATTTCTGTTCCTGTTGGGCATAGCTTCTAATGCCACTGACAATTGTCATATTTTCTGTTGAATGTCAGGACTTACTAGATACGATTACGAAACAAAGGTTATTTTGCAGAACACGATTTGATTAATCAAATTGCTAGGACTTTGGAGCTTTTAAGTATTGTTGATCAATCTAAAGCTAAGTTAGTCATCGTATACGTCTGTTAAACAAAAGCAAAATTCGAAGATGTGCAGGCGACAACAGTAGCAGTAACTAGATGATAAAGACATACATACCCCAGCCTCTTTGTTCACAGGGCAAGGAGAAGAGAGTGTAAAAGGTTGAGACATGAACTACAAATGCCTTCTGAGCTCGGCTGCTTTTTTTGTCGGCTTTAGTCTCTCCTCATTCTGTGTGTAAATAGTTACAGATGTCAATGGAAAGTTAAAGGTTAGCAAAAGGATATGTTCAGACTTCTCTTTGTGTCACATGATATAGAGCTAGCTGTTCCTCTCAAAAGTAAAAACAATACTTGCGATTTCCAAGGCAAAAGTATTGTAGAGAGAGACATACTAATAGACTGCAGGTTATTGCCTTGCTCCCTCTTTGCGTGTATATCCATTTGTGAAAGTTAATGTGTTATATATTATATTATTTGTTTGTCACATACAATTTTGCCATCGGCTGTCTTTGTCTGATTTGTCTTTTTCTCGAGTGCCCCTATGGCTTCTCCACTGGCCATAAACACACTCTCTTTCTACCGGTCACTTCCTGTTGGGTATCTGCCAAAGTTATAAAAGAACCTACAGAAGTCCTGCAAAAAGCTTATGCAAACTTTCTCTTCACATATTACCCAACACGCCAAAGAAAGCCTGTTAAAGGCCCACCGAACCAAAAGCAAGTAACCAACCAAAGTCAGTCCTAATTCTCTCTCTCTATGGACTTGCATCTGAAGCAATGGAGAAACCAGCATCAGTCAGAGCAACATCTCTCTTCAAAGATGCCAAAACTCCTTGATTGCCATCAACCACACCACCACCAACAACAACAGCAACCACTATCAGCATCTTCTGCTCTTCCTTTGTTCGCACCTGAACCAAACAGCAAATTCAGTAACCTGTCAGCAATATCTGCAGACACAACCACAGCTACCAACATCGGATTTCCAAGTAAAGGTTTCTTTCTTTATCTTTTCTTGCACACTTCTCTTTTCTCAAACTAACAATGAATACTTCCTGCTACTCAACGTCTCTTTCTTGACGGCCTTAATTTATTCCCTTCACCTTGCTTCATACTCACTTTCACTCTTTGTTAGGGTTTTAATGTTTCTCTTTGTTGTTTTTTCTGTTTATTAGGAATGGGAAGTCACTTTAGCTTATCGCAGTGGCAAGAACTAGAGTTGCAGGCTCTGATCTACAGATATATGCTGGCTGGTGCAGCTATTCCTTCTGAACTTCTGCAGCCAATTAAGAAGAGTCTTCTTCACTCTGCTTCATATATCTTGCACCATCCTCTTCAACATTTCTCTCATTATCAACCGGCCTGTAAGTGCTCATACTCATTTCCTTATTGTTTTTCATTGCTTCAGGTTTTGCAAGGTTTAAAGATTGTTTCTTTTTCTATACTTAAAGAAAAGATTGTTTTTGGGGAAATGCGTGCCTGGGTTGGCCAGTTCTTGCTCTTGTTGCAATCATGACCTCGTATAATTAAAATGCATGTTTTTGTCTTTGCGTTTGTACTATCAATTCTTTATTCTGCATATTTTCTTAACAGTACAGTTGCCTTGAATATTTGGTCAAAGAAACACCTAAAAGAATGTCTAAAAGACTAAAACCATTGATTTCAGATTTGTTGTGTTTAACTAGTTATAGGTTATATATGATAGGAAAATTCCTGTTTATTATTACTTAGTTGAGTTTGAAATAAAACTGACATTGTGGCAAATAGGTTACTGGGGAAGACTGGCAATGGATCCAGAGCCAGGGCGGTGCCGGAGAACAGATGGAAAGAAATGGAGGTGCTCGAGGGACGTGGTGGCCGGCCAGAAATATTGCGAGCGCCACGTGCATCGTGGCCGCAACCGTTCAAGAAAGCCTGTGGAAATCCCCACCAACACCGCGACCATCTCTTCCAACGCGGGCGGCGGCGATGGACTCGGTGGTGGATGTGGTGTTGCTGCTTTCAGTACCATCACCACTCCTGTTAGTGCACCATCTGTCGTAGGGGGTGTTAGAGGGACCACTTTTTCTTTTTCAGCGAAATCGCCTTCTGTTGATCTTCTTCACCACCTTGATCACAGGTAAAAGTTAGCTTCCTCCTTTCACCTAATTTACATTATTAGGTTTCAGTTTGGTGAGTATCTTTCCTTTCCTTTTCTTTGAAGCCAATCTTGTATGAGTACAGCCTCAAATGTAAAATTTGGTATAGAGCACAAGCTTTGCTTATGTGCTAGAATTCAACTAAGCAATTAGTCCGGGGTAGGGGAGTAGGACCCATGAAAGACTGTCGAGTATGTCTGAAATCTAGTTTAGAGACTGGCTCTAAAACTAACCCAAACCACAGCTTTTGGATATGCTAGCTTTTGGATATGCTTTTCTTTTGTTTATGCAATTTCATCAACAACATTTCGTATGTTTCATTGTTGGGTTAAATAATCTTTTCTGAAATACCATATGCTGTTTCTTGTACAGTTCCTTAGATTCCAGAACTGAAACAAAGGGTCTGTATGGACCCCAAAATGAGGTTGGTAAGAAACAAGATGGTCACATTTTGAGGCATTTTTTCGACGACTGGCCACGATCTGTTCAAGAACCTGAGAATGCTGGAAGTAACGCTAGTCCGATGAACTCTGCCACTTGCTTGTCAATTTCAATGCCTGGAAACTCATCGTCGGATGTGTCGCTGAAACTATCGACTGGCAACGGAGAGGAGGCAGGTTCCAACGGAGGCAGTGAAAGGGAGCAGCTACATCTGAACTGGGGAGCTGCCTGGAGTAACCACCAAGTGGCTTCCATGGGAGGACCTCTTGCGGAGGCACTGAGATCTTCCGCTTCCAACTCGTCTCCAACTAGTGTTCTACACCAGTTGCCTCGTTCCACTTCCGAAACTAGCGCTGTCAGCATTTGAATTTACATTTTAGTTTGCGTTGTACATGTATTTGAAGCATTAGGTTTGTTTGTTTTTATTTTTTCCAGATGACTGTTATTATTTTAAACGTGCATGGATGTGGTTTTCCTATTTTAATTGGAACCTCTGATTCTGAATTCATTCTGTGATTTATTCATTACCCAAGATTACTCCGAACCAAACTCAATCATACTAGATTAACCTCTAAACAAGCATACTACATAACTCAAAAGTCCAATTAAGAACCAAGGTAGTAGCTCAAAGCAACAATGATACTGCAGCTCGTAAGAGCAAAACCACTTTTAACAGGTTTACAGTAAGAGTCGAGAAATGAACAGCAATAAGCCGGGCCAATTTTTTTATGCCAATTTTTTTTAAATAATTCTTATAAAATTAAAAATATAAAACAGCGACTTTTTGTAATTAAATTTGAGCTGAAAAGTTAAAATCGAAGCTTGTTTTATCGACTGATTATCTGAAACCATATGCTGAAATGAACCTTTTTGACACAAGACGGTCCTAAGTCCTAATTCCGTCCTGTCCTTCTAGTTTAAATCACAAGTGTTGTTACAATGACTGCCTCTTTAGCTACAATATTATCATAGAACTGGCATGGAAGATGGAACATCAGTGTCTTGATGCTCGTTTATAATTCGTAGTGTGTAAAGAAAGTACAAGTCAATAAATATTTGTAGTTTAGTCTGACATTTGTTTATCAGCACCAAAACAAATGGATCTGTGACTTTTTCCACTGTTGTTAATGGCTGCCTTTATGACACCCGATCAAAGAATCCTAGCTGTGGTATGCAAAAGCCTTAAAAAAGATGAAACACGAGTGTTATATCATTATATGTATACTTGGACTTTTTCCCAACTTTTCTTTATGTATAGTACAGATATTAAGTTCCAATTGTGTTTATCTTTTTTGGTAATTAAGGTACTTGATACCGTAACCAAACACAAAGAAGAAGATCAGAACCCATCCAATATGGGCAATGGCAACCGCAGGCAGAAAGTCATAATCGAAACCCAAAGTTTCCTTGATGAACACATTCACTGGCACTGTACCAGCTCCAGGTATGACCACAGGACTACTTTTATCACCTATTTGAGATGCCACAAGACCATATATTGTCCAAGACACCGGGTTGGCCCAGTAGTACCACCTCCACCATACAGGAATTTGCTGCAATCAACAACCAAATGTTATCAAGATAAGAGACAAAAATAATTCAGTGTAGGAAATTTAAGGTTACGTACCATCCTGGGAATGAGAAAGCCAGAGAACAAGTTCCATAAGGAAAAGAAAAAGGACATAACAATGGCAGCAATTTGATGTCCTGGAGTCAGGGCCACGGTCATCATCCCATACAATGTGAAGTAAACGAAGCTTGAATATATGATGTAGTAAAACCAGACGAATTTTACAAGTTTCCACTCAAAGTTCATCATAGAGAAAAGCAGAAGGGCGTAAACGATAGTTTGGACTGCCACATAAATTGCCTCTATCGCCACCTTCAAAGATAAAAACAGTTCCTCAGAACTATGAACTTGTGCATGCCAATGTCGTATCAATTTCTTCATATTATTGAAATCAATTTGAATTAACCAGAGACAGATCTTTCAGGAATTTCCTTTAGATGGGAAGATGTAAAATCTTTAGCAGGTCCCTTTATGACTTCCTATCCAGAAGGGATACGAGAAACTTCTCAAGGGATGACTACCATATTTACCTGAGCAAATGCAAAGACCAGTGAGGAATACATTCCAGCTGCTTTTTCACGATAGAAAACTGTTCTTTCAATAGCAACCACAGGCTGAACTGAGGCCGCATTGGTCGCACCAAGGAAAAGTATAACAGAATACATGGCTCCCAAAATATTCATCACGTCCTGTTGTTTTGATCTGCATGCGGGATTTTTATTAGAGGGAAGTTGTCTACGATGATAGACTTTGATAAGAGAACATCAGAAGACTTACAGCTTCAGTCCTTTGTTCCAGAAAATCAGACCAAAAAGAAACCCGATAAATGTGGTCAGGAAGAAACGAATGGCATTATACTCGGGATTTCTCCAATAGGACTGACGCTGTTTCCAGAAACAGGCCTTGATTTGTGTACTATAAGGTTGTGAATACTTGGTTGGGAAGTATAGATCATTAGACCCTGATGTTGGGGTGCTAAGTTCTTTGATAAGTTCCTCATTCCTCCTGTATAATGTGGAAAATGAGTGGAAGAACTGAAACCTAAGCTCTTCAATGTATAATTAAGGTAAAGAACTTTACATATAGAGGGAAGAGTTGGCATAAATTTCTGCAAAATCCACAGCTAGCTGGGACTCCATTGCAGGAGAGCTGACATCAAGCATCCATGTTGCAGGGTTGATTCCATCCTTGATCTTAGGAACTCCTGGGATGGCCTGTGTTGAAATACCACAATTGCATGCAATTTCCGTCAGTAGTAGTAACATCAAGTCGCTTGATCTCACGATTAATGATGAATTATAGCTAATCAGTATTTGGTGAATTGGAGACAAAAATAGTAAAGAAAGCTATGTTTACCTCAAAATATTCTACAAGCTTGTGCGAATGGCATCCAAGAGGTCCAGCATAAATTACTTGACCACCTCTTTTCATCAGCAATAGCTGAAACAGCCAAGATATAAAGTTGAACAGATTCAAACAGAATACAGATATAAACATATACAAATGCCAACACAGACCTCATCAAAAGCTTCAAAGATGTCTATGCTAGGCTGATGAATTGTGCACACAACTGTCCTCCCTGTATCTACAGTATTTCTTACAGTACGCATAACAATGGCAGCAGATCTGGCATCAAGTCCCGAAGTCGGTTCATCCATGAAGATAATTGAAGGGTTGGCAACCAGCTCTACAGCTATCGTTAGCCTCTTCCGTTGTTCTGTTGATAGACCATTCAATCCTGGAAGTCCAACCAATGCATCTCTAATGGGATTTAGTTCAACCAACTCCATCACTTCTTCAACAAACATCTGCAGAACACATGGAAACAGAAAATTTAGTGTCATAGTAAACCACAAGGAGCTCATCAGATGATAATTCCAGCAGCAGCGGCAGCTAAGTGAAGTAGAAAGCATAAAACATGAAACAATATCGCAAGTTTCACAAACTTATTAATGTTCATAATTCTGACGAAGCTAACACACCTTTCGAGTTTTTGTGTTAACATCTTTGAAAAGACGGAGCCAGGCTGAGAACAAAATGGATTCATAAACAGTAACATGTGGTGAATGAATGTCATTCTGTTCACAGTAACCACTGACACGAGCAAATGTTTCTTGCTTCTTTGGATAACCAGATATACTTATAGTTCCTTCAATATAGCCTTCTGTTTTCCTTCCAGCCAATACATCCATTAACGTAGTCTTCCCTGCACCACTTACACCCACCAGAGCTGTCAATATACCAGGTCTAAAAGCGCCACTAACGTCCCGTAGCAGTTGAAGGCGATTTTCTTCAACTCCTCGATTCTTCATTTCCTATTGCGGAAAACCAGATGCTGATTTCAATAGCATGTCTAGAAGAAGCACATCTTCTTCAATATGGTCCTTTTATTAATGTAAGGTTCAAAGTTCCTGATGACTTACGGTTGGCATATCCACATAATAGTTGACATGGTTGAAAGCAAGTGAAAGTGGTTGGAAGGGCAAAACCATCCCTCTTTTTGGTTCGTTATTTGGTCCAGCGTTTTCCAAGGAATTCCTCACTTCCATGTCAACCCCTGTAATTGTTCACAAACTTTTGTAAGACATTCAGAAGATGATTTCAGTGAACATCTTTCAACTTTCAAGCACATGAACAGTGGGTTTGATTCTATAATTGTTTGTAATATGCAAGAGGAAACAAGTTCATTCATGAATGAAGAGTTCGAATGTTGGCTGAAAAGGGTGTTAGAATTTGCATGCAAGGAAATGGTGGCATTGGCTTAACCTTCTGTTCCATAAAGTGCAGAAGTTGATTTCTGCTTCTTCTTCTTGTCATCATCATCGGCAATGACAAGTTTTGAATCGGAAAAAGCTGCCAGTAAAATATAAACACAGGAAATTTTGATGTCAGTTATCCCATTCATCGTCTGCTCCAAAGACGAGGAGACAGGAGGTGAAATAACTTACGATTCAAGTAAGTTAAGGCTGCAATGAATAATATGTTGAATAGAAGAGAAAAACCAAAAAGTGCTCCAACACAAATCCAAAACCAATAATCGTCAGTAAAGAAGCCTCTCGATTTCAACAGGACTTTTCCAACAGTAGGTGCATCAATCCTAGGATCTGGATTAGGCTGTGCATTACAGAACAGTTAGGACATAGAAACCAAAACAGAATTGAGATGAGTTGAAGACAATCTATAAAGGGTACTTACTGCACTCCATCTTTTGTCCAGAAATTCATTCATGACAATGGCATTTTGTCCGTACATCATTGGAGAAATATAATAGCCCCATAGCATCCAAGACTTAATGTCATCTGAAGCAGAGCAAGAAGATGCTTAATTTATAACCAGATATTGACAATAGTTTCATCAACATATATTTGTTACTCGAATTAAACGTATAAAGCATAATAAGGCGGAGGCTGATTCTCTTCTGTAACTAACAATGTGAACATGTATCAATGCTCTTTGATGTAGCCGAAAAAAAAAAAAGGCAATGAATCAACTGCTTACTCTTGGCTATTACAAATCCTCCAAGAGTAAAAACTATAAGCAAGGTGAAAGTTCCCAGTGTGTTTGCGACAACTTGTGTTCTTCCAACGGCAGCAATGAAACGAAAAAGAGATAGAGCCATTTGGTGTATACCAAAAAACGCCACAAACTGTCTGACAAGCCTGAGGCAGCAAAGGAAGATGTGTTTGAGTGAAGATACTACTACAACATCAGTAAGATGAAAATTTTGAACTCAATTCACCTGCTAATAGATGGTGCAAAACCGATAGTGTAATAGGTTAAGACAATCCATATCAGTGATTCCACAAATGATAATGGGATTCTAAGCAACCAGATTGGTAATCCATAAGCCCATGGAGGATAAAACAAGAAGTCCCTTTGCTTATAAAACACAGGTAGACTGAAGACTGTCATTGCAAGTTCTGCCATCCCATTAAACATCACATTAATTAGACTGAAAAACAATGCTCCAAAGAACTTTTGTCCATCTTGCACTGTCCCAACTTTCATTTCTGTCCTTAGAAACACAGTGAAGGCAAATATTGACATTATTGTTATCTGGGACGTCTTGAATATATAAACAAAAGAATTTCGTTTCATCAGCAACCACTCCCTTGAGAAACATGCCTTGAAAAGTTCCCAATTTGAAATCCCATACTTGCTTGTCACTAATCCAGCCGGATGAGTTCTTGATTTATCATAAGGATTGCTCAAATCTGATGCGAGCACTTGGCCTATATGGAATGAGCTGAAGCCTTGCACGAATTCGGGAACTGAAAGAAATCTATAAGGTTCGTCCCTCTTGTACCAATACTGTTCTTGGTCTTTCTTGGAAGTTACTTCTTGCAGGAAGTCAGCTACTCCTTTTCTTTCCGGGCATTTGAAACCCATGTATTCAAAGAATTCTAGGATATGATCACGAGGACCTTGATAAACAATCTGACCTTCTGATAGTAGGATAATGTCATCAAAAAGATCAAATGTCTCCGGTGCTGGCTGTAGAAGAGAAATAATCATTGTCACATCCATAATATGAACCATTTGCCTCGTGAACTTGCATATCTGAAATGTAGTTGAACTGTCCAACCCTGTTGATATTTCATCCATTAAAAGAACCTTTGCTGGTCCTACCAGCATCTCCCCTGCATCCATTTCAGACAGCATTTTAATTATGAATCAAGAATATGGAAACCAGACAAATGAATCATATATGATTTCCATTCCGGTCAAACTGAACTTTACTCGTTGACTTCGGGTTACAACCAGCCTTTTGGCCAAGTGCTTGACCTTAGTCAAAGAAGAATACCTGTAGTCAGACGTTTTTTTTGTCCTCCAGATATACCTCTTATCATCTCATTCCCAACCGTAATATCTGCACAAATATCCAACCCCAGTATCTGTTGAAGACTCTTCAGTTAGTCTACAGGTTTACTTCTTTAATGTGCGAAAAGAGTATTTAAGAAAAATAAACTAGATATACCATACTATTTGAAATGAATATAATAAACCTTGAGAACATAATCAGTAACCAAATTGGTTTGTTGGCCTGCCATTGCCGCTGCTTTCATGAATGCATCAATCTCAGGGTCTGGTTTAATTCCTGCTTCTTTCTCTCGTCTCGAGAGTTCTGCTAGCAATTCGTATCGTGAGCCCACTCCTAAGCAGCGTCCAGAGAAGTCCAATGTCTCTCTGACTGTCATTTCTCCGAAGTGAAGGTCATGTTGGCTAATATAAGCACAAGTCCTCTGAGGAACAAATTCATTAAATTCATGACCACAATACGTGATTCTGCCAGTAGCCTGTTCACAATGTCATTCAGAAACTACTAAGTCAGCTTAACTGGTATACAAAATGGGCCAGAAGCAAACAATATTTCAAGAAGCAGAAAATATACTTTCAAGTTAAGATCGAGTTTTCCTGCCAGAGCTTGCAGGAGTGTTGTTTTCCCAGCTCCAGGAGGACCAAGAAGTAAAGTCATCCTGAAAAATAATCACATATTGACAGACAATGAATATAATTTTAATAGACAAGAAAGAGGCATAAACTTGATCCAAAAAAACAGAACATAAAACAAGAATGCTTGCAAGAATCACTTTGATTAAAAAAAAATGCTACTATAATAACCATTGGAATGAAGTGGTTGTGACGATTTTGTATGGATACCTCGATGGTTTGACAATTCCGCTGACATCTTGAAGAATTTGGATTTTTCTCTTTTTGGATGGAACAAGACGAATCAGTCCAAGAACATTCTGCCATAACATCCAACTTTCAACTTCATTCATTAAATAACGAATCTTTAAGTTCTCAATATATATATATAATAAAAGTTTGTCACCAGAAAAACCAAGAAGAAGATTGAAAGACCTCAAGTGTGTTTAAAGTAGCATTAAGAAGAGTGGGAAGAGCTCTGCTCCCAAAGTACACTTTTCCCTCCACCGATAGATGCTCATACCGCACTTCAATCTTAGGAGTCTCAATCCCAACCCTACATAGAAGACTTCCTTTGGTAGGTCATAATCAAATAACTTTTTTTTTTTTTGAAACGATAATCAAATAACTTAACAAGAAACAAACTTGTCAGGAAAGAAAGATAGAAAGCTAATGAAGAAGCATGTACTGAAACTGACCTATCAGTCCTGTCTCTTATTCTCCTAAGAAACTTCTCGTTATCCTCTTCAGCAATTTTCAATATCGTCTCAATCAAGTGCTTCCTGTCTTGCGTTCCAAGCTTTATCACATCAATCTCATTTTGTACAACTTTTCCATTATCCAACACTTTCGTTAACACCCCTTTCCTCATGCGGTCGTATGTCGGCAACCGCTCAATCGCCGCCCACCGGAGCTCTTCCTCGTCCTCGCCCCGCCTCTCACTCCGGTTAAAGACATCCGTCTGCGCCATCCATACATCCCGGAAGCTATTAGATGTCCAGCTCCGGCGACTCACCGATGCAAAGCTGCTTCGGTTGCTCACTGATCTCGCCAGATCATCTGCCGCCAAAGCTGCCGCCATATGCGGTGCAATCAAGAAATAAAAACACTTCTCCTCTTAACGTAGTTTTAATGTAACTTCACTTCACGTATCACAACATTAGTAAACTAAGATTTTTCCGAATCCTTGGAGAAGCAGACTTCACTAACTAAAGAATAACTATGCTTAAAAAGGAAAAAGAAGCCGACAAACTTGTAACCAAATCCTAGGCTGCCACTTCCGAACTATAACAAGAATCCTCAAACTACTGTAGCCTACTAGCAAGCCGTTGGGGTACAATCTCGATCAGATCGAATCACGAGGAGTTCATTAAGCGAACACGCATACATGTGCACAAACGTAACCACCATGAAAATCCCCGACGACCGAAGCAGCCGAAATCTTTCTCCGTCAGCTTGAATTAATAAACAAAAGTGTCCAGCCAGATACATGTACTGTTCTCCAAGAAGTGTAGGACAGATGGTGAAAGAGATTTAAATTAGTGACTGAGACGGCGAGGTAACAAGGAAGAAGATGAGAAAATGAATGGAATGGAGCTCAATAAGTGCGAAGATTGTCTGAAAAGGGTGAAGTTGTGGTTGTACTGATCTCTCTCTCTCTCATATATACGGTTCTTTTCGAATCTAACTTATACGGTTTGCTTGTTTATTTATTTATTTTTTTATTAATAGGAAATAAAATAGATTATTCAGTCGAGGGAAACAAAATTTTGACATACATCAAGGTGTTTAGCATAGTTCGTAAGTTACTCTTAGTGTGACAATATATTCTTGCCTAGTTTAGAGTGAATAGTTTATTAATACCCTCAACAATGAGATCGAGAATCTATGTTTGGCTGGCTGAGAAAACACTAAGATTAATCACTGCTATCAAGTCGACTTCAAATTCAATATGACGATATTCGAGATTTCACGTAAGCATTAGCCCATATGCCCGACTTCAAGTTGCTTGTTCATTTGATATTTGACATTTGAATTTGTGAGAGGGTTAGTAAAGGTTCTCTTTAAGGGTTTACTTGTGAGTTACGAACATGTATTTGCACTCATCTGTTTGAATTGATGAGCCGAAGTAACAGGTTGGCGTTGCAAAATGTCGTAGGGGAAGCGTGGAGATGGTTACGCCAATGATTGTTACAGGAGAGTCAACATCCTGGCTCCTGGGTCCTCAGTCCTTATATTAAATTATACAATTTCCTCGTATCAGAATTCGAGTACTAATAAGTGAAAAAAAATACAATTTTTCAAACTGTGACGTATTAAATATATAACGTTAAAAAGAAGTTTGTTTGCTGTTTTTTCTCTTTAAAAGACATTTTGTATAAAAATGTAAAATCATAATATAATAAAAGTTTATTCATGTTAATTCATTATATTTAAAATTTTTAGAGGAAGTGGAAGCCTTTTTTATTGCGTAGTACTTCAAATAATTAAGATAAGCTTTTTTCCAAAACTAGTTTTAAAAATTTTTTAGTTTTACCAAAGATTTAGAAGATAATCTAAGGATAGTTATTAACTGTTTGATTTGCGTTATTGGATAAATATGCATTATGAAAAAAATACAAATTTACGCATTAATTTAATCGTTAATTTCAAGAAATAAAATAACTAAAGCTTCAATTTATTTTAACAATTATTATTGTTAAAAGCTAAATTAATCGGACAATTTTTATTTAATTTTCAATTCAATTTATTCTAATAATTCTTGTTGTTAAAAGTTGAATTAATATGTTAATTTTTATAAATAAATAAATTCTTATAAATTAAAATAACAATTTATTTTTAATTATATTTCAAAATTTTTATTAAAAATGATTTCTTTTAATTATTTTAAAATATGAGAAAAAAAATACCATACTAATATCTTATTAGGCTTGTTCATTCAGAAAACTGAAATTAGAAAATCTCTGGGAATCAAAGGACAAGATCTTTGTGCATAAATGCCGGTCGATACGGTAACGTGTTTGTTTAGATCGTGGGAGTCGACTTTGATAGGAGTCGCGTGAAAGATTCTCTTCTCGCTTCGTTCATTTACTTAATTAATGCGTAACCTTTATCACTTTTTAGAAAAACCTACAAATTAATATTCCATGACTAAAGCTAAAAAGAAGTGTTATAATGCAGCGTTTGGTTATCGTATTTGGAAGTCAGAACGGATGACGAGGGCACAAAAGTTTTGTCTTTCGTCCTGTTTGTTTACCGACTTCAGTTGAGGACGGAAATTTTTGTTCCGTCCTAAGAGGAAAATGACAGAAATTTTTGTTCCTCTTAAAATTAAGGTACAGAAATTCTTATCCTATAGACAAGAATTGGAAATATCGAAAATAGCTTCTCATTTTTTCAAACCTAGCACCAATACTAATATTAATGAATATTATTAATATAATATTAATATTAATTAATATTAAAATTATTATTAATAATTATTATTATTAATAAATAATAATATTAATATTAATTAATATTTCTAATTAATAATTAATAATTATTATTATTAATATTCACTAATAATAATTAATAATATTATTAATTAATATCATTAATTAATTAATAATAATAATAATTACTAATAATAATTACTAATAATAATTGGCAATATTAATTAATAATATTAATTAGTAATATTAATAATATTAATTAATAATATTAACTAATAACATTAATTAATAATATTATTATATATTAATAATATTATTATTAACTAATATTATTAGTTAATATTATTAATAATATTAATTAGTAATATTAATTATTAATTATTATTATGATAATAATAATAATAATAATAATAAGTACAAAATTTATAACAATAATTAATAATAACAGCAATTATAATAATAATAATAATTATTATTAATTATTATTATTGTTATTGTTATTGTTATTACAAAATTTATAACAATAATTACCAATACTTACTACAAAAATTAATAATTATTATAATTATTATAATAATATAATTAATTTCGTCTAATATATTTCATAATAAAAATAATAACAATAACAAATACTAATATTATTTATCATTTCTTATTGTAGTTTAGTCAAATCCAAGGGGAGTTCCAGGTGGTCCAAATGGTTCTCCATTTTCTTCCAATTCCAGGAGTGTAAAATCTATGAGTGTTTTAATCTCATTTCTTGAATTCCTAATGAATTCCAAAATATAAAGTTGCTTTGACATGAAATACATAATGGCTTTGTAATCTGGTCTTCGAATATCTTTGTTATTTTCTATCTCAGCAGCATATTGTAGTCTTATTTCATTTATCAAAGTATTTATGTTATCTTTTGAACCCAAATCTAAACGGACTAAGTGTTCTCCGTATGCTTCAGCATTCATTGGTAGGTGTAGAAAGTTTCTTAGATCCATCCAAGTACATCACCTAACAACCATAAAAATAGGTCCAACACGCTTCCTTACCTATTTCGGTTTGACCAAAATATTGCCAGGTTACTCCACGAAGCTTTTACCAGGCGTTTCAGCCCCATCCTTAATTCTTGAAGTTAGAATCAAGGTAACTCTCCTGTAGTTCCTTCAGCAATATTCAGCACAGCCTTGCTTTGTTTCCTACCTCAAAGCGCAAGGTAGTGGAAGGAGACGTATTAGTTAAGGGTGTTTGTGAGTTATGGAATGGATATAAGAAAAGATAACATAAATAATTTGATAAATGAAATACGATTACTATATACAGCTGAGATAGAAAATAACAAAGATATTCGAAGACCAGATTACAAAGCCATTATGTATTTCATGTCAAAGCAATTTCAGATTTTGGAATTCATTAGGAATTCACGATATGAGACTAAAACACTCATAGATTTTACACTCCTGGAACTGGAAGAAAATGGAGAACTATTTGGACCACCTGGAACTCCCCCTGGATTTGACTAAACTACAATAAGAAATGATAAATAATAAATAAGAGATGCCG
>JAOTAX010000005.1:37519556-37529670 GCA_025629825.1 Erythroxylum guanchezii | reverse complement strand
TGCTGTGTCAAGATCTCTAAACTCTCTCTATTTCATTACTGTGATTCTTAATATTTCTTAAAGCAAGGTTTACAAAAACGTTTACAAACAAAGTTTTAAAAAGGGTTTAAACGAGAAGATAACACAATTCAAACCCCCCATTTCTTGTGTTTGTATATCGTTATACTGACGTGTGATTAACTTCACTAAATCCATAGGTAGATGCTCTATACAGTCAAAGAAATTTGGAGAAAAAATCCATTCTAACTTGCACAAAATTACTAGAATTTCCCTTTTTAGTTTTTCCATTTCAACTAACTTAATTTTAGATGATGATAAACTTTTGAAAAACAAACTTAATTCTATTATTACTTTCCCAACCTTATTCAGTAGCAACTCCCGAAATCCAATTAGAATTAGCCTTTGCATAAACACGTGGCAATCATGACTTTTCATCCCAAATAATTTGTACTTCCTTATGTCTACACACATTGCCAAGTTAAAAACATAACCATCGGGAAACTTTAGACTTTTCAACCATTCACACAATATGTCCTTTTGTTTTTTATCCAAAGTGTAACATGCTTTCGGATATTAACCGGTGTGAAGATCTTTATGTAACTCATTCCTTCTAAAAAAAGTTTCAAATCAGCTCGTGATTTTGCATTTCTTTTGTCCTCCCTTCAATATTCATTATGATATTGAACAAATTGTCAAAAAAAATTTTCAATATGCATCACATCTAGATTATGACGTATCAAATTAGTTTTCCAATATGACAAATCCTAAAAGATGCTTCGTTTTCTTTGAACAAAATTTTTACTAATGCTTGTATTAACTTCATCAGTTTCAAATTATGTAACTTTCAGCAAGCCTAATTCCTCAATCTCCTGTAATATCTCTTCACCAGCTTTGTGAGGGGGAGGAGGTGTTTTTATCATCATATTCTTAATGAAATTTTGTTTATTGCATCTAAATGGATGATCTGGAGGAAGAAATTTCCTGTGGTTGACAAACTAATTGCCCCCGTTTGGAAGATAAAATGCATCAGAATCATTGTCATAATAAGGACAAGCTAATTTCCCTATTGTGCTCCATCCAGACAACATGGGATATGCCAGAAAATCACTAATGGTCCACATCAAAGTTGCTCTCAATACAAAATTTTGTTTAAGAGACACATCATATGTCTTAACACCATATTTCCAAAGAAGCTGCAATTCAGATATCAATGATTGTAAGGATATATCAATTTTATGTTTTGGATTTGTAGACCCTGGCACAATCACTGTCAAGAACATATATGTCTCTTTCATACACATCCATGGAGGCAAATTATAATGAGTAATTATGATTGGCCATGATGAATATTGCTATCTGGATTGATCAAAAGATTGGAATCGATCTGTCGACAATCCCAAGCTATCATTTTGACTTTCAGCTGCAAACTCATAATAGGTGTCATTGGAATGTTTACATGCCAGTGCATCTGATGGATGACTCATTATTCCATCTTCCTATTCGTGTTCATTATGCCATCTCATGTGAGATGTAGTAACAATAGAAGCATATATTCTTTGAAGTCTGGGGGTTAGCGGGAAATAATGCATCTGCTTCCAGGGTACTAATTTTTGTTTCATAGAATGCTTTCTAGGCTTGAACCTAGATTAACTACAAAATTTGCATTCTTGTAATTCCACACATCTCCCCAATACAACATACATCCCAATTTGCAGAAATCAATCTTTTCAACAGGCAAACCAAGACCCCTAATAAGTTTCTTCATGTTGTAAAAACTATCAACCGTTGTACAATTAGGAGGTAACTATTCATTATACCATCCAAGAATTTTATCAAAACTATAATTAGAAATATGCCCTACAGACTTTATATTCAATATTCGAGCAATTGAAGACAATTGAGCCATTGTCTCACAATTTGGCCATAATTCTTTGTCAGTTGAGTGTAGTAAGTCAAAAAATTATTTTGCATGTGGGTTTGGTTCTTCTTCAATATTTTCTATATTTTCCTAAAACGTATAACCGACTGCATCATAAACCATTTGCATGTAAGGATTTTTATTTGCATCCACATTATGTGTTCTAAATCTTACTACCCCCCCCCCCCCTCCCTGAAACTCATTTAAGTTCATTGACGATTGTACTTCATTACCCCTTGAGGTGCTACAAATTAATGGTTCCTTATGTCTTGTCCACTCAAAATAATTTAGGACAAAATCTTTTCCTAAAAAATGACCAATTCATCAATAGGAAGGAAATAAATGTGTTTGCACTTTTTACGTGGATATCTAGTCTTTGGGTCATTCATATATGCAAGTTCAGAACATGCATAGGCTTCAACTCCCTCAACAAACTCAAGATTAATGAAACCATCAGCTGTTAATTGTTTATACATTCACGATCTATCAACATTACTCATTTCTACAAAATTGTTAATTTCAAACACTGATTCCATAGTTAGTATCCTTCATGTTCTCCAAAGTTTATAGAAAATCTAAATTTTACATAACATCCCTCAAGTATTAACCAATTGAATTAATCACCTACAATTGATTTCAAAACTATGGTATATGGCATTGTTTACACCTATGAATCAAGAAAACAAGTTCTCGTCGTGACTCTTAGGCTCTTGGAATTTTTCATCGATAAGCCTCATGGGAGTTGCATCACGGGTTATGGGTTAAGGTTTATGAGTTAAGATCAAAAGTTAATTAATAAATGTATGGATTTCAAGTTCCTCTTTAATATTTTTGGCAACTATCTTGTCTGTGTTCTCAAATATCACAAGATTATTTATAAAATTTAAGTCGCAATAAAAATGTTTTGACTACTTTAAATTTAAGTTTTGTTGAAAATAATTATTAATTAAAAATAGAATTATATTAAAAATAGATATGTTTTAAATATCAATTGAAATGATTTTATTATTTTATTTTTAATTTTTTTAAATTACTTAAATTATAAATTATTATACACTAATTAATTAATTATTTAATAAGCTTCTAATATTAATGACCTTGATTTAATTATTATAAAAATATTTTTTATCTTTTCTTATAATACAATTTCTCAAATTCCTTATTATAATGCCAAATATTTATTAACTAAAGATCTTTTTTTTTTGGTTTCTAATCATATTTGTTAGAAGAGATATCAAAGACGCATTTAAGGACATGAAAGAGAAAAGCAACAGATGCTTGCTTTGGTACGGGAACCTCGCAATTACTGGCATGAGTTGATCTATTAGTAATGTTTCATAGAAGTTAAAGGCATTTATTCTTAAATTTTGTATAGCACTCAATGTTATAATAAAGCAGATAATTTAACTATTATTTAAATTATTAATTAAAATTAATAAATTTAAATTATATGAAATATATTATTAATTACATAAAATGAATTACTTAATTTTATAAAGTTGGAATTTTTAATTGATTGGTTTAGATAGTGTTATTGAAATTTAAAATAAATGTTAGAAGTTTGATATTTTACCTAAATTAATTATGCACTAGTAATAAATATAATAAGTAAAGATAAAAATATGGATAATTTGATTAATAAATTATTGTAACATTTAAAAACTATCTATTATGTTTAGAAGAAAATTATTATTATATTAAAAAAGATGCGTGTAAAGATTCGCACATGCCAATGCAGTGAAAGGCATGTACACTTTTTGCTAAACAAGTAGATATACATCACATTATATACACACAAAAATAGCACTTCTACATTTCAACTTCGTTCTTTATTTTGATTGGTGCAAGCCATTTATATTAAAAAAGGCAGCAAGTTTAAATGGGAGGTTCAAACCACAAACAATTACCCAAATTAAACCAAGTACACAAAAACTAGTAAATAACAAAACTCACCTCAACCAACACGCAGAAGAAGTCACTGAAGCACATGAAGGAAGAAGATGGTGGAGCTAGAGTGAGCTGATGACCAAAGAAGATAACCAAAATAAAGAAAAGAAGACAATGATAATCAAAGCAGTACATAAAACATAGTAACGAACAAAACTCAACGATGTCATAAAAAACAATCAAAGAATAAAATATTACCTCAACCGATGATTAAAGGAAGATGACCACGATGACAAGCGATGGGTGAGCGATGGCGAGGAGAAAAGATGGTTAACTATACATGATAACAAAAGATCATCCTTAAATGATATGTTGTACATCTTCAATTTCTCACATTTTATTTAAAAAAAATAGATAGGAAATCCTAAAGTAAGCTATATAGGAAATACTAAAAGCTAGAATGAAGTTCCAATTGATAGAATCAAAAGCTTTGAGATAAATAATCTTCATATTGTAACTTTAGTTAAGTGTTTTCTTATAGTAGTTTATGGACTTAGATCATCTCATCATGATTTAAAAACCTAAAAAATTAACAAATTAACTCATAATCATGCTATATATTCTCATATTAGCATAAATGAGTGATGCAACACCTAACATTAACTATATGTAAAATGGCAATTTAGCAATTATAAAAATGTTAAAATGTATGGTTTTGGCATAAAAGGCTTGGACATACAAGCATGAACCTTACCTCTAAATACAACTCTAAATAACTTTTCAATAAACTTCTAAGGGTAAAATTTAATAAGGGCAAGATTTATAGAGCTTTCTAAATAGGAAAACAAACCAAAGGCTCTTTCAAGAGTAAACAGTTGATAACTTCCACTATACTTTCACAACTACTTCATATGTATATATTTAGACTAGCTAGAGTTACTAGTCCAAGTGGTAAATTTTGTGCTTTTATCATAGTGGATCAATTGTAGTCCAAGTGGTAAAACCACTCCATTTATTAATAATGACCAACACCAAAATTTAGCAACATATGTTCGTACACATCAAACTTAATGATTAACTAGTATCTAAATAATAACGATTGTATAGCAAACTTGCATTTAGCTACTTGGATGCATGCCCAATTAAGTACCTCAAAAAAGTTGTTTCAAAAGTTCATCTAACTTATGTATTAACATTTGAACCTAGGATTCCTTCCCGTAAACTATTAATTTCCAGATTCCATAAAAAATACGTCCAAGACAACACTAAAATAATGATTATAAGCAAAGTTCATTTGGGTGTTTTAAAGTTGAGGAGCTATGTATTCATAAGAAAAATAACTTAATGTATCAATGTAATATATGACTCACCAAAAAAGCAAATTGAGGATAGAAGGGAACGCTTCTTATGCAAAACATAAAGTTGATATACCCAATATCTTAAATTTCATTAACGTAAATCAAAATAAGCTAAATCACTAGATATGCAGATGAGAATATAATTTCAAAACACACCAGGCAATGGATCTGGTGAAAACATAAAACTGACATCATAAAGCTTCTAAATTTTAGCAAGGCAACCAATTAGCCGGTAAAATTTAGAGAAAGCACATTTTCCCCACAGGACATGCTTAATGTTTTAAGCAGAGATGTTTAATAGACAAATTCTTACTAAAAAAATGCTCTCCACTATAAGCCAACCATGGAAATCAGTAATTAGAAGGAAATATCCTATGACCTGCAATTAGACTAATAAGAATATCACAACTGCTCTCCTCAGGCTTCATAATAAATTAACAAACAAGGCAAGAACATTCATTAAATCCCATTTCCCGATCAAATTAACCATTCCCTTCAATAACAAAAGCAACGGTCTCCTCCCAAAACAAACATCAAAAGTTAATATTTTATCACTTTCAATTAACTGGTCGAAGAATATAATACAATAAACAAGTAATAGAGAAATTCCTATAAAACCAATATGGAACAAGACAATTGAATATCTGTAACAATTAAACGTATGTTGTAGATATCTATCAATCAATAAGCATACGAGAACATGAAAATATATAAATGATAAAAGGAGTCTAATCAGCACCAGCCTTATTGTAAAGTAAGTTAAGCCACACTTGCCACAGTAATGGCGATCAAAATGATTGGTGCTACACACAAGCGTGATATTTTAATTGTTCAAATTTATGTTGAAATGGCATTATTTTTAGTGTCACTAATAAGAGTATATGGAAAGATTTATCCAAACGTATAAGTAGGAAATTTGAAAAGTATGATAAGAGAGTTTGGCTTCTTTCTTGAACTCCAAATCAAGAAGAAAAAAAAGAAGGTATTAAATTAAGCAAAGAACCCTAAAAAATTACTCAAATGCTTCACAATAGATCAAGCTAAATCATAAAGGACATCTATGAGCATCACAACAAAATTGAATAAAAATGAAGAGGGCAAGCTAGTTGATGTCGAGCTTTATTAAGATATGATTGATAGTTTGCTTTATCTTACCATAAGTAGGCAAAATATAATGTTTAGCATATTCTTGTATGCTAGATTTTAATCTAACCTTAAAGAATCCCACCTTTTATTCATTAAGTTCATTCTTAGATATTTATGTGGTATCATGTCATTAAGACTTTGGTATGTTAAGCATACTTTCTTTGAATTAATTGGTTATTCAAATGTGAATCATGCCAACAGTCTTTTGGATAGAAATAATACATATGATACTTGTTAATTCCTAAGACATACATTAGTCTTACGGTTTAGTAAGAAATAAATTTTGGTTGCCTTATCAACCGTGTAAGTCAAATATATGGCAATTCGTGGTTGTTGTGCACAAATCCTATGGCATAGACAACAACTTAGAGACTATGGAATGGACCTCACTAAGATACCTATTAAGTGTCATAATACTAGTGTCATTTATCTTATAAAAAACCTTATTCAACACTCTAGTTTCTATTGGTGCAGGGAATTTACATTAAAAATGCATCAAGTTCAAATAGGAGGTTCAAACCACAAATAAATACCCAAATTAAACCAAATACACAAAAACCTAGTAAATGACAAGACCCACTTACCTCAACCGACATGCAGAAGAAGTCACTGAAGCACGTAAAGGAAGAAGATGACGGAGCTAGAGTGAGGTGACGACCAAAGAAGATAACCAAAACAAAGAAAAGAAGACAATGACAATCAAAGCAGTACACAAAACACGATAATGAACAAAGGTCCAGAAGTCCTAAAAAATTCAAAGAATAAATTGTTATCTCAACCGAAGATTACGACCACGATCACACACAATGGGTGAGCGACAGCGAGGAGAAAAGATGGCGAAAACGCAGAGGAGAAAATGAGGAGGGAAGGTTTGGGATGGGTTTAACCCCGAACGAATAAACCAAACGACGTCATTTTCGATTTATTTAAAACGATTAAGTTGAAGCTAACAATGGAATGGCTAGACCGTCAGTAACCCCGACGCTTGATTATTGAACCAAGCATTTCTGTGTAAATTTATCGACGGAGTGGTTATACCGTCAAAAACTCACTGATGGAACACAGATCTATCAGTAAATCCCCAACGCTAGTTTATTGCGGCAAACTTTCCTGCTTAATTTACCGACAAGGATGAATTTTTCGTTGCTATATTCCATCGAAAAATTTGTTGGGATATTTTTCTTCCACCTTTACAGATGAAAAGTTTGTCCGTCGCAAAATGAAAATTTTCACTAAAGTGTTACCGACAAATATTGATTTTCCGTCTCTAATTAGCTATGGTATTTGTTCTGATGGTAATTTTTTGTCTGTAATTTATGATTTTCTTGTGGTGTTAGTAGCCAAAATAATTTTGATGAATAGGCTACGTTTATATTTCATAGCTGAAGATTATTGGCTATGTTTTTTAAACTGACTATTTTTATAGCCCAAACAGTTTTAGTGAATAGGATATCATTTTTTTCATAGCCAAAAACTATTAACTATATTCTTGCAAACAAGGTGAAATTTGCAATTGATAAAACACTCTCCATATGATACTATTTCCCTTGTTACAAGAGCATAAATACTCTTCATACCTCTGCCATTCTTTGTCTCCCTCATCCTCTATTTCCATCCATTTGTTTGTTCCTCAATTGAGAATCATCCATTTCATCCTAATCCCAATATTTTATAGCTTTACAAAACTGAAATCTTCTCTCATAAGAAGGTCTATTTCTTTGTTTCCAAATGGATCAACAATAAATCTAGAAATATCTGTATAGGGTTATGGATTTTGTTGGGCCCTGTTTCCGAAGCCTAACATTCGAAATCATAAAAGCATGGAGGACTCATTTTTGATAACTTACGGAGCAATAATTGGGGAACTTCCAATTGGAATTTCGGTCCTGCTTCTTCAGAGCATTTATTCCCCATTGTCTTAAGTTTCTAATGACTCCAAAAATACTCAATTTGGTTCAGAAATAAAGAAATTATGGCCAAAACACGTTTTGCTCTTACTAATCCGAGACTGAACACTATACCCAACTTCACTTCAGAAATTGAAAATATTAAGGATTGAATTGAAATTAGATTCCTTCAGCTAAGTTGTAACTCCATGTCTCTAGTTTAATTTGAAACAAGAATCAACTCAATCAGAGCTCTACAGATCAAGATGTCCACAAAATACTAAAGCATGTTCAGAAAAATATCCAACTCGTACTCATATAACCGAACCTCCCACTTTAATTCAATACATCTTTTTTAAATTAACACCAAAAGCTGTAAATTTTTTTATGGAGAGGTAGAGGAATGTCTTAGGAATCTAATGCTTCAAAAATCAGGTCAATCGGAGATTGGACGAAAACGTTATGACCAAAAGAGTGGAGAGAAGTCGGGTCAGGTGCGAGAGACCGTGGCCCGCGGCCGCGAGGCATGTGCCCGAGCGCGGCGCTCGCCCTCGGGACGCGTCGCCCTCGCGAGGGAGGCCTGCCTCCTGGGCCTCTCTTCTTCCGACATCCTAACTTCAAAAATCTATAACTTTTGACTCAAAACTCCAAATTTGACAAATTTGGTATCAATGGAAAGATAAAAGAAAGCTCTACAACTTCCATGAAGAACTTAAAAACAATTTTGGTCCCTATAAGGATCAAAAGTCCACAACAAAGTCGTTGTTCCCACAATTTCATCCTAAACAGCATCATAACTTCTAAACATCATAACTTTCTACTCCCTTGTCCAAAAATTTCATACTTTATACCAACGAAAAGATAAAATGATAATATACAACTTTAGTGAAGACAACTTTGGCTAATTCCATCTAGATTAATACAGTTTTTCCATTGAATTTTTCTGCACACCCTCCCTACACCTAGGAAGGCTTGCCAAACACAATTTTCCTTCATATTCACCCACTACCAAGTACCTTTCGGTACTCTTGAGTTTCACCTAAACCAATTCATCCCATACACCCTTCCAATCTCCAACATGCTATTCCAAAACAAATAACCAATTGCAATCTCAACAAGGAAGAATAGGCACAACACATTCCTCTTCCATAAAAGTCATACACAACCTATAAAGTAACACAATCATACACAAAAGGAAAATCCTTGAATTCTCATTCTCATTTCTAATCAAAATGAATGTTCATGCATAGCTTTAATTACATATCAACATGTCCATTATTAACTTAGCACAAGATACAAAATACATGAGATGCTCAATGTTTGATATGCTTGAAAAGCTATCCAAAAGGCTAGTCACTAACTTAGTACAAAAGTATCTAATGTCTTGGAGTTTTCCGATGTCTTGCAAGGTTCAACACTCATCTTGTTTTGCACCTAAGGAGGGAAAGTGGGGTGAGCAACCCGGCTCAGTGGCTAATACGTTTATAGCCATCGGTAATGAGCCACACAAACAAGCATAAATACACATGTAATAAGCAATTCAATTCATTCGCAAATTCATCACACAATTCATAATTAACCAAAAGTTATCCCATAAAGCATATCATGAAATCTTCTATCAATCATAACACTTATTATGCATCATACTCATGAATTAATGATGAAATGCACACAAATGGCTTGAGAGTTCTGTGGAACAAAATGGTTTATACCGTGAACAAAACGAGTCCGATTTCTCAAGATCTCGTGGCCTCAAGCGGGCAGTCGGGAAAAGGCTATAGGTCAACGTGCACGTGACTAACGAAACGAGTTTCTCTCTTGCCCAATCACAAACAAATCTAAGCTCAATTTAGTCAATCGCAAATTTGCATTTTCATGCTTCTTTCATTTCATCAAATTCTCATATCTTCATACTTTTC
>JAOTAX010000005.1:37489334-37501526 GCA_025629825.1 Erythroxylum guanchezii | reverse complement strand
TTACAGATATTAAGAAATTTGAAGGAGGCTTTCTGGCCTTTTCAAATTGATCTGAGTAAGAGTTTATTCTTAAGGGCTAATTGTGTTGATAGATCAGACAATGATGAAATGAGGTACTGTCTGCAAATGCATTCTCTGTTGTATGGCCTATCCTTTTCTGCCCTTTTATTCCCTCGACAAAGAGCAGAAACCTTGGGGGAGGGTGTTTGTTTGTTGTTGCTCATGTTCAATATTAACTGTCGTTTTTTTGTAGTGGCTTTCATCTTGCAACTGCAAAGGCTGCTCATCATAGGCTGGACCGTGGTGTTTGGACCAGTGTACATTTTGGATACATGAGACGTGCATTATCCGGTAAACATGCTGATAATATGAGTTAGATTCTTAGAGAGATCTCCACAACTTCTTGCTTATGGCCCTAGACAAGTTTCGAATTGTGACTTCTTTATACTTGTGATATATTGATTGTGGACATGTTTGTCTTGCTTCTGTAGTTGATTCTGGGCTGCCAATGTCAGTATTGGTAGAGGACTAGTATAGTATACTACATCTAACTAGATTCTGCATTGAACCTGAAGTGGAAATGTATCTGTGCATTGGGACTACTGATCGTTGTTTATCAAATATTACAAATTATTTCTGGGACTATCCAGAAAATGCAAGTAGAAACACCTCCTTCACAAAACCGATCTTTACCCAATAATTTACATTTTAGTAGCGACTGCAGGTTTTACCGATAAGAACAAATTCTGCTCCTAATAAGTACTTGCCAGTGAAGCAGGATTCCTGAAGAAAACTTTGCTGACAACATGTTCAAATGGCTCAAGAATGTCAAACTGTTAAAACATGGTTGGAGGTATTTCTCCGAGTTGGTTTCTGAAACAAATCAATTCATTCCAATGGCTCCTACCTTAAGCTTAATCCCTTGTGATTCAACGGTTGAAAGAAGTTGGAGAGTGGTGTGCTCTATAGCTAATGGCTATTTCATGGCTTATCTGTGGGTAAAAGTAAAATGGATTAGGTCCAACGCATGATAAAAAGCTCCATTACCCCACCAATGCACAACCAGCAGACAAACCTCGCTAATCAACTCGTCCATCTCATCCAGTTTGGTAAAATTTCTCCGTTTAATAAATTATAAAATTAATTTGTTACAGTGTGAAAACACATATTTCTAACTATGAAGTAATAGCTAATGATGTCAATTAAAGGCATTATGATTATGTAGTAATAACTAATGATGTCAATTAAAGGGATTATGATTTTTCAATTGAATTTTTAAATTGATTTTAGAATAAATTCATCAAAACTTATTATAATTTTTGTTTTTAAAAATTGTTAAAATTATTATTATTATTATTATATGTTCTATGCTTTTTATTAGAGTTATAAACTTAATTTTTGTAGAATTAAATATCTAAAATCTAAATTCTTATAAGAATATTCATTGAAATACTAAAATATATAATATTCATATTCTTATATTTTTTTAAAATCATGTCCTTATAAGTCATTTTACACTTAAACAGTTAATACTAAACAGCTAATTTTACCAAACATCTTTAACAAACAGCTAACGCAATCTGCTGATCAAATCAGCTGATATAATCAACTATCAGTTAACAGCTGATAAAATCAACTAACAGCTATCAACTATCAGCTGATTGCCAAACAGGGCCTGTATTGCTAGACTTATAGAACGTTCGGCTTGACCATTAACTTAAATCAACCTGTCAGAAAAAGCCCAAGAATCTGATGAGAGTATCTCCCATCCTTCAGAGTTAGAGTCGCTCTTTGACAACTGTTCGAATCAGATTTTTACTATTCCACAACAACACTAAAGTCCTGTCATGCAGCAGCTTTCTACACGCCTTTGCGAAGACAGTGTTTGAACTTTTCGACTTGCATCTTGCTATCATTACAACACTTAAAGAGCACCTGTCAGCATCCTGGAGCAAGTTTTGAATGTCAGGTTGGGATGTGAAATTCAATGCCCCATGTGGTTTTAGAAGAGAAGAAAGATGAGAGAAAAATGAGGCTTTGGACCAACGACAGTATAAGTACGAGCATACTATTATTTCTTTACGCCAAAATATTTTTCCTTTTCTTTTGTTTTACCTTTTGGTGTAAGGCGAAGCATGTAATTGATTGGTTTTCTGTTTCCTACCAAACCCTCTCTCCTTCTACCTCTCCCTCCATGATCTTGAGACGGATATGACAAACTAAAACTCTACAGAATATCTAAAATGATATGATAGGTCATTTTGTCCTGGACTGCCTAAAAACTCCGTACCTGATCGATTTACCAAAAGCAACTAAGTAACTTGAATAGAATAATGCAAAATACAGAAACCCCATCCTTTGGATAACAGCCGCTTGAAACAGGTGGGAAAAAAAAAAAAAAAAAACCATGCCTTCAAAGTGCAACTTACTTCTGGAATGTCGAAGTCACCATCAGAAGCATCACATAAATCAAGTGATACTTGTCGTAGCATTGGCAGCTGTCATAAACATAACAGCATCACTGAATTTTAGCCATTTAGCATAACTAGGATAACAGTATCACATAATCATGTTTAGTTCTAGAATATCCAACCTCTGCGGCAGCATCAAGAAGGAGGTTTCTATGTAGCCCAGAACCCTGCACAGTATGTAGTTGTGTCAGTTGCACTACATTGATCGAATACTCAAAGTTTACCTTGCTTTTCTCCCATTTCAACAATTAGCTTAAAATGTTAAACTTATATTATAGCCTGAGTAATCCACACAACCAAGTGTAATTGATCTCTATGCATGTAACATTTAAGCATTGACAAACCACAACTGGAATACTGTTTGGAATCATTTCTAATTAACTGCTTAGATGTATCTTATGCCCATGCAAATAGTCTCAATCTTTGACTCTCTTTATCACAGCACGGAGATCATGTTCATTGTTAACAGATCCTCCTACACAGTAATGCGGAGGAGAACAAGTAGCACTCTTAGAACTTTTGGTAACCAACTGAACATGACTAATACAATTCAGACAATCCAGACCCTAACAATGCCTCACTTATTTACTGCAAGCCTTCTTCTGTTAGTTTCCAGAACCTGTTCAAACAATCTTTTTTTTTTTTTCCAAATTGATTTTGTTCTAACAGTATTTTAACCACTTCTTTTAAATCCTAGTATAACAGAATAATATCATTATGAACATATAATGAAGAACCCTGCCTAGATGTCTCATCACTAAGTTGTCATGAAGAAAAATGAGATCATGATACATTCTAGTTGTACGAAACATATAGGCAATGTCATGATCTATGTTCATTTGATATTGATAAACACATGCATGTAAAATGATAGAACAGAAAATTGCAATAACAAATGGCTCACACTGTGACGCAACAAGAGATTTTCAAGTGCTCTGCAGTTGAAAAGAGAAGAAATCCCATTTGCTGTTACTTCTCCACAGTCCTAATGAACAAGAGAAAAGATGATTTTAAAAGCTAAGTTAAAATTCTAAACAATCAAGTCTTTGGGGTTTATTCTAAGTAAGTATACAAGACACATAAGACATTCTAAAATAAGCTAAGTTATAAGCCAATAACAGTTAAGAATTTTGTAAAGAGCTGATACTAAGTTTGCAATCTATTTTATTTCATCGAGTTCGGAGTGGCACCTCCGTTTACTGTATTCAGGAAGAAGAAAATCAAATGAATAAGAGGGAAACGAGAAATCGAAATCAAGGGCAGTTAGCCTACCTCAAGATGGATAGAAATCAAGCCTGGCCATCCATTTGAAATGATGTCAATAGAATCTGTAGAAATTGATAGAAAATTGATATATATAAATACATGAATACTTGCTTTGATAGCATAACTGATGAAATGGAACCAATATAAGCATAAAACGAAGCACGTGTGACGTACTGATAGACCCTTAATTGAGAAAGTTTATAAAAGGAAGAAGCGGCAAGTGGGGTTGAAGGCATATTCTAGAAGACAGAGAGAGGCGCTGCTGCAGGGGGAAAAATGGAGGACAATCCTAACTAACTTGGCAGCAGTAGGGCCCACTGGGCAGGAGAGAGAAGGGGGTATTTCTGCAGAACATGAGGTAAGAAATGGGGAGGAAAAAATAGACTGAAGTTGGGAAAGTGGTTAGCCTCTCGAAAGCTAACCAAAAGGAGGGAGAAGGCGCTATCCGTTCAGGGAGTTCTTGGAGGAGAAGGGCCAGGAGGGGTTTTGTGAGCATACATTACTGCTTTACTTCTTTTCTTTCTGTTTCTTGATCTAGAGTCTAAAGAACACACTGTCATTTACTTACTAAGCACTGGGTGTACTGGGTGTTTGGATACTACTCACAGAACATATATAAATAAAGATTGCTAGTGTTCTATCCCGTACCCATAAATGCTGGGCAAACAAAGCTAAATTTGGATCATAATACTAAAATGAGGACAACCATTACATAGTACATGTTAAAACAGTAGCCTAAAATCAAATTAATGCTTCAAATTAATCACTTACCAGGATTAAGAAGCCTGCACCCTATCAATGAAAGCTCAACCAAATTCTCAAAGTTTTGAGTAAGTGTAAGCAAATCATCATTGTTCATCCATGGGGTTACCCTCTCAAGCCTCAATGTCCTTAGATATGGCATATGCAATCTAAGGCCTGACATGGATATGTCACCAAGACAGTAGCAGAGAGCCAGAACATGCAAGTGTTTCAAGGATGCAATGATGTTCATCACAATATAATCTGAGATAACCTGGAAACATATAAAATCACAAAGAAGAGCACAAAATGAATATCGCAAAGTGATTTCAATGACATTTAAGATACATTTCCCAACTGAGTCAATTCAGAATTGAAAAAGCAGCAGCATCATAAATGACAGGTGCCTCATGCTCAATCAATCCCTCCAAGAAGATATAGATACAGGGTGAGTATCCCAAGATTGGTGTTAATCAAAATGAACTTCCACAATCAAACATAGGTTCTCACATCCATCAAAGGCAGCAGAATTCAAAAAAAGAGTTCAACTTAAACAGGTTTAAAACTTGCACAACATCAGAAAAAAGTTTTCAGAAAAAACACATCTTTGAGAATATATGGTAAATATTTTATGCTTATTCATACAGTTAAATACTGTGAGAAGTCTTCACAGTGAGCTACACGCATAGAGAATCTGATGAAGTTACAGAACAAGTCTTACCTTTCTAGCAGAATATAAACAGAGCATACCTGAAAACAAAGTGTAATTGACTCCAGTAGAGAACAAGTAGTTGGAAGAAGTTCAAGTACTCCTTCATTAAGCGATGCACCTAAACCAACAGTAATGGCCCTCACCGACATGATTGCAGGTCTCAGAGCTCCCAACGAAAAACTAGAAAATCCCCAACCAAGTGCAATTTCTTCCAATGTGCAGTTGTCTGCTAACCACATACAGAGAGACTGCAAGGAAGAAAAATCCATGCTATTGGGGCTGCTTTCACATTTAACCAAGTTTTTACAGCCTCTCACATTCAAAGATTTCAAAGCAGGACTTCCATGGATTATGTGAGCCAAAGCAACCCCAGATACCTGCAATATAAAGCAAGCTATAAAATAAGCATGCCTTTCCAGCTGCTTATCCATTAAACAGTTTAGTGACATGGTCAAAAAGATAGGCAGGGCCATCAATAGTAACTCCTAGTGAACTAAGCTGTTTAAATGCCAAGATTCAATTTCTTCATTATGAGAACCAAGTCATCTGGTAAATCATAACCATTTCCAACAAGTTTTTTTGATGGGCCAATCCAGTATACCAGTAGGATTTAAAGTTGTACACATCTTTAAGCAGCAAAAGTTCAGGACATGTTTAATGGAAAACAAACTTTGCTCTGGCTTTAGTCACACTCTCAGAGATGCAATAACAAAATGAGATCTAGGACCTCTGTGGATGCACGGAAACCCTCATAAAAACACGATTAGCAATTTCAAGAACCTCAGCGAACGGAAAGAGGAAATAATCTTAAAACCAGACTCTCTTAACCAAATTAGAAAATAAGTTTATTATATCTTTTACATCAAACTACCTATAAGAAAACATCCATGACCATCATAATGGATCAATGAAGTCAAAGATAACAGAACATAAATAATACTTTCACTTCTAGAAGTAAGTCAAAGATAACAGAACATAAATAATACTTTCACTTCTAGAAGTAACAGCTTAACTTGATGACTAACCCTGGTGTTAGAAATATCAAGCATCTCCAAGGAAGATCCTGAGTAGCTATAAACAGCATCATCAACAAGGTTAGTGCTTCTCAGACAGAGACTTTTCAATGTTTTTGTTTGAGAAATAAGCTCCACTAGAGATTGTTGATCAACACCTGCAAATTAAATAGGCATCCTTAAGTGATGGTTAGATGTCAGTTATATAAATCTACACATGAACAAGATGGATCTAAACTCTTCCCTAGAAACATTTTTGGGCAAAACATCAATAGTTGAATATCCTTTTTCTGCTTATATCAGTTATAACAATGTCCTGCAATCAATCCATAAGATAGCAAACAACCATCTACGACAACATAGTTTATTTCAAAGTAGTAAGAAAATCAAACTCCCAACCTCAACCTCCTTTCTCCCTTCTGCAACCTTAGCCGGTGTTTGAAAAAACAGGTAAGCACTGATCTGATTTCATCTCAACTTTATATCAAAACAGAGGAACAGATGAAGGAGATACAACTTACCCTTGCAACCACCAATGTGAAGAATTTGAAGATTACGAACCAAAGTATGTACATATATCTTTCCACCATGGACAATGGAAGAATCACAAGTTTCTATGGGAGAACAAAGAGCTCGAACAGAATTTATCCCGAAAGAAGTATCACAAACCATAAGTGAATGCAGTTTGTGACATCTTAGTACTAAGTTTGATATGCCAACATCCGTTACTGACGTACACCCCTTAAGATTTAGGTATTGCAGTGAACCACAGAATGCAGAGATATCCTGAAGATCAGAGTCTGGCACAGAAATTGCGAGAAATTAGTACAAATGTAAAATGGTCAATGGGGTTAAGGTATCTAGCAAACGATGAAGTGCGGTGAACAAGCACAAACGATTTCCTAATCAAAGAAGGAATCTCCAACAATGTAACTACAAAAATACAAATGCTAACAAGGGAGCATTAAGTCCTATTGCATTCCACAATTTCCATTTAAGCGATTGTATAATTTAAGAAAATTGTTTCCTAAAATCAATGGTAATCCTGATTCTTGTTGATATATTGATGGTATTGTAAAAATATAAATTTCAATAATAATATGATTATAATAACTTATGGATAGGACAAGTTACCTTTATGGCAGAATTTCCGGTTATAATGCAGTTGTGTTGTATAGAAGGAGGCTTCTACAAAATTTCTGTATCTATATTACCAATTCTGGCATATTGGCATTATCAAAAATACAGGCCACCTATGTGTATCCAGAATTTAAAAGTGAATACATGCATCTATTTGTTCAAAAGAAGAATATTACAAGAATAATAACATAAAATGTCTCACCTGATAAATCAGTTCGGCCCTCCAAAATGAGCTTTGTGATGTTTGTGAGTGAGGCTACTGAAAAAGAAGACGCCATATCTGGTGAGCTACTGCCAACAGGAAAGGATTTCTTTGATAGTGTTGGCATAATAGCTGCAGTACAGGATACAGCTGACACCTCTGTAGCTATAAGAGGACTAAGATCAACAGTTAAGTCAATCTCACTTAAGTGAGGGCACTTCTCCAGCAATCTCTTCAACGTGGTCACTTTGAAGCTCGGAAGGTAAGCTGCTTTTAGTTTTTTCAAAGACGGAAATGACTTTGATAAGCACTCAATGATGGCTTCAAGATGTAGCCTTGGACACTTAGAGATGTTCACCTCCTCTACTGAGTGAAAAGACAGGGTTGGGTGCAATCCCTGCAAGATTCCATTTTGTTCCTGGCTAAAGTTTTCAGAGTTAGTCAATTGCTTTGTGCTTTTCTGCAAGTTGATTCCACATGAAGAAGGGGCAGCACACAGGAGCAGAATTGCTGGATTCATTTGCGGACAGCCTGAAAGGTCTACTTTCTGCAACAAATAGAAAATGTCCAAAATCAGGGAAACTTATCTGAGACATGAAAATAGAGCAGTTCTAATTGGATTAGGGCAGGAAAATAACAAATATAAATAGAAATCACAGCTGCAAATCTTAAGAGCTCGATGGATTTCTAAGAATAATTTCAAGAGAATTTTTATTATTTTTCTTTTAATAGTCAAACCTGAACATCCAAAATAAAATTAACTGAATAGAACGGGAAGAATTCGCTTTCCACATAAATGCAACAGATATCTTTCCCTAAAATAAATGATAACAAAAATTACCAACATAAAATTGTCATTATGAGGATAAGGTCTCTGTTCTGCTCTATAGAGCTCTGGAATTTCATGAATAAAAAGCACTCAGTGCATAGGTAACATGTTACCCTCTAGCTTTTGTACTTTAAATAGTCTTGACATAAACTCAACATGAAAGTCAAAGTGACAGGACAGCCCTTGAGTCCAACCATAGCAATTAGAAAGAGTACCTTAGAATATTCTGTCAACCGAATCTTGAAATGGTCCAAGTCACCAGTTCCTAAAACATCAATTGAGCACATGGTTGGAATCTTTAGCAGTCTAAAAATTGTCTTAATGCTCTCATCCGCAAGATCTGAAAAATAGGGGCACCTTCTCTTCCCTGGTTAGCAATCTAATAATTAGTCATTTTTTGCTATTGGTGGACAGAATTTGAAAGTTTAAAACTTGAATTCATTGCCAACAAGCAAATGGTCTAGAGCATACCTGCAGCAAACCACAATGGCAAAAGGCTAATTCGAATCTGTTTCAAAGCAATAATAAATTGTTGTTGTTGAAACAAATTTGGAACTGCTATAAACAGATAAAATAGAATGACAAACATCAGGTAAGGTTATGAGCACTTTATCGCGTCAGTTCATACGACAAGGATATGTTGTCCAAAGTAAGAGGAGGCTAAAAAATGTGTGGTATAACTAGAAACTCTCCTCCATAAGGCCTTGGCCATTCAAATAATGCATTAGTTGAGAAGTCACCAGTGGTTTCCTCTTTTTATTTTTCTTTCATGTTAGGATGCAAATGTAGAAACGAACTAGTTCATCAACTTTCTTTTGAAATAGCACCCAAACTAAATTATTTGGTGGAAAAATTGTTGCATCAATATTATTCTTTGTTATTGTAATCTCATAGTAAAACAAATATTTGCAAAAAAGTGCAAATTTTAGTATATAATATCTACCTGCTTCAGAACGTCACCAAATCCATCCTCAATGTCAGTCAAATCTTGTGATTGTTTTGTGTTAGCATGGATCCAAAACAAAAGTCCCTCCGAAAGATGCATCTCACTGTTAGAAATCAACAGATCATAAGAATGACAGAAATGCCGAGCACCAAGTCAGGCAGGATAACATATATATACAAACCTAGTTACTGTCAAATGGGGATCCTTTATGCTGCACAGCAACAAGTTATAAGGAATATCTTTAAAGAACTTACTAGATAGAGCCCACATCTGTAAAAAGAGAGACCATGCATTACTAATTTACTGGAAACAAATTGGCATATAATGAGGGTAAAACACTTGCAAGCATGTTAAGAGATGGATCATCACGTAACAGTATATTCCAAATTTGAGCCATTTTGAGACATAAATGAAATCAACTTTGCACTCTTGAGGATGTTGCTAAACCCCTTTGGTATTCAGTCGGAGAAATTTAATTACGTGAGGAATAAACCCACGAAGAAGTAGCTGAAGAACACAGCCTCTTTTTTCAAAAAAAATAAACACAACCTCAGAATTGAAATAGAAAATACAGTACAAGGTTGATAAACCTATAAGCCATAAAACTCTTTTCCCATCAGCATGCATGCATTTCTTTGTCATGTGTGGGGTTTGCTGTTGATCACCATGATAAACAAAGCAGAAAGAACAACAATTATATTGGACAACAATAATCACATGTACAACCATCATTTAGCAAGAGAGAAACCTTTTGACAAAGAACAAGAAGTATTATATGGAGACTGTAAAAAGCATAATAAAAGATAATTACATACAAAATTTCTTGCAAGATAGCTCACACACAATTCTGGCATAGAATCAATTGCTGCAAAATATCACACAAATACCCATTAGAATGAGTGCCATGATGCTAAAATCAAGCTTAAACAATAAGCTGGATCATACTTGACTATCATACATGTAAGCTTACCATGCTCTACACCAAATTTCCAAATGTTGATCAAATCGACTAATGGTACCTCGAGCAAAGAAGGGGCTGAGAATGAAGATACCTCACAGAACCAGTTTTTACAGCTTTGGATAAGCCTTTCTGTTCCAAAATAAAGGGCAGTCTGGAAATGTAACATGAGATATTAAAGGGAATAGATTATATGCTACTAATCGGTTGAAAGCCAATTACAATTGTTTAATCTCTCCTCTCCCTGCGAATGCACTCACAAAAGAAGTCTCCACACATAAGCACGCAATGGAATTCTCTACAGATCAAATGTTAGGACAATGACACAACCGAAACACCAAAAATGAGACAGTATTACCTCAAAAAGTGAAAGGAAATTGCTAGAGGTAATATCCACCGTGCAACCATACATACACTTCAAAACAGTGACAAAATTTTCCAAGTTCCACTGAATAGAAACACACTTGAGGTTTGATTCACTGCAGGATTAAGAAAATAGTCAATAGAAATGACAAAATGGGAAGTATAAACAAATACTTACAACGAGACGAAAATAAATCACTTCCATCTAAAGCAACCTATGCATATATGACTATATGTATGTTTCCCAGCTATATAACCAAAAAGAAAGAGAGAGAGAGGAAGAATTTTTGACAGGTTTAAGGAAAAAGAAAATTTATGGAATCATCATCGAATGGAAAAAAAATCAAAAAGAGGAAAAAGAAGCGATAAGTATATTACCTAAAGCTTCCGCTCAGGAGGCCATGAAAGTAGGTTGATTCTTCGACGAGCCTGCTTAATGCAAATCAAAATGTTTGAGTAACCGAAAGAAATTAAGAAACAAACATTGATAATGAAACTATTCCCTGCAGATGATACGAAATGAACAGGCTTGCCTGCTTCGATGAGCTTGAATTTTGAGCTTTTGGTATTTGAGGATCGTCGACAAATCCCAGCTCTGGATATCCGTAATCGAAATAAGAGTCTCGCCATGTTCGGTTGGATTTGAGTTTGCGCAAGAGAGAATCACGAGATCATGGTCTATGCTTGACGCCATAAGCTAAAATTGCGCAAGGTACGAATGCAAACTCCAAGAGTACTGTTTGGGTGGTGAGAGAGTGCAGGAAATTGAAGATACTAGCAAAGGGAATTTAAAGAATGGACGCCGTTAGCTGCTTACGCGACCAGTTAAGTTACCAGAAGTGACTGGACTTCTTCCTTAAAAAAAGCGCTGCGTTTTAGCAAACAGGCAAAATATTTCGATATTTATTTATATTTTTTCTTTTATTAAATGAATGTTAAAACCAAAGGCCAGTGAATGTGTCTATCACTAATATGGGGGATGCTTATTGACGCTGATAACGGCGAGCGGATTGTCCCGTATGTTTTCTCTGCTGAGAAACATGAAAGGTAGCATGTATGCATGCTGTCACTGGTAATTGCAACTAACAATCAACCAATCACCCTTATATGTTGTAATACTAAAAAAGCCCCGAAATAGAGAGATTTAACTTGTAATTATCTTGTAACGTATAAGAAGTCTTGCCTCTCATTTTCTCTCAACATAGAGCAAGTTTTGGTCATGCCTTGATTGTGCATGGTGAGAGTAGAGAGTTTTTTTTTCTTAACAGTTTGTTTTCTTGTCTTTCCTTTCAGCACCATGGAATCAGATTTGCAGAAATTATCTATCCAGGAGAAAGAAGAAGCTGAGTTTGTGATCCCTACGGAAGATATTCAAAGGGAGGAGATCAGCTATGAGCTTTGTCTGTTAAGAAAACTAGTTGGCGAAAGAGCGATTAACACAGAGGCGTTAGAAAAAACACTGTTGAATTTGTGGTGCCCTATGTGGGGAGCGTAAATCAAACCGATGAATGACAATAACCTTTACATAATCCAGTTTTATCACCATTTTGA
>JAOTAX010000005.1:37446300-37456574 GCA_025629825.1 Erythroxylum guanchezii | reverse complement strand
TGGAACCGAAATCTAGGTATTCCGCATTACCTTCGTTTTTTATCCTTTCACGAGACCCTGGGGTACGTAATAAGGTCCCCTTTACGTACTAACCAAAGGTTTGAAAACCAGACCGGACCGACCGGTCCGACCGAAAATAGTCTAAACTGGCCATGTGTCCGGTTCGAATTTAGTTAATAACCCTTGAATATAAAAACCGGCCGGTTTATCAGAGAACCAGCCGATTTTTATACGAACCGGTTATTTGATAACTGGATTAAAATTATGGCAACTGATGCTTCTTCTACAATCTCTAGATCCCTCCTCTATTCTCCATCGCTTCGCCGCCACAATCGCGATTCCTCAACCAACCCAGCACCGCTTTATTTCATCTTTACCACAAAGCTGAGGACCACGTCGGTTCTCGCACGTGGTGCAATTTTTCGCCGCCGCTATTTGACTTTACCGGAATTCATCGTGCGAGCTGCTTCTGTGAACAGTGTTGAAAAGACGACCGACTCCGTGTTGGTGGATAAGTCGGTGAACACTATACGGTTTCTTGCTATTGATGCGATGGAGAAGGCTAACTCGGGTCACCCTGGTCTGCCCATTGGTTGTGCTCCGTTGGGTCACATATTGTTTGATGAGATTATGAGATATAATCCGAAGAATCCTTATTGGTTTAGCCGCGACAGGTTTCTTTTGTCGGCGGGACATAGGTGCATGTTGCGTTATGCTCTTCTTCATTTGGCTGGTTATGATAGTATCAAGGTGCACACTTACCTTCGTTTCTCTTTAATTACCTCTAATGTACAGTTTCTAAGTTGTTGCGATCTTGATGATTTGGTTCTTGTTACGTTGGATTAAAGGTCTGGGTTTTAAGTCTTGAACACCTTGGAAGAGGAAAGTATTGAACTTCTATTGGAAAATGATGGTTTAGGTGGTTGCACAGTTGTGTTGTGGAATGAGTAGGTTTCAAGCTTGAGTTGGGAATTTCCTGAACAAAGTGGTTTCTATCACTCACTGGACAATTTTAATGAAACTTTTTGCTGTCTGAATGTGATATAACTGATGGGTTAGATGATCCACTTGCTAGTGAAATGTAAATCAGAAAGTAGAGAGTCGTGAGCTTGAAATCTTCATGGTGCTTACTGTGTATCAAAATCAAATTTTCTCCATAGTTTTTGGTGATTAGAAGATGTTGTTATGATTAGATCAAAGTTTTCACTAACATGTTCAAGCATGTTATGTTGTATAATTTGTAAACTACATGCAAATTTTGTTGTAATTTTCTTTTTCTTGCTTGAACTAGGGGAGGAGTTGAGGGCTTTTCGCCAATGGCGAAGCGTTACTCCTGGTCACCCTGAGAATTTTGAAACACCTGGGATTGAAGTTACAACTGGTTTGAACTCTAAACTCTGTTCATTTTTTATGTTAACATCAATATATGTTTGTGTTTTATGACCATCTCTTTTGTAGGACCTCTTGGTCAAGGCATTGCTAACGCTGTTGGGTTGGCTCTTTCTGAGAAGCAATTGGCTGCGAATACTTTGGATAAAAGCGTAGTTTACGAATCTTTAAATAGCGTTGGAGAATTTGGAGCTTTTGACGATGATGAAACGCAACCTCCTTCAGAAATACAATTTTGATTTTTATTGTTATTTTAAGTTTTATATTGGACTCTTATTTATTTATTTTTAGTTCATTATATAATAATAAACATTGGTGTATTTTTCATTTCAATAAAATATTTTATTTTTATTTATTTTTATAAAATTTTCATCTTATTTATTATATTCTGGTTTGATAGCGGTTCACTACCGGTTGAACCTCTAAACCTTAAACCTTACCTTCAACCGGTTCGATGTCCGGTCCGGTTTTTAAAACATTGGTATTATGACAACCGTCATCATTTGCAACGCTCCAAAATGTTTTAATGACAATCTAGCCAAATTTTTAAGCAATTACATAATTAATTATTAAAAATTTCATTAGTGTCAAAAACAATGTTCATTAATAACTAAAAATTATATGTACAAGCATAACTATCTTAAACTGTAATATTAAAAAATATATATAATAAAATAATATTACTCAATTTGATCTGTTGGCCTTACCTAGACTTAACACCATCAATTAATTATGAGCAATCTCTCTATCTCCTAAATAAAATATAGCACCAAAAGGCGAGCTATCTATTCAATAAGGATAGTTTGATCGTATTCTTAAAATCAAATAACTCAATATATAGTGAAATAGTCAAATAATAAAATATATATAATACTAAATTATACAATCGATACTCAACCTATCCAAACACTCAATAAATGTCTAAAATCTTATCATTATTAATTATTAATGCTAATATTATATTTATCAATACCATATACGTTTTTGCTCTTTATTATTAAATTAATTAAGCCCTACTTAACCTAGTAGGCTTACATTAAGTGGTCTGTCGACTTATCTCTATTCATCATAAGCATTCATTAAGTGGAAACAAAATCAAATGTATAAATATCAACACATAATACCTCAATCTTTCAATCTAATTTGATGCCACGATATTACCTCAATACCTAGTCATTTGCACAAGATATTCTCAGGATTCATTATCACTCAAGTAATTAGCCATCAACATAAGACATCCCTAAGGCTCAAGATGCTCCAATATCTGCTACATGAACAAGTACTTAGTCACAACTCACTCATATCTCAACAACGTGTCAATTTTGCTAGGCAAGCCACATCTTTACAACTTTTGTATTCTATTCTCAAACTATTATAATCTAGTCTAAGTCAATATATATCATAACATATAAAAAAAATATAAACACTGAACGTTGTATACCTTGTCAATTATTTATTTAATAAATAAATTCTTAAAAATTTAGGAGACTAATGGCCATATGATAGAGCAGACCTCTATGAACTGTACACAATTATAAGAGTATTGTTTAAGGTTATCATTACCAGATCTCAGAACTCAATTATTTCAATTAGTTCAATCTGCTCCCTAATATGTCTTCCAGGTCTACACATTTACAAAATTTTATTAGACTTAATTTAAGAAAAATTTTCAAACTCAATTACACTTACTCCTTTTTTATCACTTTATTCTTAATTATTAAAAATATCCTTACTTTATCTTATCACTATAATTACTAAAATACCCTTAATTATTCTATTTTATTTTCACATTCTTTTATTATTATAAAAATACTTTTTAGGAATTAAATTATAATTTTACCCTTAAATATTCACATTTTTTATTGTTACCCCTTAATTAATTTTAAATTTTCCTAGAACCCAAATTTCTTCTTTAAAAAAAAATCTTCCTTCCTTTGTAAGGTCACCCTCTCCTCTTCTCCTAACCTCCTTCTTTTCTCTTTTTTTAGTTACTTTTTTCCATTTCTTTTCTAATTTCATCAAAATTGTTATCATAATAAATTACAACACAATTCTAACTAGAAACTAGTTTAGAATAATGAAAGTCACTAATAAAAGGGATTAAAATTAGTTGGAAATTTCTCTTTTTACATATATGAAATTCTATACCTTCCTAATAGATTTTTGAGTTTTTAATTTCCATAATTTATATACCTTTACCACTTGAAATATGGAGAAGAAAAAAAAAGGAGACTATTTTTCATTAGTTTCTACAAAGATACCTACCACCTTTCCTTTTGAGATGAAGGTCGATGTGTAGGTGTTGCTAAACAAGTGAATACCAAAATAGGTCCCTATCTTGTAAAACACTTGACGTTTGTACTTGATAATAATATGCAAGAAGGCCTAATAGACGGTGGATCATCCTCTCTCACCCCGAGCTTTAAATTTGTTAATGTAATATTATCCTAAATTGTAGTGATATGATTTGATTGTATTTAGCTTAGATTTAGTAATATGATTTTATTGTAATTAGCTTAGATTTAGCCTAATTTATTGCTAGATTTCCTTATTAGTACCTATGACTTATGTATAAATACCTCACTCATGTACACTTTATAAATATACCTCAATATACAATACACCTCTCTCTCTCTCTCTCGTCTTCATTCTCAATTCTTCTCTTAGCTTTTGTAACATGGTATCAAAGTTTAGGTTTAAAAATCTTTCTGGTCTTTAATCCTTCTAAAATCTTTTCCAATCATTGATTTTTGGGCTTCACTGCCCCTAGCCACATCAGCGTCCAGTCAGCTGCCACTTGACCTACCACGTTAACTTTGACTTGCCACATCAGCAATCAACAATCAGCTTCCACATCAACACTGCTTCCTGCCATGTCATCTTTGTTCGCGTTCTGCCATGTTAACCATTGACCATTGACTTTTTCTTGTAACCACCTCTTCTGCCTAATTTTGACCTCTTGAATCTGATTTTGTTCTCTGTTTAGCCTACTTTTGCCTTGAAAATGGAGAAATTGGATATTTCTTGGCCAATCTCAACAATTTTGGATGGTAGCAACTATAATTAGTGGGTTCAGGATATGAAACACTTCTTGGCTAGACGTAAACTCTAGTGTATTGTTATTGGTGACATCGTTCAACCTAAACAGAGTCCAGAAGAAAGTGATGCCAAATTTGCTGAACGTCTTGAAGATTGAGATGTCAAAAACCATCAGATTATCACCTGGTTTTACAACATCTCCTCCCGACATCTATTTCCAATTTGAAACTCTCAATACAACAAAAGAGGTTTGAGATTTCTTAGCAACTCGTTTCACAACTTCTAGTCTTGCTCATTATTATTAATTGTGGAATACTCTTCATTCCTTGAAGCAAGCTCCTGGCTAGTCAGTTAATGCCTTCTTAAGAAAAATTCAATCAATTTGGAATCAGATCACTCAAGCTAAGATCAGTGCAGATCATCTTCAGTTGATCTAGGTTCTTATAGCTCTTAGTCCTGCATACGAGTCTGTCCGTTCCTCCTTACGGCATCGTACTCCATTGCCTACTCTAAATGAAGCAATCAAAAAAATTATCTTTGAGGAGACTTGTCTTGGCCTAGACAAATCCTCCCAATTTGATGTTGCTCTTGCTATTGCTTGCCCCTCATCTCAAAAGTTAGGTCCTCCCTTTTACAAAAATTGTCGACAATTCGGACATCATTTTTCTACCTGTCCTAAGATTGAATATCGTTGCTGGCATGAGACTGGACACATTCTTAGCAACTGTCCTATGCGACCCCCAAAACCTAAGGAAGGTTCTTCTAATAAAAGGCGTTGTCTCTTAGCCTGGTTCTTCATCTATAGCTATTGTTGCTTCTAATAGTCCTGCTAGTTTAAACATGAGTGCTCTTAAGTTCTTACTTAAACAAGTTATCTCTACCAATTCTTCTGCCACTACACTCTCTGCCTCTCCAGGTACTTCTTCTTGGCCTTTTGATTCTGCTTGTCATAACTATATGATCTCCGATTCTTCTATCTTTTCTTCTAAAACACCTATTTCGTCTCTTCCTCCTATTCATACCACCAATGATACTATAATGCATATTTCCCACATTGGTCATGCATCTAGTTCTAATCTTAGTCTCTCTGACACCTATTGTGTACCAAGGTACATACCTACCTTGACCATCTCCAACTCCTCTCTTTATCAATGGCATCTTCGCTTAAGACATGCTTCTGCTAGCAAACTTCGTCCCTTAGTTTCTCGTGGATTCTTAGGTTCAACTAAAAATGCTCTTGCTACTGCCACTACAGAATTATCATGGCTTCGTCGATTACCAGAAGACAAGGGTGTCACTTCAACTTTTGCTACTATTCTCCATTGTGACAATCGCAGTGCAATTCAAATTGCACATAATGATTTTTTTCCATGAGTGTACCAAACATATTGAAATTGATTGTCATTTTGCACGTTATCATGTTGCATAAGGCACTATACATCTTGCATCTGTCTCCTCTTCCCATCAAACAATTGATATTTTTACCCAAGACACACTTACCTATCAGACTTTAAGATCTTGTTTCCAAACTCAAGTTGGCCTCTACTCTACCACCTTGAGTTGGGGGGGGGGGTTAATGTAATATTATCCTAAATTGTAGTGATATGATTTAATTTTATTTAGCTTAGATTTAACCTAATTTGTTCCTAGATTTCTTTATTAGTACCTGTGACTCGTATATAAATACCTTACTCATATACACTTTACAAACATACCTTCACATACAATACACATCTCTCTCTCTTGTCTACATTGTCAATTCTTCTCCTAGCTTTTATAACAAATTTGATGTCTATTCTAGTCAAATTTTATCTGTGTTTTTGATTGTATGACCTGATATGGATAATTTTCGCTCAAACATTGCAGTCCCTCTCTCCACATGATGACTATTACCCACCAACAGAAGATAGCTTTGACTGCTTGAGTAAGCTAGTTAAGTTGTCTTTGTCTTGTTCCCCTCGAGTTCAACATAATCTACATCAGTTAAAGAGGGAGGACTATAAACGCAGTATTGTGGATGCCAGACGTATTCAGAAGCGAAGTGGAAGTGTTCTTGATCACATGGTGACTCTATGCCTTTGTCTACACACATGCATCTGTGAAGTTAACTGCGACATTTATGAGTAAGTAGTAGTAGCAAACGCAGATGCCAACCATCTTCCCTTGGCAAGCATGTAGTAAGCCCTAAATGCCAATTAATCAACTTTTAATTAAAGATGAGATGATTTGGAATCTTATGAGTTAATTCCTTTGTATCCTTATCTAGGGATTGCCAACACATTAGAGTTTTTGTGGTTTTAAGATTTAGCAGCATTCGTACTTGGGCCAACAACAATGACCCCAGTATTAGACATCGTTGGAAGTCGGATACCTAAGGTTGGACTCTGCGCATACTCGCATTCCAATTCATGGTTGACGATTGAATTAGAATGTTTGAAGGATTCTGGGATATTATTTTTATCCTTGGTTTTAGGGGCATCAACATGATGAGATAAGAGTTAACAAGTCAAAGGTCAAGTTGAAGTTGACTCGTATGCTCTCATCAGCTGTTCTCAATTGATTCCTCCAACAGACACCTACCAGCCCAAAAACTCTTACAAAGTCTTACTAAATACCAGCCCAACAACTCGTACAAAGTCTTACCAACTTGTATTAATTGATTGGTACGACCTATTACAGGCTTCTTTCTTCGTCCAGAGGACTAGCCGAACTGCATTACCGCCTATCAATTGACTCTTACATAAATTTGCCTCTCTCACCCATGTTCATAGTTATTTAGGATATTGGTAAAAACAAGTCCGAGTCTCCTCTTCAACCACTATTGTCTTGTTCTTAATGTTGACAGATAACTTCAAGTCATGAAAGAACACTAATGCAGCTGTCATGACATCTTCCATGGTTTTTTTTTTTTTTTTGGAGTAGTTAATAATTCTGCAAGTGCTAGGGTAGGTTTGCTTTTAAACGCACAGAAAGGACTTAAATCCAGGGAATTGTTACGTGGGCTAATTCTATTGAAGCACCACAAACGACAAGTTGAGCCAGCACAGCTTTTATATCACCCGGTTCTTATCACTCCCCGAGTCATCACTTTTATTAAATAGCAAGCCTTTCAAGTTCCACCAGCAAATTTTTAATCCAAAATGGCCTATGAGAATCTATTGTTCCCTCTTTCTTTTCAATATAAATTTTGCGTCGGGTCTCAATTGTGATGATGGCACAACTTACGTCATATTAAGAGACAAGGGAACGTCCCTTTGCATGTGATGTACTTTATATTGTACAGAGAGTTGTAATGCGATTAAGAGAAAACGATTGAAAACACATTTCACTAATCTAACTTTTTCGTTCTTTTTTTTTACATTGAAAGTGACAAAAGTGTTCACTAAAATGGTGAATTTTGGGTGACTTATGGAGTGTGGTTGTAACCATTGAACTTTTAATTCACTGATCACCTGCCCTACTAAAATTTGAGTTTTGATGGGATATGTGTTTGGTTTAATTATTTTTCTTTTTAATAGTGACAAATATATTTTAAAATTTTCAGTTTTATAATAATTTATTTTTTTACACTTCTTTAATTATTCTATAATATCAGTTGTTGCTAATATCTTTTACCAAAATTTACTTGGGTCAGCATAACCTAATTTACACGACAAAGTTGAAATAATGTGCCATTCCAACTTGCACGTCATGTAAAAGATTTGTTTAACCAATGTTAAAAATAGTTTTGTTATGCACATGTAGTCGAATTAAAAGGTTGAAATATTAAAAGACTTTTATATTAATATTACATTTACGGGTCAAGTTGTACGAGTCCACACGTCGAGCAGTTAAATTAGATTCTGACATCTATCACGTTGCGCTAAATCTTGAGAAAGATCTTCTTTATTTTAATTGGACCTAATAATGATTAAAGATTGTAAAAATTTTGATTTATTTTAATTTATCGGTTTTGTTTATTTTAAGTTATTAAAACTTGATCGAAATTAATTAAGTGATTAGTTTTTACAAATAACCGTTTTTTAAATTAGAATCGGTTAGCTTTTTGCATTGTTTGACAAACAGTAGATTGCATTGACTGTTAATTAATTCTATCAACGGTTAACTAATAGCTAATTATATCAGCTAATTTGACCGATAAATAACATCAATTATTTAGTAAAGATGTTTAGTAAAATTAGCTATTAAGACTTATAAAGGCATGATTTTAAAAAAATTATAAGGGCGTAAATATTATATTTCTTAGTATTTCGTTGAATATTCTTATAAGAATTTAGGTTTAGATATTTAATTTTACAAAAATTAAGTTTATAATTAATAAAAACATAATAATAATAATAATAATTCAATGTTAAATTCTCTATTAATATGAATGATGTAACGAGCTACATCATATTAGTATTTTTCATTATATTTATATATATATATATATATATATATATATATTATTTAACAAATTAAAATATCTATAATTATAGTATGACACAAATATGATATATAGTAGTTATATACTAAAAATATTAATTTGATGTGATTCTTTATGTTCAAAAACTTAATATTATAATATTTTAAATGTAAACTAATATTATAAAATTAAATAAAGATTAAAATTTTAATTAACCCTTTTATTATATTCTTCCAAACTTCACAACATAATTGTACGATAAAAAAAAGCTAACTTTAAAAATATACAGAGTAAAAGTAGAGAATAAAGTAGAGGGTAATGTTGTCATTAAGCAAACAGCTAAATTCAAAAGCTTCTTTTATGAAGCTTTTTAAAATTAGTTTATTATGGTTAAATAAGCTAACTAATAAATCATTCACCAAACATACCAATAACTTTTTAAGATGGTCAAAAAGCTAAACTTTAGTCAATAAACTAAAAAACAGCTAATAAGCTGATTGTCAAATACCTCATTTATTTGGTACTCTCATTTTTAATTAAAATTTTTTTAATAGAAAATATAATTTCTTTGTCTATTTTATTTTAAGCTATTTAATTTTATTCGATCCTTATTATATATACTAACTTTTTTATGTTTTAATATTGATTAAACCTTTAAATTTCTAAATCTCTTACCTTATCTTTTGAATTTCTAGTTAGGTTTAAAAAATATTGTTTATAATCTTGGCGTGCATGAAAATGAAGCCCATCAATGCATTAGAATTCTTATTGTCTCACCTACCCTTTAGTAATTAAAAAGTGATTGCCAAATGTTAACACAAGCACACTAATTTACCTCTGCTTCAGAAACAATAGGTGTAAGTCTCACAGCCACAGCTCACGAAGGCATTATATTATTCCTATCGAAGTCTCTAATCTTTCAGTCTGGTAGAAACTACGTACACGGTTCGTTGGAGCCAAATAGTTGCCGTTGTTTTAGGTAAAGCAAGGGTTAGTAACCATCAATATCACATGATCCGTACTGCAATTAATATCCCCAAACAAACATAATGCAGTTTTAATGTCTTGGTACTGGTGAGGAAACACTGAAGACACCACTCCACCATGTAACTTTCCATCTTGAGAAAAAAACTCTTAATGAAGTTGACGTCTAACCATGTTAATCTTCTACTCATGTACTTGCGGTAAATAATAGTTTATATGAAATTCACATTCAGTTACCTATTCTCTTAAACCAAAAATTCCCAGTAACTTGGTTACTGGACACTTATTTTCTCACTAAATATGGACCATATCTATATGTGATTAACTAATTACTTGTCATGCCAACCGTCTAATCAAAATGACATAATATGGTGAGGTAGTCCCATATAATGAATGTTACACGGCAGAATCGTGACTAGTGATTAGCATGTAATTCCTATCTAATCCAGAAGCACTG
>JAOTAX010000005.1:37433429-37446200 GCA_025629825.1 Erythroxylum guanchezii | reverse complement strand
TCCCACGTTTTGTTTCTTGTGTGGTATAATAGGCCATGGGGAAAAGTTCTGTTCTCTTTTAGTGCAAGCTAATGGGGTGCTTGTTCCTCGCAAATTTGGTCCCCATTTGCGTGATGGTAATCGACGTCTGCAAAGTTTTCTTAGTTCAAAGTGGCTGCAAGATGAACCAGGTTTCGTGGAAGGCATTGGTGAAGGGATGACTGGAGAGGGTGCCGGTTGCATTGGTAAGGGAAGGCCCAGATTTCGTGGAGTCACTCCACTATTTACGCGGGATTCGGGTAGAGATAAAGGAGTGATGGAAGGCGATTCTAGTGGCACAGTGAATGTGGAGGGAGAGATGCGGCCCGCAATAATTACTATTAATGATCCCAAGAGGAGACGAGTTGGGACGGATGGTAATGAGGAGGGTGGTAGCCCAATGAGTGATGATGGAAGTACTGCAGGTGTTAATCAACAAAGCAGCGGACCCAATGCTTCAAAAAAGGGGGGAAGGCGGGAGCTGGTGGTCAGCCCCACCGACAGATATGAGTTGCTTAAGCTGGAATTGCCGTGGGCTTGGAAATGTTAAAGCTGTTCAAAACTGACAACAGCTTATTCAGGAGAAACGGCCAAATTTTATTTTTTTAGTTGAAACTCTTTGTTATTTTTCTAAGATTAATGAAATAAAGACTCTTTTGAATTATGATGGTTTCTTTTCTGTAGACTGTGTTGGTCATAACAATGCACCCTCGAACAGTGCACTCACCAGTACATGATTTGCTCCTCTTTACTTAGTCAAACTCTGTTAATTGTAGATATTTACCTGTTGTAAATTCTCTCTAATCTTTAGGAGTAGTTACTGAAATCTCTCTCGTGATTATTGTTTTTGTATGTAAGCAGTTACTGAAATCTCTCTCGTGATTATTGTTTTTGTAATGAGTTTAAATACTCATGATTCAATCAATAATAGATAAGCTTTTACAATCTTTTATGGTATCAAAGCCTTAATCCCCTCTCACGAGTTTTTTTTTCTTCTCTCCGATGGCACCATTCACACCTGTCCTCAACTCCGACAGCGTCATAGCCACTGCCATCGTGCAGTTCAATCCGGCAACCCAATTACCCATCAAACTGACGGGTTCCTCCAACTTTGCTACGTGGAAAGCACAGGTATCCATGCTTATGAACGGCCATGACCTCTATGGTCACCTTGACGGCACCTCCTCTGCGCCGGCCACAACCGTCACTCAAAACAACATTCCGGTTCCCAATCCGGCCTTTAACACCTGGTTCCGACAGGACCAGCTGATCCAGAACGCCCTAATGGCTTCAGTTGACCCTACCTTGGCTTCCTCAGTCGCCAATGCTTCCTCAGCTCACACTGCCTGGCGAACTCTACACACTGCCTTTGCCAATAAATCCCAAACCCGGATTTTTAGCTTGCGTGATCACCTTGCTCGACTGACCAAGGATAATCAAACTGTGGCTGCCTATCTACAAGATATACGATCAGTCGCTGATGAGCTTGCTACTGCAGGTGCCCCGATCAGCAATGATGAGTTGATAGTCAAGATTCTAAGCGGTCTCGGTTCCGAGTTTTGCGAAATCTCTGCTGCTATCCGGTCTCGTGACACTCAAATAACATATGAGGAGTTGTATGAGAAACTAGTCGACCACGAACTGTTTCTTAAGCATGAAGACAGTCGAAAACCGCAGATCAGCCACATCACTACTGCTGTTGCACAAAAACAGCAACCTAATTCTGGTCGACAAGGAGCACCGAACAGCTATCAGCGTAGACCTCAATATGCTTCAAACTGGCGAAACAACAATAATCGTCAGCTTCGGAACTATCAACCTCAGCAACAAGATTCGGATGGCACTATCTATTGCCAATTATGCGAAAAGCCGGGTCATACGGCTCGCGTATGTCGATCGATGTCTCATGATCACATACGTGCTCGTGCACACTTTGCAGGCTACATGCCTCGCCAAAATGATCCATGGATTATCGACTCCGGGGCAACACATCACATGGTCTCCGATCCGCAGCATCTAACAACCATTCACGATTACAATGGTCCGGAAGAGATCACTATGGGTAATGGCCACACTATCCCAATTACCCACACCGGTAACAAACAATTACACCTCTACTCTCACAATTTCAGCTTGAACAATACCCTATGCTCCCCTTCCATTGCTTATAATCTTGTTTCTGTTTCGCAATTTTGCCATGACAATAAAACATCTATTGAGTTTTTTCCATCTTCTTATCTTGTTAAGGACTTGACGACGGGGGCGCCACTGGTTCAAGGGCAAAGTAGAGGGCATTTATATCAATGGCCGCCGAATAAAGTGTTTGACAAACCTATGTGCAATGCGGCGGAATCCAAAATCATGTGGCATCGGCGTTTGGGACATCCAAATGACCGAGTTTTAAATAACACATTGCACAAGCTTTCCATTCCTTTAAAAAACTTTACTTTCGTTTGTAACTCTTGCAATTCTAATAAAATGCACAGGCTTCGCTTTTCAAAATCAACATTGCATAGCACAGCTCCTTTGCAACTCCTTTACAGTGATCCATTGACAAAAAACGATATTATGTTTTATTTGTTGATGAATTCTCGAAATACATGTGGTTTTTTACATTGCAAAACAAAAATGAAGTTTTTGCAGTTTTCACAGCACTGCATCCCATGCTTGAAAGATGTTTTCAAACAAAAATAACATCACTTTATACTGATGGCGGAGGTGAATTTCAAGGTCTTGACACATACCTAAAAACTAATGGCATTGAACATCTCTTATCCCCTCCCTACACACCACAACGTGTTGCTCTTGTCGAACGTCGACATCGGCACATAGTTGAGTCAGCCAAGTCGTCGATGCATCACGCATCTATGCCTACCCTCTTTTGGAGTTTTGCATGCTCTCATACGGTATATCTCATTAACCGGTTGTCCACTCCAAATCTTGGCCACAACAGCCCCTATGATCTTCTATTTCGCACACCACCAAATTTAGAGTCGATTAAAACGTTTGGCTGTCTTTGTTACCCATGGCTGAAACCATACAATAAACACAAACTTCAACCAAAATCCACTCCATGTGTCTACCTTGGATTCTCGACTAAATATCATGCCCATCAATGTTATGATCCCATCACCTCCAAAATTTATGTGTCACGTGATGTCATTTTCTATGAAGAAGAGTTTCCCTATTCTAAAATGTTTTCTCATATTAAACACCCCTCTTCGTCGCTTGCTTGGGAAATAGTGCAGGATGATGCTCATAATAAGATTACTTTACAAATGCCACATTGTTTTGATTTACCAGAGACTTTGCGAGTGGAGCAGCCCTCTACTACCCAACCAGTGATGCCCATCGACTCAGGTATTGCCTCTACTTCTATGCTTCCTTCTACTTTATCTAATAATACCCATGATCCTCAACACTCATCCATCCGAGTGTACCATAGACGATCCCACTCTGCCAATGCCATTATAACTGACACTCATGTGCCATCTCAACCAACAGACCAACCCCAACCCACCGAAAATCCACCCACTCGCCACCCCATGGTCACTAGATCGCGAACCAACAGCCTTAAACCTCGACAATTTACTGCCACTGCAACCCTATCACCTACCTACATACCGAGAACACCTAAACAAGCCCAAAATCATATCCATTGGAAATAAGCAATGCAAGCTGAATATGACGCCCTTATCCGCAACGAAACCTGGCAACTTATCCCATCTGATCCTTCCAAGAACACTGTAGGATGTAAGTGGTTGTTTCGCATTAAATATAGACCTGACGGTTCAATTGACAGGTACAAGGCACGGTTAGTTGCTAAAGGATATACTCAAAGACCCAGGATTGATTTTCATTCCACTTTTAGCCCGGTGGTCAAACCAGTCACTATCCGACTTGTGCTCACAATTGCTACTCAAAATTCTTGGCCCATACATCAATTAGATGTAAATAATGCTTTTTTGCAGGGGCATCTCGAGGAGGAAGTCTATATGCAACAACCACCTGGATTTGTGAATGACCAGCATCCGACTCATGTTTGTCGATTGCAAAAAGCCATCTATGGGCTTAAACAAGCACCCAGGGCGTGGTACGTTGAGCTCAAAACCTATCTACTTTATCTTGGGTTTGTTGCTGCAAAATCCGACTCTTCACTGTTCACTCTTCACAAATCAACATTCACTGCCTATGTACTTGTTTATGTGGATGATATCCTTGTGACCGGCAACCATTCTGATGGTATTAGACGTGTGATTGCTGCACTCTCCAAGCGTTTTTCATTGAAGGATCTTGGTCGATTGCATTACTTTCTTGGGGTAGAGGTATCGTATGCAACTGATGGCTTATTTCTCTCCCAAAGCAAGTATATTTTAGATCTTCTTGAAGACATGAAAATGGCTGATTGCAAAGGTGTTCCAACTCCAATGGTCTCAACAGTTGATTTCTCTCACACCGCAGCTCAGTCCGATACTGATGCTCAACTCTATCGTCGGATCATTGGCAAATTACACTATCTCGCATTCACTCGGCCTGATATTGGCTTCGCAGTTAACAAACTTTCGCAATTCATGCATGCCCCGACTGATCAGCACTGGCGAGCTGTGAAGCGAGTGCTTAGGTATCTTCAACAGACTGCTAATCTAGGCCTGAGCATTGTCCGTGAGCAGCAGCAGTCCCTCCTAACCTATGCTGATTCTGATTGGGCAGGCGACCCTAATGATCGGACTTCTACTACAGGTTTTATCATATATCTGGGTCGAACACCAATCTCTTGGTCGTCTAAGAAGCAACGCTCCGTCTCTCGGTCATCTACAGAGGCTGAATATCGTGCCGTAGCTGCTGCTGTTTCAGAGACCACCTGGATTCAGAATCTTCTTTCCGAGCTCAAATTCTCTCTTCCTCGAGTTCCAACAGTGCTTTGTGACAACATCAGCACTACATACATTTGCGCAAACCCTGTTTTTCACAGCCGAATGAAGCACGTAGCGATTGATTTTCACAAAATGGCAGCTTATGTGTTCAACATCTCAACACTGCGGATCAAGTCGCGGATATTCTCACCAAACCATTACCACGAGCTGCGTTTCAACGTAACTTGTTGAAGCTGGGTATTGGTGATCATACGCTCGACTTGCGGGGGCGTAACAATGCACCCTCGAACAGTGCACTCACCAGTACATGATTTGCTCCTCTTTACTTAGTCAAACTCTGTTAATTGTAGATATTTACCTGTTGTAAATTCTCTCTAATCTTTAGGAGTAGTTACTGAAATCTCTCTCGTGATTATTGTTTTTGTATGTAAGCAGTTACTGAAATCTCTCTCGTGATTATTGTTTTTGTAATGAGTTTAAATACTCATGATTCAATCAATAATAGATAAGCTTTTACAATCTTTTAGGTCATAGTGGTGGTCTCGCATTATTTTGGAAAGGAGTTGATTTTGTTCAGCTTCTAGATTCTTCACCGAGATTTATTGATGTTGAAGTACGTTTGATGGGGTTGAATCCTTGGAGATTAACTAGTTTTTATGGTGAACTTGAGAGGAGTTGTAGGTATGTTTCATGGGATATCCTGAAGCACTTGGCATCACGTTATACTCTCCCATGGGTTTGCATGGGAGACTTTAATGACATATTGGGCGCTCATGAGAAGGTGGGGGGTCAAGCACAACCGAATTCTCTTATCAAGGGTTTTAGAGACGCAGTCTCTAAGACTGGTTTGATGGAGCTGCGGGGTGATGGATATCCATTCACTTGGGATAACGGGAGAGAGGGAGGTGATCATGTGGAAGCTACACTTGATAGATGTTTGATTAATGGGGACTGGAAACGAAATTTTAGTCAAGCCAAGGCTTCAGTGCTTAATATATCGACTTCGGATCATTTACCAATTTTTTTGCAGTTACGAGTTTTTGTTCCGCAAAACCAAGTGCACTTGTTTCGCTTTGAAAACTGTTGGAGTAAAGAGGCTTAGTGTTGTCTACTGGTTGAGGAGTGTTGGAATGATACGAATTGTGCTGATCTTGTTTCAAGATTGTCGCATTGTAGGAAAGCTTTAGCGAAATGGGGTTATGTTTTCAAACGTAAATTTCAAGCAGAAATTGATAGCTGCAGGCAGAGGATGTCGTATTTGAGGGGTAGGAGGCATAGTGCTAATAGGAGGGAGTTTTTACTGGCTAAAGAAAGGTATAGTTTACTACTTAATCAACAGGAGTTATATTGGAGGCAGAGGGCGAAAGTCGAATGGCTACGAGATGGTAATAGGAATATGAAATTTTTTCATGCTCGGGCATCAGAGAGGAAGAGGAGGAATAGTCTGGAGAAGCTGAAGGATAGTTCCGGGGTTTGGCGTGAGTGGGACTCTGGCCTATCCAACGTGATTACTGATTATTTTGAGCAGCTTTACACTTCACATTATTGTGATTCGCAGGCGGTGTTGAATTATGTTCCTCGGTTGGTTTCAGATGAGGTAAATGTTGCTTTGATAAACCCTTTCACTGCTGAGGAAGTGAAGTGTGCTGTTTTCAGAATGGGTGTGGATAAATCGCCGGGAGTTGATGGGTTGAATCCTGGGTTCTTTCAGAGGTTCTGGGGGGTGATAGGGGGGGCAGTTTCAGAGTTTTGTATATCGTGTATTGCGAGAAGGAAGTTCCCGTAGCATCTTAACGAGACTCTTTTAGTTTTGATTCCAAAGAAGTCGACTCCGAAGACCATGACGGATATGAGACCCATTGCTTTATGTCAGATTCTTTACAAAATTATCTCGAAGATGTTAACTAATAGATTGAAACCTTTGTTGGCGACTATTATTTCTCCGCAGCAAAGTGCATTTGTGGCTGGGAGACAGATCCAGGATAATTCTATCATTGCTTATGAGGTTATTCATTCTCTCCGCAGTAAGAAGGTGGGTAAGACGGGTATGGCGGCCTTGAAGATCGACATTAGTAAAGCCTATGATAGGCTAGAGTGGAACTTTCTGAAGGTTGTCATGTTGAAGATGGGCTTTTGTACTGATTGGGTGGATTTAATACAAGTTTGTATTTCTACGGTTAGTTATAAGGTTTTGCAGCAAGGTAAGCTCCTTGGGCCGATTCAGCCGTCCAGGGGATTACGTCAAGGAGATCCCTTGAGTCCATATCTGTTTATTATGTGTGCAGAGGTGTTGTCTCGACTTATTCAGTCCAGGGTGGATGCAGACGAGCTTCATGGATGTTGTGTGAGAAGAGGGGCCCCGGAGATTAGCCATCTTTTTTTGGCCGATGATAGCGTTTTATTCTTCAAGGCTACAGAGAGGGAAGCGGGGGTGGTGAAGCATGTGCTTCACGATTATGAGAAGGCTTCAGGACAAGCAGTGAACTTCTCAAAATCCCTCATCTGTTATAGTCCTAACACTTCGCAGTTGGTGAGGGTTGCGATTTGTGGTATACTCCAGGTCACTGAACATGATAGTCTTGGAGACTACTTGGGGTTGCCGACAGCAATGGGTCGCAATAAGAAGGAGGTCTTTCACTTTGTTAAAGACAAGTTGTGGATGCGCTTGAACTCATGGAAGAACAAGCTACTTTCAAAGGTGGGAAAGGAAATTTTAATTAAAACAGTGCTTCAGGCGATTCCTAATTTTGTGATGTCATTGTTCCTGCTGCCGAAAGGGATTTGTGAGGATTTGGAGAAGTTGTTTGCGGATTTCTGGTGGGGGAGGAATGGACGGGGGTCTCCAAATTTACATTGGATGACTTGGTCACGATTATGCAAGCATAAAACTCATGGGGGTCTTCAGTTCAAGCATATTCGAGAATTTAATTTAGCTATATTAGGACGGATTGGTTGGCGTTTGATTAAATATCTCAATTCGCTTATGGCTCAGGTTCTTAAGGCAAGATATTTTGCGCACTCGAGTTTTATGGAGGCTGATATAGGTGTTAATCCTAGTTATGTGTGGCGGAGCATTTGGGAGAGTAAGCAAGTTTTGAAGAAGGGGATGTGTTGGCGGGTTGGCTCGGGTGAGAAGATTTCTATTTGGTGGGATGCGTGGATCCCAAACCCGGCGCATTCTGGTGTTTCCACTGTCTTTTCTCTAGATAAACAAGTTTTCAAGGTGAGTGATTTTTTTTTTTGAAAAAAGGTGAGTGATTTAATAAAGGAGGGCAGATGAGATCGAGATTTGATTGAAACCACTTTTAATGAGAGGGATTCTTCTCAGATAATGTATATTCCATTAAGCAATTGTGCGGAGGATGCCCTATTTTGGATGTTAGATAAGAAGGGGATATTTACAGTTAGGTCTGCCTATCGTGCGTTGTTAAATCAAGTGGAAGAGCCTGACTATCAAGTTTTGCGTATGTGGCGTAAATTCTGGAAGCTACCATTACTGTCACAGGTGAGAAATTTTGTATGGCGAGCTGCCAACAATATATTGTCGACAAGAGTGTCGTTGCGGCAAAGACGAGTACCAGTCCCATCCATCTGTCCTCTCTGCAATCTGGAGGAGGAATCGACTTTGCATTTGCTAGTAAATTGCCATTATGGTCAACAGGTATGGAGTTCTTTTATCTTTGAGTGGTACAGACCTCTTGTTGCGTACTTTGTTAATTGGTTGAGAGCGGTTGCATTGTTGTTTAACGATAAAGACGTTAGTTTGATGTTGGGTATCTACTGGAAAATTTGGAATACTCGAAATAACTTGGTTTAGTCGAATAAGTACAAGTCGCTAGTAGCAATATGGTTCACTGCGCAACGCATGATAATAGTTTGGCAAAATTCCCAAGCGACTAAGCCACAGCCTCAGTAGCCAACTAGAGCCAGGAAATGGCAAAAGCCGTTGGCAGATTGGGTAAAGGTGAATGTGGATGCAGCAACCCATGATAACGGTTCAGATATGGGGTTTGCTTTGGTGGCTCGTGATAATCATGGTAGTTTCTTAGCTGCTAAAACTGGAAGGATTAGAGGTCTGTTTTCGCCAAGCATGGCAGAGGCCTTGGCCATCAAGGAGGCGCTAAGCCGGATACAGGAGAAGGGATGACAGAATGTGATATGTGAGAGTGACAGTCTTGCAGTGGTTCGAGAAATTGTGGGGAGTGACAGTTTAGATTTTACTTCCTTTGGCGCTGTAGTGGATGACATTAGAATGTTAATGACTCAATTTCAGAATAACTGTAGGGTTGTTACAATGCCTAGGCAAGTTAATATGATTGCCCATGAACTAGCTCAAGCTATTAGAGTTGATGGTTTTGTTGGTGAGTGGTTTCATAATCCACCCAATATTGTTAGGGTGTTAGGGATGTTTTACTAGCTGATTCTATTTAATAAAATAACCCTATTGTGTTTCAAAAGAAAAATACGTACAGCCTAATATTGAACCAACGGCCTTTCTAGTGCATAAATAAAAACATCAATGAAGATATTATGCAGTTACATTATCAGAAATTTTATTTCATGAATTTATAAGGTAAAGCCTAAAATAAACCGATGAGAATGTTTAATTTTTAAACATTATTCTAGGTAGGTAAGGCAATCAAAATTATTGGAAGAAAAGTAGAAAGAGCACAAGGAATGATGACATGAAAGTATTACGTGTAGGAAAGTGAGGTGGAAATCAATGATACATGATGGTCACGAGCATAAAAAAGGTATGCCTATTTTCTAAGTTCCGATTCACATTACCAGTCTTTTTTAACCTTAAGGCAGTCCCTAGAGTACGTTCCGTATCTTATTTGACCTCCCCATTTCCAGGTGGGTGCTGCCTGATTTTTACTTTCCACGCTAAAGTTCAATCAATTATAGATTGTATCTAGTGTGAACAAGCAGATCTTGCTTCACAACCACCATCCACCTCTTTCCCGTTGATGCTATTATTATTATTATTATTATTTGGTAAAGAACGAATATTCAAATTTTTAAATTTTGATTTTAAATACAATAAAGTTTTATATCAAATTCATAAATCTTGAATTTAATTCAAAACGAATTAATTATTTGTACCTGTTTAGTAAAATATGTGTACGAATTTATTAAAAACACCATAAAATGGTGGGATGAGTAGGACCACCGGCAAATCAGCGCGCATGACGGCAAAGGGTAGGACTAGACGACAGAAGGAAGAAGAGAGGATTTTCCACTAAAAATTTTGAAGTTTCTAGGAGACTTAGCTTCTGCGTGGATACAAATGAACCGTAAGACCTGCCACCATTGAAAGAGGCCATCGCATGATGTTTCGTCCACTTCACGTGCTCCATTGACCTGAGCCACCGGCTTGCAATTACTTTGACCTTTTGTTGATCTATGATTTCTTAAGTTGAAAATTGCCTTTGTAAATAGATTTGGACCACTTACACCTCTTGCTGAGCCCGAGCACCAACATCTTAAGTTGGTGAGCGATAAGGCTGAAAAGAGAGAGATTGTGATCAGAAGAGCGAAATTAGGAAACAAATACGAGGGAGAATGCATATGTTTATGCTAAAACGTAGGGGGACGAGAACGAAACATCAAATCCTTGCACTTCATAAAGGGACAACAAGTTCTACCATCGTCGTACTATTAATATAAATATTCAGATAAAAGATAAACAATGACTGGAAGAGAAAGCGACCTTTTATTAAATTATCATAAATATTCAGATAAACGACAAACAATGACTGGAAGAGAAAGCGACCTTTTATTAAATGATCACTTCTTTCAATTCTTTATATATATATATATATATAGGATAATGACTTAACTTTCTTTCCAAACCAAAACGATTTGAGTTTGACACTATTATTCTTAATAAAGAGTGTATATATATATTTTTGATACAAAGGGAAATCAAAAACCAAAAAACAAACTAAGTTCTTGTGCCTGAAAACTGAATGATTTGGAGCACTTTACTTTAAATGTCATGCATGGGTCGTATTTTATGTCCCCATCCACGAACCTCGTGTTTTGACCTCCACTCCACCCCAGTAAAGCAACAATCCAAAAGATAGCCCTGGTGCGCGGTTGGAATTTCTAGGAGAGTGGAGTGATTGATATCCTTCAGAGTTCAGACATCCTTTTCAGGTCTTCTTTTCTCGACAGTCCCGGTTTTCTTCTCTGGTTTAAATTTTCCACTAACTCAAAGTCGAAATCGATGAGAATAAGTTTCATGGACTAGTGAGGAAATAAGATGGGTCAAAAACGTCAGGACATAGAAAATTTTGCCCCACTTTAACATGCGAGCTTTGCACCATTTGGTTTTGACGTGCGACATAAGCGCGTTAGGTTTTAAACTTCTGCGTCTTGCAAAACAAACGAAGAATCACGAAGGTATCAGGAATAGTGGGCCATCTAGCATCCATTAATGATATACTATGAGTGTGTGTTCAGAATTCTATCACTTATCTTATACCGTGATCTGTTTCTTTTATTAGTTTATCTGAAATTAGAATATTACGTAGTTTTCAACCAACATACATGGTATAAACTAAAACACCAAAATTAATAATCTGGTTGAAGGTAATTTGTAATGTGGAAGGATATGCTCATGATAATGCGATAGCATAGCACAAATCCACGTAGCGAATTTTTTACTTTTCAAATTGTTTGAGCATATTTTTTTTGTTATGAACATCACCCATAAAAAATACTCCCCAAGAGACTTTAATCTTTAACACGTGTGTTGGTTCACCTGTTGCAATAAATAATAAATAAAATGGAGATTCTTTAAAAATAGAATAGACAAAGAATGTAACAAAATCTATATTATTTAGTTTAATTTATTTTTAATAATTTTTAACGATAATATAATGTCAATTTTTGATTTAAAAATATAAATCTAAAATAAAAAATCAAAAATCAAAAATCAAAAATCAAAATATCTACTTTTTCCCAAAAGAGAACTTAGTCACCTTCCCGTCCTGGAGGGAGAAGGGGACGACGACGGTGAAGAGAGATTTTCTTCTTAACACTTGATTGTTCTTAAATGTGGTAGGTTTGAATACATGGATAAGATTTCTTCAAGATTTTTGGGTGGGTGAGAGTGTAATTAGGAAATTGAGTGGTAGGAGGGCCTGGATGTCATAAGAGTGAAGGACATATAATCTCATCTCTCAGCCGTTGCTCCTAAAATGTCAACTGCAGAAAGATACGAGACTATAATTTGGCGGGTTTACTTTTACAAATCAAAATATCTCTCTCCAGTAAAACCACCTTAATAAACGAATATATTATAAATTAATAATTTTAATTAAATAATAATTTTTTTGTCCGATTCAGTGTAATGGGATAAAATAATAATTTTATTAAATGTATAAAATAATATTTTTTAAAAAATTCCTTAAAGCCATTAAAAATATAAAATAATAATTCATTAAATAAGTATAAAAATTATATATATAATTGATAAAATAAAGTACTTCCTAAATAATTTTTATTTCAAATTTTATGTTTTCCTAAAATATGTATCTATAATTAATTGATTCTTCTTTTCATACGAACTGAATTTAATTTCATTTTTTACTTTTTTGAGGACATAAACTATATTCGGCACATTCTTCTCATTTTGTGTACTTGAAACAATTCACAACATTTCATATTCTAACACTTTATATTCTAATGTACCTACATGCACTCTATTTTGAATCACACTAATCTAAGATTAATAAACTTATTTTTGACAAGATTAATAAACTTAGATACAATACATCATCGTTAATTAATTTTTTATTTATTTTCTTTTCTTAGTTACGGAAAAAATTAATTGTTTAATTTGACAAATATAATGTACAAAATAAAAATT
>JAOTAX010000005.1:37407860-37419041 GCA_025629825.1 Erythroxylum guanchezii | reverse complement strand
TTCACCAACTTTCACAAGTACGATATTCTTACCAACCAATAGAATATCTGGTATAAACAAAATTCAAATTCGCGAAATTCACAAAAATCACAACTCAATCCAATTATACCCGGAATTATTCATGAATGCATGTACAATTATTTTCATGTACAGATAAATTCACTATTCACATATAAGTGTATGGCATATTATGCATGAACATGGAAGGGCATCTCTAACTCTCATTAATCACTCACATTTACTAATCTAATCCTCCCATAAGTGATGAGATGTTACACCAAGGGGAGGTAATTACATTGTTAATCTTCACCAATTCCTCCCATAGCAATTACCTTTGAAAGATATAATTTGCTGCATAAATTGTTGTAACAGTTATGTATCTATTTGAATCTTTGAGTACCAATTCACAACTTATCATTGGGTTTGTAGTAGACTAGTTTGCTATTTTTATCTTCTGAGTATTATCACCTTTATAACTCTGCCTCCTGTATGCTTGTCATGATTAAAGATAACTTTCCAGTTTTTCCCAAAAACTGTAGAAAATTCTCCATCTGGTCCTTTTTTTATTTTGGTTTCAAGTAAACCAATAAAATCAGCCTTTTTTTTTCTTAGAACAACTCTTTAACTTCTAATTGTTTATTTAGGCTGTTGAGCCCTCTAACATTCCACACTACCAACTTCATATCAACTACTTTTTACCTGACTTCCTCCTCCTTGACTTCCTATTTGTTCCAACAACATTTTTGGTAAGCATTTCCAATAAGGTCTATTCTTTCTCTATTGAGGGAGTGTTGTCAGCTGCATCTTGATCTTTCTCTAGCCTGTTTTCCACTTGCTTAATCCCACAAGTCTCTCCTTGTACATCTAATGGGGGTACTGTCATCTTCATTTTGATCTTACTCTACCTCATTCACCATCTGCTTTGCCTTGTCAGGAGTTCTATGTTCATTGCTTTCTTGTCCTTGCCTTGTATTTGTCTCCTCTTCCACTGAATTTACTTTTTCTTTCTCTCAACATCTTCTCCTCTATTCTTATTTTCTTCTTAGTTCTCTTTCCTCCTCCAGATCATTCTCTCCTCCTCGTTCTTCAATTTCCACATATATGAAATTCTCAAATGATCTTCCTCTATTTCCCTATTCTCCTTTAACTTCATAATCTTCAAAGAGCCAGGAAGTTTTTTGGAAATGTCCACAACAATGCATACTCTAGCAAATCCTATCCTTTTCATCATTGTAATGTTTTCATCCATTCCTAAGAGTTTTCCTATTTTGCTTTCAATATAGCTCATTCCTTTTGTAGACCAATATTCCAATGGAACTTTATGGAAATTAAACCATAGTGGGATTGTTTCCAGTCTTCTTTTATCAATAGTCACCCCCAAATGCCATTTCTTCAGCAAAATTGGATGTCCTATGACAAGCCAAGGTCTTGTTGCTAGCACCCTCTGAGCATTTTCATCCAAGTTAAACTTAAACACAAAAAATTCATCTTTATTCACCATAATGTTAACCAAACCCATGTTTCTCCACACAGAATTTGCCCATTTATTAACTACAGGAAATGCTAGTCTTTTTTTAAGAAAAAAGCCTACCAAAGACGAGCTCCATTTCCTAGCTCCAAGTTGGAGCACCTTTAGTTTTGAATTGGCTCCTCACTAGCTGTCTCCATAAATCTTAACTTCCTTAATGTTCCAAAGTCACCAATAATAGAGCTCCAAGTGGTTCTCCCTTACACTAGTTCCTTTGGAGAGTCAGAACCCCTCAAGGATGGGAACTCTGTAGTGTTTTGGAGAGAGGGGGATGGGGTTGGCTTGCATTTGTATTGTTTTCTGAGGTAATTTTAGGTTGTCGAGTGGTGGGTGATACCATTTTCAGGGTTTATGGCACGCTGTTTGAAAGGGGTGAGGAGGGTGGGGAAAGGAAGGATGTTATTAGTTTATTATACATCACAACCAGTAGATTTGATTTGATGTACATGATAAGTCTACTTTTAAGATTTATGAATGAACCCAGTGAAATTTACATAGGGACAACCAAGAGAGTCCTAAGATAGCTATGGGGAACTTCAAATTATAGAGTAGTTCTCTAACCATGTTTAAGGCCAAAACTAGTCAGTTATTTTGATGGTGACTAGGAATTTCTATTGATGATATGAAAAGTACCTCTGGCTATACTTTTGCACTTAGTTTTAGAGTATTCTCGTGGATCTTTAAGAAACAAGAAGTTGTTGCTTAATCAACTACTGAAGTTGAATACGTTGTAGCTTTTACAACAATTAATCAAGCCATATGGCTAAGAAAAATACTTGATATAGAGTACAACTCTGAAGTTCTAATAGATAATAAGTTAACTATCATAATAACAAAAAATCCAGTTTGTCACAGTAAAACAAAACACATGAAGATAATGTTTCTTACAATAAGAGACGCCAAACAAGAGAAGGAAGTTAAGTTGGTTAATGTCCCATAAAATTTCAATTAGATGACATATTTACCAAGGTTTTTTCAAAAGCAAGGTTCGAGTGTTTGAGGCTGAAGCTTAGTTTGACTAGCAGAAGTCCCAAGGATGAGTGTTAAAAGATGAGATATTTTGCTAAATTAAAGTCTAGCCAAAGTAACTCCAAAAATAAATTTAATAACCTAAAAATACTATAAGTTATAGGTTTTAGTTTTAATTCTGCATTTGATGAGGAGTTTCATTCAGTTTATGACATTCCTTCAGTATAAAAGGCCATCCCTTCTATGGCAAATGTTAACTAAAATGATCATATTTCAATACACATAAATCTCTTCTCTCTTCTGCTATTTTGCACTATTTCTTACCATCCTAAACTAAACACAGCCTCAAATTTCCAACAAGAATTGTGGTGATTGGATTATTCCAATTCTCATTTGGTCTAGATGAACATGTTATCATCGTAATAATGGAGAAGCAAAACGAGAGCAAATAGTTCTATATCGGGTGTGATGATACTGAATTCTTTTTAGTAAATTTCAATGCATATAACCACCTTCCTTAGTCCCCATAAAATGGTATTCATATAAGAAAGATGGAAGGAAAATGAAACATAACACAAAACCTGAAAGACTTTGTTTCATTTTTTTCAATCCAATAACCCAAAAAAGAGAAAAAGAAGACTTTTAATATACGCTTAATAAGTAAGATGTAGTAAAGGAAACCAAAACCATGCACTTGTATACTTTTGTACAAAAATATGAGTATTCTTTTCACTGATCCCTAGTCTCGGTTGCCAAGATTCTTCTCTCCAGCTACATCACAAAAAAATCATGGAGAAAACAAGATATTAGTCATTGCCCGAATATATATAAACTGTATGCTTTCGAAAACAACAAGAGATCTAACATTAGAACTTTAAATTGTACTAACATTTGAACTCTATTGCTAGAAGTTAACAATTCATGCTTATTAGAATTGTTTTGTGTGGGTCTTGATCCGTAGAAGATGTATGACATAGTAATGCTAAAATCTTGCACTAATTTTAAAAATATTATGTATTTTTTTTCTCCTTTACCTGAATTATGGTATCAAATTTGTTTCGCAGAAGACAATATTCACGTGTGATTACATTCAAGGCTTGCAGACACCTTCACGTCACATCGACAAAAATATTAGATTAACAAGAATAAGGAAAAAAAAACGAATGAAAAAGAATAGAACTTAAAAATTTTATATAAAAATTCTATTAAATTTAAAATTGATCAAACTTAACTTGCCCTTTTCATTTATTAAAATTTAAAATATTTTCTAATTTTATTTAATGAACACAATTTTATTAATTTTTCTTAATCCTTTTCATAAATAAGGAATACCTGGAAGCATGTAAAAATTTTGACTAAAAGAATAGTTTTTATTACTGAATATATTATTGACAGTTTGGAAAAAGTTTTTACATTTTATATCCAATTATTACTTTGGTATCAATTTGAACAAACCCTAATATTGAATTACTAATGAATAATTAATTCATAACATTATGCTTCGAAAAATTCACGCTAAAGTATATTGCTACAGCTCAAATAATGCCATTTCTGGAAATGATAGCAATCTATAACTCTAAAGGCCGGTTGACGCTTAAAACTTCTTCGAACAAAATAGCGAGTAAATAGTATATCGATATACTTAGATACTAAAATAAATGATTGGTTGAAGTTAAAGAGGAAGTGTCTTCATACCCATTTTTGTTTCTGTCATCTGAGGCCTGAAGAAGATCAGTACAAGCAAGTTTTAAGCGCTTTGCTCCAATGCTGGGAGTTAAAAGAAAACAAGAGTGCTGCTTAACTGGTAATAATGACTATCGTAAATGATGTGAAAGTTCAAATACACGCCGAAATTACTTCTAGATAAGATGACTAGCTAATCAAATGGTATAATAACTTGTTTATTGCAAATAAAACTATTTAGATTTTTAATTTTATATATTTGAATTGAATTTGAGTCATCTCGTGTCTTTTTTATAGCATGACCTACCATGTACAAGTACTATAAATCGGTATCTATCAAAAACTTTTTTCCTATTGCATTACAGCCTCAATAATAATATGTAGTAGAAAGCTTACAAATAAGCTCGAAATCTTAAATAATACGTCATAAATGATTGGTTGCTGCTAAACATTTGTGCAAAAATTGCATACCTGGAACTACTTCCCTTTAGCTGATGAACAAAAGAATCCAACTTGGCAAAATCCAGAGTCTGATGGCTCCTGAATTAGGAAGAGAAAGAATTAGAAGAACCACACACATTGAACATACTTTTAACAAAAAGATAACTCCATAATCAGTTTGAGTTACATATATTTGTTCAACTCTATTACGATCCTTTCAGCATCATTGCAGAAAGAGGTAATAACTTCTGTGATAAAGCATGGATTGCTTTCATCTTGCAAAGCTTGAACTTGAGCAAATTGACTATCCAACATTCCCTAAAAACACATCGAATCAATAGTAAACTTTATGGCATAGACAGCAAATTCTACCGGGAGGATACAGTTAATGGAAAAATAAAAACATGACAAACCAAGTTCACCATTCGTGCCTTCATATTTGTAAGCACCAAAAAGGGATGTTTCAGATATGTGTACCTCTTCAAGCATGGACCGTACGAAGTTGTTAAGCTGTGCTTTCAGAGCTGCTAAAGCCATTTTTAGGTTCACCCAGAGAGCTACAGGGAAGGAAGAGAGTAGAAGTTCCTTTATGGTAAAGAACGCAAGATCAGGATATGCTTATATACTGAATGTCGAGGGAAGCTTTATTATACAGTCAGGCAAATTCATTATTAGCATTTGAAATGGCTTTCGAACGAAAAGTGAGTTACATGAAAGTTGGAATTTTCGGAAATGAGTAATACTGAAACTGGATATAAAATTTTAACTTGTGAACAACAATCGTAATGGTTACAGAGGAGCATAGTAATTGTAAATAGAAGCTTATAGGTTTTCTCAAAACATATTATAGACTTAAAATTTGATTCCACAGGCTTCAAAATCATTTGCAAATTATGATACAAATCTATTAGAGATAAGCTCAAAATCCAAAAAATTGACCAGAATATTGAATTGAGACAGAGAGCGATGTCAAACAAATTCAAAACTGCTGCTTTTAGTCACAAACCAAAGCATGTGAGGGAAGACCAGTCGTCCATGAGAAAGTGGAAAGTAGTCATAATTCCGTCTCCCATGCTACAACCGACCAGGTTAGAAACTGGGACAACTGTGCATCCTGAACATTACAACAACGTTGATTTTCTGTTTCCTTCCTACCCACAAATCAATTCCAACTGCTGCATTGCCAGGAGACCTGCTCGAGCATCATCAACTGCGTGTATAGCCATTTGTCAGGAAACTGGGTCCTTAGGATTCAGCAGTTGTTTTTATGCCTACTGCAATGTCTCTGTATGACCATGTGATCGGCCAGGGATTAGAGTTCACCCTTTTTGACCTGTCCACATTCTAACTATATGGTTTACCAAGATAAGATATCTGAATCATCATCAGAAGTATAACTTCAGTGAAATCAGAAGCAGATAAGGCCATGTCACCCACAACTGAAACCTATAGATACTCATTACATTAAGACTGATTCTTTAGATATGCCACTTTTAAGAGGACCGAGACATACAAACAAACAGGGGATTTTAATAAAGATAGATAAAGTTATTGACTTGAAGGGGACCAATTTTATAGACTTTGTTTGTCTATTAAAAATAGAAACTACTTTTTGTTTGTCTATTAAAAGTAGAAACAACTAATCATTAAACTAACTCATGGGTGAAAAGTATACTTCCTGCTGAATGATTACTTAAGTACACAATATGAAAGTGAAATTCACCTTTAAACACACGGATTTTAGTTCTATGCCTTACCACGTGATGAAGTAAATAGTAACTCCAACTTAGTGTCTAATTCAACAAATTTCTTATTTTGATGAATCTTTTTATAAGGAGAGAATCTGCAATTACATTGAATAAATATTTAAATATAGATAATAATTTATAAATTATTTATTGTTTAATAATTTAAAATTAAAATTAATAAGAGACAGAAACCTCAAAAATCTTTAGAGAAGTTTGCACAACTTTCACTTTATTCTTACATCTAAATATTATGTTAAACTAAGGAAGGTTATTATTCAAGTTTTGATGATAATAAAATATAAATATTATTTATGAGTTTGTTTTTATGAAAGAAATATGAATGCAATAATAGTCGTGTATAAATCAAGGCACATCTCTTAAAAACATTAGAGAAAAGTAAAAATTAAAGTCATTCAAATGAAGAACAAAATTAAGACCAAGATAGAACAATGTACAATAAAGTTGTAAATAAATATATTATATTTATTGCACTTCGTATTTAGCCACTTTGATACTTTAGAGGCTCGTCATACACAAAGACATCATCATTTTAACTAATAAAATGAGTATTTTCAATCATCAAGAGGAATTAAGGTTTTGATATTAAAGAAAACCCTTTTGGTCCTTGAAACATTCTTTAGAGAATATTTCAAGAAGTGTTTAAGTTAATTTTGTATTAAAAAATTTGGAGTTTGAGCATTTGAAGAAGTTGAAACCAATTAATTTTGGGTGTATTAGTCGACCTATCTAGGTTAGTGAATAGGATATCGAAAGAAAAACAAGATATTGCAAAATAGAGTTATTAAAAAAAATAGGATATCACAAAATTTGGTTACAACAATAATAAATTAATGTAATCTCCTAAAATTTTTGGGCAAAAGATGTAGCATTCTCATGCTATATATCCAATAGAATCTATATAAGGCCAAATATGGATAGAATTCCTTTTGAGTTTTGGCGTGAAAACAAGCCAAAGATTAGTTATTTTAAAGTGTTTGGTTGTAAATATTACACTACAAGAATGCTTAGATTTATTGACGGACAAAATTGTCGAGAAATCCTAATATTTCGTCGGTATTCATATTTACCGATGGAATATAACAACTGGCAAATTCGTCGTTAATTTGGGCGTAGGTAATTTTAACGACGGAATATCAAATGGTTTTTCATCGGTAAAAAGACGTAAATATACTGACGGATTAACAGAATCGGCCACTAAATAAAACAGACAACTTACTGACGGTAGACAAATTTTCATCGGTAAGATGTGAACATGTTTGCCGACGGTGTCCTAATTTCGTCGGTAATATGTTAACATGTTTTCCGACGATGTCCTTATTTCGTCGGTAATAAGTTAACATGTTTTCCGACGATTTTCTAAAATCTGTCGATAATTGGTAGTTAGAATTTTTTTTAAAATCCTGACATTAAAATTTGTTTAATGATCTTATAATTTAAACAGTTGTCAATTATCTGTGCATATTAATTTAATTTGTGTATATATTAAATTTGTTGAAATAGAAATTAATTGGTAATATAAATTCCAAAATTTGTTAAGTGATAATAAAAACATTGAAGTTTACATAACATATCTTTGTAATTCAAAGCAAATGACTACAATAATCCTAATGTCCTGGTGCTGGAGGGTGCTCAGAGGTGTTACCTTTCCCTTTGAGCTGCTCCAGCTCCTGTTTCAGTTGAGTCATCTGCTTCATTTGCTCTTGCAAATGAGCCATCTGGTCCATCTTCTCTTGCATGTGAGTCATCTTCTCCATTACCATATCTAATGTGGCCCGAAGCTCGGTGACTTTCGGTGATTGTGCTTGTTTGGTAGATGTTGCTATACTGGATATGGAGAATTGTGAATAACAAATATTCGCAAATGAACCTAGCCCGAATATTCGTCCATGACGGTCCCTGCCACCAACAACATCAAAATACGTCTGAGTCTCATCAACAGGTTGTTCCTCCCAAGACTGGCGCTGAATGGCTTGTTGTATTTGGTCCTATTACAAACCAATGTTTACGTTAGTAAGAGCTTATTCATAATTGTAAAACTAAATGATTATAAAAGAAATAATAATAAGGCAATAAGTTCACATACATTAAGTTCTTTACATCGGCTGTTGACGAATGTCACACCGTCATGCTTCTTGGTGTGAGTATGCAAAAACAATTGAGTAGGTGTAGGAGGAAGACCCAAAGATTTTTCCTGCATATTTAACCTAAATGTTTAGATGTGAACTATATTTAATAAAAATTTCGACAGAGTTTTCCCTAATTTTATAATATGCCCCCTTGTTGAACAAATAAAAACTTAACACAATCATATATGACACTAGACATTTATACCAATACCATTATCTATAATACAACAAAGTTGAACATGTACAAAATAAGTGTGAGGATTAGATACTTATAAGTCTCTGTGCATGCTCATGGTGGGTTACTGATCCTCCCGTATGTACGGGAAGACTTTCTCCTCCCGAGCCTCCACATCTGTTGGAAGAGTTATGCCCTGAGATTGTCATTGCCACAGGACTCCTCCAATACTCCTACCATCGACTCCATATTTGCTTCGAAATAAAATGCGGTCGTACACTAGCCTTACGTATCGCACCAATGAAGTCGTGGTAACTTGTACGAGCTCGCGTCTCCTATATTTTATATATGCTGGCGTCGATACCAGAATCCTAGAAAAATGCTTTCTGAAATAAGAAGGAAAAAATTAAAAATAATATCATGTCATAATATTTATGTAATTAGTGTACATAAAGCAATATAAAAGAAAAGTAAATGTTTATTGTATCTCAAACTCTTGAAAATAAAATTCCTTTATTGCCTGAGAGATTTTCTTCCAGACATAACCCTCAGGATCAATTTGTTCTTTAAATTTGGAAGTCATATTTCTGGAACACGGTCCAGACAGAAGCAACCTAATATAAGAAGTAATTTGATAAAATGAAAAAACTAATAAACCTATAACTTAATTATAAAGTAGTCATTAATGTGATATCACTTACAGAGTGCCATCAATTGCTATGTACTGTCTTCCGTCTGGCCCTTGATCTCTAGGCTTACGGACGTCTCCGCCTTCCGATAAAGCGGTATTGGACGATATATGAGTTGGGGATGGGGATACAAATGGTGTAGTATGTCTTGTAGGAGGTGATGCCTCATCTGCAGCTGTAGGTTCGGGAGGGGGAGGAGGTGAGCTATTGGGAGCTGTAGAATGTGACGATCCACCTACATAGTAAGTGCCGCCGATCAAGCCTCTAAACCTGACCTGCATAACCTCACACTATCTCTTTGGTCCCATATAACGAACCTAAAAATCATTGTTTATCGAATTTTCTACTTATATAATAATTTGAATTCAATATTTGATACAATATATGGAAAAGGAAATAAGGCGATTTGTTGTATGTCATATCCACTTACAAACGATGAAAATGACAGTTAACAATTGTAGAAAGAAAACAATACCAACCCTCATTCAATAGGGCACAGGACAAATTCATACACGTACATCAATATATCAACGTTCGGTATATTGCAACGATAAATTAAAATGATATAATTATTTTGTTTGATTCTATGTGACATGGGATTCGGTAAAGGTAAATGAATCCCTGATGTCTGGATTCTCGAGAAGTGTCCTGGCTTGTTCAAACGCACCAATTGAAACAGTGATACTTCTTCCCTCAGGTGTACGCTTTTGAACACCTTCTTGCAACAATGTTTCTGCTATAGTTAAACTTGATGAGGATATACTAAATGCGTCACCGGTCTTAGTATGAAAGACTAACTCTCCAGATACACTATTAGCAGGAACTGATTTACCTAAAACACAATCAGTATATAACTTTCATAATGTCATATTAGAAAACGGTTAAACGAACCAATAATGGATATTAATGCATACGTACATATCCAGATGAGGTTTGTGGAATTGACGAATTTTGCTTAAGAATTGATCTTCCTAATCCTTTTCATAATGTAGTGACATCGCTCTCGCCTCTATCTGTTGGGACCTGTTTCTGGAACCCAACCGATTGCTCTGATACCATCTATGTTGGGACCCGATCCTGGGAACCGGATCCCAACTGGAAAAGTGGAAGGCAGAAACGAAAACAACATACAAATTGAAAGTATCGAATCACACGAATCGAATCCGAACGAAATTGAATTCGAAAGAACAGGAAACAAATGCGGAAACAAATCCAAAGCGGAAATCGAAGGAACGGATCACAAAGGGAGACGAATCGAAAGCAAATCGAATTCAAATTGAACCGCAAACAAATTCCGACATCCGGTAACAAACACTTTGAAGCGAATTAGCGTTGGAAATCTTAGACTAATCCAATCCGACAAATCGGTATTTATTTATTTATACTTTTTTTTCTTTTTCTTTCTTTTTCTTCTTCAAATCCATCAATCAAAGTGACTTCAATATCTAATTGAAATCATTCACACTCAAACTTAAATTCACTTGATCCTTCAGTTTCGCATCATATCGATCCATTTAAACAAAACTTATTCTTTCCTTTTTTTTTGGCCAAAAGACACTTAATACATACATATCAATATACCCACAATGAAAATTTCGATAGCATCTCCTCTAAATTGGCACTAGCCAAAATCTTCATTCCTTCATCCCATTCAAATCATAAACAAAAACACTTCAATAATTCAATCCATCCATAAAATTCATCGGACCTCCTGTCCGGAATCCCAGCAGAAACAAACACAATTCTATATCTAAAACACTTCAATAATCTCAATCATATCTAAAATCCCAAAATCATACAC
>JAOTAX010000005.1:37375944-37401465 GCA_025629825.1 Erythroxylum guanchezii | reverse complement strand
CATCTGCTTTTCATTTGTCTGCTTTTCGTTTTCATCAAAATTATTCAACACGTAAAGTCAATTTTGACTTAACATTCATCGTATGCGTGCACTCTAGATTTTAAGTGAACCTTAAAGAGCCCCACCTTTTAATCGTTAAGCTTGTATTTAGATACCTATATGATACCTTATCATTAAAACTTTGGCATTTTAAAGAAACACTTTTTTATTTAGTTGGATATTCAAATGTGGATTATATTGGTGGTTGTTTAGATTAGAAGAGCACATCTAATATTCGTCAATTTTTCATGACCAATAACATTATAACACTTACGTTTTCATTTTATTTAAACTAGATTTTCGTTGCTCATCTTGGTCATGTTTTTCTCTGTGTGTTTGTTATCTCAAAATCAAAACTTTAGAGTATCCAAAATCTTCCTCCATGGGAATTAGCTTCCCCTGTTGTTAACTTCATCCCTTTTAGTTTATTATAGAAATTTCAACCCTTAATTCATTGGATTGTTTCTATTCTTCGTTCCTTTTTTTTTTTTGTTCTCTCCTTCAATTCCTTATCTTTTCTTCTTCTATTCTTTCCAAATTATAGCAATGGCAAATAATGGATTTTATGGATTGTTTTCACCATAACAGTCGTTACACGGTATCGTTTGTAGTTGTAACTGTCGCAACTACATGTGAAACTGTATCACACCATTGATGTATGGTTTGGACCAAATTGCCAAATATAAGAACAGTAATAGGAAAAGGGAATTAAAGTTTCCCGTATATATTCATCTGTTGCTTTACAAGTTATATATAACACTATGTACAACGAAAAGTGCCTAATCTACTGTAAATTCAAAATACAAAATCCTTATCTAATAATTCAAATCATTCTTATCCTTTATTTCAAATCATTCTTATCTTCTGGTATCCTCAACACCCCCACTCAAGTTGGTGCGAAGATATCACAAACACCCAACTTGAACACAACATTTTCAAACGAGCTTCTTGAAACCCCCTTAGTTAATATGTATGCTAACTGATGATCAGAACTAACAAACGGAAATGAAATAATCTACGCATCCAACTTTTCTCTAATGAAAAACCTGTCTATCTCAACATGTTTAGTACGATCGTGCTGTACAGGATTCAATGCAATTTTAATCGCAGATTTATTATCACGGTGAAGTCTCATAGGTGCATCCAAACCAAAACCAAGTTCCTCCATTAATCTCTTCAACCACAATAATTCATAAACACCAAGGGCCATACCTCTAAACTCACCTTCAGCACTTGATCGAGATACTACCGCTTGTTTCTTGCAATGCCAAGTCACTAAATTTCCACCCACAAACGTAAAATACCCACACGTAGACCTTCTATCATCTAATGAACCAGCTCAATCTGCATCACTATATCCTTCAACTTGTATATGGCCATGACTAGAATAAAGAAGTCCTCTCCCAGGATAAGCCTTTAAGTATCTCAAGATCCTCGTGACTGCTGCTTCATGGGTTTCACGAGGGTCCTGCATAAACTGACTAACAAGATTGACAGCATAGGAAATATCAGGTCTAGCATGTGATAAATATATAAGTTTCCCAACAATCTTCTGATATCGTCTTTTTTCAACCTGAGGTGCTCCTAAGGATTGACATAGTCTTTGATTTTGTTCAATAGGAGTCTCAGCAGGTCGACAATCAAGCATCCCACACTCAGCCAATAAGTCTAACACATACTTCCTTTGAGATAGAAAAATACCATGCTTGGACCGAGCATCCTCAATGCCTAGAAAATATCTTAGCTGTCCTAGTTGTTTCATCTCGAACTCCTTCGCTAGATACTTCTGTAAAGAATCTTGTTCTTCCAAATCATTACCTGTTAATATCATATCATCGACATATATAATTAGTGCAGTAACCGAATTTCCTTGATGTTTAAGAAATAAGGTATGATCAGCACTACTCTGAACATAACCAAAAATCTTCATTTATTTAGTAAATCGAACAAACCAAGCTCGGGGCGATTGTTTCAGTCCGTATAAGGCTTTATGCATCTTGCACACTTTATTTGTTCCTGCATATGCCTTTACACCAGGAGGAGGGTCCATATATACCTCTTCAACTAAATCTCCATGCAAGAAATCATTTTTTATATCAAATTGAAGTAAAGGCCAATTTTTATTTGCTGCAATAGACAATAAGACTCTCACTGTATTTAGTTTAGCCACAGGTGCAAAGGTCTCTTGGTAATCTACCCCATATAATTAAGTATACCCCTTAGCCACCAAGCGAGCTTTATGTCTTTCCACACTACCATCTGCATGATGTTTAATTACAAAAACCCAACGACATCCCACAGTCCTCTTCCCTGCAGGCAAGTCAACTAAAGTCCACGTCCCATTAGCTTCCTACGCCCCCAATTCTTCCTCCATAGCCTTAGTCCATTTTGGGTCTTCTAATGCTGTCTGCACATCACTAGGAATAGAGACAGAGGATACACTTGACACAAATAATGCATAAGAACCATTTAACCTGTGAGTAGAGACAAAATTCACTATAGGATATTTAGACTTGGATGAAATTTCAGGCTCATATCTAGTAGGTGGCTTCCCTCTATTAGCACGAATAGGTAATTGATAATTAGAATGGAAAGGAACTTGCTCTGGTTCAGACTGATTTGAGATAGCTAAGTTAAGAGGACATACCGCAGAATGAGACATTGGTTGTGCTGAAGAAGAAGAAGGAGATGTACTGTCTAGATTCTGCCCACCTGAATTATTATTATGTGCAATACAATTGGGAATAGGACGTTCATCAAACATCAGATATTGTGATTCCATTGACAAATCCTTTACTTCTATGTCATTTTCCCCCTGAAGTAAAGTGCTAGATTTATAAAACATTTCATGTTCATTAAAGACAATATCCATAGTTACAAACACCTTATTAAAAGAGGGGTGGTACGCTTTATACCCTTTTTGGTTAGTACCATAGCCAAGAAACACACATTTAAGCGAGTGTGGAGTAAGTTTAGTGCGCTGGTGAGCAAACAAATGGACATAGGCAACACAACCAAAAATTTTGGGGGGTAATCACACTATAAAGGGTAAATCATGATATTTAGAAAGTTCTTGTAGAGGAGTTTGATATTGTAAAGCATGTGTGGGAGTCCGATTCATTAGGTAAACAGCAGTGGTAACTGCCTCAGTCCAAAAAGTGGCTGGAACATCACTATCAATTAAAAGAGCTCTAGCAACATTTAAAATATGTCTATTTCGACGTTCAGAAATGCCATTTTGTTGAGGAGAGTACACACAAGAAGTTTGATGCTGAATACCCTTCTCTTTAAATAAGTTTTGGACAGCAGTTGACATATACTCGCTACCATTATCTGATCGAAACATTTTAATCACAGAATGAAATTGAGTCTCAGTGAAACGGACAAAATTAAGAATTATATCAAAAACCTCACTTTTAGATTTCATAAAAAATAACCAAGTCATTCGAGTCTTATCATCTGTAAAAATGATAAACCATCGCATACCATTGTGAGAGGTGGTAGGTGAAGGACCCCATATGTCAGTATGAATGAGATCAAATGGCAAGGTAGATATAGATTCAGACAATGAAAAAGTAGTACGATGATGTTTTGTCAAAATGCAAGTCTCACAAAAAAAATCAGATAACATAAATCCTTTGAATATGGAAGGAAACAACTGTTTCAAATAAGCAAAAGATGGGTGGCCTAAACACCTATTCCATGCCCAAATATTAATTTTATTTTGTTCAAAGTGATGACTACTAGCAAGATGAGCAACTGAACCAGTCGAATTTGAAACAGAATCCAAAAAGTACAGCCCATTCTTTTCCCTACCACTGCCAATCGTCTCCAAAGTGCGGTTGTCCTAAAACACACAATCAACAAACGAAAATGATGCTGTGCAATTATGGGATTTGGTAATTTGGCTAATAGATAAAAGGTTGCAATCAAGGTCAGGCACATAAAGTACGTCGTTAAGAGTAAGAGAACAAGAGATTTTGATTTTACTAATACCCTCAACTTTTGATGATTCACCATCAGCAGTAACAATGGCTATTTTGGATACAGAAGAAGAAGGTCAGTGAATTTTTCTCTATCACATGTCATATGATCAAATGCACCAGTATCGTTAATCCAGTCTCTACTACTAGTAACAGCTTTAGCAATATCAGATTTAGAAATACATGTCTTTGCTGTCAAACCAGTTGCGATCATATTGTTTGACTCCAAACCAGTAAGTTCTCTAAAATCCTTGTTGCCATTGTCACTTTTATTCTTTCCTTTTGGGTGCCAATCAGGAAAGCCATAAAGCTTGAAGCACTTTTCAACCACATGATTATCCTTTTTACAGTGTGTACAAAATCGTAACCCCTTTTTATCATTTTTACGAACAGCTAGTGCCACACCGTCATTAACAACAGTAAAACCATTCATGACCTCTTGGCGATTTGCTTCAGAGCACATAGTTACATATGCACTTTGCAAGCCGGGCAGTGGTTTGGTAGCTAAGGTCCTTCCTCTAACACCATCAATATGAGGATCTAGACCAGCAAGAAAGATATAAACCCTCTGTGCACTAACCACCTTGTTATACGTTTCAACATCATCAGAACACTTCATATGACATTTATCAATGGCATCAGCTTCTTGCCACAATTTTTGAAGACGTCCAAAATAAGAAATAACGGAACCCCCATTTTGACGTAAATTGACAATTTCACATTGTAATCTATAAGCTCGAGAAGCATCTTCACTTATAGAGTATGTCTCACAAGCAATTTCTCAAATTTCTTTCACTGTTGACAAACGAAGAAATAAGGAACGAACCTCTTTCGTCATTGAATCAAGCAACCACGATTTAATAAGGCAATTCTCATCTTCCCAGGATTCATACTCTTCGGATACAGTATCTGATGAAGCAGCTTTGGAACCTGAAATATACCCCCATCGTTTGCGGCCTCTGAGTTTATTTTAGGCGTTTAATGCCCATTCAATATAATTTGTACCATCTAGTTTTTCGGGGATAAGGGTAGAAGAAAGCTCCTGCATTTGTATAGGAGAAGAGCTGGAATCAGTAGGCAGAAAAGCGTTTGACATATATCCAGAATCAATTATTTAGCTCTGATACCATGCCAAATATAAGAACAGTAATAGGAAAAGGGAATTGAAGTTTCCCGTATATATTTATCTGTTGCTTTACAAGTTATATATAACACTATGTACAACGAAAGTGCCTAATCTACCGTAAATTCAAAATACACAATCCTTATCTAATAATTCAAATCATTCTTATCATTTAATTCAAATCATTCTTATCTTCTAGTATCCTCAACACAAATGTGGTTGTGATATGTATTTTGAAACCTTGCAAGCCCCTGTATGCACTTCCACATGTGTTATATTGAAGCTAAACTCTAATGCCAAATTGATGTAGGACAGAAAGAGAACTACCACACTTATTGAAAGTTAGAATAAGAACACAATCTTATGCGAAAAAGAACTAAATATATTGTAGTTGATCTGCATGTCTCTTTGTTATCATCAATGAAGCAAACTTAAAGATAAATTACACATAGATTTACTCCCTTTATATAAGCAACACATATAAATCACTTTTAAGGTTTATAAAGAACTAGACATCACACCTAATATCTAGGAATTACTATAGGAGAACATAAGAATCACTTTTGGATTAGGAAGCATTGCACTTCCACAAATTTATAACCTGAAAATTTTCTCTTCGTCCTTGTAATAGAAGCATTTAGTCTTTATACTTAGATTTTATTCTCTTGGTCCTAATCCTACTTCGACATATATAATTATTTTTTGGCAATTGCTCAAAAATTTCCTAGTAATGAACACCGTACATTTGAGTAAATCCACTATCCACAATTCTAGCCTTATATCTCTCCACAAAACCATTTCTTTGCATTTCATAGTGAATACTGACCTTTAGGCAAGGTTTACAATCTCCCGTGTCACTTTGTTTTCAATTATAGTTCTCTAATTTGGATCATAGCTTTCTAAATGGTTCTTCGAACAAACAGGTTAGAGTTTTTCAGGTAAATGCCTTGTGTTTTTGGAGAGGCATTTATAGGATGAATATCTTTCAATTAGATTATTAGTGCAAGATTGAGTTCTTTTTCTAAGTGCAATAAGAGTGCAATAGGAACTTAAGGATCACAAAATTAACGAGAAATCATATAGGATAAATACAAGGGAGTGAACATAATTTTTTATATTTTATATTTTATATTTATTTGTAATTGTAATTGTAATTGTAATTGTAATTGTGATTATATTTATATTTATATTTTATTATACTTATATTTTATATTTATTATGTATTTTAATTTTGAATTTATTTGTTCTTGATTTATTTTATTGATTCTTTTTAAATATAATTATTGGTTTATATTTTTTGACTTTTGTTTTTTTTCAAATAGTTCTCAAAATCACTTTTGTGGGGTTATTAGATAGTAATTAAGGATTCGAATTCTTTGCATTTAAAAAGAATTTTTATTAAAATGTTACTGTCGCACTTAGGTGTGTAACTGGTGACCTCATCCGAAAATAGGTCCACTTAGGTCATGATTTGAACAAACCCAGGTTTGCCAATTTTTGTTGGGGTTCCGACTTCCCAGTCCATTTCTGGTGTCCTCCAGTGTTAACGGTGACGGTAGTAGCGGATCCAAAAGTTGAACTTGGTCCACTTAACTTCCAGAGAAAGCCTAATTCTTGGTCCAGTCTCCAGCTTAGCCAAGCTCGACGATAATTCCAACTTTTGAGTAATTTGACAACGGTAATTTAATGTGTGTAAAAGTTACCAAGTCGTGAAAAAGAGAAACCGAACAAGCTGTGACCCAGCAAGTTGGTAGACACAATGACGCAGATGGTAAACTGAACACAAGTGTGCTTTTCGGCTTTTCATTCCAACCACCTGTAAACTGTTGCAAGCGGGCACAACAACCTCAGCCTCACCCTCACCCTCACCCTCACCCTCGTATTTACCCTCAGTCAAGATATCTAAATCCCACCGTAGAATAAAGACATCCTACGGTCCTCCTCCGTCCACGTGCACACTGTAACATCTCTCCAAAGACACAAAGGTTCTAAATTCCACGTGGAAGCAGCTTATCCTGCCACGTACGTACTGACCGAAGAGGGGCTGTCCCCAAAGTGAGAGCGGCACGTGAGAGATCCGCCACGTTCGCCAGTGCCTACGTGGGCAAAAAAACGAACGTGGCGAACACAGATGCATGGGACGAGTAGAAACATAGATGTAGAATAGTGAGCCGGCCTGACACGTGTCACTCTGACACAATCTGTGGGCTAAGCGAACCACTAGTATACCTCCTCAGTCCTCTCTCTCTGTTTCTCTCTCTCTGTACCTTAGCCTCTCTTGAAGTAGTTTTAATTTTTCCTCTTTCTCCTTTTGTTTTTATTTTCGGCAATGGATTTGGATGCAAGCTTCGTCGTTTCGAGTTCGAGCTGTTCTTCTACCTCATGTTCTTGTTCTTCTTCTTTGTCGTCGACTTCTCCTTCGCCGACGGTGGCGGATCCGATGGTTCGGGTAGAGTTGGAGGCGGCGGAGGCGTTGGCTGATTTGGCGCATTTGGCTATGCGAGAGACTAACGGCGTTGATTCTAACGGCAAATGGGGGAGCAAAGGTAAGCGAGCTAAGAAGCGAGTCAAAAGCGAGTCTCCTTCGTCTGACTCGGCGTGGAACCCTGTTGTTGATTCCGTCGTCGTCCACTCTGTTTCCTTTCCGGTCAGTTTATTCTAGTTATATTTTTTCCTTCTCTCATGTGGCTTTTTGTCTTGTTTTTCTTTAAATTTATTAGTGAATAGAGTTTGTTGGTTTGGTTTGGTTTTACTAAGTTCAAGTGTTGGTTAGAAAGCTGATTTCGTATGTAAGCAGAGATTTTATGAAGTTATGATTATTTAAAGCTTTAGCTGAAAACTTTTGTAGTGATAAGGGTTTAAGGTTTGGGGGCATCAAAGACAGTGATTTTATTCTAAATATGGAATGGGTTCTGAAGTTTGTCTGTCTTGAGATTATTAAGGTTAGTGGTCCTTTTCAGATAGCTAAAGCTAGAGAATTAGATGATTACCTGACGTCAGATTTTTTTTATTGTGTAATTTATTTTAGATCTTGGATGTGATGACAAACGAAGATTTAGAAAAAGTTTGTTAAGAGAGAATACAAAGGAAGGATCAAGCTAGGATGAAAATTGCAAGGAGTTGTGAAAGATCAAAAAGTGGTGGTTGATTTAGTCGTATGTATTGGGCAAACTTGCTTTGGGAGTTTTACTTGTTGAATGTTCTTCATAAACTGGAGTGTAAAAGTTCATCATACAGTTGAATGATTTTGATCCATCTTTTTCAATGACCTGAAGTTATGAAGTAGACTCAACTAAAGGTGCATTTTGCTCTGTTCGGCTTTTATTTATATTGCCATATATCACCAATAGTAGCGCAGGACTTGAGAAATATATTTGTCTATTGCAGGATGTAGCAGAAGCAGATCGGCAGCTTTGTGAACCGCTGGGAAAAAATGTATTGTTAAATTATGCCAAGCTTGAAATTGATTCAGATCTCACTAAAACAAGTCCTAAATGTGGAAGAACTTGTTCATCTTATGGAGGTTCTAGGGCCAGACAAAATTTGACTGAGGTAAAAAGTATTTCATGTCCCTGCAATTCTGCAACATCTGCATCTCTCCTTATTTTGAGCCAATTGAAACTCTCTGCTAGGCTGAAAAGGAAGAAAGGAGATTACGTAGGGTGTTGGCAAATAGAGAGTCAGCTAGACAGACAATTCGTCGCAGGCAGGTAGGTTATCTTTACCTGGGAAGAAACTATTTTGCTTGTTACAAGTTTTGTACTGTCGTGCATTCAAAACTTGCTTCTTGTTGGCTTTTTGTGACGAATGATCATGATATTCGGTTTTGTAAACTAGCATTCTATTTCTGGAGCTTCCTTGGTTTTGGGCAGAGATTATTGTTTTCTTAATCGTTTTACATATTATTTAATTCAACTAGACGTTTAATTTTTTCTCTTTACATGTTAAGTTTTTTTTCTCCCCCTTTCCTCTAGGAAGCACATGATTCGTTTCTGATCATGTTAATTTTTTTCTCTGGACTTCACCCACTATTTTGCTCTGTTTAGGCTCTCTGTGAAGAGTTAACCAGAAAAGCTGCTGATCTAGCACAGGAGAACCAAAATTTGAAGAAGGTGTTAAATACTCTGTACACAGCTGTAGCCATTCCTTGGTTTTGTTTTCCTAATCCATAAGTAGGAACCTTTCTGCATCTGGCTTGGCAGTTGTTCATTTCACTATGTTTTCTGTTATAAGTTTATCCCTTGTTTTCTATGCGTGCATAGAAACTCTTGAAATTATTTGGTAGTGTATATATCATTAACGCACTTGATAAATTTTCTGCTGAGAAGGAAAAGGAAGCAGCCTTTAAAGAGTTTCAGTCGTTGGAGACAACAAACAAGCACTTAAAGGCACAGGTAAGATATTGTTTTCTTTTTCTTGTTTGATTCAATTTTGTAAACCATCAAAATGTCCTTTAAGCTAGGAGTATCATACTTTACGCATTTTTCTTATTCCAGATGGCTAAGGTGATAAAAGCTGAGGCACAGGAATCTCAAGGAAATGTTGAATCAGCATATCGTGAGATGCCTAGCAGCCCAGCTACAAACTGCCCAATGCTGTTATATAACCACCACCCATTTTCATCACTTTGCTGGCCTTCCGTTGTGCGATCTTCAAATTCTGTCCAATTGAATCACTTGCCTCAAAATGGGGTTGTTATTTCATCGGGCATTCCAATTACTTTTAGTGGAAAGCTTGATTCTTATCAGCAGCACCAAGAAACCCCAAGGACTCCTCTATATTTGGTATCCTGTCCTTGGTTCTTCCCAGTGCCTGATCACAGTAATGGACTCCTCTCGCAGAGCACCGTTGGCTTGAAGCATGTGCAAAATGGAGCTGCTGCTAACAAGCAATGCAGTGATAGTATGCCATCAACAGGTACAGCATTTTCAGAGGGTGGGCATCTCTCTCTGCCATTAAAAGTCAAGCCAGAAGCTGATAACTCAATGGAACTTGGGGTGCTTAATGACATAAAGGAGACACCAAGATTTCCCACCGATGGAGGTGGTCAACGTGCAGGGGCACTTCAAAAAGAAATCCTGACTCCTCAAATGCCATGCTCTATTAAGAATGACACTGGGCTTCAGTCAGAGTGCACTCCTAGTTCTACAGGTATCTATGCTAAAACAAGTCAACTAATAAGTTCAATACCTGAAAAGACTCTAGATCAATTTAAGTTCTCAAGCAAGAAACTAGTTGATGCAGCTGCTGCCGCGGAGGCAAGGAAGAGGAGGAAAGAACTTACAAAGCTCAAGAACCTCCATGGGCGCCAGTGTCGGATGAAATGTTGAGATTGTGAGGATGCAACTTGGATGGCTTCTTGGTGACTGTATTTTGGGAGTGTGGCTGTTGGACGTAGTTCAGAATATAAATACAGAAGCAGGAAACACAACTTTCAAGAGGTTAGAGATTGACTTTTCTTGATAGTCTGACATCTATATGACCTCTTTTACGTTTCAAGGTAAGAGTGCTCTTTCCCGTCATCTGTAAGGACTTGGGTGGAGAAGCTGTTGCAGATTTTCAATAGATTTACTGCCATACATACTGACATGATGAAAGCTACAAAAGATGGAATATGACTGTAGTGTAGATATCTCTCTTTCGTCAGTTAGTGGTTTATTTCGATGCAAACCCGCGAGGAGGGCTTATTCATATAGAGGCCTGATGCTGCCATTTTGATGGGTTGAGTTGGAAAGGGCAGTAGAAAGGAAAATTCCTGGTGGCCAGTCAACATTTTGTTGGGATATGTTTTTCACTACAAATTTCACTATCAAGATTGTTTCGGGTTTACCTTTGCTTCGGGAGAGGGATCTGTGATATCTATCTTTATAATAGAGTTGCTATGTTCATTTTCAGCATTCTTTTTATCCTTAATTTGGTATGAACTCTGGAATAAAAGCCTTGTGGCCTCTTATTTTACTTACAAGGGCAACTTCAAGCGGGCTAGTGGTTCTGAATGCTTACTCGGGAAATGTAAATACGAAGATACTGGGGGTTTAGCTAACTAAAAATTAAGCATATACGTGTTAAACTCTAGTTAACTTTAACAAGAAAAGGAATTAAGAAGCAAGACTACATCAATAGGGCCTACGTAAACCTTGGCAAATGATGATGGGGCTCGTTACCCTGTACTTCGAGTCTTTCCACTCCAGTAAAGCTGATAAGATCTGAGTACCCTTTGGGAGCGAGCCTTTTGCGGTCACCTTGAAAGCTTGTTTTTGGTTCATAGAACCAAATTTCAAGGTATCTGGCTCAACCTTAACTGAAAGTCCTTTCGGAGATGTCACTTTAGCTTTATACAAGGACTTCTCGTACCCTACGTTTGTCACCATCCTGTAGAACACAGCTGTAAAACTGGAAGTGGTGCTGTTAAGCTGCATATGCATGGATGGGTAGTTAAGGCCATCTGTTCCTTTTGCAGGTTTATACTTGGAGCAATAGCTCTTAGTCTTGCCACCAATAAGTAGATCAATTTTGGTGTCGTTGTAGCCCTCTTTGCAGAGGAAGCTAATGTAGGAACTCAATGATATGTCATAGACTAAACCAGGATCCACTGCCCTCTGTGGGTTCATTTGGCCTGAACCCCAACCCAAGAGGGCATCAGATTTTCCGGTATTCATAGGCGTGGCTGAGGCAGCAAAATGAAATATTGCTTAAACGTGTTGTTTACAAAATGGGAAATGAAAATGAAATATGAATTGCTAATGTAGCAAGCTTTAGTACTCACCGGTAGTCATGAGGGCAGACTTGATGGCCGCTGGCGACCATTCCGGGTGGAAGGTCTTGACATAGGCGGCGGCGCCTGAGACGTGCGGGCAAGACATGGATGTTCCTGAGATAATGTTGAATTGAACGCGCCGATTGTCACCAGGCAAACCTGTTATTGTTGTGAGTTGAGTGTAGGCAGCCAATATGTTAAGCCCTGGTGCAGCTATATCAGGCTGTTCATTACAACATATCTTTTCAACATTTTGAGAGTCTGAATTGGAGATTTATGGGGAATAAATTAGACTGAATCCACCTTGAAGATGTTGAGGCTGATGGATTGAGGCCCTCTTGAAGAAAATGATGCTAAAAGAGGAGCATTTTCCAGGGTAACTGTTGTTGTCTTGTGGATGACAGCTTGAGGGTTCCTGTCATTCGTAAATTAAGATGCTGGCTTTGACTTTGTGTGTCAAAAAGATTATGACATTTGAGTAACTTCAAGCTATAGAAACGTACATAGTAGTGTTGATATATCGATCTATATGGTGGCCTGCCCTTCGGTCGACATTGGTCGAAGGCATTGTTGTGACAAAGGCAATGTCTGTAGGCTGACCAAGCGCTGTGATGAGTCCTACCCCGTTCAGCTTACTAATTGTGAAACTCTGGCCTTGGCTTCCAAGGCAGTACACTATTTTCCCCTTCACTTTGTTCATGTCTAGAGTCCCCCAATCACAAGCACTGGCCAACATTTGCAAATGACCTCTTGTTATGTTTCTTAATTAGTCTGGAAAATGCCAGAATCAATAAATGATTCTATTTGCCTACGTTAATCATGTGGGAGCAGTTATTAATTAATGGTTCTAATCAATGTGGCACTTAACAAATGGAACTTGGAAATAAATGGATATCTCAATTTGCAAATTTCGTTTGGGTAATTTGAACATGTTGTATGTTACCTGGAATTTCCAGAGGAATCAGCATTTCTAGCAAGGGCTCCATTAATAAGAGGGTACATTGGTTTTTGAGGCGAAAATATGTTAATCGAATTCCCCTGTGTGTTAAAAGAAAGAAAATAAAGTCAGTATAGCAGGTTATTATGATATGTTTATTCCATCTAAATTGGAGGAATTCTCATTTCTATAATTTCCTGAGCAGCAAGAATATCTTACATTAACCTCCTTGCCATTGCCAAGCTTAATAACAGTGTTAAACTGCCTATCAATGCTACTTGCAGCAACTGTAATGAGCCATGGAGCTACATTCTGAACTGTTCCTGGATAAGGCCCCGAGTTTCCTGCTGAAGCTGATGTCAAAATTCCCTTTTTCATGGCATGAAATGAGCCGATGGCAATTGGGTCCTGATAAAAATTGCTAGATGGGCCTCCTATGGATATGGAGATTATGTCAACTCCGTCAGCGATGGCATCGTCGAAAGCAGCCAGCAAGTCCATGTCGCTGCACCCACCTTCCCAGCATACCTTGTACATGGCTATGCGAGCCGACGGCACGCCTCCACGCGCAGTTCCTTGTGCTACACCGTATAAACTTGCGTCTTTTACGGTGACGCCCGCGGCGGTGGAGGAGGTGTGTGTGCCGTGGCCGTCGTCATCGGCTGGACTTGGATTCGCTACTGGTTTTCTATCGTCTAGGTGATAGTATCTGGCCCCAATCACCTTTCTGCAAAATGCGTTAGAACTACCATTTGAAAGTTGCATGAGCACGCATTGAAAGGAAAGGTCTCACGTCCTACTAGGTGTAGTTGGTAGCTTGAGATGATTTTAATTTCTATATCCTCTATTGATAACAACATTTCTTGCACATTTTAATTTAACATTTGTGAGTTGTAGTAGTGTTTAAGTACTATTTCTATTTTCGACTACTTAATCAATTACGTTATATGATAACTCAAGCTTGAATATCGATTGGAATCAGAGATTGAAAATGGAATAATAAAATGTGTACTTGTTGCATCTAGTGAAATTTGCTCCCGTAACACATTTTCCCTTCCATTTAGCTGGGACTGGCCCGTAATTGTTATCATCAAAGCTACGAGCTTCGACGTAAATTCCTGCAGAACAGATAAATGCACGTAATAAATCACTTCAACTAAACAAATCTCTCATCTCTTGTCAAACGAATATAGTTTGCCTACCAGTATCCATCACACCAACTATGATGTTACTTTCAATTTCCGTTCTCCTCTTCACTGTTTCCGGCATTCCTAGGAAATCCCATGATCTTGTTGTGTGAAGTTTGTTCAGTTTGTTTTTGAACACGGACACCACCCCCTCTTCATCTAAGTGCATGGCAATGCAGAACTTTCAAAATTATGAAACATGATAATCTATAAGATTGAATCTATGGTTTATGCATATCTACCTGAGAGTCTCTTCACTTCATGAGGCAGCAGCCTTGCTACAAACCCATTGAAGCTTCTTCCATAGCTGTGTAATCTTGATTTTCTTGCTATAGACTCGCTGAAAATGTAGAAGGACGTTAACTTTAGAATGGTTGGAAGATAGTATTATTTGAGAATAAAGCGTAGCTTAAGTTCTGAAATTCCTTCGAACGAGGGTTTCATTTATTATAGGCATTAAAACGTGCATATGTTTTTATTAGTTACACTCTACGAGAATCCAAACTGTTTTTTGCTTCCAAACTGTATTTCTAAAAAAGTAAAACTAAGAGCACTTTCACTCTTATTATGTATACATGTGTGACCAGTAATTGGGATGATTCATTAGTGTGATTTAGCAGAAAGGGTTGCGATCAGTACTCTCCAATTGCGGCCACCAGGAGGTTGAGGTGTTCGTCCACCGTAGAAATCCTATCTCCCGCATGTTCTCCCATGTAAACAATGTATGGCTGATATGTTCATTACGAAACCATAAAACGCCCTTGAATTAGTCAAAAAGATAAAATTGAAACAGAAATGGAGAAGACTCCGTTCACTCGTATTCTATTGCACTGTGTTAGTAACTTAGTAGTCTATATTCTCAAACAAGTCCTGAAGGAAAATCTTGATCACTCCACATTACATTAACCTTGATTACGATCTATTTACGTATGTACATATTCATGAACAGCTTGTGCATACATTGGAATGTGGATGGTAAGAAAATCATGGGAAGGGACATCAGGAACAGACCTCTCTTTCATGATCACTCGACGCATGAACGAATGTAGCTATCAGACACAGACCGAACACATACACTTGAAACTTATGTGGTATATCCATTGGTGATGCATATGACAGGAGTGTAAAACTTGATTTAAAAAGATGAGTGGCAGAGTGAGATTCACAACTTTTTAACTGCTCTGCTTTCTAGAGGACACTTCATTACTATCCCTCAGCCTAAGGAAAGCTGATAAACTAGATATTGTCGACGAGAAGCGCTGAGAGAGAGAAAAAAAAGTAAAGGAAATGAAATATCACGATTACACTATAGAAATTGAGTTGGTTTTGGGGAGTGAGAGTTTGGTGCCTTGGGCTTTGGATCTCACTGACTTTACTCATTCTGGTCATGCAAAGTGTCAAAACTTTTAAGGCAGCTCTATTTTTACTTCAATTTTTATATGAACGTTTTCCTAGATTTTAACACAAAATGCACAATAGCCTCCACCAAGACACGAGTTAATCCTTCTTTCAAGTCCATAAATACTTTGTATGCCTAGAAGTAATTAGATATAAAATATTACACAGAGGAGTAATTATTGATTAAGAATCTTTCAACTTTCATTAATTACGATTAATAACGAGAAAAAGCTGCCTCTAGAGCAGCAGGACCCGTTTCCCACAGCCGTTATTCGTATTCCATCGAACCCTACGAATCGCCACTAATTTTGGAAGGGATAACCTCAGGTTTGATTTTGGATCCTTTAATTTCGCTTCTTTTGCTAGTACATCTTCATGCTTTTCTCTTCTACGAAACTCAAACACGATAACACACGAAATCACTCAAGTACTAATTATACTTTCCTCACTCACCATTGGGACACTGTTTCCACTTACTACGTTCTGTTAATTTTCACACTCTTCGCACTTACACTTAGAGACCACTTTCACTCGCGGAAACTCATCAAACTTCACACTTCACTTAAACTATCAGTTTCCAACACACACTTATCGTAAGCTTAGTATTTATAACCATATTAGTGACACTGTAATGAATTTTGTACCGGCTCTGGATAGTACGTATATATCGTATTGACTAGAAGACGGTAAAAAAGAAAGTGTTTCGGTACCGACTACAAAAAAATAAAAAAAATATATTAGAAAATTCCTTAGGCTTGTAGATTATTATGAAATAAATGGTTAAATTGACCAGATCTTAAGTAATTTTGATTACAATATTTAGTGCTTAATTTTAGGAATAAGTTTAGAGATATTCTTATGACAGTTAGCAAATATATATATAGGATTTTCTGTTACATTTCAGCTCTATATAATGAGCTTTGTTGATGTCAATAAATGAGTGTATGTTCTACAACAAAAACATCATCTTTTTCTTTCACTTCTATTAACGTATTATGCTTCAGTTTTAGAAAAATAACATCTTTTCCTTCACTTCTATTCACGTATTATGCTTCAGCTCAAGAAAAACAACATGGTATTAGAGCATTTGTCTTGAGGGACCTGTGAGATGAGCGAAACTAAGACACAAATCTGATTTACAACCCAGAATTACAACAAAAATTACAATCATCTTCAAGCAATGGAGATTGAAACACAACTGTCTCAAGGTGCACTACCAATTTTTTATGATGAAAACTATCAAGTATGGGCTGTTCGAATGAAAGCTCATCTTGATGCTATTGATGTTTGGGAAGCTGTGGAGGAAGACTATGAAGTGTCTCTATTGGCAACAAATCCTACAATGACTCAAATCAAGATGCACAAAGAAAGGAAAAATAGGAAATCTAAAGCTAAAGCTTGCTTGTTTTTTGTTGTTTTAAACATTGTATTCACAAAAATTATGAATTTAGAGTCGGCAAAGGATATCTGGAATTACCTAAAAAAGGAATACCAAAGCAATGAAAGAACGAAGGGCATGCAAGTGCTCAACTTGATCAGAGAATTTGAAATGCTGAAGATGAAAGAGTTAGAAACCATTAAAGAATACTCTGACAAGTTGCTTGGCATAGTAAACAAGGTGAGATTATTAGATAAGGATTTTTTTGAGGAACGAATAGTGCAAAAAGTTCTTGTAACCTTATCAAAAAAATATGAATCTAAAATTTCTACATTAGAAGAAGCTAAGGATCTATCAAGCATATCTTCGGCAGAATTAGTAAATGTATTATAGGCATAAGAACAAAGGAGGATGATGAAAGAAGAAGGAACTATTGAAGGTGCCTTGTTAGCAAAAGAAAAAAAATCAAGAGGGGACAAAAACAAGAGTTTCAACAAGATCAACAACAACAACATCGGAAACAATGATGATTCATATCCACCATGCCCACATTGCAAAAAAAAAAACAAATCACTCGTAAAGAAAATGTTGGTGGAAACCTGATATCAAATGTAAAAAATGTGGACAATTTGGGCATATGGAGAAAATTTGCAAGTCATGAAATGAAGAGGCAAAAGCAGTAACTGAGCAACATCAAGAGAATGAATTATTTTGACATTAAAGCTCTACAGCTCCTAAGGCGAGGAGGAGTTTGTTGGAAAATTCCTTAAGCTTGCAGATTATTACGAAATAAATGGTCAAACTGACCAGATCTTAGACAAATTTGATTATGATATTTAGTACTTGATTTTAGAAATAAATTTAGAGATATTCTTGTGATAGCAAATATATATAAGATTTTCTGTTACATTTCAGCTCTATATAATGAGCTTTGTTACTGTCAATAAATGAGTGTGTGTTCTATAACAAAAACATCTTCTTTTTCTTTTACTTTTATTCACATATTATACTTTAGCTTTAGAAAACATCTTTTTAAGATTTTCTGTTACATTTCAGCTCTATATAATGAGCTTTGATACTGTCAATAAATGAGTGTGTCTTTTACAATTTCTTTTTCTTTTATTTCTATTCACATATTATACTTCAACTTTAGAAAAACATCTTTTCCTTAACTCCTATTCACGTATTATGCTTTAGCTTTAGAAAAAGAACAGTATTGGTCTATACCGGCTTGTTTTGCTTGATACTGGCTGGTATTGGTGGTATTCAAAATACCAGCTATATATCGGTCAGTTTCGGAAATTTAAAGAAAAGCAGGGACTAATATGTAAAAATTTTTTCTTATCAACTTTAGAAAAACATCTTTTCCTTAACTCCTATTCACGTATTATGCTTTAGCTTTAGAAAAAGAACAGTATTGGTCTATACCGGCTTGTTTTGCTTGATACTGGCTGGTATTGGTGGTATTCAAAATACCAGCTATATATCGGTCAGTTTCGGAAATTTAAAGAAAAGCAGGGACTAATATGTAAAAAAATTTTCTTAAAAATCCCCTCTCCACCTCGACGCCGATACTCTCTCACTCAGTCACTCTCTCTTGGTTCTCCTCTCTGGCAACTATCTTCTCCGACAACTCTTCATCATCGTCTCTTCCTTCGGTTCTGCTTATCCATTGCTGCCGCTGTTCCACCTCCATATTGCCATTATTGCTTGTCATAAGTAAAGCAAACAAGGCTGAGCATTTGTGATATGTAGAAGCGGAAGAAGAGCATTTGTGACATGTAGTTGGCATTTGTGACAAGCAGTTGAAGCAAAAGTGGGTAGATTGAGAGAAATAGATTTAGCCATGCAGAAGAATAAGAACCGAAGAAGAGCATCAAAGTTAAGCGTAAGCTACAAAACAAGCAATAATGGATTTTAAGTGTTTAATGTGTGGAGAAGCCTGAGCAACTAGTCATTTTTATATCCTATAAATCTTTTAAAGTTTTATTTTTTAAATATGATGTATGACATTGAAGAGGTTTGACATATATGTATTTTTTCATTTTAAATATATTTTACAAAATTGAAAATATATTGTATATTGTAAAATTTAAATTATTGAATAAAATTTATTGTTAATTAATTAGTTTACAAAATATAATTAAGACGATTGTCATTTATCTTTTTAATTTATAATTATAATTATGATAATATTATTTTTATTGTCAAAATAAAGAATTATTATAATAAAAATTTTTAATGGTGTTTGTATTACTTTTAATTCAATAATTATTATTTTTGTTAAGAACATATTTTAATTTATTTGATTTAAATTCTTATATTTAGTATCCATTTGATTATATTAATAATATAAATTTCCTTTATGTAATAATTGTAGTTATTTATATGTGGAATATGTGAAAATAATATTAAGAAAAATAAATGAATTGTTATTATTTTAAATTGTTATTATTGTAATTTTTTGAGATAAAGTTGGTGTAAAATTATAAATTATAAAGTACAATATATTGAAGGAATATTTTGCAATTTTAAAAAATTCAAGGAATATTTTATAAATTTAAAAAATTACCCGAAACGGTACCTGTATTAACTAGTATTGATACAGTACCGTAGTAGAACTAAATCTAGTATCAATTCCGGCACAGTATTTATAATATTGATTAGAGTCTCTTTTATGTATTGATTAGGGAGTCATTGTTATTAAATAAAAATATTAAGTTTATTATTATTTACAATTATAAAAATTATTAACAATCACCAAACAATAATTATCAATTTTTTCTCTTTCTAACACAATATCGTGCTGAAGCTACAACAAAGTAGATTTTTAGCTAAAATAATGTGGCTAATTGTCTCAAAAATGTCTTATATAGTTATTTATGACGTTCATATTTTGTCACACAAAGCGTCACTAATTTCTCATAGTTGAGAACTATATGTAACATTTTTAAAAATAACAGACAAAAAGTATTAGCTACGAAAATTTTTTGTAACTAGAACATTAAATAAAAAAATAGCTAAAAATTGAATGTTAGCGAAGAAAAATTTGGCTCTAAATGATTGACAACAAAAATAAAACGTAGCCAATAATTTTTGTTTTTGGTTTTTTATGATATGATTTATTATCAGCTAAATATATATTATTTAAATAGTTAATATATTAATTTTTAATAATAATTAATTTTAATTAAATAAATATATAATACTAAATTAAATTATTAATTCTTAATAAGAATTAATAATTTAATTTAGTATTATATATTTATTTAATTAAAATTAATTATTATTAAAAATTATGAATAATTCAATTGTATTTAATAATTTTAGTTATTTTTTAATAAATTAAATAAATTAAAATATTAATTATTAATAAATATAATTAAATTTAAAATATCTTCAAAATACATAAATTTCAAATAAATTTTGATTAAATAATTATAATATATTTAAAATTAATATTAATTTATAAATAAAAAATTAATTTTAAATTTTTTGTTTTCATAAAATAAAATACTTTTATTAATAATTTGTTTATAAATATTATATAAGAGATTAAAATAAATTTATTTAATTAAAAATAATTTATTTTTAAGTTTGATCTAAAATATAATTATTACCAATAATACATTAACATTAACAATCAAATAAGCTTTTATTTTTATTTGAAAGAAAAACAAAAACAGAAACAGAAAATAGAAAATTAAAACTATAACTAAAAAGCAGAAGTAGAACCAAATGACCCCTACGTATTTTATAACGTAACTAAATATTATTAGCTACGTTTTATGTAAATACCTAAATGTTCTTAGCTTCTTTTTTTATAACATAGCCAAAATTATTTGCTATGTTTTTAACAATGTTGCGTTATGTTATTTGTTACATTTTTAATCCATAATATTAAACAATGTGTTATGTATATAATGTATCAATATTTTTTATTGTTAATTTATTATAAAATTAAATCTTAGAAAAATATTATGAATTCAAAATATCGAGCATTGTATATATAAAGTAAAATTATATAAATATTATTAAATTATACCAACAAAAAGAATATGACATTAAAAGATGATCATTTATTCCTATGCAAGATATTAATGAGAACTTGAATAATTCTTATAAACAAAACAATAAATAAAGAAATAAATTTACAAATTATAATATGTCATGTTCAGAATACAAAAACATTAGAACATAACCCGAACGACTACTAAGTGTTGTCTATGTCTATGAACCTATAATCATCCAAAAAGCTTAGTTAAAATTAACTAAAAATATTGTGAGTAATGATATAATAAGTATTTGGTTTTTAATAAAGCAAACATCACATAACTTTACCATTCACAACATAATCACTCATTAGTTGCATCTTCATCCATTCTATAATCTGAGAAAAAAGTACTAAATTTACATATAAGAAGTGAAAGAAAAAAGTATAGGTGATAGGATTAATATCCTTCACTTTCCTCTTCATTTCAATCCTAATTCATGCCAAGTAATCTTTTGAATAACATATCATGTATTGCTAACTTTGCTCGAGTTTATTGTTCCTTGATTACTTCAGTTGTAATGCAACCTTAAGCTTGTTGTTCTTTTTTTGAAGGTGTTCAATGATTGTTTTATACGTTGAGGTTGAAACATTTGACTTAGGACCATAGCCAAGACCTTTCAGATAGCCATAATGTGTAATAAGTACTGTATCACAAGTGTCTTCTGCATTGAGCTCATTCCCCTCAGACATAAAATTCTTTAATAACTCTTGCATCTTATTCCAAAATTTTAAAAGGAAAATTAATATTCAATCCAAATATTACTACTTACTACATTACTAAATGAATAAAAATATTGAAAAACTTTTATACTTATATAGTTGTTTTATGCTTCTTCTAACACTCATCCTTTACCTTCCTTATAGTGAGTGACTTTATATAGTGTGTTCTTATCACACGCTTATCCATGTAGTTCGTTCTCACTCTGCTTTATGAAACAAAAATATAAGGCACAATAAATAATGTATTGTTTATTGATTTAAGTATAACTTGCAAACAAAGATCTTACATATTCATTTTAGACAACTACAAATGACTTTAACCCTTGATTATGAGATGTTTTCATTTTTGATCTACTGACCTTTGCCTTCTCACAATTTTCCTAAATCAAGAAAAAAGCCTAACGTAGTCATTAAATCATTTAGCAAGATTAATGCAAGCAAATGTGAAGGTAAAGAAAACAAACTTGAACTTTCAGGTCAACCCAATAATTACATAAACTATTCCAATTTTCTTTAGACATTCCTTCAGGAACATGTCTTCGTGCCTCTACATTAGAAGGAAAAGATTTATAATACTTACGAAACTTAAAACAACAACCCTGATTCCTTGTTTCAATAATGAAGTAATAAAGTTTGAAATATTTGAGTTCTCAATATCCACAATATTCAATTTCAATTATGAACAATAAGTAAAAGTGCAATTAATTTTAAAATCATTGAAACAATATTGCATATAGTTAAAGATTTTGAAAAATTATCGTAACTTTATCCAAAGAATTTTTAAGCAAGTTGTCTCCCTTAAAGTCTTTAACATGTTATAGATAAGATAATTCTGTTCTCGCAATAATCCCTAACTCAATTGGCAATTTTACAGATTGGACCTTGTCTACAAGACAACCTTGTCAAGTATCAATTTATATTGATAACTTACAATTTATTGGAACATTCATTTATTGCAATTCAGAACCTCTAGTTTTACCTCTACCTCTTTTTCTAATACCAGCATTGAAAGTTGACAACAAATGAAAAAAGATGAGAAAATATTAGAATATAAAAAAATATATTTGAGCATAAGTCTAGTTGAAGGTACTAAATATTGACAAATCAAGTTATTTAAGGTATAATGAAGTTGTGTATGACTTGAAGGCAGAAGATTATTGTTGCTTTGTTGTGGCAATGTACTAGAACAAGCTTTATTTCCTACGGCTAAAATAAGAATATGATAAGAAAAAGATATATATTTGAATATATGTACACACACACACACACACACACACATATTTACTTAAAGGTATAGGAATTTTAAACTTGTATGACTAATTTCATTATTGTTTGAGGTAGAATGCTATTGTTGGCTAATAATTGAATTTATGGAACTAACTGATTGATCTAGTTGAAGTTGCACATCCCACTATTTTACAATTTTAATAGCTACCACCTTCTTCCCTTCATTTCTACAAGGTGCCATTATGTTCAGTTATCATAATCAAGATACATTTAATCATCAACATTAATTGCATTAATAACAAAAATGTTACCAACATTACGTTTGTGAAAATAGAAAGAGAACTTTCATGATACATTCAATCATCAACATTAATCACATTAACAATATAAATTTTACCAACATTATAATAAGATAACAGAAAGAACACTTTCATGATACCCTCAATCTTCATAATCAAGATCTTCAAAATCATTATCATTAATTGCATTATAACTTAACTCTTTATCGTTATTATATTTGACCAAAGTATTATCATTGTCATATAATTGATCCTCAATATAGTCTTCATCTCTTTCTATGATAAGATTGCCTTGTACTGTAGTTGCATCTAGTATATTGGGATCAACATATCTCCTATAAAATGATGATATATCCTCTTCTTATATTACAAGAGTTATATTATTCAACTGCAATTCAATCTCTTAATATACTTCATCACCATCTTCATCTATTGGACCATTTTCTCTTTCACAACAGTAAAAAAGATTTCAGTGTTGAAACTTTTGCAAAACTTTCTAATTGTTACCCAATACAACATCGTTGAGGTAGAATATTTGTTTCGCTTAACTTGCAAGCATAAATGGTTCATTTTCATACCATGTGTTAATAACATTGATTCTAGTAATATTGTGATTCATTTTTATATTAATCACTTTATCACCAAGATTAAACCATTTGCACTTAAATAGAACAACTTTTTATCGTTAATGTAATGTAACTCAATTATTTCAGAGATAACACCATAGAAGTCAATAAAATCATCCTTATGTTGTCTCCCAACAACAACCCCACAATTTTGGCTTCTAAGGCGACTATCATGCTCTTTTATGTGAAATCTAACTCCGTTAATAATGCAACCTGCATATTTTTTCCCACACATATGAGGCCAACATGCTAAAGCATATAATGTTGTCGTCACTTCTAGGAATTTTTAGTTATGTAATTATATCATTTGTAGAAAAAAAAGATAATTAAAAGTTATCATTGTAATCTCACCTAAAATTTTCATTTATTCATACTATTACATGAATAACATACTCATGTCCTAAACTATGATGGGAAGTTTATCTTATACCTTTCTTCAACATTAACCTCACATTTGCTTCTAATCTCTCCTTTGTGCTCTCTATTTAAAAAAGTAAATTGATGTAAGAAAAATATAGGTTGAATGCTAAATTTAATATGAAATAATTAATGAGAAATAATATACATACTCTATATATAAATATACTTCCTCATAATTGTTTAAAATATACCAACGACCAATTTCAAGTTCGTCTTTGGTTAACTCTGCATATTTTCCTGTTCTAAGTGACCTTACGTTTTAGGAAAAAACTGACAAGTCACCATTTTGATCAAAATCAAAGTTACATTCTGCTATATCAAATCGTGTCTCCACGTTGTTTAGGCACATATGACAAAATTTCAAGTATTCATTCGATATATAAGCCTTTGTAGTAAAACCTTCAGGTCAAGCTCTATTGTGCACGTAGCAGTTAAGAGAGCCTAAAAACCTAAAAAAATAGCATTTGTCATTAAATAATACTTGAAGACAAAAATGTAGAAGTAAATATAAATTACCTTTCAATCAGGAACATGTATTGAAATTGAACTGGTCCACAAAGTTTTGCTTAGTATGGTAAGTGAATTGCCAAATGCACCATAACATTAAAGAACAATGATGGGAAAACTAATTGAAGCTTACATAAAATCAAAGTTATGTCCTTTTCCATTTTAAAGTTCTTTTAGTTTCTGTGTCTTATAACATAATTGCTTACAAAAATCACCCAATTGTGCCAAAGTTATGGATATATCCTTGGACAAGTAGCCACGTATTCTTACAAGATGTAATTGTTACAAAAGTACATGATAATTATGGCTTTTCAAACCTGAAACTTTTGCCTCATTAGCATTGACACAACGAGCTATATTAGATGCATACCCATTAGGAAACTTTAACTGATTTGAAAAATTGACAAAAATTTTGTTTCTTCCTTTTTGACATATTGTAATCTATAGGTGGAATCATATATAACTCATCATCTCTCCTTTTTAAATGCAAATATTTCTTATATTCATGTCTTCTAAGTCTAACCTAGCCTTAATTGTGTCTTTCTAATTGCCATCAATTCCCATCAAAGTACGTAAAATATTCTCACAAATGACATCAAGATTATGCCTTAATAGCAAATCCTTCCGATATGGAAAATTGAAAAATATGTTTTTTTATTCTAATGAAGATCAAGAAAATTTCGCTTTTGCTTTTTATTATTTGGGTGTTTGCTAGGTGTAGGGGTGTTCATGATAGGATAACCTGACCCGTTTATAAATAACCTGAACTTGAACCTGAATGTCAAGTTCGGCAATTTCACGAACCTGAACCTGAACTTGAACCTAAAGAACCTATAGGATCGGTTACCCTATTTTCAGGTTCGGTT
>JAOTAX010000005.1:37355264-37375154 GCA_025629825.1 Erythroxylum guanchezii | reverse complement strand
TGAGATTTGGGTTGTTTTAGGAAACCAAGAGAATCCTACCCAAGAACAAAGGGAAAGACAATCTTGCCTTGGAGTTTGGCAAGCAAACTTGGTGAGTAATATATGTATGGTTATTGTGTAAATGGGCAATGTGCCTAAGTGTGTACATATGTTTAAATTGCTAAGCTATGAAAGGGAATATGAGATCATGTAAGGTTAGAAAAGAAATGACAAGAAATTGAGTTAAAATGTTCTTAAAGTGTAAGCTTATGAATAAGTTAGACTTATAAAAATAGTAAAGATTGAAAGGAGCATTTAGAATGATCATGTACGAATGCAGTGTAAGTCTAAGTTCAATTGGACACACATGAATTATGGAATGGGAATGAGCATAATATGTGATTTAGAATATATATACCCGGGATTGTCATTGAACATGCATTGTACATAGTCCATTTATTTAATTGTGAATAAGTGAATGCTTATATGTGTGTAATTATTAATGAGTGTGCACTGTGTGTCTTGCATATATGGGTTATGCAGGTCAAGTGTTAGCATTCAAGCGTTCTAGAATTTGGAAGCAAATGCTAATCTGAAGCGTACAGTGAGTAGACCGAGATGGTCTCACTTTATTGTTTGTTATTTGATTTTTTGTATTAATTGACTACTGAATGCTTATGTGAATGTGATTAATTGTGTTGGATGCCAGACAGAAGGTCCGATGATTGTGTTATATGTATGGGATATTGAAGTGATTGCTAAATGTTTTCTGAATGTGCAATTGCATGCAAGTGAAAGTGTAAATTCTCAACTACATATTGAATTCCGGACTACAATCCGATGATTAGTGAATATGACTGAATAAGAGCATGCAAATGTGAGCGATTCATTCCATTACATGAATGCATGAAAAATAATGGCAGTTCTGACCAGAGTAGCCACCGATCAAAGCTACAAGCTCAACGTCTGAAAAAGAGCGTCGAGCTCAAAAGTGATTCAGAGCCTCAGGCTCAACGTTTAATAAGCCCTATATGGGACAGTTATCAATGAGTCCTATATGGGACAGTTTAGGCACTCGGTCACAACAAAGTAACAAATGAAGAGTGAGTCTTATGTGCATTGCATATGCATAATATGAAGGATTAAGTGTATTGAAAGTGAAATAATATGAATATGCCAAATATGAAATGATGTGAACTAAGTGAATTGTATGTGTTATGTGATGAGTGAGCCATCGATGATGGTCACTCACTAAGTTCGCAAAACTCACCCAAAATTTGCAAATATTTTCAGGACTCAGAAGAATACCTCGTTAGGCCAACGGGAGTATACCTACAGCATTCAAGTGAAGGATAGAGGTCGGGATCAGTTCGCATCTGCAATTGTGTTTTTCCTATTTTGTATTGAATTGTATATTCCACATCTTTGTATATAAATGTGTATTTCAAATTGACTCGAGTGTTTTGTATTTGTGAAAGGGCCCGAATGGCTACAAAAAAATACCAATTTTTGAGTAATTGAGTGCTTTAGCACACTACCCTCACGGGGCACGAACTCTGATATCACAATAGATGTCGGGTTCGGGTCATTACGGGAGTGGGGTGCTACATTTATGTGGTATCAGAGCCTAGAAGTACTATCTTATATGGGCATTCTAAACTATGTGTCAAGTTATATGCATATGCATATTAATCATGTTATAGTAGACAACAATAACTGATCCCCAATATGAGTCACATGCATGAGCATTTCCTTAAGAGTCTGCGTGGTTAGAAGCATTGAGAAAATTGATGATCTGATATAATGTGAGAAAATAAAAGTTTATGGACATTTTGGAAGTGAGAAATAGTATCTGGTTTTGTATGATAAATAACGGTTCACCACAATGGGGATATGTACCCTTAAAGGTAATATAGATGTGAATAGGTATATTGTTATAGATTGATTGAAGAAAATGAGAATATGAGTAGAAATGAGGAGACTAAAGTGTACAGGCAGAAGGAAATGGAATCATAAAATTGTAGAAATGATGAGATTAAAGTGTATAAGCCAAGTTAATATCACCTTGAAAGGTTGAATTTAGATGTAGAATGGTTGTGTGATCAGCAATATAAGAGTTTATCATTCAATATGATAATATATATGTGGAATGGAGATTTAAGCTTCCTATGGGTTGTGCCCCTACCATTATAAATTGAGTGAGAATAAATATGTGTAAGATGAAATAAATGACAGGTGGAAAATGAGACAATGATATTGATATATGCAAAAGTTGTGAGTTTAGATTCAATTGTAATTGTGAATGAACATCTAATAGTGGGTTCACCATGATAAGAGAAAATATTAAGCCTATGTGAATAATATGCGTGGAGGTGATATAGGAAGTAATCGGTGACTTATTGAATAAGTTCCAATCATAGTTTCTATAGTTCAAAGTTCAAGATGGGTTAGAGCAAGACGTGAGCGTACTTGTAGTGATTGATTAGGAAGGAATTGAGATTGTTACTGAAGTCACCATATGTGATGAATTTGAGGAAAAAGAAGAAGGACACGATTATGGCATAATCCCCATGATCGGGGACTGGCACAAAAAGGAGAAGAGTTATCTAGAATTGAATGGGATTAAAGTATCCCTAGCATAGGCCACCAATTGGTAAATTTCCATAAAGAAATCTCTAGATAAGATGTAATGATTTTGGTGTTATACGCCAAGGTATTAGCGTAAATGAAATTGTTTAGTGCCTCACCAAGCTTTGTTATAAGGGATGTTCCGATCATACAAGCTATGGCATAAATTGATCCTACTAAGATATGATGAATAGTTAAAATTGATCTTCTTGAGGTACTAAGAATGACTGATAAGCAATTATGGAAAATAGTTGATTGATAAGGATTTCATGAACAGTATCAATGATTGTAGTAAGAAATCTTCTTTCAAAGAGAATTTCCCTAAATTGAGTTAAGTTGATCAGATGATTCAAATTAAGAGTGATCACTGAAGAAACAAATCAGAAACGAGAGTGTAGTAAATTAAAAGTGAATAATGGAATCATATACCAAGTGGAGACTCAGGCATAGGAAGTGGAAAATGCTACTGAGAGTGTATGCAATTTGTTTGATGTAAAGTACCCAACTACATGAGTGGATTTTTAATTTGAGGTGACACTATTGCCAATGTGAAGAGAATATAGGTCCACATTTTATTCGATGTAAATATGTTCGGGGAAATACAAATTTAATCTGAGGAAGTGATACCAACACGCAAAGTGAAGTATTCAAATAAATTGAAATGTGTGGAGGAAATAGTATGATTGAGTAGGCATTTGAATAAGTAGATGTGAATTAAAGGAAATCGGATGAAAAGAGAAAATCATTAGAGACAAGAAGTCAAGTGGGAGACTGAAAATTGACATGAGATAACGTTATCTTCATTGAGGAATTAGTCACTTAAGGAATTGTATGAATTTATTATAGACACAAGAAAAAAAATTTGAGTGATATCTGTTGGAGTTAACAATACCCCAATAGCATTATAATATTGAAGATTTAAGTGATCCAAGCAAAATTGTATCAAGTAGTTACTGTGATCATAGATGGTATTTTGAGAGTGTTTGAAAAATAAAAAGGGACGTTTTGAGTAGTTGAGGAATATGACACTGATGATAAGCATATCATTTGAGTTTGGAGATTTTGCAGTATATAATGAAGTTTCACATCAGAGAGTAGGATACAATTTGTTGTAAAACTATAAAACAATTTTTGTATGCATAGAGATAAGTATAGGTCAGAATTGCTATGATAGAAACCTCTTTGAGGTCTTGGAGACATTAGATGTGTCAAGTCATTTATGGAATGTGCAAATTATGTAAGTTTGAGGAAATTATTGAGTTTGAAAGGAATGTACAAATGAGTGCTATACTGGAAAAGGTAGTGTGTAATCTGACACATTGAACAGACAATTATATAATGAAATAGTGCAAATTCAGATATTGAGGTTACCAATCTAGTGCAATGAAGAGTGAAAAATGTGGAGTGGAATATGGGGCAAGATGAAGTGGATTTTACATCAAATTTTCTGGAAAGAGTGAGAAAGCCTAAAAGCTAAGGATTCGAAATTTTGAGTCCCATAGAAGAGTTGAAAACGAATCTGAACTTTCAAGTGGAATTGGAAAAATGATATGTGGTGATTGAAATAAGAAGTATGTGTACTAGACAAAGGTGATTGAGCAAAGAAATTGTTAGAGAAGCTTAAATAACAACCTAAGCTAGACATCCTAGTAGGAATACACTAAGAGTGTATTTTAGCTGCTAAGGATGTAGAAACAAGTGATTGAATGTTTGAATTACCAACAGTTTTAACCGTTAGGAATACATTTGAAACTTATATGGTGGAGTTCGTAGGAATATGAGCTTGATGTATAGTTCCAATTGACTACAGGTATAACAATTGTGATCACAGTGACATTATTAAAATACTCTATGAAGCGTTGTAAGACAGTAAGGGGTTGTTCACCCTTACATTGAAATGAAGAGTGTGATAAGGGTGATGAGTGAGATGAATCTGAAATAAGAATAAAATGACTTATGAAGGATAAATGGGTTAGGTGGAGCAACACCGTATTTACAGAATATAGTGAAATGAACATATGAATTGAATTTATTAACACTAGAGAGAAGGGAATTGTTAAAGGAGAAAGGAATTGTTTTTGTGAGTACCACCTTGGCAAGGTGTGCTCAGATTTAGTGAAAGGATTAGTTAAGCTATATTGAATTGGTCTGTATGAAAATTATTATGAGTTAGTGTTATTAGTGAAAGAGATCTTAGATTCATAATATGTGATATGTGAATAGGTTATGGAATAATAATATGATCGACAGAGATAGATTAACAGCATACGAAGTAAAAGTTGGTGAGTAATCTGAAATATACCGATAAAATAGTCAAGATTGTGCAATAGCTGAATCAGTGACTGAAGGCCCTATTGAGTTTGTCAACTGTGGTCTTTTGGAGGAAAGTATTTGAGTGATGAAGAATATGGGAAATGGAGAAGCTTATGTGGAATTAATACCTCTACCGTATTAATCAATCAGATGAGAATTTTGAGGATAAAAATTTTTTTTAGGGGCGAAGAAATGTAACATTCCATCCCTATATTAAGGGTTAGGACCTGAAATTTCAGTACATGTGAACTTAAAGAAAAATTAAGACAATACATTTTCTTGCTCATGTATCATGTTAGAATTTATGCACCTAAATACTGAATGTTTTTGTATAAAAAGTGGTACATGCATTCATTGACAACTTCCAAGTATAAATGATATTAAATGTGATTTTATTGAAAATGAGGAGTAGAAGGAGTAGAAAGAGTGATATTGGTATGAGTTGTGAGAAGGAAAGACTTAGAAACCAAATTAGTAGTGATATGGAAAATGTTCCCTGAGTATGCTTCAGTCTGTTAGCCATAACATCTTCTCTAGTTATCCAAACGAGATGATTCTTAATTTGGATTAAACTACACACATATGGCTATATTTCTTATGAAGACATCGAATTTTAATTCTGTCTCTAAGAATCTCGAAATTTATCATGAAGTTAAGAATTTGGTGCAGTACATTGGTGTATCAATGGAAGATTCGTCTCTGGAGTTTAGGGGAAAATTTGGGATTGATATAAATAGATTTTAGCAAAAGTACCTTCGAAAAAGTTGTAGATCTTTCTTTTATCTTTCCAACGGTATATAGTATAAAAATTTTGGACAACGGAGTCAAAAATCCTTATAAGTGGAGATGTTCTAGAGAAGAAAGTGAGACGATGGAAGTGAGACGATAGAAAATGAGACAATGGAAGTGAGACGATAGAAAGTGAGACGATGGAAGTGAGACGATAGAAAGTGAGATGATGGAAGTGAGACGATAGAAAGTGAGATGATGGAAATGAGTGGATGGAAATGAGACGTTAGAAAGTGAGATGATGCAAAAGTGAGACGATACAAAAGTTAGACGATAGAATTGACCTTCGAGGTCTTCATAAAAGTTGTAGAACTCAAAGTTCTCTTTCTAATGGTCTAAAAATGAGATCAATCCGACATTGTTTGTGAACGTTATTGACATCGCGCCATAATTGGTTTAATTTGATGGAGGACACAAACATGATTGCTTCTTTTGACCATAACTTCTTCTCTAGACCTCCAAATGATCTGATTCTTGAACCATTAGACTCGTAAGACATTGATCTACATTTTTACCAAGAATCTCAGCCATCTAAACTGAATTGAGAAAGATTGAGTGAAAACCATGGGATGGGTACAGTGAGTGTGTTTTTAAGTAATATGAACTGGTGTTATTCCACTGAACGTACTTCAGTATTTTGATGTTTTCTAGAGCTCTACTGATCAAAATGAGATGATTTTTGACTTGTGGTAAACTAGAGACATGGAGTTACGAATGGTATGAAGAACTTGGAATCTAATTCAGTCTCTAAGATGTTTAAATTTCAGATGGAAGTTGTGCATAGTATACTGTTTTGGATAAGAGCAGTCCAAAAATGTTTGAAGTATATCTTTTGAACCATTGAACCAAATGAAATGATTTTGGTGGCATTAGAAACTTAAGACAATGGGGAAAATTTTTCTTGAAGAAAGTGTTATGTTAGAATGTTTAAGGGTACTATTGGCAAGACACTTAAGTAGAAAAGACATAAGGCATAAATAGAAGGGCAAATGGGACAATTCTTAATCATTAAGGGCATAATTGGAAGAAGAAGTGTTGTCTTGCTTATAAATGGAGAAGAAAAACATGAATGAGAAGATTCTAGAGAAGCCAATGAGTGGATGAGAAAAGAGATAAGAGAGAGAAAACATGAAAAAGAATGAAAGAGAGAAAGAAGAGAAAACAAGCTAGGGTTTTAAGTTTCTTAGCCTTCAAGAGAGATTTTGAAGTTGTTCAAGAAGAGAAAAAAGGAAGAGGAAGGAAGGAGCTTCCATCTGAGCTAAAGATCTCTTCATTTAGTGAAGAATCAAGGTAAGATCTTTTTGAATTTTTTGGATTTTTGGAAGGATTCTAGTTTATGGAGTTTAGAAAATGTTTGGGTTTAATTGTTCTAGAGTCGATTTTTGTGATTTTGCATTGTGGGATTTTTAAGTGGATTCCTATTGAATGAGATTTGGGTTGTTTTAGGAAACCAAGAGAATCCTACCCAAGAACAAAGGGAAAGACAATCTTGCCTTGGAGTTTGGCAAGCAAACTTGGTGAGTAATATATGTATGGTTATTGTGTAAATGGGCAATGTGCCTAAGTGTGTACATATGATTAAATTGCTAAGCTATGAAAGGGAATTGATATTATGAGATCATGTGAGGTTAGAAAAGAGATGACAAGAAATTGAGTTAAAGTGTTCTTGAAGTGTAAGCTTATAAATAAGCTAGACTTATAAAAAGAGTAAAGATTGAAATGAGCATTTAGAATGATCATGTACGAATGAAATGTAAGTCTAAGTTCAATTGGACACACATGAATTATGGAATGGGAATGAGCATATTATGTGATTTAGATTATATATACCCGGGATTGTCATTGAGCATGCATTGTACATCGTCCATTTATTTAATTGTGAATAAGTGAATGCTTATACGTGTGCAATTATTGATGAGTGTGCACTGTGTGTCTTGCATAAATGGGTTGTGCAAGTCAAGTGTTAGCATTCAGGTGTTCTAGAATTTAGAAGCAAATGCTAATCTGAAGCGTATAGTGAGTAGACCGAGATGGTCTCACTTTATTGTTTGTTATTTGATTTTTTTTGTATTAATTGACTACTAAATGCTTATATGAATGTGATTAATTGTGTTGGATGCCGGACAGAAGGTCCGATGATTGTGTTATATGTATGGGATATTGAAGTGATTGCTAAATGTTTTCTGAATGTGCAATTGTACGCAAATGAAAGTGTAAATTCTCAACTACATGTTGAATGTCAGACTACAATCCGATGATTAGTGAATATGACTGAACAAGAGCATTCAAATGTGAGCGATGCATTCCATTGCATGAATTCATGAAAAATAATGGCAGTTGTGACCAGAGTAGCCACCGATCAGAGTTACAAGCTCAACGTCTGAAAAAGAGCCTTGAGCTCAAAAGTGATTCAAAGCCTTAGGCTCAACGTTTAATGAGCCCTATATGGGACAGTTATCAATGTGCCCTATATGGGATAGTTTAGGCAATCGATCACAACAAAGTAACAAATGAAGAGTGAGTCTCATGTGCATTGCATATGCATAATATGAAGGATTAAGTGTATTGAATGTGAAATAATATGAATATGCGAAATATGAAATGATGTGAACTATGTGAATTGTATATGTTATGTGATGAATGAGCCATCAATGATGGTCACTCACTGAGTTCGCAAAACTCACCCAAAATTTGCAAATATTTTTCAGGACTTAGAAGAATACTCCGTTAGGCCAACAGGAGTATACCTACAGCATTTAAGTGAAGGATAGAGGTCGGGATCAGTTCGCATCTGCAGTTGTGTTTTTCCTATTTTGTATTGAATTGTATATTCCACATCTTTGTGTATAAATGTGTATTTCAAATTGACTCGAGTGTTTTGTATTTGTGAAAGGGCTCGAATGGCTATAAAAAAATGTACCAATTTCTGAGTAATTGAGTGCTTTAGCACACCACCCTCACGGAGCACAGACTCGGATATCACCATCGATATCGAGTTCGGGTCATTGCAGGAGTGGGATGCTACATTTATGTGGTATCAGAGCCCAGAAGTACTATCTTATATGAGCATTCTGAACTATGTGTCAAGTTATATGCATATGCATATTAGTCATGTTGTAGAAGACAGCGGCAACTGATCCCCAGTATGAGTCACATGCATGAGCATTTCTTTAAGAGTTTGCGTGGTTAAAAGCATTGAGAAAATTGATGATCTGACAGAATGTGAGAAAATAAAGGTTTATGGACATTTTGGATGTGAGAAATAGTATCTGGTTTTGTATGATAAATAACGGTTCACCACAATGGGGATATATACCCTTAAAGATGATATAGATGTGAATAGGTATATTGTTATGGATTGATTGAAGAAAATGAGAATATGAGTAGAAATAAGGAGACTAAAGTGTACAGGCAGAATGAAATGGAATCATAAAATTGTAGAAATGATGAGATTAAAGTGTATAAGCCAAGTTAATATGACCTTGAAAGGTTGAATTTAGACGTAGAATGGTTGTGTGATCTGCAATATAAGAGTTTATGATTCAGTATGAGAATATATATGTGGAATGGAGATTTAAGCTTCATATGGGTTGTGCCCCTACCATTATAAAATTGAGTAAGAATAAATATGTGTGAGATGACATAAATGACAGGTGGAAGATGAGACAATGATATTGATATATGCAAAAGTTGTGAGTTTAGATTCAATTGTAATTGTGAATGAACATTTGATAGTGGGTTCACCATGACAAGTGAAAATATTAAGCCTATGTGAATAATATGCGTGGAGATGATATAGGAAGTAATCGGTGACTTATTGAATAAGTGCCAATCATAGTTTCTATAGTTCAAAGTTCAAGATGTGTTAGAGCAAGATGTGAGCGTACTTGTAGTGATTGATTGGGAAGGAATTGAGATTGTTACTGAAGTCACCATATGTGATGAATTTGAGGAAAAAGAAGAAGGACACGATTATGGCATAATCCCCATGATCGGGGACTGGCACAAAAAGGAGAAGAGTTATCTAGAATTGAATGGGATTAAAGTATCCCTAGAATAGCCCACCAATTGGTAAATTTCCATAAAGACATCTCTAGATAAGATGTAATGATTTTGGTGTTATACGCCAAGGTATTAGTGTAAATGAAATTGTTTAGTGCCTCACCAAGCTTTGTTACAAGGGATGTTCCGATTATACAAGCTATGGCTAAAATTGATCCTACTGAGATATGATGAATAGTTAAAATTGATCTTCTTGAGGTACTAAGAATGACTGATAAGCAATTATGGAAAATAGTTGATTGATAAGGATTTCATGAACAGTATCAATGATTGTAGTAAGAACTTGAAAATAATGCATATATACGTTGCACAGCTCAAAAAATGAAACAGCTTTAACACAAGAATGTGCCATATCACTAAGAGTAAGATTAAGATTATGACAAGCACATGACATATATAATGCTCTTGGATTTATTTCAAGTAATCGCTTTTGAACCCCTTGGTGTTTTCCCTTCATATTAGAACCATTGTCATATCCTTGACCCCTTACATTATAAACATTAAGATCAAGAGAATTAAATGCATTCAATAATTCATTGAAAAGTCCTAATCCAGATGTGTCATCTACCTTTAAGAACTCTAAAAAGTACTCCTCTATTTTTATTTTTTTATTTGACATATTCACACATCATACTAAAAAAAATGACTCAAATCTAGGATACAATCAAGAATAATAGAAAAGTGTTTCTCCTCTGTAATGATCCCTATGATAGAACTTCTAACTCTATGGGCCAACAGAGAAATCAACTCATTTTGAATTTTGTGACTAAGATAATGATGATGAATTTCATGATTTTGAATACGTATAACATGATCTTGCATTATCACATCAAATCCAGCAATCATCTCAATCAATCCTAAAAAATTACAATTACCATCTTGGTAAAGTTTCTCATTGTATCCTCGAAAAGCTAAATTATATTTAGCAAGATATTTAACAACAAAAACTATTCTTATCAAAACCTGCCTCCAACGTTCTTTCTCCTTTGCATTTTCTTGTTGTAAATCTTTATCAACTGTTTGATTTTGTTCAATCTTAGTCGTAATTCATTCCATGTTCTCATATTAGTCATATGCTCAATGCAATTCTCATGTTCTTTGAGTCTCTCACTAAGATGCTTCCAATCTCTAAATCCATCATTTGCTAATCTACTTTTTTTGTTAGTAGATTTGAACAACTTACAATAAAAACAATATACTTTATCTACATGTTTAGAATAAACCAACAATTTTCTATCGCTAATCTCTCAATTACTCAAATTTCTATAATAATAAGAATATGAAAAATGATGAGAGGCATTGTCTAAAGGAAACATAAGATTCAATTCTCTTATAGGCCCTTTTTCAACTAAAATATCCCTTGTTTTATTATCAAGATTATCCCAATTTCTAAAATCATAAATGTCCAATATAGGGCTTACTTGCTCATCTGCCTAAAATTTTCTAAGATGGATGCATTTGGTACATGAACATGCTCAATCAGATTTCTAATATCTTCATGAATATGAATCTCATCATTTAAGTTTTCTTTATTTTGTTCAAAGCTACCTTCACCTAATTCATCGGGACTCTCAATAGAGGAGCCTACTCTTTTAATAAATTTATTAATTGCGCCTTTTTGGGATTTTATCAATTATGCTACATGTTTTCTTTTCTCACTTCCAAACAAATGCTTTTTAGGCAACATAATATAAACCAATTATAATACAGTTGGACTAGAAAAAGAGCAAAAACACCTGTATGGAACTGGAAGAAGTATGCAGGCACAACCAAACTCTAATAGCTTCACAATATATCACAAAGATATATAAATGGTATTAAATCTATGATAGAGGAAAAAAATAAATAGAAAAATTTAATATCTAATATTTTTTTATAAAAAACAAAGAGCAAATTTTAATGATCGAGAGACACTAATTTCTAAAAATACAAGAAATTAATATACTTAGGAAATAAGCTAATATAATGTCCACGTTAATGACAAATTACAAATTAATTATAACATATTCAAATATTTAATAAGCTAAAAATACATTAAAAATTAGAAACTTTACCTTTAAATCATACTCAGAACTTAAAACTCAGAAGACAGAATCGTGAAATTTTTTACTGCTAATTTTTTAGTTGGAGTACCTTAAATACCTATATTGATGAAAATAAAGAAATTAAAAGGTAAAAATACACCTAAATACTTCAAAACTATTTATAAGTATAAAAAGTTAACATTAAATCTTAGAAGTTGCTTACGTTTATTAGTCTTGAAAAATGAAAATGTTAACAACCTCACCAACGTTCTCTATATTTATTACTACATTTAATACTCTTCTGTCTTCATTACAGCCTAACAAAGGAAGAAAAAGTAGCACAGAAGGAGAATAACGAGGCACTTTTATTACAAGAGGGGGGTCTTAGGGCCCCTTTTTTGGCACTGCGAATAACAATGAGTAAAATAATTAACTGGAGAAGAGTTACAATAAAAATCTTAGTTTTGTGTTTGGTTTCACAAAAGAAAGATAAATAAATTAACTGGAGAAGAGCTACTTATCGCATATAAAAGTCCAAAAGGGCAATCAGATGTTGTAAACACCAACTAAGTGCAAAGAATGCTTGAACTTAGTGCTAGGCAGTGGATTAGTCAACATATCTGTGGTATTCTTAGACGTGTGAACCTTCTTCACAACAAATTTTCCAACATCTACTTCTTCTTTGATGTTGTGGTATTTGATGCTAATGTGCTTAGTCTTGGAATCATACACAACGTTCGTGGTGAGATGAATAACACTTTGGCTATTTGAAAATACAATGATCTTACCATGTGCAACACCAAGCTCAATAACAAGACTTTACAACCAAGTAGCCTCTTTCATGCCCTATATAGCTGTAATATATTCTACCTCACAAAGCAACAATAGATTGTAGTGATTCTTTTCAGTTGATAGCACCAGAATATAAGGTAAAGATATAACCAGAGAGAAACCTACGCCTATTGAGGTCATCACCATAATTAGAGCCCACAAAATTGATAATGTTATTATATGTTGCCTTGCTTAAATGAAAAACCAAGCCCAAATCTATCTCATAACTTCCCAATGAACCTTCATACAATTATGCGTATAACGACTCACCATATTAACTAAATATGCAAGATCAGGTTTAGTGCAAACCATGACATACATTAGATTGCTAACCGCAATAAAATATTGAACATGTGATATGCGTTCAATCTCTTTCTCTATTTGGGGTAACGTTTATAAGACAATTTGAAATGAGCAGCTAAAGGAGTAGAAACAAGTTTTCAATTAACTATATTGAATCAATCGAGAACTTTTTCAATGTAATTCTTTTAAGACAGGTACAATTTACTATCTTAATGGTCTCTATAAATCTCCATAGCTAAAATTTTCTTGGCTACAACAAGATCTTTCAACTCAAATTCACTACTAAGTTGAGATTTCAACTTGTTGATCAAGGACTCATCCTTGGAAACAATTAACATGTCACTGACATATAACAAAAAGTAGACAAATGAACCATCTTCAAATCCTCTAATATAAACATAATTATCATACTTACTCTTTGTATAACCTTGACCAATCATATAGGAACTGAATCTCTTGTTCCACTTTTTGGGATCTTATTTAAGGCCATATAAGGATCTCTTCGAACGACAAACATAATTTTCCTTACCAGGAATACCTGAACCCTTGGGTTGTTTCATATATATCCCTTTTTCTAACTCACCATAGAGAAAAGAAGTTTTAACATCAAGTTACTTGTTGAATCCCGTTTGTTTCTGTAATCTAACCCTTGCTCTGATACCAAACAATGTTGGATCCCGATTCCAGAGCCCAACATTCAGAGTTACAAAACGTGAGGAATCTCAATCTTCTATTTCAGAACAGATTTTGTTCAATGGCGTGCCCACACAAATATGTCACCATCATCGAACTCATTTCTTATAATTTCATAATAGATTTTGGGAAACTTTCGATTGGGATTTTAGTTCGACTTCTTCAGACCATTTGTTCCCCATTGTTTTACTTTTCTAATGACACTAAAAACATTCAATTTGGTTTAGAAATCTGAAAGTTATAACCCAAACATTTTTGGACTATTACTACACTAAGACTGCACTACACATTATACCCAATTTCACTCCAGAAATTGAAAATCTTAGGGACTGAATTGAAATTTGATTCCTTCAGATAATTTGTAGCTCCATGTCTCTAGTTTAGTTAGAAACAAAAATCAACTCATTTGGAGCTCTACAAGTCAAGATATCATCAAAATACTGAAACATGTTCAGTAAAAATATCCAACTCGTACTCTTTTAACCGATCCTTTCACTTTGATTCAATCAATATTTTTCAAATTAATATCAAAAGCTATAAATTTTTATGGACAGATAGGCAAATTGGTTATGAATCCAACGCTTCAAAAATCAGGTCATTTGGAGGTTGGATGACAAAGTTATGGCCAAAAGAGTGAGATGTGTTCAGGTCTAAAGGGGGCTTGCGGCGCGGCCGTAAAGTTGCGCTCTCGCAAATGATCGCCCCGCAGAGTCGCGGTCGCGACTTGTCACGATCACGACTTTTCCCGTCTTGCTTTTCTTCTCCTACCTATTTTAGTAAAAAGGGCATAACTTTCACTACAAATATTGGATTAAGGTTATTCTTGGACCGTTTTAAAGAAGATTTCTAGACCTATAACTTCCATGAAGACCTCAAAAATAATTTTTGCCCCTATAAGAGTTAAAATTTCTAATCAATGTAACTGTACCGAAAGTCCACCCTATGCAGCACCACGAACTTCAAATGATCATAACTTCCAGCCCCAATATCGAAAAATGTCATACTTTATATCGTTGGAAAGTTATAAAGACGAACTACAACTTTCATGAAGGCAACTTTGGCTAATTCTACCTAAATTAATCTAGTTTTTCCTCGAAATTCAGGGTACACATTTTACTCTCATGAAAAACTTGAAATTTATCCCAACTTCACTTTCTCTATTACAACATCATTCATAACAATTCAACTACCAATTGGAATTCATCCAACTCTCAACCTCAATTCATTGACTCCTCGTATTTAATAACATCTCATCATTCACCAACAATCCTATCTCTCTTTTCCATAATATCTCACTTATATATAACAATAGTTCATGCTCAAGATTCATCACCTCAAGTTAGTGGCTTCAAACATACCTAATTTCAACTGAACTCATATCATCCATACACAATTCATATGTCATTAACATCATAAGGTAAGTGTTTACAAAGCTTTTAATGGCATCTCAAGCCACATTACATCATCAATATCGAAAATCCGAAATACAACAAAAGATACAAAATCTCATAATTCTCAACATATGTCTAAAGTCCTATTTTTACATCAATCTAACTTAAAATACAAAAATATTCACAATCAAACGAATGCCTTGACTTCCTTTCACCCGATCTCTTTCTCATCACCTGGAGATGGGAATGAAAGGGGGTGAGCTTAAAGTTCATAGGTAACAAATTTATAACCAAGATACAAGCAAAAACCATTGAAATATTTATTTCCATTGAAAAACTCATATTGAAATCCATGTAACACATATTTCCCAAATTCACAACTTATCAAGCAATTCATAAACATCATAAATCATGAATTCATCGAAACTTGTCACAAATCATGAACACATAAGCACATCAGAAATGGTTTGGGTAGGTCCATATTCATGACGCATTATACATTCCCATATAATGGTCCTATGTAGCCGTAAACTTGAGGGAGTCCTTGAAGGAGCTCCGTGCTACTAGCAGACAGGTAGGAGAAGCCTATTCTTGGGTCAACGTGCACGTGATGGTTTTTGAGGGACTACCACAAACCCACATAATATGAAATTCATGACTTGAAAACAGATTGCCCAAATGGCAAAATTTTGGAAATTTGTTTTTCATGACCATGCAATTTTTCAAAAAAAACCCCCTTCATATAGCAGTCCACAATTCATCATCAAAATTTCATACACCAAAACATATATCAATTTCGGAAACCATTCAAAAGCAACAAATGCAACAATTATAAAGCAATTAAGAAATTATTTTATTCTCTTGACTAAAAAGAAAACATAATGGCTCATTATCTAATTATAAACATGAAACCCACCTTAATTTCCTTGCTTGAAAACCTTGCTGAAAAAGCCTCTACTCTTGCTCCTCTTGCCTCCCTCTTGATTTTCTTCAACATTGACAAAAAAATCTCCAAATCAATAGACATTCTAATTGAGAATCCCATAATACATAATCACTAAAATTGATCTTAGAAAGCCTAAACCTATACATTTCTTAAGCTATATGAACCAAAAAACTTTCAAAGATCCAAAATCTTAAGATCAAACTTACCTTAAATCTTCACCAAACAATGATTTTCTTGGCTCTAAAAGAAGCTCTAATCCTCCTCTTCCTTTTTCCTTCTTGAATCAACTTTAAAATCCATTTTGAAAGCTTAGAAAAATTAAAACCTAGCTTTTTCTTTCTTCCTTCTCTCCTCTCTTCTCCACCGAACTCTCTACTTTATTCTCTTTTTTCTTTTTTTTTCTTCTCAATTTCGTTCTTGCTTCTTCCTTAAAAGCAAGCTCACATGTCTTATTACAAATTTGTCATTAATGAGTGAACAATGTCCAATTTACCCTTACATATATGCCTTGTAACTTAAATGGCTTAAGAGATCTTCCCAAAAAGCCCTCATACATACATACTCTGGCTACTTAATACAACCAAACCATATTTTAAGATCCTACCAACATTAACATGAAAAATTAACTCCAAATAAAATAATTAATCTAGCAAGATCTCAAAATTATTTAAATTATGCTTAACTCCTTCAAAAAATCAAGACTTTTTTCTAATCATATAATCGAAGGAATTTGATAGCACTTCCTTCTAAAAAAATGTTCCTCATTGTCTCAATTTTCCAATAACATCAAAATCATTCAATTTGGTTCCATAGTCTAAAAGTTATACATCAAACATTTGGGACTGTACTTATACTAACAAAATATTCTGTAAAATTGAAATTCTTAGAGACTAAATTAAAACTCGATTTCATTAGACAATTTGTAGCCCTTACTCTCTAATTTAACCCAAATCAAGAATCATCTCATTCGCATAACTAGAGCAAAAGTTATGACTAAAACACCGAAGCATACTCAATGAATATGTTTCAATTACATTTTTCCAGCTTTTAACTTCCAACATATCACATATAACCCATCTTTTACCTAAACCATCTTTTCTATTTCATTTCAAATTCAAGAATTCTCTTTTTATTTACACATAAATAACCGCTAACAATTTCTCATTTAATAGAAAAGTTCGGGATACAACAATTCTCCCCCCTTAAAGAATTTCGTCCTCGAAATTCTTACCTAAGCGATCAAACAAATGGAGGTAATGCTATCCTATGTTTTCCTTAGTCTCCCAAGCAATTTATTCATTCGAATAATTTCTTTCAAATGATCGTAGTCAATAGAGTCACATATAACACATTATGAATTGGAGACATCTTTGTTAATAATACTAACTTGTAAGTCAATGGTCCAGTTCTTAATAATTTTATATGGACCAATACAATTCAAGCTTAGTTGCTTCTTTATCCTAACCTGAGCACATCTTGCATTCAATCTAAGCACACTTTGGGAAAGTGATACCTTTAGAAATATTTCATCCTTTGCTTCATAGTTCACATCTCTATAATGTCAATACACTTAACTCTTATATCTATCTCACTGTATTCCATATCTTTGGTGTTGATCCACCAAATTCATTCATTTTTCTTAAATCACTTAATTCGTAATGCCGATCAATTTCACTTATTTGTAACATCTGCAATCAATTTTGACCTTCAACCCTCTTTGGTCCTATTCATCCAAATAAAGAGGCGGACGACTCTTTTTGTCGTATAACGCTGCATAGTATTTAATGTTATCACTTTGACATTGATCTCAATTCAATTAACACATTCTTATGGTGGATTATAACTCTTGTTACCTTAATCAAACAACCACTTTAGTTCTAATTTCATCTTCTTAAGATCATAACAATTTCTGTTTTCATTACATTATACTTGTACTCTTTAATCTCATCGTTCCAACTTGTCTCCCTATTTTCCTTAAACAATCCATGATAATACCTTCACATCTTTATCACATTCGGGGATATACACCACAGTATAATATTGGTATCATATTTAATTCCACCAATACAAATGCGTTGACTCATTGTCTGTCACATTTAACTATAGATCGTTTCTCATATCTAATTATCCACAACTTCTATTTTCTCATATCATGAAAGAGTATTGTTTTTCTTGCTAATTCTATCAATTCAAACTCTTAACAATTACTTATGCATGTGACTTATACACATGTGACTCAAACTAAGGATCAGTCGCTAATGCCTGCTATGACATGTTCACAATGCATGTACTTTAACACATAATTCGAAAATGCCCATATAAGATCTTAATTCTGGTGTTCTGATACCACATATGTTAGATCCCGCTTATTTTCGGAATCTAACCCTTGCTCTGATACCAAACAATGTTGGATCCTGATTTGGAGCCCAACATTTGGAGTTACAAAACGTGAGCAAACTCATTCTTCTATTTCAGAACAGATTTTGTTCAATGGTCTGCCCACACAAATAAGTCACCATCATCAAACTCATTTCTTATAATTTCAGAACATATTTTGGGAAACTTTCGATTAGGATTTCAGTTCGACTTCTTTAGACCATTTGTTCCCTATTGTCTTATGTTTCTAATGACACCAAAAACATTCAATTTGGTTTAGAATTCTGAAAGTTATAGCCCAAACATTTTTGGACTATTACTAAACCGAGACTATACACTATACCCAACTTCACTCTAGAAATTGAAAGTCTTAGGGACTGAATTGAAATTTGATTCCTCAGATAATTTGTAGCTCCATGTCTCTAGTTTAGTTAGAAACAAAAATCAACTCATTTGGAGCTCTATAGGTCAAGATATCATCAAAATACTGAAGCATGTTCAATAAAAATATCCAACTCATACTCTTTTAACTGATCCTTTCACTTTGATTCAATCACTCTTTTTCAAATTAATATCAAAAGGTATAAATTTTTTTGGACAGATAGATAATTATGTTATGAATTCAACGCTTTAAAAATCAGGTCATTTGGAGGTCAGATGTCAAAGTTATGGCCAAAAGAGTGAGAGGTGTTCAGGTTTGAAGGGGGCTTACGGGTCGTGATCGTGCATTTGCATGATAGCGACCTGTGCGCACGGCTACGAAGTGGCGCTAGCGAATTTGTGTGACCCTGACTTTCACGATCGCTCCGCAGAGTCGCGGTCGCAACTTGTTGCGATCGTGACTTTTCCCTTCCTGTTTTTCTTCTCCGTTCTATTTTAGTAAAAAGGGTATAACTTTCACTACAAATATCGGATTAAGGTCATTCTTGGACCGTTTTAAAGAAGACTTCTAGACCTACAACTTACATGAAGACCTCAAAAACAATTTTTGCCCCTATAAGGGTTAAAATTTCCAATCAATGTAACCGTACCGAAAGTCCACCCTATGCAGCAACATAAACTTCAAATGATCATAACTTCCAGCCCCGATATCGAAAAATGTCATATTTTATATCGTTGGAAAGCTATAAAGACGAAATACAAATTTTATGAAGGCAACTTTGGCTAATTCTACCTAAATTAATCCAGTTTTTTCTTGGAATTCAGGGTATACATTTTACCCTTATGAAAAACTTGAAATTTATCCCAACTTCACTTTCTCTATTACAACATCATTTATAACAATTCATGTTGGGCACCGATTTCGAGACCCAACTCTCTCATGCTGACTCATTCGTCTGTTAGACCTCGTTTGATTCCGAAGCCCAACCTTTTTGTGGTTTTTTTTTAACCCTTATTAAACATTATCAATTCATCTCCATGCTCATAACATCCTAAAAATCACTCACAAATGGTTCCATGGTGTGCTCATGCAAATTAGTCACTATGCTTGAACTCAATTCTCCTATTTGTGATCAGAATTTGGAAATCTTCAAATCATAATTTCAATTTGACT
>JAOTAX010000005.1:37290713-37303581 GCA_025629825.1 Erythroxylum guanchezii | reverse complement strand
TACCCAATATTGTAGTGCCATTGGACAGCAATTTTCGATACCGAAAATCAACTGATTCGCCACTTGGCGATTTTTCCTGTCCGGGAATTTTCTCCGGAAAATTCCAGAAAAATTCCTAGAAAGCCCTTAAAATATAAAACACACAATGGATCACTCAGAATAATTTTTCAAACACAAATATCACGTTATTCACAATCAAAATCCGTTTAGGCCCAAATACCGGGAATGACATGTATGCATGTACAGTTATTTTTCATATGTAAAAATTCACTGTTCTCAACTACCAGTATGCATGAACAATCCTAATTAATCCCAATCGCTCTCATCCTTTGCCAAATTACTATTCTACCCTTCCCGTCGGGGGTGGGATGTTACAGTTTTAGCTATCGGGAGGCATAAGTTATTATCTTATCTTCTTGCATCAACACACAACCCAAACCCTTTCTCGAAGCATCACTGTATACTGTATAACCCTTATCTCCCATAGGCAAAATCAAAACTGGAGCATTTGTTAATCTGCGTTTGAGCTTTTCAAAGCTTTTCTAGCGTTCCTCACTCCAGACAAATTTTTAATCCTTCCTTAATAACTTAGTCATCGGAGCAGCTATCATAAAGAATTCCTCAACGAATCTCCTATAATATCCTGTCAAACCCAGAAAACTCCTCATCTCTATCACTGTGTTGGGTGCATGCCAATTCACCACTGCTTCAACCTTCCTTGGATCAACAAGTACCCCATCTTTCGAAATCACATGCCCAAGGAATATCACTTCATGGAGCCAAAACTCACATTTGCTAAATTTGGCATAAAGATCCCTCTCCCTCAATGTCTGCAACACAATCCTGAGATGCTCCTCATGTTCCCTTTCACTATTGGAATATACTAGAATGTCATCGATAAACATTATGACAAATTGATTCGGATACTCCTTGAAGACCCTATTCATAGATCCATAAAAGCAGCTGGAGTATTGGTTAATCCAAAAGGCATGACTAAAAACTCATAATGTCCATACCGTGTCCTGAAGGCTGTCTTACTTACATCAGACTCCTTGATTCTGAGCTGATGATAGCCTGACCTGAGATCAATTTTGGAAAAGACCCTTGCTCCCTGAAGCTGGTCAAACAGATCATCAATCCGAGGCAGAGGATACTTATTCTTAATAGTCACCCTGTTGAGTCTCCGATAATCGATACACATTTGCCATGTGCCATCCTTCTTCTTAACAAATAGAACTGGCGCTCCCCATGGTGACGAACTCGGCCTTATTAACCCCTTCTCTAGTAGTTCTTCCAACTGTTCCTAAAGCTCCTTTAGCTCCGCTGGAGCCATTCTATAGGGTGGTATGGAAATGGACGCGGTTCTGAGAATCAAGTCAATAACAAACTCGATTTCCCTTACCGGTGGCAAACCAGGTAAGTCCTCTGGGAACACATCTGAAAACTCCCTCACTACTAGAAAATCTTCCAACTTTACTTCATTCCTATCAGTGTCCACAACATGTGCTAAGAAGGCTTCACACCCCTTTCCTATCATCCTGTCAGCTAACAAAGCAGAAATGATTCTTGGTGATGGTGTTTTCCTGTCCCCTCTGAAAATCACCTTCTTATCATTGCCCAAGTCAAATTCCACCTCCTTAAGGCTACAATCTAACTTTGCATGATACTTCTCCATAACATCCATTCCCAATATGACATCTAGCCCCTTTAACTCTAGGGGTAGGAAGTCCACCACTAGTTGAGTACCCTCGAAGAAAAGCTTATAATCTTTATACACTTGGCTTATAATCACATGCCTCCCTAGAGGAGTGCTAACAAGTAAAGGAGTTCTCAGTGGCATCAAGATAACATCATGTAATGTCATGCTTGTAAAAACAAATGAATGTGTGGAGCTAGAATCAATCGACACATATACAACAGAATTAAATACCAAGCCATACCTATGACAACTTCAGGTGCGGCTGCAGCTTCCTCTCTAATCATGAAAAAAACCTTGGCATGTGCCTGACCTCTTGGTCTACCTGTAGGAATAGTCTTCTTTGTAGTTCTAGAGCTACCTACCTTAGTGACTGGCCTGGTTCCCATTGTTTCTACTCTCCTCGGGGCTTGCATCTGGAACCCCTATTGCTTTGTTACTTGGGGACAGTCTTTGATCAAGTGTCCCCTCTCTCCACATCGAAAACATGCTCCGAGTAGCTTAAAGCATTCTCCCTTGTGAAGCTTCCCACAATGTTCACATTGAGGGTTTGTGTACTTGCTCCTCCCCATCCTTCCAGTGCCTCCTACGCTCGAGGCTTGTCCAGAGAGTGCTCTTTCCTGCTTATTCTTGATAGGACCACTGCTTCCCACTTCACTCTGAGTATGGTAACTCCTTGTACTCCTCTCATGCCTTGGAGTACTCATCCCCTCTTTAGTAGACTTCTCCCTGTTCTTTCTCTTCCTGCTCACTTCATTTCTGATATTCTCCAGCTTCTTAGCCTGAAGTGCAGCATTTACCAATTGTTGGTAGTCACAGAAATTATGGATCAGGACTTTCTCCTTGATCCCCAAATGTAGTCCTCCCTCAAACTTGCGGCACTTATCCCCCTCATTAGCAACAATGTTGGACGCATATCGTGACAACTGGGTGAACCTCAGTTTATATTCACTCACACTCAGGTTTCTCTGTGTGAGATTCAGAAACTCCTTGGTCTTCTCTTGGATATAGACCCTCGAGAAGTATTTCCTCCTGAAAGCTTCTAGAAAGTCTCTCCATGTTAGCACCGGAGGCACATCCTGACTGTGGGGCACTAACTCCCACCAATAAAGTGTGTCCCCTTGTAGTAAGCTCACTACATAATCTAGTTTCTCCTCATCTGAGCACTTCATCTGAATCAGGACCCTCTCGGTCCTTTTCAACCATGCTTCGGTCTCTTCTGGATTTGTAGTTTCACTGAAATTCACAGTCCTATACTTGCGGAGCTTATCATACTGCCCACTTTTTTCCACTGGAGCTTGCATCTGAACCTGAGACCCTTGGCCTATGGCGTACGTGAAAGCCTGAGCAAAGACTTGAAAGAATAGCGGATCCATGGGGTTTGTTTGAGGCATAGGAGGAGGCGGTGGAGGCACCTCATACTGTACACTAGGTGCCTCAGAATCAGGAGCAGGGTGTGTCCCAGCATCTTGCGGGACATAAGATTCATCCGTGCTCCCTTGGCGAGAGCCAAATTAAGTCAGAGCTCCTCGAGTTCTTCTTCGAGGTGGCATTTTTTACTCCTTCAATAAAAAATCATTGAAAATCTTTAGTTTATACAAAACAAATCTCAAAGTATATAAAACAGTTCAAATCGTATAAAACAATTTCAAATCATGAGAAACAAATCAAAACTTTCATGTCTTAAGTTACCCATTTCATACTTAGGATTCTCCAAAACCTATTCCCAAACTTGAACCCAAACCTAGTCTCTCTGATACCATAATATGTTGGACCCCGTTTCCGAAGCCCAATAACCGAACTCATAAACCTTGTGCTTGTTACCCTACAGGGTTATTTGCCATTATTCCACCAGGCTGGTATGTCCACACCAGTCAATCACCTGAATTACAACTGGCCTTCTTCAAAAAAAATTTAGCTCTAAGTCTCTAGTTTGAAATCATCTCAATCGGAGTTCTACAGCTCAAGATATACTTAAAAAGCTAAAGCGTGTTCATACCCCAATCATGCTCTCCCAACCAACCTCTCACTTACTCTAATGCAAACTTTCTCAAAACAACTACAAAAGATACAAATTTTTATGGAGAGACAGAAAAAGATGTTAAGAATCCGTTTCTTCAAGAATCACTTCATTTGGAGGTCGGATGAGAAAGTTATATCCGAAAGAATCGAACATGTTTATACCATTAATCAATTTGTACCTATCTTGGCGCAGTTGCCATAATGCCCACTACAAGTGTCGGATTGAATTCATTTTTAGACAGTTTGAAATAAGACTTCTAGATCTACAACTTTTATGAAGAACTCGAAGCAAGATTCGGTCTCTAAAAGGATCAAAAATGGAATAGAAAATGACGATACAAACTGAGACGATGCAGAAAGTCAAACAAAGACGAAACAAACTAAGACGAAGTAAACTAAGACGAAGCGAAACTAAGATGAAGCAGAAGTCAAACTAAGATGAAGCAAAAGTCAAAATAAGATGAAGCAAAAGTCAAACTAAGACGAAGCAAACGTCAAACTAAGACGAAGCAGAAGTCAAACTAAGACGAAGCAAACATCAAACTAAGACGAAGCAAAAGTCAAACTAAGACGAAGCAATAGTCAAACTAAGACTATTCTAAATCACTTTCTACACTCTCCAGAGCATCTCATCTCATAAGGACCATAACTTTCGACTTAGATGTCCAAAAATTTCATGCTATATACCGTTGGAAAGATAAAAGAAAGACCTACAACTTTCTTGAAGATAACTTTGCCTAAATCAGCCCAGATCAACCTAGAAATTTCCCTGAAGTCAGTACACAAATTTTCCCCTTATGAAACCTTGGGAGAAAACAAAATCATAAACCATTAGCATCAAAAGATCATAGTTTTACAAAGCTTTAGTGGGCATTTCAAGCCCCCAATACATCAATGTTTCAAAAGAAATCCCAAAATACAAAAGATACATGAATAATAGCTTGCTCAAAATGCAACTAAAGCCTTGGTTTACAAGATTTGCTTAAAATTCAACAACATTTCAAAAGTGGAGTGATGCCTTGGCCTTTGACTGCTCAATCTCTTGTTCATCACCTGCTTATGGGGAGGAAAGTGGGGGTGAGCTTAAAGCCCGTGGGTAACAATTTTATAATTTGTAATAATCATGGACATTTTTAAAACATTTTCAATACAGAATTTCATATGTATGCAAATCATAAATGCATTACTCTTACCAACTTGTCATGAACACATTACACATTATAAACACATTATACACATCAAATGGTTTGGGTAAGTCCAAAACATGACGCACTACATATTTCCAATGAAATGGTCCTGTGTAGTCATGAATTCTTGAGAGAGTCCTTGAGGGAGCTCCATGCCACTAGCGGGCAGGCGGGAGAAGCCTATACTTGGGTCAACGTGCACGTGACGGTTCTTGAGGGACTACCACAAACCCACATAACACATAGATTTCAAAATCTTGTAAGCTTGATGCCCAAAAAGGCACATCCTCTTGAAAACTTGCTTTTCATATGCTTGTTATATCTTAAAAACCATTTCCAAAAGTATGGTTTTATAATCATGCATCATTTCAAAGAATCATTTTAAAAATAACTTTCCAAAATCATCACACAAATCATGTATAAGCATGTAGGACAATCTTGCAGCACTTAAGAGCATTAAATGTATATGAATGAGGTGGTTGCAAAATTAATTACTGTCATTTATTGACAAAAAAATTTTATTAGCTTATCACCTAACTATAAAAGTGGGATCCACCTTGAAGTCCTTGATTATGGCTTGTTCAAATATGCCTCTCCTCTTGCTCCTTTTGTCCTTCTTGATTTTCTTCAACATTGACAAAAATCTCAAATCAAAGGATTTCAAATTGAAAAACCCAAAGAGCCAAATGCGTGAAATTGATCATGGAATACTTATACCTATACCTTTCCTAAGCTCTTTGAACCAAAAACTTTTCAAAACTCCAAAAGATTAAAAACAACTTACCTTAAATCTTCACCAAACAATGATTTTATTGGCTCTAATGGAAGCTCTAATCTTCCTCTTCCTTTTTCCCTTCTTGATCACTCTCAAAATCCCTTTTGAAGGTTAAGAAAAATCAAAACCTAGCTTGCTCTTCTTTCTTTCCATAAACTCATGAAACTCTCTCTCCCTTCTTTCTTCAATTTCATTTTTCTCTCTCTTCCAAAAGCAAGACACCCCATTTTCTTCTCTTTTACACCATTTATGATTGCATAAGGTCCCTTTTGCCCTCACTTTAATGCCTTGTGGTTTTTAAACTAAAGTGACTTGCCAAATTTGGCCTTACACTCTCCCATTACTTTAATAGTTCAAAGCCCTTAGCCGTATCATATTATCTTACCCACATTAACAAGATAATTAATTCCAACATGACAAATCTAGCAAGACCCCAAAATTAATCTAATCATGCTTATATAAAAAAAAATTCAGGGGCTAACATAATCAATGTCTTCACTTTGAGTAAATTATTTAGCAATTATTCTAGCCTTATAACATTCTAGGTTAACAAAAGAATTACGTTTGGTCTTAAAGATCCACTTACAACTAATTCTCTTATAGCTTTCAAGCAATTCCATAATGTCCTAGACACTATTCTATTAAATAGATTTGAACTCATCTTTCATGGAATATATCCATTTATCAGATTTTCACTACTCATAACTTATGAAAAGGTCATTGGGTTATTTTTAATTCCTAAGTCATTTTTTGACTCGTGTGGATAAATCATTTAGCAATCAGAAATAGCTGGTCTTCTTTCTTTTATAGACTTTCTTAATGTTATTTGTTATGGTTCTTCTAGTGTAGGTTTATTCACTTCATGTTTAATTTCCTTATGAACAATGGGTTCATTAATTTTCTATATTATTATTAGGCGGTTCAATAATTTAACATCAACTTGAGTAGATGTATAAGCCACAAGGACTTGCAAAGCCTTTGCTTACTCTCCCATTATTTGAATATCTATTATACGTGGTGTTTCACTCCCTTTAGTCTCATCAGGTTCAATGAACCTAGCATTTCCAGTTTCCACAATTCTTGTAGTATGGTGAGGATAATAAAATATATACCATTTAGACTTCTTTGGATAACCAATGAAATAGCCAGTGATTGTTTTGACATCCAGTTTCTTTTCATATGGATTATAAAGCCTAATTTTTGTCTGACAACTCCAACCAGCCTTAAACTATGTTATCTTCTTATGCACAGTTCAAAAGGAGTCTTGGAACTGCCTTACTAGGAGCCCTATTTGACAAATACATGGAAAATTTTAATATATATATCCACAAAGAATTTGGTAAAGGTGAATCACACTTCATACTCCTAATCGTATATAACAAAGTTCTATTATTCCTTTTTTCACACCATTTTGTTGTGGTATTCTTGACATTGTGTATTATGAACAAATATCATATCTTTCAAGGAATTTAGAAGAAGGACCAAGACTTTGACCACTTTCATCATACTAACCATAATATTCACTACCTTTATCAAACTTGACCTTTTTCACCTTTTTGTTTAATTGCTTTCAACCTCATTAATGTAAACGTCCATAGTATTAACTGCCTGAGATTTATCTTTTAGCAAATAGAGATATCCATAACATAAATCGTTATCTATAAAGGTGATAAAATATTTTTTTATTAAGAGTAGACACATCAAATGATACATATACATCAGTGTAAATTATTTCAAGAAGCTAAGTGCTTTATGTAGCTCATTTCTTTAACGTGTATTTTTTTGTCTTTAATACAATCCAAACAAATATTAAGGTCAATAAAATCCAATTTAGGAAGTATTTCATTCTTTAATAATCTTTGAAGTTGTTCATTTGAAATGTGTCCAAAACACTTATGCCATAAGTAAATAGATCTATCATTAATCAAACTGCATTTAATACCAATATTAGGATTCAATGTCAATAACCATTTTTGTGGTTATATCTATACAAATTGAAACTACCACGACCAAGACCAATTTAAATAAGTAACTAGATCTATCAAGTTTGGATAAAGGAACTAAATTCCTAAATATACTAGGTATATAATTTTTTTTTACATAAGTTCAAATGATATCTAGTGTCTAGGATTAAGTCCCAACAACTTCCACTATAACTCTCATTTCGTTGCTTATATAAACAAATCTTTCATTTGCTCTTGTGGTTTAGGTCATAAGGAATTGATAAGCTAATTTTATAATATGTTTTACACCCTCAAGTGCTTATGGTTTAATTACTCTTTGATTGATTTTACCTTAGTAAACCACCTAAATTTGATTTATGTTCACTTTTTATAGGTGAAAGATGATTTTTTCTTAGAAACTCGCATAGTTTAATTTTTTTGCATATATCTTCTTCATTTCAACTCCGATTGGGGAGATTAAAAATCTTAAACAAATCTAGGAGGATGGACTACGACTCATATGAAGAATTAAAAGCCCAGTTCTATCGTTTGATAAGTTGAAATCAACAATGAAGTTGCAACTAACTGTTGACTCTGATATCTACTGACCAAGTCACGATGGTTGGGCCATATCTTGAGTTGTGCATATCCAAATAAGGTGATTCAAGAGCCCATAGAAAGAGGACATCTAGACCTACGATTTTTATAAAGATACAAGGTTAGAATATACCCAAAAATTATGCCTAAGATCTCTCCATAATTAGTTTCCTAAACAGTCTGAGTTTCCTAATTGTTTTAGAATTCTTAAATCGTGGGGCATGGTGAGGATTAAAGGGGGATGATTTTGGAATTAGTAGAGGAGGTTTTCTTAGGGTTTTTTTTCAAGGGGAAAAAACACAGAAGAGGGGGGACAGTTCCAGCTGACACAATAATCAATAGGAGGCTCTCATGTTGGAGATTAAAGACCACGCATTCGTTCTTCGCAAAAGAGCAATTTTAGGGTTTAGTTTATTTCTTTTATTTTATTTTGGATTCTAAATTTGATTGAATGAATTCTCTAAGTTTGTTGAAAATGTTTGGAGTTATATTAATATTATGAACTAATTTTATTTACTAGGATTCTATGCGAAAGCCTAATTGATTGTATGTATGTGATTTATAGTGATTTGAATTGATTTACTTGCTAGCTTGGTTATTTATTCATTATGTGCTTAATGCCTTTAATTGTCTGGACAAAAATTAATTTTTGAAAGGATTAGGTGATTCTCGACGGAGATAATTTAATCTTAGGTTTAATTGGATGAAATAACATGCATGTTAAGGATACAAATGTACTTGAATATGTATGTAATCGTGAGCGGATGCCTATTTTTAATGAGTCTCAATTTAGTAATTCATATAGACATATAGTGTGTTATTATATTAGGATATAGGTAATAGGTTGCGACAGCAAATATCACATACATTAGAGCATTCGGTTGACAATCATTAAAATTTATTAGTGTTAAAATGATAATGCACTAGACTTGATAAAGATTAATTTCAAATGTTATAATTTGCATTGCCTAATTGATTAGGTGGAACCATCAGAATCCTAGGCTTTTCTATTTGGTTAATTTCATATATTTATTATGGATTTCAAATTTCATAGCTAGGTTACTTTTAGCTTAATTAATTTCCTAAATTCCTACTTTCGGTTACCTAAATAGAGTCATAGCGTAGTAGTTTAATAGTTAGTGAATTTAATTAATTCCCTGTGGATATGATACTTGGATACTTCTGAATTATTACTTGTGATCGTGTGCACATGCACGTATCATCATAATTAGAATTATGCAATTAGGAATCCTTGTAAGGTATTAGAAACATGAGTAGTACAACCAGAACCAATATACCAAGTATTAAAAGGAACTTCATTAAGGTTTGTTTCAAAACATACATAACTATTAGGTTTATCTTTTTTTCTCAAACCATGCCTTATTTTTGGAACATTCCTTTTAGAAATAATTAACCTGCTTACATAAATGGCATATGCATTCACCATGATCCTTTTTATGGATTTGAGAAGATTGCTTATTAACTTTTAGGGGTCCTTCACTTTCTTCTCTTGCTTCTTTCGACCTTTCTTACCAACTTCATGATTCTTGACATAATTAATAAAGTGGCTTCCTTGATTTTTGAGTCCAGTCTCTTCCTAAACCAACATACTATGCAAATCATGCACATTCTGTAGCACCCCACCCTCTCGAGACACATACCCGACATCCTGAGTGATGTCCGAGTGCGGATCCCGCAAGGATGGCATGCTAGAACGATTGACTCTCGAAAACTCAGTACAATTTTTTTACACATATGAGCATATGCAGAAATCAGTAATTAAAATCGAGCCCAATCTTTTCTTTCATAACATAAAGATCACATTTTGTTAACACTACACTCCAATTCATTCTCATTTACAAACCTTTCCAATATGGAAAGTTATTACACGTAGAAACATATCCAAAAACATATGATACAAAAATTATGGAATACATAAATAAGAAAGCATAAATGCAGACGCCAACTAATCTTAACCTCTACCTTTTACTTGAATACAGCGGATATACTCCCATTAGCTTAATGTGGTACTCTTCTGAGCCTGGAAAAAAATAATTGCAAATTTTGGGTGAGTTTTTGCGAACTCAGTAAATGACCATCATCAATGGCTCACTCAACACATAACACATAACACATACAATTCACATAATTAACATCATTTCATTAATAATCATGTTAAATCACATGCACTTGATCCATCGTTTCACATTTTACATTCAACAAATTATAGTCATTCATATCATGGATATGCAGTGCATATGAGACTCATTTTTTATTTGTTACTTTATTGTGACCGAGTGCCTAAACCGTCCCATATCTATTGTGGATACCAGGCTCATTGATAACTGTCTCATGTCTATTGTGAATACCGGGCTCATTGATAACTGTCCCATATCTGTTGGAGATATAAGGCTCATTAAACGTTGAGCCTGGGGCTCTGATGCGCATAACTGAGCTTAAAGCTCTTTCCACGTTGGCTACTCTGGTCACAACTGCCTTTATCTTTCACAGATTCATGTAGTGAAATGCATCAATCACATATGACCACTTATTCACTTTCACATATCATCGGACCTTAGTCTGATATTCAACATTTATGTTGAGAAACAATTTTCATCCATTTGCAATTATACATTCAGAACACATTTATCATCAGACTGTGGTCCGGTATTTAACAATTAAATTATGTACACTTATTTCAATCCAATTCACATACAATGAGCACTTCAATGTTCTCACATTTATCAAACTCCTCGGACATATATTGTTCGGAACCAACACATTCACATTACATGATTATTCAATTCATAACTTAAACAAAACAAATAATAAAGTAAGACCATCTCGGTCTACTCACAGTACGCTCCAGATTAGCATTAGCTTCCTAGTTCTGAGAACGTCTAAACGCGGACATTTATCCTGCACATTCAAATTATGCAATATACACATTGCACTCCAACATTAATAACTTTGCACAATTATAAGCATTCATTTATCCACAAGTGTTGATATGGAATATGTACAATGCATGTTCATGACAATCCCGAGTATATTATCAAATTTCACATTTTATCACATTCCCATTTTTTTTTTGCATCATTTGCTTTCATAATAACTCATTTCTCATTCACTTTTACTAGATACACTTTACTCCTCTTTTTGAATCACAACTTTAATCATATGAACCACTTCATCTCCATTATACACATGTCATTGGTACTTTAATACCAACAATTCACTCATTAATGTTATTCCAACGTTACATGATCACACATTATCAAAGCTCTCATTTCTTCTTATAAATTCTCCAAAATTCTAGACCTTCGGGTCTATTTTTTTAGACAATGAAAATGAAGTAATTTGACAATACTCTATTCTAGAAAAATGTTCCACATTGTCTTAAGTTTATAATGACACCAAAATCATTCAATTTGGTTTAGTATTTTGAAAGGTATTCTCTTAATATTTTCAGACTGTTCTCATTCTAAAACAGTACATCAGATTCAACTTCCATCCAAAAATTGAAAATCTTAGAGTCTGAATTACAATTTGACTTCTCCATACGATTTGTATCCCTTTGTCTCTAGTTTACTCCAAATCAAAGATCATATCATTTTGATAACTACATAACAAGTTATGCCTAAATTACAGAAGCATGTTCAGTGAAAATACTCCAGTTATCATTTTCTAGAACTCCACATTAATTCTGTCCCAAATTCATCAATCAATCTCTCCTGAATGATTTTATAAGGTTATAATTTTTGGTGGAGATGAAGATCAATGTGTTACGAGTCCAATGGTTCAATTCGCATGTCATTTGGATGACTAGAGAAGAAGTTATGATCAAAAGAAGCAAGACTGTTCAGTATAGGGAAAACCTTAAATGCATGATCATGCTTAAGCACAACGATGCATTTCCCCTTCATCACCAAATTCATCGTCGTGCTTATAAACGACGGTGCATTTTCACTTTACATAAAAGTCACCGTATTTTCCCTTTAATCATAAGCACAACGATGCATTTTCTTTTCAACTTGCATTTTCTTCTTCTGCACCGAATCTCTTCTTCAAACCTCTATAACTTTTGATCTAGAACTCCAAAAATTGCAAACTTTATATCAATGTAAAGCTAAAAGAAATATCTACAACTTTTATGAAGACAATTTTATCAAAATCTATCTAGATCAATACAGTTAATTCATGGAATTTCATATCAAGATTTAACCTCTCTTATCTCTTCATTCTCAGCCAACTTCTCTAATGTGTTTTCCTTCACTAAATCCAACACTTCAATTTTTATTTCTAGTCTTTCTACTTAATTTCATTCAACTCATTTATCACAAATTCATAATACCCCTAAATATGCAAGTTTACTCAAAATTCTCAAAATCATAAAAAGAACTAGATATCAATTATTCAACTTTTTATGTTTTGCATTCACCATTCTCTGTATCTCAACTTTTGTACACATTCTCTATTTTTCCTCTCAGCTTTCATTTATACACTCATTCCCATCTTAGACCATCATTTTACAACTATTCTTCAACTCAAAAATCATTCTTTTGATCATCTCTTATATATATATATATATATATATCTGTTGGGGGGGTGGGGTGTGGGTATGTGAAAATGTGAGTGTATATATATA
>JAOTAX010000005.1:37268702-37290613 GCA_025629825.1 Erythroxylum guanchezii | reverse complement strand
ATCATCTCCAATTTTTGCTACAATTGTCTCCAAATTTTCAAAGTCATTTTCTCACAAATTCTAAAGTCATCTATGAAATTTCTTCAATATCATTTAATTCTTATTTCTATTTCTATTCATCAATTTACTTGCTACTTGGCATTTTTCCTAGTCCAGTACTACCCAACATTTTTTTTTTGAAAATTTCTCCTAAAATTCACCAAAATTCTAATCCAACTATTTATACTTATCCAATTTGGTTTTCAATACAAATAATTCACAATTCTCAATATAAGCATATTAATAATCAATTATACTCGGAAAATGTCAATGCATGCATGTTATAATCATTTAAATGTGTGCAAAATAATTCAAATTCACTTACGTGTATGCTAAAGTATACATAAACATGAGATGCATTTTTCTTAATCCCTCATTGAAATCTCTCATGTGCCGTATCTTAAGGGTCTAACTCTTAGTATGGGGACAGGATTTTACACATTCCATTTCTCCTTCATGGTATTATAATTCATTTGGAAGGGACCATACTCAAATGGTAATGAGTTCAAGATAAACTGCATAAGGAAGCTTTCATCCATTTCTATTTCCAAAGAGTTACGTCTTGTTGTAATGTTTGTCATCCCAATAACATGTTCATGCATAGTACATGATCTGTCAAACTTCATGGTAGTCAATGTACCCATAAGAGTCCCAACAAGATACTTATTAGCAATTTGGTGCACTCTTCCACAAACTTAAGTAATTATTTAACACTTTCAATTTTGGGAAGAGCATACTTAATATTGCCAGCAATTGTCATTTTCATATACATTAGACTTAATATGTTTGATCTTTCCAAGTTGTTAAAAAAAAATTTCTCCTCATTAGTGCTCAAAACATTTAATGCATCTGGTTTCTCAATTCTGAGTGCCAAATCCAAGTCCAAAACTCCAACATATAACTAGATTTGTTTACTCCATTTAAAGGAGTTTAATCCATTAAACATCATAACATATGAGAGATTCAGATGCATAGTAATAACTGATGTAGGAAATTAAAACTTAACATTAATACTTTGAGTCATATAACAACAAGTTACAAAGGTTTAGAAAAAAATTCATAAATTATTTATTAATGTACACCTTTGGGCAATCCATTAACACATCATATAATACATAATGATTCTCATAAATTGTATACTAATGTTTACCTTTGGGCAATCCATTAATATACTACAACACATAATGATGCTAATATGTACCTAATCCAGTAATCACAAATACACCAACTAGAAATATTTTTTATCTTTGAATATCTAAATACAAATAATTATCTATATGCATTATCTACATTCCTTCTTATTAACTATAAAATAAACAAACCACCTTTGGATGATTTCAAAAACATTATATAGCAATGAGTTTCAATTTACCTATAAAATATAAATCATTAGCATAAAATTATGAGCAACTGAAATTTAAATATAATATTTTGGAATGAAAAATTACAAAATTATAGGGCAACAACACAAGAAATTTTCTCCAACACTAGGACACTAACATTATGGCTACTTTCTTTTTTCGCAGCAATTTCATTTTGATAATTCTATACATTAGATATTAAATCAACCTTCAAAATCATTAAATCCATGAAAAAAAAATGAAAATTAGGATTTTCCAAATTTTCATATTAGGATTCATATGATTCTTTTAATCATGAGAAATCCATATTGAAGAAGAACCATAAATTTCTTATATCCATGCTTTGATACCACATGTAAGCATAATTTTTATAAAGATAAGATGATCTAAAACTTCGTGAAACTCATAAATATTCAATCATGATTATAATTTTATTCTAATATAAAATTAAGTTTCTAAATATTGACTTTTATCCATATCACATTGATGCAGAAGCAATTCCTAATAAGCTCCTTACCCAGTTTGTCTCTTTCGTTGAACTTTCTATCTCACATTCTTTTGTGAAGTTATTTTGTGAGATGACAAAAACTTATTATGAGGTAGAGACAGAACCCTAACCTCTTAATAAACTAACAACCATCAGTTAGTTTTAAAACTTTCTATCATAATGATCTAAAAGCCCAAAGGGTCATTTATTAAATTATTAAATTCCTTAACTACCTTTTAACATACGAGTCATTTAAAGGATTAATTTTTAACATTATTTACTATAATGCAGCTTTACGCATTCTCCACTACGTTAAAGAGGTTCAGATCAAGGGATATTTTTCCCTTGTCATCTGATTCTTTATAATACAACCTTATTGTGATTCAAATTGGTTAGGTTGCAAACAAATAAGAAGATACATAACTAGATGGTTCATACAGTTTGGGAGGCTCCAGTATCTTGGAAAACAAAAAAGCAACCTAAGGTAGCTCGTTCTTTGGCTGAAGCCTAAAATAGATTTATGGTTTCAACAAGAGGTGAACTTGTTTGGTTGAAAATTTTATTTAAGGTCATCAACTTCTCATGGTATTTTTTATGATAATAAGGCAGCTCTTTGTATAGCAGCCAACCCAATGGTTCATAAGCATACTAAACACATCAAAATAGACTATCATTTTGTACACAAAAAAGTGCTTTCAAGATGCATTAAGACTCATCATGTTGCTTCTAGAGAACTAAAAGATGACATCTTCACAAAGACACTCCTAGAGCCACAATTTACTTATCTTAAAGACAAGTTGGGCATTCAAAATTTTCCCATGCTAACTTAAAGTGGAGTATTAGAGAACACGTGCTTAACAGGTATGTCACTTAGAATGTTATTGTATCTTATCATCTTACCTTAGCTACTTATGCAATCTTAGCTATTAGGAATATTTGTTTTCCATTAGGAATATTTACTCACTCTCATGTCTATATATTGTACATCATTTTATTTTGAATATACATCTCACAACCAATTCATTATAGTTTTACTAGGTTAATATAAGCCACAAAATCCTAACAGCCTTTGTGCATTTGAATATGAAAATACATCTCTCAGTTTATTAAATAATTTATTATATCACATGTTTTATAGATTATTTATATTTTTCAAAAATTATTTATGTAATACACAAATAACTTTTATAGTTCGAAGGGATATTTTAATTTATAATAACTATAATAATTATAAAAGTATACTAATTTGATGTCTTATTTTTCATAAAATATGAGATTTCCTTTCTCGATCTTTATGATTTGTTGAAACGGACAAAATTTGGTGACATCATGTTCCTGTATAGGTTGTTTAGTAACCATCTGTAGTTAGCCCAACAAGCATCTCTCTGTCTTCGGTTCATGTTTATCATTTAATGTGAGTAAGGTACGGAAACTGGACTTTTAAGTTTTGGCAGCTCCAACAGAACCTTGAATATTCATGGATTTTTAAGAGCTTGTTGAACCTTAGGGAGCAAATTTATCCTTATATGAAGTATAGGGTAGAGAATGGAGAAGACATGTGGCTGTGGTATGATAACTAGACTGAGTTCAGTCCCTTCGGTTATGTAATGACTTACAAGTGTTAAGGAGTAGGATTTCTAAAGAGGCTAAAGTTGCATGGTTCATCCAAGAGAGGGATAGGATTTGTAATATTAGGCATTTTCAACTGCTAGAGACTTACTTACCTGAGTTGCCTACTATACGAAGGAAGGATAAGTTGATATGGACTTTACATGCTAGCGGGATATTCAATAACAAGTTGGCTCATAATTTACTGTTGGCACCAATGGAGTCAGTGTCGTATGCAGAAACTGTATGGAAGTAAGTTTTAAGTCCCAAAACTGTCATTTTCTTATGGTTAGTTATAAAGAACAGATTAAGAACTAAAGATTGATAGTTTGGGAGTTATGATCCGGTATGTGTCTTATGTAAACAAGTAAATGAGAGTAGAAATCATCTGTTCTTTGAGTGTAGTTATAGCAAATCTGTGTGGATCATAATTTTGAACATAATTTAACTTCCAAGGCTCTCTTTTGAATGGAATGAAACATTGAAATCTATCATTCGGTACTCCAACTCAGGTCAGAGGGATGAATTAATCATTAAGACTTTTTTCCAGATGATAATCTATTATATCTGGCGGGAAAGAAATAGGAGAATCTACAATAATGAAGAGCATCACAAGTATGAACTTGCCGAGGTAATTGTCAATTTGATTAGAGAGACTATGATAGCCAAAGGGAAGCAAGACAACATTACCCAAGAACTTAGATCATTATAGTTAATCTGATATTTTATTTGCAATTGTTGTACATTTTGTGTAGTGTAGCTTTTTACTGCTTGTAGGATCCTCGAGAAGGATCGTGTATAAGTTTATGCTTTGTTAATATATTTTCTTTTAAATTTAAAAAAAAGGTATGGAAACTTTGCATGGTTGGATTAATGAATGTTTAATACAAGAGACGAACCAGCTAAAAATTTTTGGAAACTTGAAGAAAGCAATAAGGCAATCACTGAATCAACTATAGTCCATCCATAGAGAGTAGGACATCAATCAGATAATCTCCTTGATTCAGTTGACTAGAACTTCAATTTAAGAACTAAAGTTTTAAGACAGGTGAACTAATCGAGCTGTATCAAGTTCATCCGAGTATTCCTTTCCATTGAACAAACAGTAACGCTTAAATTACGTAAACAGAATCCAACCAAACCTGTATCAAAAGCCATCAGCCTTAATTTACCTACGGAAGGGTGTGACCTTGATAACCAGGCCCGGGAAAACATCGTCAGGATCATGAATGTGAGGATTCTCCTCCACAATAAAAGGATCCCCACACTTTTCACTAATCGTCTGCAATGTCTCTCCATCTCGGACCACACAAATCTCGTCGCACGGCTTGTTCACCATGTCCCTGTGGGTCAACACGACCACGCTAGACTCACTTTCACTCATTTTACAGCAGCTTAAAACCGTCCATCACCACCATGAACAAAGCACAGTACCATGAAATCCTCTCTCCCATCGAAGTTGATGCATAAGCAAACACCATTATCAAACCAATTGGGATAGGTAGATTCTGAGGTTCTCTCGATCTTTTTTGCACGGTTTTGTTTCTTTTTTTTTATTGGTACCAATGGCTAGGATTGTTGAAGTAGTAATGATTCACACGAGGAGAGTTTAATGATTGATAGGGTTACTTATTTGTGAAGTGGTTGAAGTGGGTGTGGTTAATGGCGGGAGTTGAGAGGGTTCCTTCAAACTTTAGTGTGGTAGCTCAAGTAGTGTCAGCAGGAGACCTGGAATTCTTCTTCAAAATGAGTTTGTAGTAGTTGGCTTAACCCTTTTTCCTTTCAAACGTTTAATGGCTTTGGTCTCTTTTTCTCAATCTTATGTCCATAAAGTTGACCAACTTGTTTCCATAAATTTCAACAGTAATCTTGTGTTGATTTTTGAAGTTGAGTGGTTGATTATTGCTTTGACAATCACTGGGTTAGTTAACGAATAGTTTCCTAACGCTTCAGGGGCAGTTGTGACAATTCAACAGTTGCAAGAATCACAAGTCAACCAGTACACAAATTAACAAGATTAAATTATGAACAGAATTCCACCAATTGTTTATTCAGTGTCCACCTTGAACAAGTGAATACTATGTGCATCCATATAGAACCCCAACCTATATGCCCCTAATAGCCAAGAACTTGTTCTGTCACCAGGGGTTTCAAGGCAATTCACAAGCAACCCAACTTCCACCTTCAGTTTCTGCCATCTTCATAATGTGTAGCAGATCTCATGGTTTCATCAGTAGCTCTCTGATATAGTGAATAACTTCGTCCACATTAACAGTCCAAGCAACAGCAACTGGAGAATATCCTGACCATGGGTTGCTTGAGTTCCATCTGCATAAAATGACAGGATCATAAATTCACACGGTGTAGTACAATGAAACCACTAAAAACTACTAAAAAAGCATAGCAAGCTCAAATCTACTTTTTCAATCCTTGGTCCATTAGTGTATGCCCAACACAGATGCCTTGTGTCTCAACCCTGACAACCCCTTTTTTGAAAGTAAAGAGATCGGGCCGCACAAATGCCACAAAACTGACTGGATCATGAAGGAAAATCCCTGAAACCGCATTCAAAGAGTCATTTCCTCCATAAAAATAAAAGAGACCGAAACAAAATAAACATGACCGAAACAAAATAAACATCTCGCTCAATTATCTGACGCTTACCATATACACCATCAGACTTCACATGCCAGTCTCTATAGAATTTGCACATGTCACATAATACTTGAGCATACTTCCCTTCTGATTGCCTCAACGATTGAAGGTCATCATCTATGATGAAAGACAAATATCAAAAAAAGATTTGCACAAAGTGGTGGAACAAAAATGAATTCAACTTGAAGATGCAATTTAACCTGTAAATTTAACTTGAGTTGTGATATTTATTCCAACAACAGTGATATCAGCCCCAGAGGTGAAAACTACATCTGCTGCTTCTGGGTCTCCATAAATCTGTAAGTCATCGAAATCATTAGCTTGTACAATTTCTAAATGATATAAAACAGAGTATCTTTGGAATATTCAAAACTACAATTACTTAAATATGCACAAGTAGAATAGCCATCCATAGAGATAAATCCAGTCCTGGCTGAATTGGGATGAGTTCCTACAATGAACTTAAAGAAGCAAGAGTTTTAGTAACAAGTTACTGGACATTCTACGAACCAGGAGCCTGAATCAAGTTATTCATTTGTTTCCATAAATAGTAAACCAATTCGGACAGCTTCATGTACTTTCAAGAATCTGTAGTTCTGCAGGGATTGAAAAGATGAACAAAATCCAGAATTGGACTTACATTAGCCTCAGCTGCAGGATTGACATTTCCCAAAGCAAAGAAAGCACCTCCTAGTATGACGATCCTTTTCACTTTGCTAGCAAAGGAGGAGTCTCTTTTGATTGCCTGATGTTGGAGCATATTATTATGAATCCACGAAATCTTAAAATTGTTTACCATGAATAGAAACTGGAGATCATAACTTACCAAAGCCAAGTTTGTCAGTGGCCCCAATGCAAGTACAGATACTTCACCAGGATACTCATTGACCTTGTCAACCAAAAATTCTGAAGCATTTTTCTCATATTTCTTTGCTTTAGGAAAAGGTAGGGATATCTCACCCAATCCATCAGAACCATGAATGAAATCAGCTATAGGAGGCCTTCCTCCCTTGATAATTAAAAAAAAATCATGATGAAGGAATATGGAAACATAAACTGATGTATGTTGCGAAGTTAATGAGGTGAGACATCTGCTAACAGATTGTATCATTAAATAAGATCAGTTTGGATGTATTTAATACATTATAGTGTGATTAACAAGATATTCAAATGCATATGCTTAAGAAGAACGTAAAAATAAGCAAGGAGGGAATTGAAACTCTAATATTTTGTGGGAGTTCTCTGTCTTCCTCTTCTTCTTACACCTTTTTGCGGTTATTGGAGGGAAGGATTTTACAATTACAAAATCAGTGACTAAGCTTAAAATTTTGATTTGTTAAGCAAAATATATATATATATATATATTTTGGTCCCATCTTGACTTTCAGAATAAAAAATTAAAAGAATGTATTTGCATACCTTCTATAGATTAATTTTCAAATAAAATAACAGAAACACTCTCTCTACTTCAACAGCAAAGCTTAATTATTATTTCGTTAATGATTATAATTATAGAAACACTGTCACTTGGAGTCAAGTACTGCTTTATAGAATCAATTTATAACTATTGGTGATGCACCTACGTTCCATCCTTTTAATTTCAGGAAGTTGACAGCATAAATTGGAACCAAAAAACAGAGTATAAAAAAAATAAAAGTATTCTGAAGGCACTAAAGTTACATCGAGAAGTCTAACTTCAGCAAAAACTTGGCAGATTAAGAGCGTCATATAGACAGTTACCTTCAGAGGTTCAGGACTGCCTTCAGCGACAGGAACATCTGGATGCCCTGCAATCTCACACTATCCTTTTGCATATTATAGCAGGAATCGATCATGAAGATGCCCCAAAGATAAGGAAACTCCAAACGAGAGAAAATAACTCCAAAAGAGAGAAAATAATTACTATGCTATAGAAGATGGAATCAAAAGGCAGGCACACGTACCAGAAGCAAAGCATTCTTAGTGCCATCCTCTGTGCTGACATTACCAAAAATTGTTGTCAAGCCTATGATTTCCAGCTCCGGAGACTGAAATGCCATCAAGATTGCCATGCTGTCATCTGTCAACAATGAGTATGATCAACAAAACTAACTTGGCCAAACAAACTCAAAATCATAACTAGATCGATAGATTTTGGAATGTACAATTACTTCAAATGAAACCCTTTTCCATGAATTAAAAAAAAGAAAAGCATTCTTCCTTTGAAAAACCGGATTCTCCAGAAGTTGGATGAATATTCCATGTTAGTCAAGCTACATGCAAACCGGACCCAAATAAAGATTGTTAATTTCCCCCCTTCTATTAATTCTTTCGTACACAGTTGGTGTAGATGATGCAACTGAACAGGACACAAATCCAGAATCCATTTCAAACGTCTTTTCTTTGTTCACTCACCAAGAACAACGATTAGAAAGAAGAATATTCAAGGGGAAGTCATGAAAATTAGAACTTCAATTCTACACCATTTTCTCTGCCTACCTTTCAAGTTCTCTAACTAAGCAAAATTGTCAACTTGAGTAAAAGAAAAAAAAACAACAAACACAAAATATCCAATTCATTTTAGCCCATCACCTTTTTATCTCACAATCCTCTGTTCCCGGAAGCAGAAAATAAAGCATAAACAAACAACAAAATTTTGAGTTTAAAAAAGCCACTCATTCCATGAAACAGTCACACATAGAACATCTAAATTCAGCTAGCTCCACGTATTTAAATCATCGGTACCCCATCATTCAACCAATAAATCTCAGCAACCTTACAATGTGAGGAACTCCAAAATGCATTTTCTCTCCCTACATTGCCAACAAAAAGAAGATAAAAAAGGAACAGAGGAAAACTGACCGATCCCAGGATCGGTGTCAATAATGAGCTTCTCAGGAGCCATATAGCTTAAACCGTTGGTCTTCTCCGTCACACCGTCCATGTTCTCTAATACGGAACTTCTGGCAGTGAAATGTCAATAAAAATACAATAGTTGACCCTCAGCGTTTCTTCTCCTCTCTCTATCTCGCTCGATAAAAATACGTATATAAATAAGAGATGTAGAAGTAGCTGTTAATATATTAAAAGTAATGATTATACTAATATTATTTGTCTTGCAGTTGGTTGCAAAGTAAAATTACAGAAAGATTGGAGAGATGTTTCTTTTGGGCAAGTGGCAGAAGAGACGACGGAGACAGCGGTGTGAGCCACCGGACGTCGACTTTGATAATCTTTATTTATGTGGTTGGTGGGCTTGGTTGGTGATGGATGGTTCTTTTAAGGAAACTGACGTCTAGGTTTCTCTAAAGACGACGCGTCGTTTCAGTGATTCCTGGGTATAAGTTTCCGTGACGACAACGCGTTGATTCACTGTTTCCGTGACAACGACGCGTTATTTCAGTGATTCCTCCGTATGTTTCCGTGACAACGACGCAGTGTTTTACAGACTCCACTTCGTCTATTTACTTTTCTTGGAATTCTTTGTAAATAGACATTATTATCTAAAGTCAAGGCTGCCAACCAGCGAAGGTAAGTGGTAAGGGGCTGATCTTCGCTTAATTAAGGGTGGGAGTTCGGCTCTTGTTTGTGAATATCGCAGTATTAAATATTTGGTAGTAGTGGTGAGTTGCCCTTTGGATCCTACAAGGTATCGGTATTCATCTGTGACTGTGGTAATAGGTTAAAGGTGTCATTGACAATTTGGGCTCACTCAGAACATTTCATAGGTTAACAAAAAATAAGTCAACGGTGCAAAAAAATTAATACACATTAGATAAATTTTTAATGCATAGAATTATTGTGAAATTATATTTTGAATAAATCACTTAAATTTAAAGTTACAATTTAAATAGTTATCTAAAATTCATAAAATCACTTGATTTATCCACTAATTTAAAGTTTCCGTAAGCAGAAGTTTGATTCATGATTAATCAAGGAACGGGTATGCATGCATTAAAATTATGATATATAGTTGCTACTTCCAAACTCATTAACAAATTGAAATAAAGTTTCAGTAATTTGTTCTTACCCTATTTCATGAGTATTAATTTGTTTATTTTTTATAGGTCCTATTTAATCAAAGAACGAATATGTATGCATCAAAAATATGATAGTTGCTACTTCCAAGTTCATTTAACAAATTGAAATAAAGGTTTAGTACTTTATTTTTACCCTATTCTATGAGCATTTATTTGTTTATTTTTTATGGGTCCTATTATTTAGATAGATGCACATAAAATAGAATAGGAACAAGAGTAACAAAAATAGGTTATATGTTCCTTTAAATAAGTCTTTTCTTGTGATCAAGTAAACAACCTTTTTGTGTTAAAATCAATTTTATTAAGTGCGATGGTGGAATTGATGACGTCTGATAGTGTTTTGTTTTGCTTTACCTAACACTCAAGAAATAATCAAGCATCCCGCGTGACCACATCCACATGACTGAATTTTATAATAGTACTTCTAACCCACTCAATGCATGGACATTACCGTCGTCGCGATCGGCCATCGGTGGGCGGTGGGGGGGTGGGCAATTATATCACCTTGGTCGTATAAGGTGGGCGAGAAACAATTTATAGAGGGACATTGAAGTTTCGGATACATGTTAAGCACATGGGAGAAGGCAATCCTTGGGTCCAGAGTGTCCTTGATTTTTCATTTCCTTAAAATGTGATCACATGGTATTAACTTGTAAAACAATCAAGACCAAGTCGTACGATGAAATTAGTTTTGAGATAGAGGGGAGATCGGCAATTGGTCGGAATTATTAAAATGAGTAGGCACGTGTAGACCACCATGTTAGGACAAAATGGTCGGCAAGAGAAAAGATGGTTCCGTGCCATTTACAACCATCCAACTTATGCAGCATTTGAATAATTTATTGTCTTCAAATTTAACAATATTTGGATAACATTGGATGAAAGAATATATATTTTAATCCTTCACGCCAACAGCAAAACCATTCACATTAATCAAAAGTCTTGGCCCAGTTGCATGAACACGTAATTGCTATCCCAGATAAAAAAGATGTTTCTGACTTTCGCCTATGACGCCAAAATGAAAGCAAGCAAATTCTGCTTTCTTTTCATTACTGTGATTTCATTCTGTTGTCAACCTCTGTAAAGTAAAGCCCCAAAATACAAACACTTGGTAAGTAACCTAATTAAAATATGACGCTGCTCCTACGTCGCATTGTATTGTATCACATGAAACAAAAAGTGGGGCCAGGATTAGGTCACAATTGAGCAAGTCAAGTCTCAGTCCCTGCACAGCAGTCCCTAATTTGGGTAAAGTTAATACTGGTCCGTCCGATGCAATATACATGCCTTGTTAAAGCAGAGGCAGACAAAAATCTTGGCCATCTCTTGATTTTTACTCTTACCCCAAAATTTCATCTGCACATACCCCACAAATTAGGTCATTCCAAAGAATTATGCATCACTACATAAGAAGACACCTACAAATGCATGAAACTGGACGCCATTTTCACATTTTTTGCAACACCACCGAGTTGTCTGTTCTATTCTCCACTTACTAGTGTAAGGAATGCTGTGCAATTTGTTTTCCAGGACTTCATTATAATAGCTAACAATGAATGTCACACTTGAGCAAGTTTGGAATGAGCTGGCTGCAAATCAAACAAAATAACGACACTTTGAACAGTATACAACCCAGAAGGTCCACGTTCAAACAGAATACATGGACGGGTTGAAAACAAAGCCAGGTGCCGAAGTATAACAAACTTTGAATGGAACATGGTAATCCCAAATACTAATCATTTGACAAATTATAAACTTAATGCTTTAATTCTAGGTTAATTACATCTGCAACCCCTTTGGTTTGGATAATTATCATTTAGTCCTTAAAAGTTCAAAAACTATCAAATTAGTCCCTGTAATTTCTATAGACTATCATCCTTCAATCGTCCATCTCCGATGGAGGCCAGAGGGCAGATGCTTATGTGACTTATAAGCCAGGACTCTGTTTCCCGCTAAATGGAAATGACGTCTTGCCAAACGAGAGGGATGAACAGAGACATCCCTCTCTCATTTGTTTGTCCTCCTTTGGAAGTGAAAATGAGAAACATACAAAGGAATAAAGGACCATTTTTGGCAAGTGATAGCTCACATTGACACTCCTTTTGCTGCAGCCCCATTTGCCGGATTGGTTCTTTGTGTGGACAACTTCTCTGCCAAAACACCATGTCAGCCTAAACCCTAACACCTCACTCCACTTACAAAACTCATCCAAAAGTTTGAACTCCCAACAGAACCAGCCCTTTAATCATGGCAAAATGGGGTCCAACACTTTATCTCGTACACAAAAATGCACATTTTTATCCCATTTTCCGAAGCTTTCACCCAGATATTGTTTGCGGTCCGTTCAAAAGTCAATTCTTCTCCTTTTTCTTCTTCTTCTTCTTCCAGTTTATGTGCTAATCAGCTGAATTCTTCTTTTGGGGCTGTGTTTAAGGACATAGAACCATGTAACATGGAATTTAGGCAACTGGGTTTTGACAAGTCTCAAGCTTTGGCTGTTTCTGATGTTGGCTCAGGTGGTTGTGGACTTGGGGGCTCTCATGGTGGTGGAGGTGGTGATGATGGAAATTCTGGTGGTAGAGGTGAAGGTCCTAGTTTTGACCTGATGGGGGTGGCCAACTGTTCCTGGTCCTTTATCCCTTTATCTGTTTATTTCTTATTTTTACTTCCACAGGAGGATGAATACGTTAGGTAGGAATGTCTTTGTTCATCCCTCTCTCATGTGTGGCATGATATTATTTTGATTTAGTGAGAAACAACGTCGTAAGCATCTGCCTCCAAAACACAGTCCCCCACCCCCCCACCACCCCTTCGAAATAGGCAGAAGACTGACAAACCATAGTTTTCAAAAACTATATGCTAATTTTATAGTTTTTGAACATCAGGGAGTAAAATGATATTTACCCAATCTAAAGGGATCCTAAATGTAATCAACCTATAATTCTACTAGGATAAACAAAAATGGGTCCCAAAAATCAACTACGTCAATAGCATATCTAAATATGATATTTGATGATTTCAATGTTGTCCTAACAATGAATCAATTTGAACAAAGAACAATTTCTAATCAGCAATAATTAAAAAAGTCATTGCATCTCATCATATGCATATAAAAGTCAGATTGTACCTTTCTTTAGCTAAAAGGATGCTCAAATCGCATTGTAACACCCCAACTAACTTCAAATAACCTTTGAGTTTGATGTCAACAGGGTATTAACAGGACCCTTTGTGATGTTACCCTTCACATTTCCAGCAGCTTGTCCAGCAGAACTCTTGGAGTTTGCCATCTCAGAAGTGAGGATTGATTTCTTCACCTGCAAGATTTTTCTCAATAAAAGATGGAAATTCTTTCTAGCTAGCAAAAAAGGACAGACTAAATCTTGACATAAATGTTCAGAGAATGAAAAGGAGCACCAACAAGAATATTATAAACATCAAAACATTGGGTAATGCAAATATACTACGAAAATTCCATGTTCCGTGTCATTATTAAATAAGAAAGATGCTAGAGCCAAACTCACTGCTGCGAGACGCTCCTTGTGGGTATCATTTACAACCTATAAAACCCAAAAGTAGAATTAGTCAATACAAATCAATGAAGCAAAGGAAAAAAGTTAGCAAGATGAAATAACAAAAACCAAGAATCCAAGTTAAAGCTCTCACTGGTTTTTGGTAAGTCTTAATCTCATCACCACCAAACCCTGGTAATGTCATATTCCAATTTCTTTCTGCATCCAATAATAAGTATCTGCCAAATTTAGCACTAGATTTGAATATTATGTAGACAGAATAGAGTATTTTCTAAGACACTAACCAAGATGCAGAAGTATGTCTTTTCCTTCCAGTGTATCCGATTTTCGATGTTTAGCCAAAGAACAACCAAATGTTGTTATCTGCTCACAGAAAATGAAATGTTGTAACAATGATCTAAAGGAATTTTAAGCAACACAGTTGGAGACGCTCCAAAATAAATAAGAAATAAGTCAATATTGCTCTATGATAACTCTGAACAAGTAAAGCTTTGTCAGCATCAGGATATGGCTATCATAAAAGATTACCAGTCTTCACAAACACAGTATGTATCTAAGCATGTAATTGTATAGAGATAGAAGGCAAAAAGTCACAGTTAGCAACTCACTGACTCGACAAAGTCTTCTGCTATATCCATAAGAATGTCTTCAACCTCAGGATCCAACTTCTCTGATGGATCAATCTGTCCAAATGCAAGAAGAATATGTCAAAAACAAAACATTGTACAAAACCATAATGGATTATACACTGCAACACGATGCCACAAGGGAAAAGAAACAAAATAGGAGTAGTAAATCAATTTAACAAGATTGGTTGTTCTTACTTTTTATGTCACAAGAAATGGTTTACACCAAATGAATTACTGCGATGAGCACACTAGTCAATTGATTCATAATATAAGAATGTATAATTAATAAAGGGCTAATGGATTGTATCACTGACAACTTTTCTAGTATGTCCATTTTAAAATCACTTCAAATATGTCCATTTTAAAATCACTTCAAATACTGAAAAGGTGTTCACCATTAGCTGTACGAATACAATAAACTACCAAAGCTTTCATTATCAAAATCACCAGAAATTGAACCTACAATATAAAGGTCATCTGAATCTTACATGCTAGTACTTGACAATGGCAGCAATATTTTCTTATTCTGCTAGCACAAACTATGTGCTTGCTTTTGTGATGCATCTGGTGATTGTCTTTCGTTTACCAAAAATTGAGCTAGAGATTTTAACTGCTAGACAAATGCTACGCACAAAACCTCCAACATGGGAAAAAATGTCTTTTGACACTTACAGAAAAGCCCAACTATGAAGCATAATCTTTTGACTAACTAGTTCAAGTGTGATTCCTTAGCAAAGAGTTTCAAGACATCAAATTTTTGTGATGCATCTGGTGATTGTCTTTCGTTTACCAAAAATTGAGCTAGAGATTTTAACTGCTAGACAAATGCTACGCACAAAACCTCCAACATGGGAAAAAATGTCTTTTGACACTTACAGAAAAGCCCAACTATGAAGCATAATCTTTTGACTAACTAGTTCAAGTGTGATTCCTTAGCAAAGAGTTTCAAGACATCAAATTTTTGAGTACCAAGGGGCTCACCTGACTTACTAACTGCTGTATGGTTCTTTTGTTAAGAATCCGATTACCAGATTCATCACTTTCAGTATTCATTGTCCTACTCTGAGTCACTGGATGTAGAGTGTTATGTTGAGCTGTTGCAAGAGAAGCTGGCTTCTGGTTCACAACACCTTGAACCCTAGTAACCTGTTGTTGATGGGGTACAGATGCTGAAATCCTCGATGAAGGAAAATGTTGCCCATAATGCTCTGGTGTTTGATGGGTTGGAACTGGTTGAGTCGGCTGTGTATGCTGTTGTTGGGAAGTTGTTGACATGGCTTGATGTTGCTGTGGAATGTGTGCCCTTTGTTGCAAAGATGGTGAGTTCGTTTGTGGCCTATAGGATGGGGATGGCAATGGAGGCTTCCCTTGAGTTCCAGATGACAACCATGGCTGAGTGGCTGACTGCATGCTTTGTGATGTACTTGGCAATGGTGAATTAGGAGAACCAGCTGACGAGGATCTCAAAAAGCTGTGCCCTTGGAAACTCTGTAGCAAGAATTTCAGGCTTTTTTTTTTAAGCATCCTTTAGCACCCCAGAAAATCTAATCCTCAAATCGTAAATTCATGCACACCACAGAAAATAACTGAAGAATTGTAAATTTAGAAGACCCAAAAAACAAATAATGTTAATTTCTATCCATTCTATAGCTAAAGAACACCTATATGTACATTAAAAACGAGAAGAATAACTTGTTAGAAACTTAAGAGGTACTAACTTGAGTGGTAGGAGACTGGTTAGTTGGAGTAGAAACAGATGGTCTAATCGACGACTGAGCAGGTCTCTGCTGATGATGTGAAGGAAGCCCACCCGGCCTCATTTGCGAACTCGAAGTCATTGTTCCCATCATCCCAATTCCCTGCATTCCTGGCCTCACCTACACATCTCAAAATCAAAGAAACAATCACAAAAAGACCACCAAACGAAAACCATCACCAATTAACTCCAAAATGGTCCTTGACAATGTTAAAGTTCAAGTTTTCGTGATTAATAGAAGGAAAGAACAAAACCCACCTGTGGTTTGTTAGTGCTAGCTCCAGACTCATTCAAACTGACTCCACCACGATTCAATCCACCAAACTGTTGCCCAAACGTAGAAGAAAACGGCGCCGGAGATGGGCCAGTATGCGAAGCGGGAACACCAACGGAGATATTAGCCCTCTGTGGCGGAGCAGAAGCCGGCGAAGAAATCGACGAAGAGATAGTAGAAGAGGAAGGGAGAACAGAGAAGTGCGAGTAATTGGCATGGGGATGCTGATGTTGCCACGGCCTGTGCACAATGGGGGTCTTGGCGGTGGTCGTGACCGGCGGCGGCCTAGTGGCGGTGGCGGGTACGGTGGCCGTCGGTTGGGGCTGGGTCATTAGGGTTGGGGGCTTTTGGAGGGGGCTAGGGTTAGGGTTTGTCGCCGGCGTTGAGGAGGTTGATGGAGCCGTGGTGGAGGGCGGTTGAAGAGGTGAGGGTTGTTGTTGTTGCGGAGATTGCGCCGACGAGGGCTCATTGGGAACGGTGGCAACGGTGGCTGTGGTCGTGGCGGTGGGGGTTGGGGTGACGGCGGTGGCAGCGGCGGTGGAATTAGTGGGGTTCTGTTGGTCCATCGGAGAAAGGTTGTGGTGTTTGTGTAATTTGGGTTTGGGAAACTTATAATAAGAGGCCGAAATTAATTGGGCTTTTATCTATTTGACAAAGGATAGATAATGTGGACCCATAATACTCTAATTCTATGCTAATCGTGTTTGGTGTCATTGTAAACAATTAATTCTATGCTAATTGTAATATTTGGAAATGTTTTAGTAACGCATTTTCCACCGCCTAGGATAAAAGATATTTAAAAAGATAAATACACTCATTCACGTGGAGCATAAGATAATATATACAGTTTACAAAACTCGACGATAAATCTAGATAATGTCTATTTAAACTGTTAGATAAGTTTACATAATGTCTATCTTGTAGGATAAGTATTTAGATATATGTAACAAACTAAATAAGGAAAACTAAAGTCCATATTTATTATAACCATTATTATTTTCACCTAAATGAAGGAGCTCCTTCGTAGGGAAAGAATTCGACATTATTGACATTAGTAAAAACTAAAACAGATAATAAATTATGATAAGAAGAACGAATAAATAAGACATTATGAAATTGAAAAGAACAAAAAAAATGAACCAACATGAAAGATATGAAGGAATTTACCATTGCCAATTTTGACAGGTTCAAGACCATAATATTCATTATGAATAGTAAAATTTTCTAAATTAGGAATAAGATTATGAGTTGCTCCGGTGTCTAAGATCCAAAATTGAGTTTGCATGGCTAATGTTGTTAGATTAGAAGTCAGTTTGACTTGGTTTAAGTTTTGTTGTCATGGGTTGGTAGCTCTACAATTTAGTGAGGGACATTAGCCAGAGATATGACTAAACTCGTTACAAGTATTACATTGAATATTATCCATTGAATTGCTAGTTATGTAAGAATTGTGAGGAAGCTTACGTGGAGATCAAAAATTTCCACTAGAAAAGGTACCAACATTGGAAGGTCCTCTACCACGCGACATCACTTGATTTCTTCTTCTGCCATGGGATGAATACCCTTTGATGGTTGAATTCACATGGTGAGCTGTAGGTTGTATAAGTGCCTTCGTATCTATTTCAGGAGGAAGATTCTCCTCTCTATTAAGCAATAATCCATATGAATCATCAAAAGAAATAACATCTAAACAATTTTAAAGAAATCAAACAAAGATTACACTAGACTCAAGCCATTAACATCAACTTGAACCAAATCATTCTCTATGATAGGATTGTTAAGCACTACTAATTGATCAAATATTCCTTTTGCTCGTTGAGTATATTGAGAAATAGATTCACTATGTTCCTTTGTTAGCTTAAATAATTTGTCTTGATAGTTCGTATCTATGCCTTCGAACCCGAAGCATAAGTATTAACTAATTTTTATCATGTCGCATAGAAGCTGGAAACGCTAACTTGAAGAATAAAGCTCTCGTTGATAGAGCCAATAATCCAACTAAGATCAAATTGATCTTGTTTATACTAGTCAAGATAAGCTAGATTTGATTGATCGTTAATTTGTTAAGGGGTTGCCATGTAGGTGCCATCAACATATTTTGCTAAATCATAAATATGTAAAAGAGGTAGAAGTTGTGCCTTCTAAATGAGATACTTGTTTAGAAGAGGAGTTCCCTTGGTAGACATTATAGCTTTTTATAACACTACAATAGAAACCACATTTAACTACGAAAAAAAATCGTTGCTAAAAGTCTAAAAATAGTTGTTAAAAGTTATTACAGATGATTTATATTCGTCGCCAAATCCATGCAGCTAAAAACTATAGGCAACATTTTTTGCTAATGGTTGCTAATAGTTATTTCCTAAGCTTTATTTTCGTAGCAAAAAACTTTTAGTAACGTTTCAAGAAATCGTTGCCAATACCTTTTAACTATTCTTAGTTTTTATAGCGAAAAATTATTAGCTACATTTTTTGAAATGTAAGGAAAAGCTTTTGGCTACGTTTCAAAAAACGTAGCTAAATGTTTTTCGTTACATGTTGTTTAATGTAATCAAGTTTTTAATATATATTTTAATGAAATGTTAATTATAATTATTTGTGACATTTTCAATCCATATTATTGTATATAATATTTATATTTTTTGTTAATTTATTATATAAAAATCATTGACAATTCGAAACATTGTATATAAAAAGTAAAATAGCATTAAATTATTCCAACAAAAAGAATATTCTTCGTGTACGTGTACAGATTTTAATTACAACCTCAACAATTATTATAGACAAAATAATAAATATAAACACCAGTTTATAAATTACAAATGCTAAAATTACAAAAAAAATTACTAACTTCGCTGAACTTTTCATTTCCCCACACGTAGCGTAAAAATTCAACAAAGAAGTTGGCAAAATATTATCAGAAAGTCTAACTTTCATTGAGAAACAATGCAAAATTTCACCTTCCACTAAATTTCCAGCCTTTACAAATGCTGAGACTATAGAAGTTAGAGTCCTTTTACTAGGTAACATTTAACTTCACATTTGATTAAAACAACCAACTACTCTGTCAACATCTCCTCTCAAGGAATGATAGTTTATTAATCTGCTGCAGAAAACATCTTTCTCATCAATATTATTGAAAATTTTCTCTATTTCTTCGATGCAATCCGTTCTGCTGTACATTCTCAAGATTAAATTCTGAATAGACAAATCAACCAACAAACCAGTTTTTTTTAAATACAATGGAAAAGAAAACACAATTAATCTAGTTCACGCAAAACACGGCGGTACTCAATTCCCTGTCTGTCTTGTCTGAGGAGATCCTGGACAGTCAAAGGGGACTCCTGAAGTATATAGAGTCCTAGACAAGTCCTGACTGCAATTGCTGCCATATGATCCACACACTGATTTCCCTCTCGATGTATGTGTTAAATTCGTACCTCCCAATTTCGTCGGAGCAAACCTTGTATACCTGCCAATAAAAAGTTATTACTATCAATCTCGGTAATGGGAGCTAAAAGCAAGTTAATGACCTCTAGGGCGTTTGCTTCTAAGATGACCCGACGATAACCATAATTCTAAGCGAGTGTGAGGCCCGAGTGGACGCCCCAAAGTTCGACCAAAATAGACGAGTCGTTACCAATGTGCTGAAGAAAGCCTCCGCACCACTGCCCTTGGTTATCGCGAATAAGACCCCCAGTAGTAGCTATATCCGAGCCCGGATTAAAAGAGCCATTCGTGTTGAGTTTGACCCAGTTCTCTGGTGGTAAGGCCCAATTGAATCGGCGACCCAACGGGAGGCCCAAGTTCAGATCGGAACTACACATCGTTCCACTTCTTTTGCTCGTTCTATCCACTCAATGTAAGCCATAACCACTTTTGTTCTGTCTAACAGCTAAACAAAATCCTCATCGAAAAGACTTTTGTTTCGCCGTGTCCAAAGTATCTAGCAGGCAACCTCAAATATCATTGCCCGTTCCCCTTGCAGCTTCGGGGAGTGCTTGAGTAGATTGGTTCTCACCCAAAGAGCCTCAGCTTGCTGGAAAAAATCAACATCAATGAAATTGTTGCCCTTGAATGAAACTTCCACATGCATAACACCCTTGCAACATAACAATCAAAGTCATAGAATTCGATTCCATCTCCAATCTCATTTTGTTGAATAAAAAAAAAGTCGTTTGCTAAATCATATATCAAAACGTACCCAGAAATTATGGACGTCCATGAAGTCAAATCTCTCAGGGCATCTCATCGAACACTTTCCGCGCATAAGAATCAAAATTGGATTTTACATATAATTCAATCACACTATTGCAAAAATACAAATTACACCCAAACCCAGATTTCAATCTAACACAATGAATCATCTCTCCACACACCACACCATTTCCAAGCAATACAAGGGCTTTAAGAAAAGGTTCAAGTTTAATCTTTTCCCGCAAAAAGCAACAAAAGATAAAAGTAACTAATCGTAAGAAAAATTAATTAGGAAACTCAACAAGCTAACATCATAAGAACAATAGTATTAAGCTTTCAACAGATCTTCTAATGTGAGAGACGGAGAGAGATTGTTGTCGAAGTGGAAGTCAGAGGAGGAAGAGAGAGAGAGAGTGAGAGCGAGAGCAAGAAGTAGGAGTAATGGAGCACCGAGAAGAAGCATGAGTAGCCTTAGACTGAATAGACTGAGCATTTACAACCCTAGAAGAAGAAGAAAAAGAAGTTGAAGCTGAAGATCCATAAGGCAGAAGTTGGGCTTGTTGTTGTTGCCTAGAAGCTCTCATGGAAGCCATTAGCGGTTTCATCATCTACACTCTTCTTCTTGGAAAAGAAAGCGAGAGAGTGAGCATTAGAACCTAATCCACATAGGGAATGAAAATGTGACAACGGAGTTCTGATAACCGAAGGCTTTTATAGCTGAGAGATGAGTGTTTTTGCTTTTAGGAACTCTTTTTTTTAACCCTTTTTTTGTTTCCTCCTAATTTTAAATGTGGACCTTTTGACTACGACTTTTGAAATTATCCCTAAATCTTTGGCGATGATTCCAAAATGGTTTCAAAGGTTAAATTTTGGCAACAATTCCAAAATTTACTGCAAAATGTTGACTGTTTTGTGACGATTTTCACAATCGTCGTAAAAAGTTAACCTTTTGAGGCGAAAAGTTAAATGTCAAAATCATCATGAAAATTAAAACTTTTGATTGCGATTTTAGAAATTGTTGTCAGATGTCAACTTTTAGTCATAATTTTAAAATCGTAGCAAAAAAAAAATGTAACCAAAAGTTTATATTATTATAATGTTATGTTATTAGACTACAAAAGGCTTTGATATTATATAAAAAATGTTTAAAAAGGAGCATAATATATATATATATATATATACACACACACAAGATTAAATAATTTCTATCTAATAGGATAAGTCTGGATAATGTGTAGGACTAGCAGGTTTATTCTGTGCAAATGCGCAGTAAAAATGTCCAGTGGATTTAATAAAAATTGAAAAAATAGCTTAATAAAAATTGGAACGGTTAATTATTGAAATTCTAGTAATTAG
>JAOTAX010000005.1:37253583-37266266 GCA_025629825.1 Erythroxylum guanchezii | reverse complement strand
TTCTTGAACATATCAGGTTGAGAGTTTTAGGAATAAGTTTGATCAATGTAATGCTCACCACTATGATGTTTTTTTTTAACCGCAAGTATACCTCAAGGTTGTCAGTATAAGAAAGATGATGTCAGTTGGGTCTCGGTAACGGGACCCAACAGAAGAAGTTTATGAATAGTAACACAAAAGATGTTTTGCGATTGGCATAACTTTCTCTACAGATATCAGATTTATGTGTTGTTTGGATGGTTAGAAATAGGACTTCAAGAGATACAACTTTTATGAAGATCTCAAAGACAAATTCTATCTTTAGAAGGACCAAAAATAGTACATAAGATAGGTACAGACAAAAAAAACAGAAGAAGCAAAACATAGAAGACACGTCAGCAAAACACAGAAGAAGACATGTCATCACAGAATAAGACACGTCAGCGAAACACAGAAGAAGACACGTCAGCAAAACATAGAAGAAGACATGTCAACAAAACACAGAAGAAGACATGTCATCACAGAAGAAGACACGTCAGTAAAACACAGAAGAAGACATGTCAGCAAAACATAGAAGAAAACATGTTATAGCAGAAGAAGACATGTCAACAAAACACAGAAGAAGACACGTCATCACAGAAGAAGACATGTCAGCCAAACACAGAAGATACATTCCATACTCCTGAACATATCCACTTATACAGACCATAACTTTCGACTCCAATGTCCAAAATTTTCATACTACATACCGTTGGAAAGATAAAAGACAGATCTACAACTCTGAAGAAGGCAACGTTGCCAAAATCTATATAGATAAATCCCATATTTTTCCCTAAATTCTGAAGATGAATTTTACAATCGTGCACCAATGTACTTCACCCAGCTCTCAACTTCATGAAATTTTGAGACTCTTAAAGACAAAATTGAAATTCGATGTTTTCATACGAAATGTAGCCATATGTTTCTAGTTTAATCCAAACAAAGAATTGTCTCATTTGGATAATTAGAAAAAAAGGTTATGGCTAACATACCGAAGCACACTCAGTGAACATTTTCAAGATCACTACCAATTTTGTTTCCAAATCTTTCCTTATCCCAACTCATACCAAAATCACTCTTTCTACTCCCTCTACTTCTCATTTAAAAAAAATCACATTTAACATCAATTATACCCAAAAGTTGTCAATGAATGCATGTATCACTTTTTTATGTGCAAAGATTCAATATTTATATGCTTATACGATAACATTATGCATGAGCAAGAAAATGCATTTCCTTATTCTCTCTTTGAGCTCACATGTACTGAAATTTCGGGTCCTAAACCTTAATATGTGAACGGGATGTTACATTTAGAGTTAGAATGAATCTTAAAAGGATGTAGAAAAAAGTGCAGAAAAATTAATTTCTGAATGGATAGTTCTTGTACTTTTGAATAGAAGAAATGACTCAAAGGTCGTTCAGCTGAGACTGAAGAATCTAGTTAGAAATTTTTGTAAAATTCCTCATGTATGTAGCATGTTCTGTAATTAGTCTTGATAATGTACATTTTTGGATGATGTTGTAAAACTACAATGTATATTTGGTCCTTATGAAATGAAATGAGAAATTTTGGATTTTTAATTATTATGTCTTTCTTTATGATGCCTTGTAAGAAAATATCACTGCTCTAGTATGTCGTTATTATAGGTTATGTACTGGAATGTCCTCAAGGCATTCTAGTATATACTCTACGGTAGTGGGGTGTCACAAAAATGATGATTCATAAAATCTTATGTTGCAATTGTTGGTTTATGCCTTACAGCTAATCGATTTGGTTGTAGTTTAGTAACAATTATTTAAAGATATTTTTATTTTGTACATGTTTAGATGTATATGATAAAGTCCATAAGATAATTATATATTGCAAATGAAATTATTATGAGATTATAATTATGAGATTGATATTACAGTTATGTATTGTCCCTAGATTGCTCCTAGTCATTATTCTATTAAGACTGAATGTTAATATAATGTAAAAAGGCTAGTACATGTTATGTTTTTCCTTATGAAAGAATGTAGTCAACTACATAGACTAAAGTATAGAGTACTTAAATAACGTATGGGTGCTTGTTAGAGAACAAGTTCACTGAAGTGGCCTAATATGAGAAATCCCTTTAGAACATTACTTATATGTTTATGAAAACTCTCATAGTGATAATTATTTAAGTAATCCTTTGACTTGAGGTCTTCAAAATTATCTCCTATAAGAATTGCTATGTTTTGATACTATTTATGACCTATTCTAATCATGGGTCATTCTGTTGGTAGTCATTGGATGTAGCATGAACTATATGGAGGTTGTTGAGTGATTAAGAAAGAATTCATCACCATAAAGTAATTAGGGAGAATGTTTTGTAGTTCTTTATTTGTGTTGATTTGGGAAATCTTCGACCAAAGTAGAATGATGTTTTGTAAATAGTTTACAAAGTCATTAACTAAATCAATAGCTAACGGTGGAGAACTAATATGATTCGCCTCAAAATAGAGTAGACATTAATTTTATGTTTTATGTCTAATCAAAAAATTGTATGATGAAATAATTGAATTATATGGAAAAATCAAGCATATAAAAGTTAGTCAAAACCATTTAACATTTATAAATATTTAGGTGGTCATGATACATTGCTAGACGTTAATCTTGATCTATGATTATAAATTATTTAATTAGAGAATTAAACATAAATTTAAAGGAGTTTTGATTTATCTAATTATAATCTATAATCATTGCCAACATATTTAGGTACTAAATGGGTCTCACAATAGAAAGGGTTGAAAAGAGCAAAGATATTTTAATCAAGTTGGACTTGATTATAAAGTCTGAGAAACTTTATGATTAAATATGAGATATTTAATAAATAATGATCAATATGAGATATTGAATCTTATTTGAGGATAGTTGGTATTCAATTAGAATTACAAAATTTTGGATCTTATTTGAGGATAGGTGGTATTTAATTAGAATTATTTGTAATTCTAATTAAAGTTTAATAATAATAATAATTTAATTTCAATAAAATTACTAAAATATCCAAAATTTATTATAAATAGGCTTAAGGTCTAATAAAGCTAGCACTTTTTGTTTAACTCTCTCTATAAAAGTTACAGAGTTATCTTAACCTATTATGTAGATACCGTTAAAGATTGGAAACTTGTGCAGTTACGTTGGTTTAGATTGATCAATTTCGAAAACAGTTTGAAAGGTACGGCAAGAATATGACTAAGTTTCGGAATAAGATAAGAATTAAGATTCATGCTTTATTATGATTTAATTATTAATCATTTTATATAATTAAAGTGAAGTGATCTTAGTTTTTGGAAAATTAAAATGCAAAAAAGTTTCATAATTATTCCACTGTGATAGGGATCGAATCTCCGTCCTAATTTTCCAACAACGAATTATCAAGAGGAAATACTCAACATTGAATATCAACTTATTTAATTTTTCAAGTTCATCTTTATTATAGTTAATGATTTTAGTGTTTAGGGGAAGGGATGAGAAGGTTAAGGATCTAGTTATTATGGCGTGTTGAAGTATTTGGGCTATGAGGAACAACAGGGTTTGGAATGATAAACGTGTCATCTTGCAGAAAATTTGTAATAGGGCTAGTAATATGCTGCATTAATGGAAATAAGTTCATTAAATGACAAATGATAAGAGGTTTGAGAGTGTGATTAAAGGTAAAAATTGATGTTGAAATGTTAAAGATGAACACGGCTGCAACGTGTTTTATAGAAAACAAATGCGTTAGTATTACACATTCGTAATATAGAAGAAAGATGGCAATGTGGTGTCACAAATTTGAGAGTTGGTAGTCTTTCACCTACGATAGCTAAAGCATAGGCATTAAAGGAGGCTTTGTTAAAAGAGCATCAGAAAACAAACATTGATGTGAAATTGGACTATCCGTAAGTGGTCGAGGCTTTAAAGTTTGATTTGTAGTCAAATTCTTAATTTATATGTTTAATTAATGACTATAAAAATTTGCTAGAAAGTATATCTAATATTAGGTTTACCAATCTTAAAATAATGTTGCTCATTGTCTTATTATGTTTAATTAATGACTATAAAAATTTGCTAGAAAGTATATCTAATAATTGGTTTACTAATCTGAAAATAATGTTGCTCATTGTCTTATTAAAGTAGCTTATTCACATTAGATCACAGATAGTGAAATTTTGGTCCTCTTGGATTCTTCTTAAGGTTATTAACAATGATTTGAATTAATAATATTTTAATTGTTTGTTAAAAAAAACAAAGCTAGTCTATTAAGTACTCTCCACTTGGTTGTCTGGCACTATAATTTGGTACCATAAACAAATGAGGACTATGACCTTAGAAAAAATTTAAGAAAAGAAAAAGCATTATTGAAATTTTTGGTTTAAAATAATTATTACACATGCTATTACTTCGAATAATATATCAAAATTTTGAGTAATTAAAAAAGGTTAAATTAACACATAAAAACTAGGAGTATTTAAATTTAAAGAAAAAGCCTCTTACCCAGGAACTACAACAACCTAGTAAAAGTCTCATTGAATGCAAGCTTTGAGGAGGTCTAAAAGTATGTAGTCTTACCCCTAATTGGTGAAAAAAGTTGTTTCTCATAGACTCATATAATATATACATGTATGTATGTATATATACATACATACATACATACATACATATATATATAATTTGAGGAGGTCCAAAACTATGCAGTCCTACCCCCAACTAGTAAACAAGTTGTTTCTTGTAGACTCATATATATATATATACAGAGAGAGAGAGAGAGAGAGAGAGAGAGAGAGAGAGAGAGAGAGAGAGAGAGAGAGAGAGAGAGCACGTTATGACTAGAAAATGTTTAGCTACGTAAGGAAATGCTTAAACTAAATAATAGGTGAAGAACTACACATAAAAAAAGACTAAATATAAGATATAAGACTCGAAAAAAAAGTTTAAAAGAGCTAAAAAAGAATTCTCTATAAGAGATCATTTATCTGTATCCTAGTTTGCCAAAATTTTCTATTGAGGTTCATGTCCTCGGTAAGTTCTAACAGAGCCATATCATTTTTTATCACCTCCCCTCTATTCTTCTTAGGCCTTCCTTTTTTCCTCTTACAGTCCCTAATTACAATCCTCTTGCATCTTCTCACTGGAGTGTCAAGATGTCTCCTCTTAACTTGTTCGAACCATAGAACTACACATAAAAAATAAGACTAAATATAAGACATAAGACTCGAAGAAAAAAGTTTAAAAGAGCTAAAAAAGAATTCTTTATAAGAGATCATCTATCACTATCCTAGTATGCCAAATTTTTTTATTGAGGTTCACGTCCTCAGTAAGTTCTAATAGAGCCATATCATTTTTTATCACCTCCCCTCTATTCTTCTTAGGCCTTCCTTTTTTCTTCTTACAGTCCTTAATTACAATCCTCTTGTATCTTCTCACTAAAGTGTCAAGATGCCTCCTCTTAATTTGTTCGCACCATTTAAGCCTTGTCACTCTTAATTTTTCGTTAATACTAGCTACCTTTAATTTAGTTCTTATCATTACATTCCTGACCTTACCTCTTCTAGTAACGTTGTATATCTAACGGAGTATCCTTATCTCTGCTACCATTAACTTATGACCACGAACTTATTTGTTGGGTCAATATTCCACCCCATAAAGCATGACTGGCTTAATCGATAGAATTTACCTTTGATCTTTAGTAATATCTTCTTATCACATAAAATACCTTATGGACTTCTCCATTTAAGTCATCCCGATCACATAAAGCATGACTATGCACTTATTTAACAGAAAGCGAACAAGGTACGATTTCTAAATCGATTTGTGTTTTAATCAAGTTTATTCAAGTTTAATCAATTTTATAATCATTTACATTCTGTTGCGCCCGTGATTCGATTACGGTTAGATTCTAACAATGTCCTCATTGATCTCTCCATTGCTTTAGATGATAGATCCTTTGTACTAAAATATTCTTTATGTAGTATAACTTCTGAATCAATCTTTACCTCCATATCAGAAGCCACACTATGACCCGAAAAGTTTTACCCTAAGTACTCAGATTTAGTCTTGCTTAATTAAAACCCTTTGACTTTATTATATTCCTCCAAAGACGTCGACGCTCTCTTTTGTCTTCTCCACTCACACAATATCATCAGCAAACAATATACACTAAGGCATGTCCTCTTGGATATTCTTTATAAGCACATGTATCACTACTTGATGTAGCCTAATACAGATAGAATAATGGTCTGTAGCTCCCCCTATCATCTTTTCCCTAGTCCTTCTACATTCATACAATCTTTAATAACCAAAATATAGGTTATAGGAACTCTTTTAACTTCTAAACACTTCTATATGATTTCCCTAGGTACCCTGTCATAAGCCTTCTCTAAGTCAATAAAAACCATGTATAGGTTACGTTGTCTTTCATTGTAGTATTCCATTAATCATCTAAGGAGATGTAAAACTTTTGTCGTAGACCTTCTTGGCATGAATTCAAACTAGTTTTTTAAAATAGGTGCATCCTTTCTTACTCTCTTCTTAATCACCTTCTCTCATAACTTCATAATGTGACTAAGTAGTTTGATACCTCTATAGTTGTTACATCTTTAGATATCCCCTTTATTCTTGTACAGAGAAATTAACAAACTAAGTCTCCACTCATCTGATATTTTTGCGAACTTAAGGATCACATTAAAAAGCTTGGCTAGTGAACTCAGACCCTCCTCTCCTAGGCTTTTCCACACCTTCCTGGGTAACCATTCATGGTTGCCCCTATATAACCATTAAAGTCTCTTCCTAAAATAACTCTCATTTTAGGGGGATCTGTAGAATCACCTCATCTAGCTCTTCCCAATCTAGCTCTTCCCAAAATTGGGGCTTAAGTTGTTTGTCTAATCCTATTTGGGGTGTATAGGCACACACTATATTGAAAACAACACCTTTCACCGTAATCTTTAAAGACATAATCATATCATTAGCCCTCTTTATCCCTACAACATGATATAAGAGTTCCTTGACAACTAAGATATCTACCATGTACTGTTACATTGAATACCCTTAATACCAAAGTTTGAATCCATTAATCTCTTTTGCTTTAGATCCCATTCACTTTATCTCTTGAATGCACGATATATGAATCTTATATTTATCTAAAATCTCCAATAATTTCAAAGACTTCTCTATAATGGTGCTAGTGTTCCAAGAACTTATCTATAATCAGTTCAAATCTTCTTTTCTCTTAAACCCAAAACCCGCCCAAGGACTAGTCGTTGTTCTATCATCAAAAGTTAATGTCACTACTCCTTACCCTAAGGTCCAACCCAAAATATAAAAGACATGCCCAATAAGTCCCCAAACGGCTTTAAGAATAGCCAAAAAGGCAACAAGGATTGCTATAAAAGCCTAAAAAGGGCCCATATATGAAAATCACAAGTTTCAACGCCCACAAGAAAAATAAAATTTAGATGATTAAAAATTTGAACTAATATTATATGCCTCTCACCTTACTATGCAACTAACTAAAGGACAATATCAAAATGTAATTTGTATAAATAAATAGCAACTGACTTTCTAGAGTACTCACGAAACGCTTCCTTTAAAATTGAATCTTTATATTTTTAAATAAATACCAAATCTTTTTCATAAAGCTAACAAACTCCACCAAAAGCTTTAGACTATCATTGAATAAGCAACTCGGAAACTGAAAAAGATCTAGGCCGCTTGCGTTTGTGAAGCACAAATGAAGAAAATGTCAATCCTTTTTCAAGTAATAAAGTAAAATCAGTAGATCTGATAATTGGGTTTTGGTCGATGAAATTGAGGTATGAATAGGATTATGGCTTACGTATGAGTGAAACATAAGCTTTTAAAAAATAGAGATCAGTGGGCAGTGGAGAGGAATCTCCAGCGATCATAAAAGGGATATCGTGAGGGCTTTCAATTGTAAAAGAGAAAAGTGATTAACTGAAAAACAAGAAGTTTACACTGATGAAGAAATGTTTATTTCCTCACACTTTGATATGTACAGTTAAGGGATATTTATACTTATCCCGCTGACCCTGAGGATAGTTGTTTGCTACTGCTATCTGTATGCTAAAGACAACTATTTGCTACTGCTGCGTGCTTCTATTATTTGCTACTGCTGCGTGCTACTATTATTTGCTACTGCTGTGTGCTACTGCGTGGTGTGTGCTATCTGTAACAGAATTGTCAACTGGTACCAAGAATATTCTAGAGCTATATACAAGGAGACAAAGAAATAAAATTGTTGGTTGGGTCTAGAATTTAGGTTCAGATTTGTGGGTCCATCAATTTGGTCCCCCTTCAATTTTAGTCGGTCCATCAGTGTCAGCCCATTTCCTTATTCGGCAGCCCACTTCTTCATTTACCTTAGCCCTCTTATCATGCCCCCCTCAAGTCGGAGCTCTGGAGAGGCAAGCAGAACCGCACTTGAAAACTAGGGCTTCGAAGATGCATGCGGTGAGAGGCTTGGTGAAGAGATCCGCAAGTTGATGTCGGCTGTGGATGTGTTAAAGATCGAGTAAACTAGAGTTCACTGGATCGTGCACAAGTTGAAGATCGATCTCCAGGTGTTTGGTTTGTTTATGGAAGACGGGATTTTTAGAGATGTAAATCGCCGCCTAATTATCGCAAAATAGGGGTATGGCTCCTTCTTGCTTCACCTGAAAACCCTGTAGAAGTTGAGTAATCCATTTTAACTTACACATCGTTGAGGCTAAACTTCTATACTTGGCCTCTGTGGTGGATCTGCTGACGGTGGTTTGTTTTTTTGTTTTTCAGGATATGGGAGATTTTCAGAGAAAGATGCAGAACCCAGTTAGAAAACGTCGACTGAAAGGGCAACTCGCCTATTTTGCGTCGGAGTAACCGGTAAGTTGTAGTCTAGAGTTTGAGGGGTAAAATAAACTCTATTGTTGGGTTCCTTTGAGGTACTGGAGGACATGTTTTACGGCCCACCAGTGTGGTTCTCGCGGCAACTACATGAATTGGCTTAACTGTTGTGTGATGTAGGTAAGATCGGGTCTGGTGAAACTCAAGTATTCAAGTTGACCCACAATCCTTCTGTAAAGTTCGGGATTGGGCAGAAGGTTGCCTTTGTCAGTGGTAAGCTTCTTTCCTAGAACAGTGGGAGTTATGCTTGGCTTGCATTCGAGTAGGTTGGCCTATTATAAAATGTCTTATATGTATTTGCCCTGACTGATCAACATGCCTTCTTCAGATCTGGCTATTTCTACCCCTAGGAAAAACTTCGCATACCCTGGGTCCTTGATTGTGAATTCCCTGTGCAATGAGTCTTTGATATGGTTTAATTGATCCTCATTTGCTCCAATAAGAAGTAGGTCTTCCACATAAATGAGGATGGCAGTAAAGTTGTCACCCTCTCCCTTAGTGTAGAGACAATAGTCTGCCTGGGCTTTGTTGAAGCCCAAGCTCTTCAATTTAGTAGTCAATTCTTTATGCCATTGCCTACCCGCTTGTTAAAGTCCAGCTTGCAAACCTCTCCTGCCCTGGCCTTTGCATAACCTTGGGGTGGCAGCATATAGAGTTCTTCCTCCAAGTGGCCATGAAGATAAGCGTCATTAATATCACATTGTAGCATAGGCCACTTTCTACTTGTAGCTAGAGCTAGGAAAGTCCGAATTGTCACAATCCTAGCCACGGGGGAGAATACCTCTAAGTAGTCAACTCCTTCCCTTTGATTGAAGCCTTTTGCCACCAACCTCGACTTTAGCTTAGCAACAGTACCATCTGGGTTGTGCTTCACCTTATACACCCATTTTGAGGTTATGGCTCTCTTCCCCTTAGGTAATTTGGTCAATACCCAGGTTTGGTTTGCTTCCAATGCAGCTAGTTGTTCATTCATAGAATGTACCCAATCCACTGAAGTTTTTGTTGTTTCATAAGATAAGGGCTCGAAAGAAGTGCATATATTACCAATGAATTCCTTGCATCTTGGTGTGTGCATGACTTGGAATGCTAACTCTTTGCCTTCCATTATTCCTGCAAGACCACAAACATGTGATGTGATGTTAGCAGCATCGAGAATAGAGGTGGAGTGAGGAGCAGAGGCATGGTGGACATAGTCATCTAAATATCTTGGGGTGATATGAGTTCTCTGACTTCTTCTGATGTTGTGATTGATGATAGGTTCTGAGTTAGTGATAGGGTTTATTGGGGGTAGTGTTACTTTGGCTCTTGGTGAGGTGTCTTGGTGTGGTGTGTTTGATGAGCTTGGCAGGTCACTGAATGTGTCTGAATCAATATCTGTAGGGCTGTGAGGGAAAAGAGGTACTAGGTTTGGTATAGAGTTGGTTTGTGGGTTGGCAAAAGGAAAGGTATCCTCATGAAAAGTCACATCTCTTGAACTGAAAATGTTATGTGTGCTAATCTCCATTACTTTATAAGCTTTGAAGTTTGGCATATACCCTAGGAAGATGCATTTTAAAGCCCTAAGATCCAATTTGGTTCTGTTAGGTGTTTTATAAAGAGCAAAACACAAGCACCTGAATACCTTTAAGTGTTCATAAGTTGGTTTTCTCCTATGCAACTTCTCATAAGGTGTTGTCCACTGTAGGGTCTTGGTAGGGATTCGGTTGGGGAGGTATATGGTAGTGATGAGAGCTTCACCCCAGTATTGTTTAGGTAGGTTGGCTGTGAACAAGAGGGCTTTGGTTATTTGTAACAGATGCTTGTGTTTGATTTCTACTATTTCGTTTTGTTGTGGGGTGTAGGGACAATTTTTTTTATGTAAAATGCCCATGTCTGCAAAGAAGTTTCTGCATTCATTATTTATGAATTCTCTCCCATTGTTTGTTTGCACCTTCAAGACTTTTGCATGATACTGCTTTTCGACAATTTTGATAAACTGAATTATTGTGGGATATGTGCTATATTTGTGTTTAAGTAGGAAGGTCCAAGTGGCTCTTGAGTAATCATCAACGATGGTCAAGAAAAATTAGGCTCCATCTAGAGTGGGTATCCTATAGGGTCCCTATAGATCCAAATGTAGGAGTTCAAAAGGTCTATTGGATCGGATTGCACGTTTTGGAAAGGGTTTTTTGTGTTGTCTACCCATAGGAAAAATTTGACACTTAGATGAGAGATAATTTGAAAACTTGATTTCAATAAAATGCTTCAGTTTTTCCTTAGAGACATGTCCCAATCTACTATGCCAAACATCAAAAGAAACAGAAACATTGAGAGCAACATTCCTAGTTTGGTAAAAATTTAGGGAAGGACCTTTCAAGGTTCCTGTAGGTAATAGGTCTTTGGTGGTCATCTCATACAATCCACCCCTAACCTCGATGGCTACCATAACTCCATTAGTCCGTAGGTCCTACAAAAATAGCTTGTTAGAAACAAAAATGGAAGCAATATCATTTTGTGTAGTCAGTTTATTCACTAATAATAGATTCTTGAAAAAATTCGGAATATGCAGAATTTCATCTAGGGTGATCTTGTCACCAATGCTAGTCTGACATACATGCTTTACTTACTGCTTGGTGCCATCTGGTAATGTGACTGGTTCATATATGCTGTTTGTTTCATGTTTGTTGCAATAGTCTAGGTTATTGACCATGTGTGACATTGCTCTCGAATCAACCAACCATATACAATCATTATCTGTATGGTGAATATGAGTTTGTTTTGTGTTGTTACCTGCAAAATTTGCCAGCACGCCTAACTTTACCTCTCCCGTAGCTTTTCCCTTGATGGTTTTAGATATTTCCTGTTGTATGAATGTAGCACCCCACTCCAGCAAGACCCAAACCCAACATCGATTGTGATATCGGAGTCCGTGCCCGCGAATGTGGCGTGCTAGGGCACTCAATCATTCAAAAGTCGGTATAATTTTTTTTTGAAATCACTAACATATTTTGCAGAAATCAATATTCAGATCGAGCCCACTTTCATTCATAAATATTTGCAATCATCACAATACACTCAACAGGATTTCAATAGCCATTTAGGGCCCTTTTACAAAGATAAAACATCTCAGTTATAAAGAGTTTACATTACAACAAAAATCCATTTGTATACACATGGTGCAAAAATTTTGGAATCCACTATTTATACAAAAATTGCGGAAAGCAAATTTGTACAAAATAATAAAATACAGAATGCAGACACAACTGATCCTGACCTCTTCCTTCACTCACATTCAGTAGGGATACTCTCGTTTGCCTAACGAGGTATTCTTCTGAGTCCTGAAAATATTTGCAAATTTTGGGTGAGTTTTGCGAACTCAGTGAGTGACCATCCTCGATGACCTACCCAATCACATAACACATAATTCACATCATTATACACTTCACACTTCACATTCAATACACTTTAATCAGCACATAAGACCCACTTTTCATTTGTTATTTTGTTGTGACCGAGTGTCTAAACCAATGTTATGAATACCGTACCGGGCTCGGTATCGGATTGAGCTCTGGAACGGAACCGTACCGGTACCGGTCAGTACTGGGTACCGTTTCAGGATATTTTTTAAATTTATAAAATAGTCCCTAAAATTTTTAAAAATTGCAAAATAGTCCATATTAATATATTATAAAGCTGTACTATATACTTTACTAGTTTACTGTTTACATCAACCATACTTTCAAAAATCTTAATAATAAATAATAATGACAATTAATTT
>JAOTAX010000005.1:37238014-37253483 GCA_025629825.1 Erythroxylum guanchezii | reverse complement strand
AATGCATGACACCCCATTTTCTTCTCTTTTACACCATTAATGATTGCACAAAGTCCCTTTTGCCCCTTACTTTAATGCCTTATGGTTTTTAAACCTAAATGACTTGCCAAAATTGGCCCCTATGTCATATTATCTAACCCACATCAACATGCTATTCAATTCCAACATAAATAATCTAGCAAGACCCCAAAATTTGTCTCATCATGCTTATAAAAAAAAATTTAGGGGCCAACATAATTTGGCTTGAATGATATTGAAATTTGAGATTTAAAATGTTAACGTGATACTGTCCCCGTGTTGAACAACCTGTGATATTTGGTACATTTATCATGATTTATAATTCAAATGGCATGATTTTTTATGACATAAAAACTAGAGACATAAGGGAACAAATGTGTACAAGACCTCAAAACCTAACTTGAATGTTTACTATATGAAAATTAAGGAACAAACGGATGTATGGATTTTAGACATGGGTCATAACCGTGACTCATCATGCATGATTATGATATGGTGAACTAAATTGGGTGAGATTGTGTTTTGAAGAAATTGGTAAGATAGAATGGATAAAATATGGTATTTAAGTGACTTTTGAAGTTAGATTTGGAAACGGTGACCAATAGGTTAGCTTACGGAAGTAAGCAAAAATATGATTAGTGTGCGTGTTACAAGATTAAATACAAATCTCAAATTCGGTTAAACTGAATATATCGTTTTAATGTCTTAGTTCCTAATTTGGAAATAAATGCCTAAGCAAAATGTATTTTGTGTAGGTAAAGGAGAGGCACCGAACGCGTGAGTGTGCTTGACGATAAGTTTGCAAAATTGTAAGTGTACTTTAGTTGTTTTATATGACTAAATTCTTTACAAAAGAATTAATGACATGTGAGTGTTCTTTAAATTGATTTTACGTAAATGGTTTTCATTTGATCATGAAATGAATGTTTATGATGAGTTTTAAGCAAATGATATTTTACAAGTAAATATTACTAGCATAAGTGCATACTTTGGCAATATATGAGTTTTAGTTTGAAAGTTAAATTTTATATGATTGGGAGTTACATTGAAATAATTCATTTATGAATCCTCCCAAACTTTATTTAGAAAATAAGATAAGTCATAAATTATAGAGTTGCTTTTGCCTATGTTACACAAGTAGGTTTTATACTTGTTATTATACCAATATATTTATAGTGGTTAACCTGTTACGGGTAAGTGATGTAGAACTAGCTCTGTGACTTGCTATAGGTAAGTGATAAGTATGAATGGCATCATGTTTTAGGGCTTAGTTTGATATGGATTTAATTGTTAATTCAATCATTTAGTATATGTTTAGGTTAGAATTGTGTTATTTAGTTAATTATTTGTGTTTAAGTGTTTTTATGGGTTAGTACAAGTCTTTGAACTTAATTATTATATTTTTGTGTTACCTTGATGCGTTTGTTAGTGTTTTAGGGTCAACATCGAAGAATGAAGAAATTTCAGAGACACTTGGGCCGAAACAACGGCCTACGATCATGGCACAATAGGCCACAATCGTGATAGAAGCACTGGAGTCAGCCCACAATCATGACCCATATGCCACGATTGTGACAGAAGCCCAGGACACAAACTATGATCGTGGCCTGCTTGCCACGATCGTGACAGAAGGCTCAGATGTGGCCCATGATTGTGGCTTGCATCAGGCAAAGGTGTAAACACTAAAAAATGTCAAGTTTCGAGGGAGTTTTTGGACCTTTCAGACCTTGAAAAAATCATAGGGCTGCCCAGAACACAAATAAAGAATAAGACAAAGATGATGAAGGAGCTTTTTGCATCAACCACTTTTGAGAGGAAACCTAGAGAAAATTATTAAGAGATTGAGAAAGAGAAGAAGGAAGAGAGAAATGGAGAAGAAGCCAACATTGTCGTACTTCCTGGATTAGGAGTTTCCGACGTCGCTACCTCCCGTCTCCATCCAAGATCATATTTCCTGTTATTTTTTATTTTTATTATTGTATAGAATTGGGAATAGTAGTTTGATGATAGTATTTATGAATGTTGAGATGTTCTAAACTCACCTTCGGGTATTTATCTTTGATTTAATGAAATCCAATTGTTTTTATGATTATCGGATTTATTGTGATTGATTTCTATGATTGCATAATTCGGTAATAAACTGAGAGGGTGAACCAAATGAAAAATTATTAAATTGGGCTAACAAGAGTTAGGTGACTTAATCAGAACGAGAAATTAATCAAATCGATAATTGTGTGAAGAGAGATCTCGTATAGGTTCTCGATAGTTATTGGACAATTTCAGATCTAATTAGGGATAGGTTATTAATTGAGAAATTGCAATTTCACATAATCTTATTAGGATTTATAATTTAAGGTTAATGGTTATAACTCGAGAGAGAGTAATCAACCCTAGGATCGTCTAGAACCAACAATCCGGTAATTCATAATTGATTAGGTTAGCGTTAAAGATAGGTAAATTATCCTTTCTCTCAATTGATAGTTTTCTTAGGTTAATTCTTAAGTGTGTTCCATTAGCTAACTTATTAATATTTTCGTAATTGATGCTTGAATTGATTTGCGTGATTGAATTGAATTCTTATTTCAGTTTTACTATCTTTTGAATTTTTATGAATTGTGTTGGCCTTAGATTTTATGACTAGATTATCCCTCCTCATAGGATCGACACCTTATGTACTACACGAATGACTTGTGCACTTGTGAATTATCGAGGTTAGCTAATTAGAACTTACATATATCGAAAAATCATAAAAAAAATTTGGCACCGTTGTAGGGGAGGTGATTAGTTTAGTTCTATAATTTAAGGCGTATAGTTAGTTTTTAAATTTTTTTTTCATTCTTCCTTCTATTTCTGAAATCATACTCTTACATGAACACAAGAGTCTTGCATGAACACAAGAGTCACGAGAAGATCGAATCATGCAACTGAAACTATAGATTCAGACATCACTCGACTAGAACAATCCATTAGGAAAGCTAGGTGTGAAGAAGAAGAGGAAATCGCACAGGCAACAATGGCTGAGGAATTTCAACAAGATTTGGACCACGAAGTGAACCAAGGACGTCAACAACAGACCCTTATGGACTCCATGAGATCAAGGTTCAATGCGGCTAACCAAGGAGTAGCTATGCCACCAGTATAAGCTGCATCGTTTGAAATCAAACTAGTCCTCCTAAACATGCTTCAATAGAACATGCAGTTTTATGGACTAACGAACGATGATCCTAATGCACATATAGTGAACTTCCTTAAAATCTTTGATACCTTTCGGTACCATCAGATGTTAGAAGATGCAGTCAGAATTAGGTTTTTCCTCTTTACCCTTAAAGATAGAGCAAAGGCTTGGTATCATCAAGGAAACTACCAACTTCTAGCATAGTGACGGGGAATCGATCTATGAAGCGTGGGAACAATACAAGGATTTGCAACACAAATGCCCACACCATAACTTACCTAAGGAATTTTTGTTATAAAAATTCTGTAATAAAGTAATACAAGAGGCACGATCGACATAGCTTTAAGAGGAACACTGATGAGGAAGACAGTAGAAGAAGCAAAAGAGCTAATAAAGGAGATGGCGAGTAATAGTTGCCTGTAGACAAATAAGCCGAGTAGACAAACTACTACCTTCCGAGAACAAAAAGGAATTGTGGCTATCGATCAAGAGACGAAAATATAAGCGAAAATTGATAACTTGACTCGACAGTTCAACAATATGAAGGCTTCATCCTCAGCTTCGGTAAAAGTCATGCAACTTAAGTGTGAACTCTGTGGACAAATGGACCATGATACGGTGGACTATTACTTGATGAAGGAAGCGATCCAGAGCAAGTGAATTATATGGGAGCTCAATATGGACAAGGAGGGGGAAACAATCCCTACTCCAACACTTATAACCCTGGGTAGAAGAATCACCCTAACTTTTCATGGACAAACAATGCTGGAGGACAGTTCAAACCTCAAGAACAATCAGGTTTCCAACAAGACAAACAAAACTCAATGGAATCTAAATTGGATAAGATTTTAGATAAGCTTGGAACTCTAGAAGATGCATAATAGAAGCTAGAAGGTAAATTTGAACAAGTAAAAAAGAACCATGGCTCTTTAATCCACAATTTAGAGGTCCAAGTAAACCAATTGTCAAACGCTTTCTCTACGCAAAATGTGGTAAGTTGTCCTAGCACTTCGGGAACAAAACCAAGGGAGCAACTAAAGGCTATTACACTTTGAAATGGGAAGGAAATTGAACGACCCACAAAGACAATAAAGGAGCCCATCCATCCTGCTAAGAAAAATCAAGAAAAGGAAGAGGAAGGAAAGAGCTTTCATTTCAGCTAAAGATCTCTTCTTTTGGAGGAGAATCAAGGAAACCAAGAGAATCCTAACCAACAACAAGGAGAAAGACAACCTTGAAGCAAACTAGGTTAAACATCTGCACATAGGCATATCCAGAAGTTGGAAGCAAATGTTATTTTAGAGCATACTATGAGTAGACCAAAATGGTCTCACTTTATTATTTGTTATTTGAATTTTGTATTAATTGACTATTGAATTATTATGTGATGTATGATTGAAATATTGAAGTGCTCATTGAATGCTAATTAGTTGAACTAAGTGTTCATAATTGGATTGTTAAATATGTTTTGAAAGTGCATTTGCATGTAAATGAAAAGCGATACTCAACTCAAATGTTGAATGCCAGACTACGGTCCGATGGCATGTGAAAGTGAGTTAATGGGAACATACAAATGTGATTGATGCATTCCATTGCATGAATGCGTGAAATATAATGGCAGTTGTGACCAGAGTAGCCAAAGATTAGAGCTTAAAGCTCAACGAGTGAAAATGAACCTCGAGCTCAAAAGTGATTCAAAGCCTCAGGCTCAACGTTTAATGAGCCCTATATGGGACAGTTCAGGCACTCGATCACAACAAAATAACAAATAGAAAGTGAGTCTCATGTGCATTGCATATGCATAATATGAGTGAGTAAGTGTAGTGAATGTAAAATGATGTGAAATGTGTAATTATGTGAAATGTGAAATAAAGTGAAAGGTGTGCATTATATGTTATGTGACTGGGTGAGCCATCGATGATGGTCACTCAATGAGTTCGCAAAACTCACTCAAAAAAATTGCAATTATTTTTCAAGATCAAAAAAATACCCCGTTAGGCCAACGGGAGTATACCTACAGCATACAAGTGAAGGATAGAGGTTGGGATCAGTTCGCGTCTGCATTGCATTTCTCCATTTTGTATCGAATTGTATTTTCTGCAACTTTTTGTATAAATTTGTATTCCAAAATGACTTGAGTGTTTTGTAATTGTGAAAGGGCCCAATTGGCTATTGAAATTCTATTGATTGTAATGTGTTGAGTGAAAATGTTTATGAATGAATGTGGGCCCCATTTGCGTATTGATTTCCGCACAACATATTATTGATTTCAAAAAAAAATTATACCAACTTTTAAAGGTTTGAGTGCTATAGCATGCCACCCTCACAGGGCACGGACTCGGATATCACCATCAATGTCGGGTTCGGGTCTTGCGGGAGTGGGGTGCTACATTTAGGTATCAAATCCCAGAAGTACTATCTTATATGGGCATTCTAAAATATGTGTCAAGTTAAATGCATATGCATATTCGTCATGTCATAACAGACGGCGGCAACTGATCCCCAGTATGAGTCACATGCGTGAGCATTCCTTAAGAGTCTGAGCTGTTAGAAGCATTGAGAAAATTGATGATCTGACACAATGTGAGAAAATGAAGGTTTATGGACATTTTGGAAATGAGAAATAGTATCTGGTTTTGTATGATAGATAAAGGTTCACCCCAAAGGGGTATGTACCCTTGAAGGTGATATAGGTGTGAGTAGGTATATTGTTGTGGATTGATTGAGGAAAATGAGAATATGAGCAAAAAGGAAACTAAAGTGTACAGGCAGAATGAAATGAAATCATAAAATTGTTATGATCATAAAAGGAAGAATTTGGAACAGAAATGGTTATGTAAGTATTGTGATAAGAGTTTGTAATTCAGTATAGGGAGATATTAGGTGAAAATTGAGACCAAAAATTCAAAATGATTATGCATCAGAAATTCTCGTTTGGGTAAGGATATATAGTATTTATGGGAAAAGAAATAGTATATGGATAGATATAACAGATAAGGATTCAGTGTAATTGTATCAGTGGATGTATTATTGAATATGAAATCTGTATTGCGTTTGGGAGATATGTCCTCGAAGGTGATATAAATGTGAATACATTATCATGGATTGTTTGAAAAAAAACAAGGATATAAGTAGAAATGATGAGATTAAAGTGTATAAGCCAAGTTGATAGGACCTTGAAAGGTTGAACTTAGACTGAGAATGGCTATGTGATTATCGATATAAGAGTTTATGATTCAGTATGAGAATATATCTGTGGAATGGAGATCTAAACTTCCTATGGGTTATGCCCCTACAGTTATAAATTGATTGAGAATATATATAGTGTGAAATGAAATAAATGACAATTGGAAGATGAGATGATGATAGCGATATATGAAAAAGTTGTTAAGTTTAAGTTGATTTTCCATTGTGAGTGCACATCTAATAGTGGGATCATCATGACAAGTGGAACTATTGAGCTTATGTGAATAATATGCGTGAAGATGATATAGGAAGTAATCGGTGACTTATTGAATAAGTGCCAATCATAGTTCCTATAGTTCAAAGTTCAAGATGGGATAGAGTAAGATGTGAGTGTACTTGCAGTGATCGATTGGGAAGGAATTGAGATTGTTACTGATGTTATCATATGTGATAAATTTGAGGAAAAAGAAGGACACAATTATGGCATACTTCCACGATCGAGGACTAGCACAAAAGGAGAAGAGTTATCTAGAATGGAATGGGATTAAAGTATCCTTAGTATAACCTACTAATTGGTGAATCGACATAAATACATCTTTAGATAAGATGTAATGATTTTGGTGATTTATGCTAAGGTAATAGAGTAAATGAAATTGTTTAGTGCCTCATCGAGCTTCGATACAAGGGATGTTCCGATCACGTAAGTTATGGTATAAATTGATCATGTTGAGATATTATGAAAGATTGAAGTTGATCTTCTTAAGGTACTAAGAATGACCGATAAGTAATTATGGAAATTAGTTGATCGATAAGGATTTCATGAACAGTATCGATGAATGTTACAAGAAATCTTATTTCAAAGAAGAATTTCCCTAAATTGGGTTAAGTTGATGAGATGATTCAGTTTAAGAGTGGTCATTGAAAAAACAAATCAGAAAGGAATACGTATTAAATAAAAAGTGAATAATGGAGTCACATCCCAAGCGGAGACTTAGGCATAAGAAGTAGAATATGTTACTGAGAGTGTATGCATTTTATTTGATGTAAAGGATCCAACTACGTGAGTGGATTTTAAATTCGAGGTGACACTACTACAAATGTGAGGAGAATATAGGTCCACATTATACTCGATGTAAATATGTTTGGGAGATCCAAATTGAATTTAAGGAATGTAATGCCAACATACAAAGTGAAGCATGCAAATAAATTGAAAATATGTGGAGGAACTAGTACGATTGAATAGGCATTTGAATAAGTCGATGTGAATTAAAGGAAATCAAATGAAAAGAGAAAATCATTAGAGACAAGAAGTCAAGTGGGAGACTGAAAATGACATGAGATAATAATTCCTCGCTAAAGGAATTGCAAGAATTAATTATGGACACAAGGAAAAATTTGACTAAAATCGATTGAAGTTAATAATACCCCAATAGCATTATGATATTGAAGATTTAAGTGATCCAAGCAAAATTGTATCAATTAGTGACTATGATCATGGATGGTATTTTGAGTTTGTTTGAAAAGTAAAAAGGGACGTTTTGAATTTTTGAGGAATATGACACTGATGATGATAATATCATTTGGATTTGGAGATTATGCAATATATAATAAAGTTTCACATCAGAGATTAAGATGCAATCTATTGTAACAGTATAAAGTGGTTTTTGTATACATAGAGACAGTTAAAGTCTTATGAGTTGTTTGCATATTCATGGTTTAGAAGGGCTATGATAGTAATTGTTTTGAGGTCTTGGAGACATTAGATGTGCTGAGTCATTTTTGGAATGTGCAAATTATGTAAGTTTGAGGCAATTATTGCGTTTGAAGGGAATGTACAATAAAGGTAGTGTGTAATTTGACACATTGAACTGTCGATTCTATAATGAAATAGTGCAAATTCAGATATTGAGGTTACCAAATCTAGTGCAATGAAGAGTGCAAAATGTTGAGTGGAATATGGGGCAAAATGAAGTGTTACTAGTTGCATTGAAATTTGAGATCAATTTTTACTGGAAAGAAGTAAGAAAACCTAAAAGCTAAGGATTCCGAATTGTGAATCCCATAGAAGAATTGAAAAATGAATCTAAACTTTTTAGTGGAATCGGAAGAATGATGTTTGGTGGCTGAAATAAGAAGTATGTGTACCTGTTAAAGATGGTTAAGTAAAGAGATTGTTAGAGAAGTGCAAAAACCACCTATGAAATCCATCCTCAGGAACACATCGAAAGGAGCAATTAAGGGTTAAGGATATAAGACTGAGTGATTACATGTTTGAATTACCAGCATTTTTAAAGCTTATATTTTAAGTTCATAGGAATATGAGATTGAGGTATAATTAAAAGTGATTTCAGGCATAACAATCATTATCATAGTTACATTATTGAAGTACCCTATGAGGCATTGTATGACAGTAAGGGGTTGTTCGCCCTTACATTGAAATGAAGAGTGTCTAAAAATGATCAAAGACCAGAATTGGTTCGAGATACTGTGATGAGTGAGATGAATTTGAAAAAAGAGTAAAGTGACTTATGAAAGATAAATGGGTTAGGTGGATCAACACCAGACAGATGGAATATAGTGAAATGGACATAAGAGTTGAATGTATTAACACTGAAGAGAAGTGAATTGTCAAAGGAGAGATGAAGTGTTTTTGTGAGTACCACCTTGGCAAGGTGTGCTTAGATTTGGAGAAAGGATAAGTTAAGCTATTATGAATTGGTTTATATGAAACTTATTAGGAGATAGTGTTACTGGAGAAAGATGTCTTAAATTCACACTATGTGATATGTGCAGAGGTTAAAAGATTTGTGAGTATTTAATGAAATAGTCAAGACAGTGTGATAGCTAAATAAGTGACTGAAAGACCTATTAGGTCTGTCAACTGTGGTCTTTTGGAAGAAAGTAATTGAGTGGTGAAATATATAGGAAATGGAGAAGCATATGAGGAAATAATACCTCTACTATAATGATCAATCAGATGAGAATTTCGGGGACTAAATTTATTAAGGGGGAGAATTGTAACATCTCGTCCCCATATTAAGAGTTAGGACCCGCAATTTCAATACATGAGAGCTCAAAGAGAGATTAAGGAAATGCATTTTCTTGCTCATACATCATGTTAGCATATATGCACATAAATATTAAATGGTTGCATATTAAAAAAATGGTACATGCATTCATTGACAACTTCTGAGTATGATTGTTTTTAAATATGATTTTATTGAAAATGAGAAGTAGAGAGAGTTGAAAGAGTGATCTTGGTATGAGTTGTGTGATAAGGAAAGATTTGGAAACAAAATTGGTAGTGATCTGGAAAATATTCACTGAGTGTGCTTCGGTCTATTAGCCACAACTTTTTCTCTGGTTATCCAAACGAGATGATTCTTAATTTGGATTAAACTAAAAACATAGGGCTCCATTTCTTTGAAGACATCGAATTTAAATTATATCTCTAACAATCTCAAAATTTGTCATGAAGTTGAGAATTGGGTGCAGTACATTGGTAGATGAATGAAAATTTCGTCTTCAAAATTTAGGGAAAAATTTGGGATTGATCTATTTAGATTTTGGAAAAGTTGCCTTCTTGAGAGTTATAAATCTTTCTTTTATCTTTCCAACGGTATATAGTATAAAAATTTTGGACATTTGAGTCACAAGTTATGAGCTTTATAAATGGCAATATTAGAGAGTGAAAAGTAAGACGATGCAGAAGTAAGACGATGCAAAACTAAGACGATTCAAATGTAAGAAGGAAGAAAACATCGTCTTAGTTACTGTTGATATACATCGTCTTAGTTACTATTCATACCTATCGTTCTGGTTACTGTTTATAAGTGAAAGTAAGACGAAGTGAAAGTAAAACGAAGCAAAGTAAGACGAAGCGAAAGTAAGACGAAGTGGAAGTAAGACGAAGAAAAGTAAGACGAAGTAAAAGGAAGACGAAGTGAAAGTAAGACGAAGCAAATTAAGATGAAGCAAAGTAACATGATGCAAAAGTAAGACGAAGCGGAAGTAAGACGAAGCAAAATAAGACGAAGTAAAAGTAAGATGAAGTGAAAGTAAGATGAAGTGAAAGTAAGATGAAGCAAAGTAAGACGAAGCGAAAGTAAGACGAAGTGGAAGTAAGATGAAGCAAAGTAAGATGAAGTGAAAATAAGACGAAGTGAAAGTAAGACGAGGCAAAGTAAGATGAAGTGAAAGTAAGACGAAGTGGAAGTAAGACGAAGCAAAGTAAGACGAAGTGAAAGTAAGACGAAGAAAAGTAAGATGAAGCGAAAATAATACGAAGTGGAAGTAAGACAAAGCAAAGTAAGACGAAGCGAAAATAAGACGAAGGAAAGTAAAATGAAGCAAAAGTAAGACGAAGCGAAGGTAAGATGAAGCGAAAGTAAAACGAAGCAAAGTAAGACGATTGAGGACAAAAACAGGTTAGATTCTTTTGGTCATAACTTCTTCTCTAGACACCCAAATGACTTGATTCTTGAACCATTGGACTCATAATAAATTGCTCTACACCTGTACCAAAAATCATAGCCATTTGAAATGGAGTGAGAAAGATTGAGTGAAAAATGTGAGACGGGTACAATGAGTGTGTTCTTAAATATTATGAACTGGTGTTGTTTCATTGAACATACTTCAGTATTTTGATGATTTTTGGATCGGTAGAGCTCCAAATGAGATGATTTTTAATTCGTGGTAAACTAGAGACATGGAACTAGAAATGGTATGATGAACTTAGAATCTAATTCAGTCTCAAAAATGTTTAAATTCCATATGGAAGTTGTGCATAGTATATTGTCTTGGACAAGAGAAGTCCAAAAATGTTTGAAGTATATCTTTTGAATCACTAAACCAAATTAAATGATTTTGGAGGCATTAGAAACTTAAGACAATGGGGGACATTTTTCTGGAAGAAAGTGTTATGTTAGATTGTTCAAGGGTACTGTTGGTAAGACATTTAAGTATAAAAGACATAAGGCATAAATGGAAGGGCAAATGGGACAATTCTCAATCATTAAGGGCATAATTGGAAGAAAAAGTGTTGTCTTGCTTATAAATAAAGGGGAAAACGTGAATGAGAATATTCTAGAGAAGAAAAATGGGTAGATGAGAAAAGAGATAAGTGAGAGAAAACATGAAAAAGAATGAAAGAGAGAAAGAAGAGAAAACAAGGTAGGGCTTTAATTTCCTTAGCCTTCAAGAGGGATTTTGAAGTTGTACAGGAAGAGAAAAAGGAAGAGGAAGGAAAGAGCTTTCATTTGAGCTAAAGATCTCTTCTTTTGGGGGAGAATCAAGGAAACCAAGAGAATCCTAACCAAGAACAAGGACAAAGACAACCTTGACTTGGAGTTTTGTAAGCAAACTAGGTTAAACATCTGCATACAGGCATATCTAGAATTTGGAAGCAAATGTTATTTTGAATCGTACTGTGAGTAGACCGAGATGGTCTCACTTTATTGTTTGATATTTGAATTTTGTATTAATTGACTATTGAATTATTATGTGATGTATGACTGAAATATTGAAGTACTCATTGAATGCTAATTGGATGAACTAAGTGTTCGTAATTGGATTGTTAAATATGTTTTGAAAGTGCATTTGCATGTAAATGAAAAGTGATACTCAACTCAAATGTTAAATGCCGGACTACGGTTCGATGACATATGAAAGTGAGTGAATGGGAACATACAAATGTGATTGATGCATTCCATTGCATGAATGCATGAAATATAATGGCAGTTGTGACCAGAGTAGCCAACGATTAGAGCTTAAAGCTCAACGAGTGAAAATGAGCCTCGAGCTCAAAAGTGATTCAGAGCCTCAGACTCAACGTTTAATGAGCCCTATATGGGACAGTTATCAATGAGCCCTATATGGGACAGGCACTCGGTCATAACAAAGTAACAAATGGAAAGTGAGTCTTATGTGCATTGCATATGCTTAATATGAGTGAGTAAGTGTAGTGAATGTGAAATAATGTGAAATGTGCAATTATGTGAAATGTGAAATAAAGTGAGATGTGTGCATTATGTTTTATATGACTGGGTGAGCCATCGATGATGATCACTCACTGAGTTCACAAATCTCACCCAAAAAAATTTGCAATTATTTTTCAAGATCAGAAAAATACCCCATTAGGCCAATGGGAGTATACCTACAGCATACAAGTGAAGAACAGAGGATGGGATCAGTTTGCTTCTGCATTGCATTTCTCCATTTTGTATCGAAATGTATTTTTCGCAACTTTTTATATAAATTTGTATTCCAAAATGACTCGAGTGTTTTGTAATTGTGAAAGGGCCTAATTGGCTATTGAAATTCTATTGATTGTATTGTGTTGAGTGAAAATATTTATGAATGAATGTGGGCCTCATTTGAGTATTGATTTTTGCACAATATGTTATTGATTTCCAAAAAATATATATATATTCCGACTTTTAAAGGTTTGAGTGCTCTAGCATGCTATCCTCGCGGGGCACGGACTCGGATATCACTATCGATGTCGGGTTCGGGTCTTGCGGGAGTGGGGTGCTACATAAATTGAAAGATCCAAGGAGTTTCACAATACTATATGTGGTTGGTGAGTTTGAATTCACAAAGTGCTTATGCGATTTAGGTGCAAGTATTAACCTATGCCTTTAATATTCAAGAAATTAGGACTGGGTGAGGTTAAACCAGCATCGATGTTGATTTTGTTGGTTGATCAATCCACTAAAAGACCGTTCGGAATAGTGGAAGACATTATGATGCAAGTGGACAAGTTTATTATTCTTGCAGATTTTGTGGTTCTTGATTTTGAAGAATATAAGAATTGTCCACTGATCCTAGGTCGACCATTTATGAATACAGGGAAAGCCATAATTGACGTTCACGAAGGGAAATTAAGACTTCGAATATGCTAGGATTAGATCGAATTCAATATGAATAAGCCCTTAAAGAATCCAACAACAAGCAGTGTTGCATGAAGGTTGAAATTATGGATCAAAATTTACAAAAACAAGTTGAGAGTTGCATCGCAGAAGTACAGTCAGTGGAAGCAGAGACAGACAATGGATATCATAAATTTGAGTCTAAAAGGAGACGATAAGATGTAGGAGTAGGAGGTTTAAATGCATCAAGATAATTTGGTTCGAACCGAAGCACCCATACCACTATCTATAGAAAAACTACCCACATTATATTTAAACCTTTACTTGCACACCTCAGATATACTTTTCTAGGTGAAGGTCAAACATTGCTGATAATCATCTCTAATCAATTGAACAAGAAAAAAGAAAGTAAGGTGATAGAAATTGTTAGAAAGCAAATGAAAGCTATCGGATGATAGATTGCTAATATTAGAGGTATAAGTCCAAATGTTTGCATAAGGAAGGACGTAGGACAGTGAGGGAGTGTCAACGAAAGTTGAACCCTAACATAAAGGAGGTGGTCAAGAAGGAGATAATCAAACTCTTAGATGCAGGGATAATTTATCCCATCTCCGATAGTGAATCGGTTAGCTCAATACAATGTGTACCTAAGGACGGTAGAATGACGGTAATAGAAAGTGATAGTGGAGAAGTAATTTCAATAAGAACGGTCACAGGATGGAGAGTATGCATAGATTATCGTAAACTCAACTCAGTTTCTAAGAAAGATCATTTTCCTCTTCTGTTTATAAATCAAATGATAGAAAGGGTAGCTGGACATTCATTTTATTAATTCCTAGATGGATATTTGGGATATAATCAGATCTTCATCTACCCTGATGATCAAGAAAAGACCACATTCACCTGCCCTTATGGTACATTCACATACAGACGAATGCCTTTCAAACTATACAATGCCTCAGCTACATTGCAAAGATGTATGATGTCTATCTTCATCGATATGATAGAAGATATAATGGAGATGTTTATGGATGATTTTTCAATTCTTGGAGATTCTTTCGAAATGTGTTTAACTAATTTGGATAGAGTTCTTCAAAGATGTGAAGAGTCACATTTGGTGCTGAATTGGGAGAAATGTCATTTTATGGTACAAGAGGGGATAGTGTTGTGACATAAAATCTAATACCAAGGATTCAAGGTCGACAGAGCAAAAACAAAAGTGATAGAGAAACTTCCACCGTCAAACAATGTAAAAGGTGAGCGAAGATTTTTAGGTCATGCAGGATTTTACTATCAATTCATCAAAGAATTTTCGCAAATCACAAGTACTTTGACAAATCTTTTAGTAAAGGATTTGCCCTTCCTGTTTGATGACAAGTGTATGTCTGCATTCAATAAACTGAAAGAGACATTAATATCAACACCAATTATATCACCATCGAACTAGATAATTCCATTTGAAGTTATGTGTGATGTAAGTGACCAACCCATAGGTTGTGTAATGGGCCAAAGGAAAGATAAGAGGTTGCATGTGATCTACTATGCCAATAAAACCGTTGAATTACACCATTACAAAAAAGGAATTACTTCAGTAGTGTATGCATGTGATAAGTTTCAACAATACCTTTTGGGGTCAAAGGTAATTGTATTCATCGATCATACGCTGTTAAGATATCTTTTCAACAAAAAAAATGCAAAACCAAGGCTCATTCGATGGGTATTACTTTTACAGGAATTTGATATAAAAGTAAGAGATAAAAAAGGGAGCAGAAAATGTGGTTGCAGACCACTTATCCAGACTGGAATGAGGGGCATGCAAGCCAAGCGATGATATTAATGAAAGTTTGGGGATGTTGATAAGTGTAAATTGCATCATATATTAAGGCTTATTTTTGTTGGATCCCGTTTCTGGAACCCAACTCTCTTGCTTACTCATTCGTCTGTCGGACCCCGCTTGATTCCAGAGTCCAACGCTTGCTCTGATAATCATGAAACGTGAGCATGCATAAATACCTTAAAGGGTTATTACATTAAACCCTCATTAGCCATCATATTTTTTTTCCTTCTCATAACATCCCAAAAATTTACTCATAAATTGTTCCATGGTATGCTCATACAAATCGGTCACTATGCTTGAACTCAAATCTCCTACTTGTGAACAGAATTTGGAAATCCTCAAATCATAATTTCAATTTGACTTCTTCATAGAAATCATAGCTCT
>JAOTAX010000005.1:37217321-37237914 GCA_025629825.1 Erythroxylum guanchezii | reverse complement strand
ATGGGACAGTTTAGACACTCGGTCACAACAAAGAACTAAATAACTGGAGATTGAGTCTCATGTACATATGTATGCATAATATGATTGACTTGATTGTCTTGAATGGGACTGGTTTACTGGAATTGAATGAAATTGACATGATATGTTGTGTTCCATGCATTCCATTCATGAATGCATAAACAGATAATGGAAGTTGGACCTGAGTTGCCACCGCTGGAGCTTAAAGCTCAACGAATGAAAACGAGCCTCGAGCTTGAGAGCCAATGGCTCAACGATTAATGAGCCCGGTATCTATGGATACGGGACAGTACAGGCATTTGGCCAACAATGTAATAACTGAGAAAGGGATTTCATAAGCATTTCAGATGCATTTTGTTAAATGTGCTTGAGTGATTGAAATGTGCATTGATCTATGTGTATATGGGAATATGAATTTGTATTGAATGGACATATGAAATTATATTGATTGGGCATACGAAATTGTATTGATTGTGAACATGGCATTGATTTGTTTGTGATTATATTTGTAAAGTATAATAGTAAATTTGAATTATGGCATATTTCAGGAATGAATTTATGTATGGGGTGACTGGGTGAACCATCGATGATGGTCACTCACTAAGTTCGCAAAACTCACCCAAATTTGCATCTATTTTTTTCAGGGTTTAGGAGAATACCCCGTTATGTAACGGGAGTAGACTGTTAGCTTGCAGAGAAAAGTTAGAAGTCGAGATCAGTTCGTGTCTACATTAGGATTTTGTATAGCATGTATTATGTAATTTTTGTTTAGTGTTCTATTTGAACATTTCAATTTGTAATAAGTGCTAAAATACGGGAATCTGAATAAATGGGATTGATTGAATGCGAATGTTGCTAAATTTATATATATCAAGTGGAATTGTTTACAAATGTTTTATGTATTGAATGGGCCCAAATGGCCCAAAGTGGATTGGTTTTTCACGAAAAGGAGTATGAATAAAAATGGGCCCTAATCGATCATTGAAAATGTTGTGAGTGTAATACATGGAAAACAATGTGCTGTTGACTTTTAATTTTATTTGGCCCAAATGGAAATTGGACTTCAGTCCATGCCAGTGATAAAAAAAATCGCATACTGAATTTAGATTTAGTATTTTAGCATGCCACCCTCGCGGGTCACGGGCCCGGATATCACAGTCGATATCGGGTTCAGGTCTTGCAAGAGTAGGAAGCTACACTTTCAATTATTACATTGTTGTGACTGAGTGCCTAAACTTTCCTGTATCCATTGTGGATACCGTGCTTATTGATAACTGTCCCTTACCCATTGCGGATATAGGGCTCATTGTACATATCGAGCCTTTGGCTCTATACCACATTCCGGAACTTTAAGCTCATATTCAATGGCTACTCATGTCACAACTGTCATTATCTGGTCATGCATTCGTGCATGAAATGCATTAAAATAATATTCAATCATTCAATATTTAAATGCATATATATATGTTAATATGATGCATACAAGACCAACACATTTCCTTTGTCTCTCCTTGAGCACATATGTACTAAGATTTCGGGTTCTAACCCTTAATATGGGGACGGGATGTTACACCTCTGGATTCTTCAATACATCATTCATGTTGAATGTCACTTGACCATCACTACACCGAGTGATAAGGTTCTCTTTATGGACATCTACCCCAGTTTTTTCGATGTTCAATCATAGCATACCAAGATTTTTGGATTAATAAGGAGGGTTAGCATTCTTTTCTTCATCCTCTTTCCTTGTCTCTTGGTCTTCTACAATATGGGGTTTAGCTTGGTCTTCCATTGGTTCTTCTTGTTCTTCCCCATTTCTATGTATGATAGGTTCATATTGGTCTCGTGGATGTAATTCCATATTATTCAGAGAGTCTTCCATAATTCTCTTACAAAATTCGTGGGAAAGTTGTCTCACTCAAACCTCTAGGTTGTAAATAGAAGAGGCATGATTTTCTGTCACTCGATCAAATTACTCTTCTAGTCTCTTCTGGTTCTCTTCCATGTCTATTAGCTTATCCATGATTTTGTCTAATTATGAATCCTATGAACTAGGCTCATCTTGCTGAAATTCAAATTGGTCTTGCATCCCATGTGAGTACTTGCGTTGTTGGACCAATAAAAATTTAAGTAGTTTTACGACCTTGAGACGTACGTATTCATTTAAGTATGATGATTTTCCCAACTAAATTGGGGGTCATTGAAATCTGTAAGGGTCTTTTGCTCCCTGTAATATACATCCTCCATGATTGTTTTTTTTATCTCTTCTTAGTATTCAACTCTTAAGATTCCCTATTGTTGTCTAGTGATATCTAAGTTGATGTGTCGTCTACTTTATGCCCAGTTCTTTTTTTAACACAAAAGAAGGAGAAAAAGCCTTATGCTAAAGAATTAAACTAGTTGCCTCCTTGGCAACGGTGCCAAAAACTCGATCGGGTGTTTGTTATGTATAAGTTTTAATATTAACCTTCAATAATTCTCAAAAGCATGGTTTGTTAGTGTAGTACCAAAGGATTCAATCCCACAAGAAAGGAGTTAATCTAATCCTAAAATCTAAGGCCATAAATAATAATAGAATCCAAAATGCAACAAAACTAAAAATGAGAATTTAATTCAATCATTCAACTTAATAATCAAATACGAATACATTAATTATTAAGTAATTGCAGCACACCCAAGAATCAACTGAAAGAATTTACCAATTAAGAGAAAGGTAAATTTACCTAACCTTAATGCTAACCTAACTGATTATGAATTATCTTATTGTTAGTTCTAGACTATCCTAGGTTGATTACTCTCTTTCGAGTTATAACCATTAATCCTAAATTACAAATCCTAATCAAATTACGGGGGCCGAAATCTCTCAATTTACAACCTATCTAGAATCCTATTTAGTTCTGAAGTTCTCTAATAAACTATCAGAAACCTATATAAGATCTCTTTCACATAATTTCTCGATCTGATTCAATTCTTGTTCTGTTAAATCACCTAACTCTCATTAGTCAAATTTAATCGTTTTTCAGTCGATTCACCCTCTTAGTTTATTACTGAATTATGCAATCGTAGAATCAAACCATAACAATTTTAATAAGCACATAAACAATAAGGTTTTATTAATTAAAAAATAAAACTCTAAAGGTGAGTTTAGAACATCCTTTACATTCTAAATTATATTGTCAACTATTCAATCCAATTCTATACAATGATAAAACTAAAAATAAACAAGAAATACAATCTAATGGAGGATGAGAGGCAGCAATGTCAGGAAAGCTCCTGATTTAGGAAGTATGTCAAGTTGGCTTCTTCTCCTCTTCTCTTCCTTCTCTTCTTCCTCAATCTCTCGATGAAGTCTCTCTAGGGTTTCTCAAGGTGGCTGATGCAAAAGTTCCTCTCTACCTCTTTTCTTGTTCTTTAAATATCCTCTTGTATTTTGGGTAACCCTAGGGTTTTTTTGGGGTCCGAAAAGTCCAAAACATCCCTTAAAACTTGATGTTCTTGAGTGTCTACATGTTTGCCTAGCACAGGCCATGACGGTGGCCCTGCAGGCCATGATCGTGGCCTACATCTAAGCCTTTTGTCACGATCGTGGGCTATTGTTTCAGCCTGAATGTCTTCCGAAACTCCTCTGTTCTTCGATATTGACCCCAAAACACTAGCAAACATATCAAAGTACCTCAAAAACATAATATTTAAGCTCAAAAGCTTGTATTAGCCTATAAAACACTCAAAACACAAATAATTAACAAACCAAAACATAGTAAATGATCAAATTAATAGATAAACACATATCAAACTATGTCCTAAAACACGATGCAATTTACACTTATCTCATTAAAATTCCTTAAATTAAAAAGAACAAACCTAATCCTATGTCGCAAAAAACTCTTTGGTCTAATTTGTAAGCTTACAATTTATAGCCTTCAAATACCGCTAGTGCATAGGTCGTGATTTGTAGTAAGTGAAGGGTTGATACCACGAGGAGGGTGAACTAATCTAATCCTACGTTATCTAAGGCTAGAAAAAAAATAAAGTGAAAATAAAGATGCAACAGAAAATAAATGCAAGGATTTGATTTCATGAAATTAATTAAGAAATTTAAAAGGAAAATAAATTAAAGTTAAGCAATACAAAAAGTCATAATGGAAATCAATTAAGAGAAATTACCAAGTTATGAGAGAGGAGATTTTTCCTATCATTAATGCTAACCTAGCCATTTATGTGTTAATGGGGTGTCAGTTCTAGACTATCGTAGAGTTGATTACTCTCTCTTGAGTTATAACCATTAAACTCTAAATCATAAACCCTAATTGGATTATGAAAATTGCAATCTCTCAATTAACAAAAGACCCACAACCCTAATTAGATCTTAGGCCCTCTATTAAAATACTAGGCCTCGCATGGGATCTCTCTCCGCACAATAACTGATATGATTAATCATGTGGTCTATTGGAATGCCTAACTCTCATTAAGTTAATCCAATCATTTTTATCAGGTTCACCCTCTAAGTTTATTAACAAAATATGCAAGTAACATAATTAATCACAACACCTAATCAATAAAACACAAAATGACTATATTAACATTAAATCCAAGTAAAATCCCGAAGGAAGAGTTAGAACATCATCAACAATCCAAAATCCATCATCATACAATCCATTTCAATCTTATACATTTGAATGAACAAAAATGAAAAGAGAAAAGAGAAGAACTTGGATTAGATAATTCGGAAAGCGGTAGCATCGAGACACCTACTTATCCGAGAAGTCAGCAACATCGGAAGACCTACTTCTTCTGCTCTCCTTCCTCTTCCTCATCTCTCTTCTTTCTCTCTCCTTTAGGGTTTTCCAAAAGTGGAAGAAGTGAAGCTCTCTTTTAAGGTTACATCTCTTTCCTTTATATAGTTTTTCCAATTATGGTAACCCTAGATCTTTTCCGGGTCTGTAAGCTTCAAAAAGTCCCTCGAAATGTTAAAATCGAAAGCATCCTTACATCTATCCACATGCACTGCTTCTGTCACGATCATGGCTTTAGGTAGCTCCTGGGTCTTCTCCATTTTCCACTCGTTGCCCTGAAACACTAGTAAACTCATCAAGGAACCTCAAATATATATAATTGAAGCTTAAAAGCATGCTCTAACCCACAAAATGCTTAAAACACAAATATCTATTAACTAACACAATTCTAGCCTAAACATGCACTAAACAATTAAATTAACAACTAAATACAAACTTAACTACCTACTAAAACACGATGCAATCTATAACTATCTAGAAAAGAAGTAGGCTCAACCTCACTATCAATAGTTGCAACAAAAGCCTTGTGTCTAAAAGAAAATTTGACATGGGAAAAATAACAAGCTATGGGATAAGGATTACTTGAGGATGCTAAGGAAGGGGAGGGCCTAAAATCGTGACATTATTGGTACATACATAATCCTTGAGTCCAACATTAAATTGCTTTCTTCGTTGTCCTCATCCCACATTATTGTTGGTAGCAACTAGATGGGACACTGAAGGAGCATTAACATTAGTAGATGGAGGCATAATGGGCTGACTATTAGCACTGTTTTCCACTACTCCAGAAGTTAACTTAGAGTCTTGCTCATTAACACTATCACACTCCTTATTTTGACTCCCCTAGTAAGAGTAGACATGGGACTTTGGTCTAGGCTTTCACTCACGGGTGAGGATCTTATGGTAGGATGTGGATCATTAAAGAAATTGGTATAGACACATTAGTGGGGAATGAAAGAGTCGAGGGCATAGGCTCACAAGTAGTATGATATGGAAACCGAGTTTCATTAAACGACACAACCCTAGATACAAAGTACTCCCCTGTTTCAAGATTACAAAGTTTCCATCCCTTTTTACCATGTGGGTACCCTATAAATAGAAATTTCTAACTTCGAGGCCCAAATTTATCTCGTTTACACCTTTGAAAATGTTAGTAAGCCAAACACCTAAAAACACGCAAATGTTCATACGAATGCGGAGACCGAAAGAGAAGTTCATGAGGTGTTTTGCCATTATTGAAAGTTGTGGGAGTTTTATTTATCTAATACACAGTTGTGAGTATGCATTCCCCCCCCACAAGAGCCTCCACTAAAGACCCCTCACTCCTCTTATTTTTTTTCAACCCATATTACTATTCTTTTTATTTCTTTCAAAACCCCAACACCCCCAAACACTCGTTTCTGCTTGCGTTTTATGCTTATAGCCAACGACTATGTTTCACCTTTGGAGATACATCTACGTTTCACACACAACGTCTACATTTTCATATAGACGTTGTTTCTGTTTACATTGAGTTTGTGTTTATATGTGCTGCCTTTGCTTACCAGCTGCTACGTAGTTTCTTCTGTAGCATTTCGCTCTTGCCTCTTTTATGTTTTTCTCTTCTTTTCTTTGGTTGTTCTTTGTTACGTTGTCTATTCCTTACTTCCTATCTAGTGCGTTGTCATTTTGGTCTTTGCTCCCCATCTACTGCAACATTTTAGCTCTCCTTTATCCATTAAAGACTACTATGCATCATCTTTTGCTATGTTGCCATTAATTCACATTCTTGCATTCAAAAAATGCACGTGAGTTTTGATTTTCTACTTCCTTATGCTTCCAACATGTGTTGTCTATTAAATATGTTGTCAATGAAATCACTATCCTGTACCGATTCCGTGAGTGAGTGATTCTTCTTCTTTGTGTTTTCATTTTTCTTGTCTTCTAATTTTTTTCTTCTTTCTCTATGAAGACAAGTAAAAATTAATCTTTGAAAAAAGACCCAAATATTGTGCCTTAGACTCACTTTAACTTCTTTGCTTCCAAATTGAGGGTAAAATCACATGAGTCAAAGTGAGTATCTTAAGCAATTTCACGTCATTAATCACCAAGTATGGAATAAATTCATAATCAATTAAGCACCTATTAATTTGCTTAACCCCAAGCAAATTAATTTAAGCACTCTTAACTTAAATAAGTAGCAACTATAGGAAAGAATTAAACAAATCGATTAGATCAACCAAAACTCTCCATCATTAATTCAATTGCAAATTTTGTCATTTTTCTAAGCATTTATCTACCTGCATTAAGTTATAAATCAATTCAAGGTCACTCCATAATCCTTCAAACTTTAACTTGATCCATAAAATTCAATCTAATGTATAAAGTGAATATACTTGAGAAAGATGATTCAAATTTCAAATATTTCCATACTCCTTATTCATAGGAAAGAAAAAAAAAATAGACTTTATATCAAAATAAGAGCATTTAGACACTTTTTGGAAAAGTCATCTAATCTTTTGATGCAAAAGTAAATACTTATTATGAATACTCTCAATTTCTCAATTAGGTCACTATTTCAAATGACTACTAAAACCACTCTTTAACTTTAAATATGGATGTAACTGGGCCCAAGCCCGACCCTAACTGGTTAGAAGTCAATAGGTTAGGCTTGGGTTAATCAAACCTTGGGCCCAGAATTTTAAAAAAATCTAGTTGAGCCTGAGCTCGGCTTGAGGTCCTACCTTTATAAACAAATGATGTTTTTTTGCATTTTTAATTCTTCAAAAAAATTAGGTAGGCTGGGCTCGATCTTGAGCTGCCTCAAGCTTGGTCAGGTTTGGGTCAGGCTTGAGCCCATCGACTAGGGCTTGATCGGGCCTCTGACCCAACTTGAGCCTCAGTAGCCCCGAGCCTGGCTGGACCCGACCCAACCAATTGCCATCACTAACTTTAACTTTTTCACTTAGTCTGAAATTATCAAAGTAAATTTGATTTGTGCTCATTTATTCACATATTGTGTTCCTTCTTAGTGAAATAATGTAAGTTCTTGAAAAGAATTCACTTTTAACTCAATTATTGGTCCAAATTATACAAAAAAAATATTATAGTGCAAATTAGACATTCATTTTTAAAATTAATAAAGCAAATTCAAATTACATTATTCATTAATGCTTATGAATATTTTTAAAATAAATCAAATCATAAAAATATCCAAACTTATAATGAGTTATCTTAATTATTGTTCTTCCAAAGTTAAAAATTTTCCCTACTAACCTAATTATAAGAATTAATAAGTGTAAAAAACAAGGTTATAAGTAAACAATTTCCTCCCTCACACTTGATTTGTACGTTTTCCTTATTGTATATAATGCATGAGAATAATAAAAATAATTAGAAAACAAGGGGAAAAGAAAGAAATTAGGATAATTAGTACCCTTTTAATAATAAAAGATCACAAACCTTATCTAATGCTTTAATAATCATGAATCTTTAATTAGTCACTGGTAGCTCCTCGATTGTTGGTTCACTTTATAGAGATATACATGGGTGTACTATAATATAGGGTAAACACAAACCCGTGTAGGATATCATGTTACTTATATAACCTATAAAACTCGATCAATTCTCTCCGTTTGTAAAATAATCACAATCCAACAATGAAGAACTTCAAAACATACTTAAATCCAAGAAATTAAAACTACTTTTAACTAAAAGCATACACAAAAAATATAAAGATAAAGTAACAACTATTGCTTAAAATTCTTAAAGCTACCAAATTGAATAAAACAACTAAATGGTTAGGTTGCCTCCTAACAAACACTTTTTTATGAAACTTTTAACTAGACTTCTTACTCAATTCCCTATCAGTGGTTGTTGTCATGAATTTTGTTTGATTTTATTTGTTTTCATACGTTGAAATTGGTTGCGATTTAATTCAAATCTGATATGGATTGAGTGAAGTAGGTGTGGATTTTTCATGAATATTAATTGGATTAATTTGTGAATGTGGCATGAAATTAAACAAGAATTGTGCATAAAAATGTCCCATGTCACGATTATGCAAGTTAAGTCACAACCGTGACTTAACTTGCACTTTCACGGTCGTGCAAGTTAAGTAACGACCATGACTTGCACTTGCATGGTCGTCCAAGTTACGTCACGACCATGACTTACATACATGGCCATACATGTGTGAGTCACGGCTATGACTTACATGTCATAACTGTGACATGTAATGCACGACCTTGACTTACCCATTTTCATTTCCTTCATTTTACTACGTGGCAGCTGCAGAGTAGAGGGAACGAAACCTTAGACCTAGGAGCATACTAAAAATAGAAGGAGAGGCTGACAACAAAACGAATTCAATCATACATTCGATCTTTCATTCATTCTTCACTCTTTACACTGACATGCATTTGGTTGGGACAAAAAGGAGATAAAGAGAAGTGTGAAGGAGAAGAAGGAGAGAGCTTCCGCTGAGAAGAAGGAAGGAGAAGAACAACAGAAAGAGGTAGGCAATGTGAGCAATCGGTCATTTTGGGTGATCATCAACTAGAAATAGAGGGCGAAAGCTAATATGGAAAGCTTGAGAATGGCAGGAGCAACTCCCGCACCCGCTATTATTTGCTCTTTCTGTTTACTATTTCTCGTTGTTTTGCTACATTTACTTCTTTGTTATAAACTTATACCCTATTATGCTTAACTAACCCATACTCTGTTAGCTTTTGATAGTTTATTTGGGTTATTTACTTAGTTTGTTGCTTTAATACTTCTTTTATACTGATCAAGATGAGATTGAAGTGTTTAAAGATGATGAATCCTGTAATTTCTATGATGGGCTGATCTATTTTCTTGAGGATTAATATAGCTATTTTAGTCAAATATGCATAATTGAGGGATTGTGTTGTTATCTTATGTTTGTTATAGTTTCTAAACTGAATGGATGTAATAGCATGATCAAACTTTGAATCACCTTGGTATTAAACGAAGGACTGAGAGGAGAATTTAATATGGAGATGGAAACTACAGATGCTTAGGTTATGAATAAGAAATATATTAACCTAAGTTGTAATTAGTAGTTAGGTTTCCATAACTAATTCAAATAATAACTTGTCGAATGTGAAAGCTATATTTAGTCTATTATTTAAGCTGATCTTAGAATTCGACTGTTAATTTGGGTAAGACAATTGTCCAATCATTTCCCCTTAATCATACATAGGAGATGAAATTAGTGAAATTAATTCTCAAGTGTTTTCCACTTTGATTTCTACTCGTTTTTGGTTCTGGTCGATTCAATTTACTTTTTAGTTTAATTGCAAGATTTGCTTTAAAGTCTTTCACTCAACCATTTGGGATATAGTGTTTAAGATTGCATTTATTTTTATTTTTCGTTCAAAATTTATTTAGGTTAACCAATTTAACCTTTGCGGGAGACGACCTTGGGTAATCAATACAACTACCTCGTATAGTTGCCAGTACGATGGCCTAGGTAATTTTTAGAACTTTTTGGGCACAACAAGTTTTTGGGGTCGTTGCCAAGGAGGGGTTTAGTGTTTTGAACTTGAATTAATTTTGATTGTTTTTATTTCCTTAAGTGATTTTGATTATTCGTGGTTGTTCACACATGCATGTTTTATTATGTTATTTTGTTAACGTGTTTTGTAATTTTCGTATTAATTTAGTGCTTTCTATAGTTAGTTTGTGCTAGTAAGAGAACCTTAGGTAGTGAACTCACTTAATTTATGCTAGGAAGGAGATCTTTAGATAGAGAACCTATCCCTTTTGTTGATAACATACATCGTATACGACGATTTCAAAGGGATTTTGAAGATGATCACAAGGAAACCAAGAGTGAAGATCAAATTAATAACCACAAGATGGGTGAAAAGGCAGTTAGTGATGAAGGAGTATGCTAGACCGGTGATTAGTATTGCCACTTCGTGCGTACGTTTGGGAGAGGCAGCTAGGAACTATGAATTGAAGAGCATCCGTTATAACATGCTGCCATCGTTTTATAAGGTTCCTAATGAAGACCTTTTAAACTTCATTCGGGAATTCTATACCACCCTCCAAACCTTTCCGTTGGATGGCCTAAATGAGGATTAACTCAAGATGAGATGCTTCCTATACACATTGAAGGATCAGGCCAAGACGTGGCTAACGACCCTTCCATCAAGTTCATTGACTACATGGGAAGAGGTGTACAACAAATTTATGGGAAAATTCTATTACCATCAAAAGACATCTGAGTTGTACACCAAGATAGCTACCTTAACTTAGATGGAGGGAGAGCCATGCCACGTGGCATGGGAACATTTTAAGCTCTTGCTAATACAATGTACACACCATCATTTTCTGCATCATATGCTAAACTAGTTCTTTTATGATGGGTTGATGCAGCAGTGCTAGTACACGGTGGACAATGCAACAGAAGGAGCTAAAGGAGAGAGGATGACCAAAGAAACATATGAAATCTTCAAAATTTTGGAGGCTAATTCTCAATAAAAGAGCATGAGGGGAAGAAGAGCTGGAGTTTATGAAGTGGGCTCGAATCAAGAATTGCCTATACAGTTAGTTGAGTTGATGAGGCATATGAAGACGCTAACTACAAGGCTACCCCAAAACGTTCCAAATCAAGAGGTGTGTGGTAACTGTGGAACTTTTGGTTATGGAGGTAATGTTTGTTCATATTCTTACAAACCTTTGGTAGTTGGGGAAGAACAAGTTAACTCACTTAACAGTTTTCAACCAAAGGAGCGAAATGATCCATACTCAAACACCTACAACCCTGGTTGGAGAAGCCACCCTAATTTTTCATGGAAGAACAACAATCCACCAATGTAACCCCAACAACAATACCAAAATTTTCAAAGTCCAAATTATTACCAAGGGCAATCCTCAAATCAAAACCCGCCTAGCAAACCTTCTTCTTAGTTAGTTTTTAATTTTTGTTTTTGTTCTTTCTTTCTATTTCTAAAATCGTGCTCTTATATGAACACAAGAGTCACGAGAAGATCGAGTCATACAGTTGAAACCTTAAATTTAGACGTAACTCAATTAGCACGATCTATTTGGAAAGCTCAATGTGAAGAAGAAGAGGAAATCACAAAAAGCAACAATGGCTAAGGAATTTCAACAAGATTTGGACCACGGAGCAAACCAAGGACGTCAACAATGAACCCTTATAGACTTCATGAGACCAGGGTTCAACGCGGCTAACCAAGGAATAGCCAGTCCGTACAAGTTACATCGTTTGAAATCAAACCAGCCCTCCTAAACATGCTTCGAAAGAACATGCATTTTTATGGACTAATGAATGAAGATCCTAACGTACACACACTAAATTTCCTTGAAATGTGTAATATCTTTTGGTATCATCAGATGTCGGAAGATGTAGTCAAAATTAGACTTTTCCCTTTTACCCTTAGAGATAAGGCAAAGGCTTGGTATCATTCCCTCAACCCAGCCACTGTCATAACTTGGGATCAGCTAGTTCGTGCCTTTTTAGATAAGTATTTTCCCTTGACCAAGACTACGAAGATCATTAAGGAGATTACTAACTTCCAGCAAAGTGACAGGGAATCGATCTAGGAAGCGTGGGAAAGATACAAGGATTTGCAACGGAAATGCTCACACCATAACTTGGCCAAGGAATTCTTGTTGCAAACATTCTATAATGGAATAACCCCACATACGAGAGGCACGATTGACGCAGCTTCTGGAGGATCACTAATGAGAAAGATAGTAGATGAAGCACAAAAGCTGATAGAGGAGATAGCAAGTAATAGTTGCCTATGGATGAACGAGCAGAGTAGACAAACCACTACCTTGCGAAAGCAAAAAGAAATTGTAGATGTTGGTCAAATGATGGAGATGCAAGCTAAAATTGACAACTTAACTCGATAACTCAACAATATAAAGGCTTTGTCCCTAGCTCTGGTGAAAGTCGTGCAACTTAAGTGTGAACTCTATGGACAAATGGACCATGATACGGTGGACTATTTCTTGATGAAGGAAAGTGATCAAGAGCAAGTGAATTATATGGGAGCTCAATATGGACGAGGAGGGGGTAACAATCCCTACTCTAACACTTATAAACCTGAGTGGAAGAATCACCCTTAACTTCTCATGGACGAACAATGTTGTAGGACAATTCAAACCTCAAAGAGAATCAGGTTTCCAAAAAGACAAACAAAGCTCAATGGAATCCAAGTTGGATAAGATTCTAGATAAAATTGGAGGCATGGAGGATGCACATAAGAGGCTCGAAGGCAAATTCAAGCAAGTCACTAAAAACCATGCTTCTTCAATACACAATCTGGGGGTCCATCTACATAGAATATAGGAACCCTTCCAAGCAATATCGAGTCTAACCCAAAGGAAAGGATCATGGCCATAACTCAGACCCAAACAAAGAAGCTCGAACATGAGAAAGAAGACAGAGCTAAGGGAGAGGGACAAGTATTATGGAATTTCTTCCAAGTGAGCTCGTAATTAAGCAAATCAAGGAACCTCGACCTGAATTTTTGTACCCTATTCTAGCTCAATGAAAGTCAATTGCAAGTAGGGTGACGAGGAATTCTAGGGAGGTTGAATTAAAAAAGGTTGAAGGCATAACGAAACATCTATAAACAAAGCTCACACTCAAGGAATCAAACAAGAAAACAGTTAAGGAGCGCATAGTGGAAGAAATCCCTAACATAGCTCGGAAGAAAGAGGACCCAGGGGATTTTTACATTCCATAAAGTATCAATGGAGTTGAAATAGATAGGGCATTCGCAGATTTAGGAGAAAGTATCAATATGATGCCCCATACTTTCAGTCAAAAATTGGGGTTAGGAGAGTTAGAACCCACAAAGACGTTAGTGAAGACGGCGGACAGAATAGTTCATCAGTAGAAGGGGATTATTAAGGATATGCAAGTATAAGTTAATAAATTTACCTTTCCCACAGACCTATATATTGGATATTGGAGAAGAGGTGGAAACTCCTATGGTCCTTGGATGACCATTTTTGGCTATTACCCGCTCCATAATTGATGTTGATGGGGGTAAACTAACTCTGAGGGTCAGCAAGCATCAAATAACCTTCAAAGTATTGAAGAAAGACAATAGTTCTCCTTTACCTCCAACTAATATCGAGGAACGGAAACCTCGAGGACAATGGGAAGATATTGAGGATCCTGGGAATGCATTTACAAAGAAAAGATCGCAAAGAAGAAGGAAAAAGAAGGAGAATCAGAGGGAGAGTGGAATCCATGGCATGGTAGCTCATCTGCAAATTGTAAAATCGATGATTGTGCTACCATTACACGATTTATTCGAACCATCGAGAGCACAAGAAGAGCATCGAGCTACTGACGTTAAAAGAAATGCTGCATATGAGGCAACCATGGATGGTTAAATTGATGTTATTTCCTTTGATTTCTAGATAGTTGAATTATGTAGTTAGGTTAGTTCATTTCCAAATAAAATTGAGAAGGTATAGGACTTCGCCATGACTTAGATGATCAAAGAAGTAAGCAAAGAGAGATGAAAGGGCCATAAATAGTTAAGAAGTGATTTCGGGGAAGTGGAGAAGAACAAAAGAAGTAGAAATATTAAATTTTGGTTAACAAATTACAGGCCACGATCGTGGCCTATAGCAAGGTAAAAAGGGGACACACGATTTTTAAAGTCAAAATTTACCATTTTACCCTTTATCCACCTATATATTCATTTCTAACTTCACTTTTTCACTCACTTTCATTTTTACTTTATCTCTCGAAGTTTAGAACATCCAAACACTCTCATTTCTCTCTACCCAAAATTTCAAACCTCCAGTTTCTTCCAGCTTCTATCTACTCGCAAGCCAGTATGTCACTCATTAAACAATTAGCAAAGCGGGATCAATCATCGGGCCAAAACCAAGTCTCAGGAAGAGGGAGAAGGAATAGAGCAGTGAACTTTAGAGCACCCTTCCTGATTTACACAGAGGAGGAAGGTATTTGTTTCCAATCCCTCAATGCTAAACAAATTGTAGTCCCTAAATATTTTGATTTTGATACGCTTGATAGGTTAGAACTACGTGATAGGGTAGAGAACTTAGTAGAAAGAATTTAGTAGGCAAAATTCATACACTTCAAATTTCTTGTATACCAGGATCTCACTCTAGAATTCTTTAGTTTCCTTTTCTACAAACCTAGGAACCCTAAAGAAATGTGGTTTAGGTTGTAGGGATGAGCTTATGAACTAAACATCAAAATTATGTGCGATATGTGTGGGTTCCCCGAGTCTTCCATTATCGACCAGCATGATGATTTTCGTGCTTACTCGCTATTGGAACGAGCTCACTGGGTTAGAGCGATTTGATGCCAAAAATGTCCATAACAACATAATAAGGACCCATGAGCACTTGTAACTGCACAAATTCATATGTCAACTAGTTTTGATAAATCAAAAACCAGCAACTATTCAACAAAGGAACTTTTTATATTATGGTGCATGGATCAGAGCATCCAGTGTGCACCTCCACATATATGTTGAATGCTATTATTGTGAATCTACACAAGAGGAGCAACAATTTGGGTATGGGGTATTTAGTTTTCGCCATTGTTGAGTATTATGGCGTGGACTGTAGTATTTTAACTATCCATCTTCAAGACTTCCTAAATCATCATCATCTTTGGCGTGATGAAATCCTTTAGTCCCATAACATGGAACTCTAGGATGTTAGCCAAAGGACACATGTGAAGATCAGGGCTAGTCAGGCAAGTTCAAGTATAGCACCACCTCAGCAAGTAAAAGAGGACTCGATGAGTGAAGAGTCCGAGGAGGAAGAAAAAACAAAAGAACCTAGCTGGAAGAAAGTGCTTGATACAATCTCCGCAAACACTAAGGTAATTACTGATACACTTGCGGAGAAATCTATAAGAATGAAGGAGATGGCCCAAACACGACGACGTCAGTGCTGGGACATATGTCGTATCCATCACTATTTTGAGGCTCAACGCGTCTAACTGCCAGCCCCAACACCATCCCTGCCTCTATCCCCATAAGCCTTTGTTTCTAACCCTTTCTTTTTAAATTTAGTCTTTATTTTATTTTATTTTATTGTTTGATTTTAATTCATGTTTCTTCTTTCCATGTTTGTTTGCTGGTCCCCTTCTCATAGTGTGGGGAGGGTTATGTGTTTTGATTTGAATGTGAGTTTTACATATTATATGATAGTTGTTAGATTGCATTTTTTGAATCGTTTGAATGTGTCAATGGCTTAGTTGGATCGAAATTGATTTAATTTTGATCATAGTCTATTAGGTTGTGAAGAATCATTAGCTCGCAAAATTAGTAAATTGGGTTCTTTGGTTAAATATGTAGCCTAATTAGGATTTAGTGTTAAGTTGTAGCCCTCTAAATTGTCACTCTCATTCATAATTTGAGGTCTTTTAACTTAAGTAGCTTTGTTAGTATTTTTTCACGAAAACGAGTAGCTAAAGCAACAAGGTAGGCAATTAAAAAAATGTGTGTTTGTTAATGTTAAATAAATCACTATTCTGCTAGCCTTTGAGTTATGAATAGAGCTAGTAGCCAGTTGAGAATGTGATGTAGCTGAGTAACCGGATCCACACACATCACAAATGTGTGCCTCTGCATCAAAAGGCTATAATGACATTTCAACCAAGCAGCTTAATAAAAGAAATGACTTAGTCAAGTAACTGAATCGACATTCATCACTAATGTTTGCCTCCAAGTAAAAGACTAGGTCCTTTCTTAAATAAAAAAAAAGTTTTTTTTAATAAAAACCTACCAAACTTGTAATAGCTTGACTTTTCATGAAAACTTACTTAGGAGTAGTTACAAAGTTTGAATGACCAAAGAATTATTAATGTGTGTGTGCAATTGAAAAGGGTAAATAAATTAACACTTGGATATGGATTAATATGTATATTTAGTTTAAAGCCCAAAGTCACGGATTTTGTTTGTTAATGATTTGATATAACTTGAATGATTGTGTTCTAAATTAAATTTATTTTATGAAGTTGAAGCCATTGTCTCATTACTGCATTGTGTGTTGTGTGTTTGTTGTTTTGATTGCTTGAGCACAAGTAAACTTTTAAGTGTGGGGATGTTGATAAGTGTGAATTGCATCGTATTTTAGGGCTTAGTTTGATACATATTTAATTGTTAATTTAATCGTTTAGTATATGTTTAGATTAGAATTGTGTTAGTTTGTTAATTATTTATATTTTAAGTGTTTTATGGGTTAGTACAAGTCTTTGAGCTTAATTATTATATTTTTGAGGTACCTTGATGTGTTTGTTAGTGTTTTAGGGTCAACAACGAAGAACGGAGAAGTTTTCAAGATATCCGGGCCAAAACAACAGCCCACGCACGAATGTCTCGGAAAGTTCTCCCCAAGATCATGACAGAATCCCAAAACATGGCCCACGAATAGGGCAAGATCGTGACAGAAAGCTCGGATGTGGCCCACGATTGTGGCATGCAAGCCACGATCATAGCCTGCGTCGGGCATATACACAGACACTAAAAAATGTCAAATTTCGAAAGATCTTTTGGACCTTTTTGACCTTGAAAAAACCCTAACGCTGCTCATAACACAAAAGGTATTTAAAGAATAAAACAAATGAGAAGAGGGAGCCTTTGCATCAGCCACTTTCAGAGAAACCTTAGAGAGAATTGTAGAGAGATAGAGAAAGAGAAGAAGGAAGAGAAAAGTGGAGAAGAAGCCGATTTAACATACTTCCCGGATTAGGAATTTCCTGACGTCACTGCTTTCCGTCTCTGTTCAAATTGTATTTCCTGTTTAATTTCATTTTTATTATTGTATAGAATTGGGAATAATAGTATGATGATAAGATTTGTGAATGTTGAGATGTTTTAAACTCACCTTCGGGGGTTTTATCTTTGATTTAATGAAATTTGATTGTTTGTGTTTTTACTAGATTTATTGTGATTTAATTGCTACAATTGCATAATTCGGTGATTAACTGAGAGGGTGAATCGAGTGAAAAATAATTAAATTGAACTAATAAGAGTTAGGTAATTTAATATACGAGAATTAAATCAAATCAGTAAATTATGCGAAGAGAGATCTTGCATAGGTTCTCGATAGTTTTTGGGCAACTTTAGATCTAATTAGAGTTTTGGATAAATTGTTAATCAAGAGATTGCAATTCCTATAATCTGATTAGGGTTTATAAATTAGGTAATAGTTATAACTCGAGAGAGAGTAATCAACCTTGTAGGCCACGAATGTGGGCTACATCTGAGCCTTCTGTCACGATGGTGGCAACCAAGCCACGATTTTGGCATATGGGCCACGATTTTGGCATATGAGCCACGATCGTAAGCCAACTCTAGTGCTTCTGTCATGGTCATAGCTTGTTGTGCCATGATCGTAGGTCGTTGTTTCGGCTTGAATGACTCCGAAAATTCTCTATATTTTTTATATTGACCCTGAAATATTAACAAACACATCACCTCAAAAACATAATAATTAAGCTCAAAGACTTGTACTAGCCCATAAAACAATTAAAACATAAATAACTAGCCCATAAAACAATTAAAACATAAATAAATAACAAATTAACACAATTCTAACCTAAATACATACTAAACGATTGAATTAACAATTAAACATATATTAAACTAAGCCCTAAAACATAATGCAATTCACGCTTATCAGTGGCGCTCAATGGAAAACTATGGTATACCAGGTTATGGATAAAAGATCTCATATAGAGAGGTCCTTCTCTTTCATTTTCTTTTGAGTGTTATGTCTTATATTTAGCCTAAACTTTTAATAAGTAGTACTTTCCTATTAGTTATTTAGCCTAAATATTTCCTTGCTTAGCCTAAGCAGCATCTTGTAATGAGTTGTTTGTTTTATTTATTTAGTTGTTTACTTTATTGTTTGTATATTTATTTGTTTTTATCTTTTATTTTTATTCGTTACCTTGTTTCGAACCCCTGACATCATGGTTCGTAACTATGTACTCTAATCTTATGAGCTATAAGCCCCACCTTGTCTCCATTGATTCTAGACCTGGGAGTACCTTAAAAAGGAATCTTTCTTCTTCCTAGCCATTCAAGTTAAGAATATGCGCTTCAAGCTCGTTCCATGTTTGAAGTACCATTTATACAAATAAGGATCCCCTTCCTTACATGATTTCTTCTTAATATAGATAGATATAGGATCTATGGGGCAATGAATTAGAAATAAATTTTATGCAACAACCCTTCCTATCTGATAGAAAAGGATCTCATGATCTTGAATCGATTGAAATGGGAATAGGTTTGAAAAAGGATCTTAGAGCATCTAAGGTGGGTCCAAAAGGTTCTCTTATCACTTTCTTTTTTCTTCTTATCGAAGTTATTTCAAAATGATTTTCCATGGTGAGGAAGAAGGGGGGAACATCTTGTTATTGCATCGAAACCTATAAATGTTGAAAGAAAAGAAACTTTTTTTCCACTATCCTTAGGAGCAAGCCAGAAAGATTAAGAAATAGAACATTCGATTTGATTCGTTGAACCAGCTAGCTCTAGGTTTGAGTGGCATTTTACCCATAACCATACCTTATCCACTCAATGTGCTTGGAGAATCTATTGATGAGTTAGGTCTTGTAGGCTAGCTCTAGGTTTGAGTGGCATTTTACCCATAACCATACCTTATCCACTCAATGTGCTTGGAGAATCTATTGATGAGTTAGGTCTTGTAGATACTCGCACAACATCCCTTATTCATAGATTTACACTTGCCTTTTGTTAGTTAGGGGAACAATCCATACAAATCAGTTTTTTTAAAGGAAATATTGAAAAATTATTGGATTTGGTTGGACAATGTGTGGTTGGTAAACAAGGATCAATTTTTTAGGAATATATCGTCAAATATGGGATTAAAAAAAATTATTCTTCTACAACCACGACAAGAATATTATTTTCAATTTCGCAGAAAAAAGTGAATCCATTTTTATTTTTATGTCCATTTATATGAATAAGACTTTATTCATTATTGAGAATTCAATGAGGCACCCCTCCATTTTTTTGTCTGATTTATACGCAATGCTAGATAGCTGCTAAGAAGCACAAGTTGAAAAATACAACATGTGTTCCAATCACACCTTCATAACTCCAAATATCCGGATTCTTTATAGTTCCTCCTATAATACTCCAACCGCCTCATGAATTTGTGATTCCTAAATGAGTAGGAGTGAAATCTTGATATAATTCGAAACAAGAAAGCAACAAATCCAAGGCAATAAAAAATATATTTTTTTATAGAATTAAAAAAAGATTCACTTTTTATCTTTCTTTATTACTTTAATTGTTTCGTAATTTAGTACATATTTCTTAGTATTTTGCTATATTTTCTATCTAAATTACCTTGATTTAATTGACTTTATTTCTTATTTCGATAATTATGAAAGAAGTTGATTGTGGAATGAAATAGCCAAGAATGGAGTTTTAAGACAAAACAAGAAGAAAATACTAATTTTGGTTGAACATGACCTGTATATGTGCCATCCTGTTTTTCTCCTGAACAAGCTGAAGGTGATATACAAGCTGAAGAGAGGTTGTATGTTGGATCCCGTTACCGGAACCCAACTCTCAACTGATTCCTTATAATCTCCTCTTGCTCCGATACCACAAATGTTAGATCCCGTTTCCGGAACCCAACTACTTAAACCGAAATCCGAAAAAAATCGGAAACTCTCATACTTATACATGATTCATTAAAACGAAGGAAACAGAATCGAAAGTCGCAGAGGACCGAACAGAAACGGAAGCAAATCGAAACTA
>JAOTAX010000005.1:37172788-37193068 GCA_025629825.1 Erythroxylum guanchezii | reverse complement strand
AATGTGGAAAATGAGTTAAAGTTTTGGTTTGTGATTTTGATTTTGACGATTTGCCCGAGGACGATCAAAGACCAAGTGTAGGGGTATTTTGATAGGATTGAATTATCCTATATTTCTTATGCATTTACATATGATTTCAATCCTATTTTAAAGATAAAATGCTCAGTTTGTGTTGACTGTTAGGTTGGATTATTGATATATTTTTGAGTCCAAAAAGACAAAATTTTCTAAAGCAAATTGGAGTACAATTCTTTATTTAGTTAAAGGCACAATTTATAAAAAATATATATATTTGGTCTTTGCTATATTTCACGTAGCGTTGCTGTGTGAAACGCATGCGCTAACGCAGCGTTTAAAACAAACGCAGGCGGTGCGTTTTGAATGCACAAACAGCAGCATCGAGGAGCGAAGGTTTTAAAACACTTATCAAACTTAATTGTCTTGTCACAGGAACAGTGTCGGCGCAAGGAGCTGCTAGAGACAAGCACAAGAACCAAGATTGAACAATGTCGGCAGGAGACAAAACGAGGAACAAAAGCAAGTTGACGTTGGTGTATAACGTGGCTGGAGAATTGAGGCGGCACAGAAATCTAGCCCAAGGATTTTAAAGGAGTAGCTAACGTTTATTCGTCACATCAACTGCTACAGTGAGACGCAAAAACAAATGGTAAGGGCTGAAGAATAAATCAAAAGAGGCGTTAAAACATAGAGCAAGAGCAGTATAGTGAGTCACTGAACCAAAAAAATTCTCCTGCATTTTTAATTGTCCCACCGTGAGCATTAGTATTACATGACATATATGACCCATTTTTGGAGCATAAAAATGAAGATGGTTGGCTAACTTCCCGACACCGATTCAACGGGGACATCGATGCCAAGATATGGTTAAGCTATTTCTGTCATTTTAAAGTTGCAATTTATTTTTGGATTGTTGTGTTATTGGTATTGAGTTTTAAACAATTTTTAAAGTAAACTATCAAAATCAAAGTAAAAGTAAACTATCAAAATCAAATTAATACAAATAATCGAAAATGAGAAAAGTGTTGCATATAAGTGAGGTCCGGTTCTAGGGTCAATCTCGGCCTAAGCACAATCAAGCATCTTCCTTCATTCTAAAGTCTTTCCAATTCTTTTCGAACTATTGATATGAGACTAATAGAACGCTCTACAAATCTCGGTTTTTCCTTAGGTTGTAATTAATCAAGATACGATCATTAATTAAATCTAACTACCGAATAACCTAGGATACAATCTCTAGATTCAATTTGGTAGTTTCATTATGAATTGGAAAACGATCAATAAAAGCAGTAACCTCACACGCTTGGGTTATCTAACCTCAGTTATGTTGTTCCGAACGATTAACGATCGTTAGATGCTACTCACAAATATTAAAAGTAACGATTACGGATTACAATCAATATTTTAGCAATAGGTTCGAAATAAAATGGTCAAAATAATATATCAAGATCATTAATTCCAAAACTATCAAAATCAATACCAACAACACAACAATCCGAAAATAAATCACAACTTTAAAATGACAGAAATAGCTTAACTATGACTCGGCGTCGATATCCCCGTTGAACCGGTGTCGGGAAGTTAGCTGACCATCTTCATTTTTATGCTCCAAAAATGGGTCATATATGTCATGTAATATTAATGCTCACGGTGGGACAATTAAAAATGTAGGAGAATTTTTTTGGTTCAGTGACTCACTATACTGCTCCTGCTCTATTTTTTAACGCCTCTTTTGATTTATTCTTCATCCCTTACCATCTGTTTCTGTGTCTCGCTGTAGCAGTTGAAGTGACGAATAAACGTTAGCTACTCCTTTAAAATCCCTGGGCTAGATTTTTGCGCCGCCTCAAATCTCCAGCCACGTTATGCTCCAGCGTCAACTTGTTGTTGTTCCTCGTTTTGTCTCCTGCCGACACTATTCAATCTTGGTTCCTGTGCTTGTCTCCAGAAGCTCCTTGTGTTGACACTGTTCCTGTGACAAGACAATTAAGTTTGATGAGTGTTTTAAAACCTTGGCTCCCTCTCTGGAAGCGCTCCGATGCTTAGCCTCCCCCCCGGATGTACTAGCCTTTCACCCCCTTGCGCACTTGATCTCTGACATAAATTCTCACCTTGGAGTCCTGCTGAGTTTTACTCTATCACATGTTTTCCGTGAAGGTAACCAGTGCGCTGATTTCTTAGCTCGTATGGGTTCGAGTCAGGTACGCGGCGAGAATGTGCGACATTCCCCCCCGTCTGACATGCTTTATTTGTTACGCACTGATGCGCATGGGATTGCCTTTATTCGTCCTTAACTTGTATTTTTGCCTCTGATGTACCGAAAAAAAAAACTTGGCTCCTCGTTGCTGCTGCTTGTGCGTTCAAAACGCACCGCCTGCGTTTGTTTTAAATGTTGCGTAACACAACGTTAGCGCATGACCAAATTTATATATATATATATATATATATATTATAAATTGTGCCTTTAACTAAATAAACAATTGTTCTCCAATTTGCTTTAGAAAATTTTGTCTTTTTGGACTCAAAAATATATCAATAAATCCAACCTAACAGTCAACACAAATTAAACACAAATTGAGCATTTTATTTTAAAAATAAGATTGAAATCATATGCAAATGCATAAGAAAATATAGGATAATTCAATCCTATCACGATCCTAAGAGGAGGGAACTAATCTAATATTAAAATCTAAGCCCAGAAACAAATAGCAGAAATTTAAGATGCAACGAAACTCATACGAGAATTTAATTCAATCAATCAAATTGAGAATTAAACACGAAAATACTAGTTATTAAGCAATTTGCACCAGACTCAAAAATCAATCGAAGGAAATTACCAATTGAAAGAAAGGGAATGTTAACTATCCTTAATGTTAACTTAGCTTATTATGAATTATTGTATTGTTAGTTCTAGTTTGTCCTAATGTTGATTACTCTCGCTCAAGTTATAACCATTAACCCTAAATCATAAATCCTAATTAGATTATAGAGGTTGCAATCTCTCAATTCACAACCTATCTAAAACCCTACTTAGTTATGAGGTTCTCTAATAAACTATCAGAAACCGATGCAAGATCTCTCTTCGCACAAATTCTTGATCTGATTCAAATCTGGTTTCTATTAAATCACCTAACTCTCGTTAGTACAATTTAATTATTTTTCATTCGATTCACCCTCTCAGTTTATTATCAAATTATGTAATCACATAATCAAACCACAAAAATATCCATTAAACACATAAACAATCAGATTCTCATTAATTTAAGAATAAAATTCTGAAGGTGAGTTTAGAAGATCCTCGACATTTTAAATGTATCATCAACTATTCAATCCAATTCTATACAATAATAAAACTGAAAATAACAAGAAATACAATCTAAAATGGATGACAAGAGGCAGCGACGTTGGGAAACCTCCAAATTCAAAAAGCACTTCGAGTTAGCTTCTTCTCCTCTTCTCTTCCTCTATCTCTTAAGGATCTCTTTCTAGGGTTTCTCAAGGTGGCTGATGCAAAAACTCTTTTCTCTGCCTCTTTTTGTTCTTTTTATGTCCTTTTGTATTTTTTGTACTCTAGGATTTTTTTGGAGTCCGAAAGGTTCATAAAATCCCTTGAAACTTGACGTTTGCAAGTGTATGCGTATATGCCCGATATAGGCCACGATTGTGGGCCATTCCCTGGGCTTTTGTTACGATCGTGGCATGTCGGTCATGATCGTGGGTCAATTCTGGAGCTTTTGTCACAATCGTGGGCTGTTGTTTCAGCCTGAATGTCTCCGAAACTCCTCCGTTTTTCGATGTTGACCTTAAAATACTAGCAAACACATCAAAGTATCTCAAAAACATAATATTTAAGCTTAAAGACTTGTACTAACCCATAAAACACTTAAAACATAAATAATTAACAAACTAACACAATTCTAACTTAAACACATATCAAACTATGTCCTAAAATATGATGCAATTTACACTTATCAACATCCCCACACTTAAATATTTGCTTGTCCTTAAGTAAACAAAACAACAAACAACAAAAAATCACAAAGCACACAATGAAATAATAAGACAATGGCCTCAACCTCATGAAATAAATTTAACTTTAAACACAATCTTTCAAGTTGTTCCAAATCATTAACATGCAAAATCCGCGTCTAGAAGCTCTAGACTAAATGTAAATACTAATCAAGACCCAAATATCAAGTTATTCACCCTTTTTAATTGTAAACACACAATAATAGTTATTTAGTCATTCAAACTCTGTAACTATTCCTAAACACATTTTCATGAAAAGCCAAGCTACTTACAAGTCTGGTAGATTTTATTACAAACCATTTTTTTATTTACTTTTTTTGTAGACATGAACTTAATCAACATTAGTAATGAATGTCAATCCGGTTACTTGACTAAGTCATGTTTTTATTAAGTTGATTGGTTGGAATGTCATTATAGTCTTTTGACATGAAGGCACATGTTTGTGATGTTTGTCGATCTAATTACTCATCACGTTCTTAATTGGCTACTAGCTCTATTCATATCCCAAAGGCTAGTGAAATAGTTATTTATTTAAAATTTGCAAACTTTTTTATTTATTATTATTTAATGCCTACCTTGTTGCTTTAGCTACTCGTTTTCATGAAAAAAAAACTAGCAAAGCTAATTTAGTTGAAAGACCTAAAATTATGAATGAATGTGACAACTTATAGGGTGATAAACTAACACTAAATCCTAATTAACTTGCATATTTTAGCCAAAGGACCCAGATCACTAATTTCACGAGCTAACGACTCTTCACAGCCTAATAGATTATGTTGAAATTTAAATTGATTTCATTTCCTCTAAGCCATCGACACATTCACACAATTCACAATATGCAACCTAAACACACTGGCTTCACAATATGAAAACTTCACACTCAAAGAAAAAACACACAACCCTCCCCACACTTGAACAACACATTGTCCTCATTGTGAGAATGATACATACAAGCACAAAAGGGGGAATAAAACAATATAAGGAAGGATAAAGAATAAAATACTAAAAAAAATGAAAAGAAAAGGTTTAGAACACAAAACCATCATAGTGACTGAGGTGGTAATGTGTCGGAGGTGGAGATCAAATGCGATTGATGCCGAGCTGGCTTTCCTATCTTATAATTGATTCAGAGAGAGTAAGAGAATTAGCAGGGCAATGCATTCTGAACCATCAATATTTATTTATGGAAATGAAACAACTTTAATTGCATAACAATTTAATTCTACCCTAAACATGCTAATTTATGGCTATTAGCTTGACCTTGTATCATTGGAAACTCAACCAATATCAATTATGAGCGGCTTACTTCCACCCTTTTCATTCAGCATCAATTTTGTAGCCTGTAAAATGATTAGAAGGACACTAGTGATAAAATTATGAAAACTAATTAAGCTTAGTAATGTCCTTTTTCTGAGTGAATTGTCAACAAAATAGGGAATAACAAAACTCCCTGAATTTTCCATAGAATCCAATAGTTTGTTTGGTAAAAGGGTTAGTTGTTCTTGTTCTTCCCTATTCTCCCCTTTTTCTTCTTCTTCTTGTTTTGCTTCACAAACAGAGATTTTCATAGCCTCTTCAAACTCGATGTCTGTTGTCATCTGTTCTTCTTCCTTTTTCTCTTTTAAAGATTCAATCACATCAATTAGCCTAAATAAGTCACCCTCCTCTAGGTCTTTAATACATTATTCATGTTGAATGTCATTTGGTCATCACTAATACGATGATGAGGTTCTCTTTATGGACATCTACCAAAGTTTTTTTTTTTAATGTTCAATCATGGTATACCAAGATCTAGGGAATAATAGGGAGGGTTGTCATCTTTTTCTTCATCCTCTTTCTTCATCTCTTAGTCTTCTATAAGATGGAGTTCAGTTTGATTTCCCACCGGTTTTCTTGCTCTTCCTCATTTCTAAGTACGATAGCCTCACATTGCTCTCGTTGATGTAATTCCATATTGCTTAGAGAGTTTTCTACACTTCTCTTACAAAATTCACGGGAAAGTTGTCTCACTTGAATCTCCAGGTTATGAATAGAAGAGGCATGATTTTCTGTTACTTGATCAAATTGCTCTTCCAGTCTCTTCTGGGTCTCTTCCATGTCTGTTAGCTTATATATGATTTTGTCCAATTTGGAATCCCATGAACTGGACTCATCTTGCTTAAAAATCCTAATAGGTCTTGATGTCCCATGTGAGTATTTACCTCGATAGACCAATAAAAATCTAGGTGGTTCTGCCATCCCAAAGTGTACGTGTTCATGTAAGGATGACGATTTTCCCAACTAAATTGGGGCTCATTGAAATCCGCAAAAGTCCTTTGCTGCCTATAACATATATCCTCTATGATCATTCTTTTCGTCTCTTCTTGATATTTCTGGATTCTCCATCGCTACCTTGTGATGTCCAAATCAATATGTTTTCGACTTTTTGCCCAAACTTCCTACACTTTTTTTTTCAAAAGATGGTGAAAAAGCCTTAGACTACAAGAATTAAACTAATCGCCTCTCCAACGATGGTGCCAACAACTTGATTGAAGTTTCGTTGTTTGTAAGTTTTAATTATTAACCCTCGATAATCCGCAAGAACACGGTTCGTTAATGTTGTACCAAAGGTGTCGATCCCACGAGGAGGTACCTAATTTAATCATAAAATCTAAGGCCAAAAACAAATAATAGAAATTCAAGATGCAACGAAACTAATACAAGAATTTAGTTCAATAATCAAATTGAGAATCAAACACAAAAATACTAGTTATTAAGCAATTTGAAACACACCTAAGAATCAACCGAAGGAAATTACCAATTGAGAGAAAGGGAATTTTACATATCCTTAATGCTAAACTAACTGATTATGAATGGTTGATTGCTCTCTTTCGAGTTATAACCATTAACCTTAAATCATAAACCCTAATTAGATTATGAAGGTTGCAATCTCTCAATTCACAAACCTATCCAAAACCCTAATTAGTTCTGAAGTTCTCTAATAAACTATCAGAAACCTATGGAAGATCTCTCTTTGCACAAATTCCCGATCTGATTGAATTCTAGTTTCTATTAAATTACCTAACTCTCGTTAGTCCAATTTAATCATTTTTCATTTAATTCACCCTCTCAGTTTATTATCGAATTATGCAATCACAAAATCAAGCCACAACAATATCCAATAAATACATAAACAATCATATTCTCATTAATTCAAGAATAAAATTTTGAAGGTGAGTTTAGAACATCCTCGACATTTTAGATCCTATCATCAACTGTTCAATCCAATTCTATACAATAATAAAACTGAAAACAACAGAAAATACAATCTAAAATGGATGATGGGAGGTAGCGATGTCGGGAAACCTCCTGATCCGAGAAGCACTTTGAGTCAGCTTCTTCTCCTCTTCTCTCTTCCTTTATCTCTCAATGATCTCTCTCTAGGGTTTCTCAAGATGGCTGATGCAAAAGCTCTTTTCTATGCTTCTTTTTGATCTTTTTATATCCTTTTGTGTTTTGGGTAACCCTAGGATTTTTTGGGGGTCTAAAAGGTCCAAAAAATCCTCAAAACTTGACGTTCATGAGTGTCTGTGTGTTTGCCCGATGTAGGCCACAATTGTGGCCAAGCAGCCCACGATTGTGGGCCATTCCATGGGCTTTTGTCACGATCATAGAATGTAGGCCACAATCGTAGGCCAAATTTAGAGCTTCTGTCATGATCGTGGCCTGACACGCCATAATCGTAGGCTGTTATTTCAAACCGAATGTCTCCAAAACTCCTCTGTTCTTCGATGTTGACCCTAAAACGCTAGCAAACACATCATGATACCTCAAAAATTATAATATTTAAGCTCAAAGGCTTGTACTAATCCATAAAACACTTAAAACATAAATAATTAACAAACTAACACAATTCTAACCTAAATACATACTAAATGATTGAATTAACGGCTAAACATATATCAAACTATGCCCTCAAACACAATGTAATTTACACTTATCAGTAAATTACATCATTTAGGAATTAGGTCGACCATGCTTTATGGAGCGGAGTGTTGACCCATCAAACAAATTCATAGTCATAAGCTAATGGTGACGGAGATGAGGATGTTTTGTTGGATGTGCAACCTTACTAAAAGAGTTAAGGTCAGGAATGTAATGGTGAGGGACAAATTGAAGTTGCTAATATTATGGACAAATTAAGAGAGACAAGACTTAGGTGGTTTGGTCATGTTAAGAGGAGACACCTAAACACTATAGTGAGAAAATGTGAAAGGGTCATATATAGAGATTGTAAGAGAAAAATAGGGAGGCCTAAGAAGAATTGGGAGGAGATGATAAAAAATGATATGGCAATGTTAAACTTACTGAGGACATGACCCATAACAGAAAACTTTGGCATTATAAGATTTAGGTAAAGGATCCCTTGTAAAGAGATCAGATAGCTTTCTTTAATATTTTAACTCTTCCCTCTTGTATTTGGCCTAAGAGGTAATTACTTATTAGTGTTATTATTATTATTATTATTAGCATCATCATCATCATCTTTACTATTACCACTAATATTATTACTATTATTAACTTTATTATTATTATTATTGTTGTTGTTGTTGTTGTTGTTGTTGTTGTTGTTGTTATGTTTATGTTTATGTTTATGAATATCCGTGCTATTATGATTATTATAATATATTTTTAGTTATTATTTTTATTTTACTTTATTTTATATTATTATTGTTTATTTTATCTATTATTATTTGTATTTATTATTATTATTATTATTATTATACTATGTAGGGATAAGGCTATGTACTATTAGACCTCCTTAGATCCCACTTCACTACGGGACTTCGGACAGGGTGTGATGATAATGATTATTATTATCATTTTTAATTTTCTCTTAACCATTTTATTATATTTTTAATTTTTATTATCATTTTTAATTATAATTTAATTATTAGTATTTATTATATATATTTAATTTGATTTTATCATTTGATTTTTATTTTTAATTAATTAATTAATTTTTTTATTTCTTTTCCTTTATATGGGCTATTTGGAAACAATCTCTTTACTAGTTAAAGATAAAGCTGCATATCACAAGACCTTCCTTGTAACACCCCAGACCACTTGCCCACAGATATTGTCCGCTTTGAGCTGACCATTGGGCTAAAGCCCTCATGGTTTTGGTCTTTTCGCACCTGAAAAATGTGTTTATGGGGAAGAGGTATCTGTATCCTTATAACGGGCACTTCGTTCTCCTTTCTAACCGATGCGGGATCTCACAATTCACCCCTTTAGGGCCTAGTGTCCTTGTTGGCACAACAGGTCAGGAACCGACTCTAATACCATTTGTAACAACCTAAATCACTCGCCCACATATATTTTCCACTTTAAGTTGCCCATCGGGCCAAGGCTCTTACGATTTTACTCTTCCTACACTCGAGCAAATGTGTCTATAGGAAAGAGGTATCCGTACCCTTATAAGATGTACTTCATTCTCTTCTTTAACTGGTGTGGAATCTCACATCCCTAGACCCTGCGAGTCAACAGAATTTCTACTGAGTGTTATTGTTGTTGTTGTAAGAAAAGTTTAAATAATGTTTTCCTACTCGCATAAATTAAGTATAAACATGGTGCCCGACATTGTCTAACACCTGAAGGACTCCCCAACCTATGGTGGTGGAGGTGATGTATCACTAGCTATCCATTAGCCAACTGGAATTATCAATGCAATTAGTCCATTCTCGGCTATAAACTTGAAGTCTCTATTTGTGCTAAAGTGATCTTAAGACATAGTTGTATATTCTCAAATTATTCTCAATCATAGTAATACAAAGGATATATAATTATAATGGTAAAAGATGTGGAATTTTTTATGATTTAATTTTTAAAAATCTTTTGATCTTTAATTTTTTAAATTGTTGTGGTTTTTAATTTTCTACTTTTAAAAAATTCTTCTCATAAATTTTTTAAATGGAAAATTAAAAATTCAATAAAAATAATGATAAAATATAAGCGATTTAATATTATAAAGGGATCAATTAAATGTTGTTTATATGTCAATCCAACCTAGCTCTTAAACTTGAGTTGAACAAACTAAAATTAACTCAAATTAAATTGAGTTTAATTAGTTTGAGTCAGATTTAAAAGATGAGTTGGGGGGTTGTATCATTAACATTTGATTAGTCCATATATAATGCTTATATATCGCATGTGTTTTGACATTATTTTAAAACTAAAATCTAAGAGAATTTTTTTTTGAAAAATTGAAACCAAAAGGAATTTTTTAAAAAGAATTTTAAGGATTATGAAGTTTTAAAAAGTTTCTAAAACCATTGGAATGTGTATGTCTTTTACCTTAATTATAATGATATGTAGCTCACCATCAAAAAGTCTTTTTAATTCTATTAACTACTTCAATTTATTACAAATTGTATAAATTGTCTAGATAACATAATATAATTTAAAGTTTGATTTTAGGTTTGATTATAGGAATTTCGTTTCTTAATTAGTTTTCAACTAGTAAATATAAATATCTATACTCAGTACAAAGATATCAATATATAGAAATACCCTTATTTATTTACATGGTATCAAAGATAGGTACTATATAGTGAAAAAAAATCTAAGTTTGTTTTCCACTTAAGTTTTGTCCAGAGATTAGAATGTTGAATTTTTTTAGGTCATTCATTTAGGTGACTATTTTCCTGTACTATTGGAACTAATGGTAGCATCTCCTTCCAATTAGCATCTTCCTAAAGTCTGGCCACTAGAAGCTTCACACATGAATCTTATACATCGCCTACAAAAACTACGCCCTCACTTATGTGCTAGCATACGATGACAAGTATGATGGCACCCCTTCCTCTCATTAACTTCTCCTACATCACTTATTCCCTCCAACCACTCCTTTGTTTAGTTTTCTCCATTCCTCGACAGAAGCAGTGACTGTTTGGAGACCGGACCTTTTAGTGGTTGTTTGATTTCTAAATCGTAAGGTTGACATATGGGTAAACTTGTTTTTTTATGCATAAATTTATTATATGGAGGCATTAGTAGTATCTCTCAAACTAGTGAGCTTTTTGTGTGTACTTGACCAAATTGGTGAGCTTCTTTTGTATAGCAATTGATCTTCTTTTTGTTTTTTTGGGTTAGTTTACCTATTTCGTCTCTATAATGAATTAAAAGGTTTGACTATGAATAATATGAATCCTGTGATATTTAAGATCACATAATATAAGTTGACTAGTCTTAATTAATTAGATTAATGTAAGACTATTCAAACTTATTTAAGGAGTATTTCTACAGACTATATCTTTACTGATGATCTAACACTGGACCATACTTGCAAAGAATGGCTATATGATGAAACTCAATTATTCTTGTAAATTAGGAATTATAATAATAACAAAGTCATTAGTCTGATTAATTACTATAAGTATGTCAAATAATTGGAGTATTTATAATTTTTGTATCCTAAAAAAAAACATTTCTATGTTTATGAAAATGATAGCGATGAACTTTTTGGACGGTCTTGACTCTTAATTTGAGATGCAAAGCATCCACTGAATTGACTAATAAACTTTTTTCCTTGTTCATGTGGAGACTTGAGCATAAGTTAAATTCCTCCAGAGATCTTATTAAACAAGCTACAAAAGCCTTATTTGCTCTATAAAATAATACCAAGTCATCAACAAATGCAAGATGTGTAATTGCCACTCTTCCACATTTCATATGAAACTTAAAGCCATTATTAATAAGCATATTATTCTTAATGATAGAATTGAGAAATTTAATACAATGGTAAAAAGATAAGGAAAAAGTGGTATTTATACATTGAGATATCAACGTTGTAAATCTTTAAGGGAACCCAAATGCTTTTAATGTGCTTATCATAAAGCCCCAATTAACATAATCAAAGGCTTATGTATGTCAATTTTGATAGCATAATTTGCCCCAAATCCCTTAATGTGATAATTCTTTAATAATTATTTTGCAAGCATAATATTGTCTCCAATGTTTTTCCCTTCACTAAAAGTAGCTTGAGATTTGCTTATAAAAGAGGTAAAGTGTGCTTGATCTTATTAGCCAATAACTTGGGTATGATTTTATAAAATATATGGCAACAAGAAATTGGTCTAAAGTCCCTTAAGGAATATGGAAAATGGACTTTAGGAACTAGACAAATGTGAGTGCAATTCCATATTTTAAGCAACCTTGCTTTGATAAAGAATTCTTGGACAACCTTGCGTATATGATTCCAAATTATACTTCAAGAAATTTGAAAGAGAAAAAGTACTCAACCCATCATGTCCTAGGGCTTTATGAGGATTGAATGAGAAAACCAACCCTTTTATCTCTTCATTTGTGAATTCAACGGTGAGAATGATTTTATCGTATAAGGATATGACTCTATGGATTATGCCTTAAGGATTGTGTGTTTTTTTTAATTGTATATTACTTTAGATGAAACTATTACACCGTTACCAAAAATAATGAGTTCAAGGCTGGATAAGCCTACCGTAAGATTGCAGAGTATCTAAAGGATTCAAGAAGTGAAGATTATAAAACTAGATCATAATTGGGATCATTGAATCACAATCGTCATATGTTCTTCATGTCTAAATAGAGGGAATGATGCGTTTGCTTAGCAAATATGCCATCTTTGATATGATTAATTATTGTGTCTACCAACTGATGTAGCAAATATACCAACCCTGAGGATTGTTGAATGATTCTTTTAGACCTAATATACCTAAGACCTTAGAGAAGTAGTACATGGCCAAGGTTTTGAGCTTATTAAGTCCCTTAACTAAGTGTCCCTTATTTGTGTGCAAGCTAGCCTTCTTGTAAGCAATGACTTGTTGAAGAAGCTTGTGTTTGCCTCCCCCTTCTTCAGCCATATCACCCTTGACTTTTGCAAAAGTAATGAGGAGTGATCAAATAATGCTATCATATAAGTTTCCAAGGCCTACTTCGCCTGACTCTCTTAAAAGAGGTATCAGTTTGAGAAGTATAAAATATGTTCTAAAATTACATAAAAGACTCATTAGCTTAAATAATTCTTTCATTAGTATTCTTATATATATCTCTTGTTTTATTCTTATTAAATTTTTAAGAAATTAATATGCTTCACAACCCTATACTTTATATTTTAGTCCCCCACAAACTGCTTCTTGAAATCCACTACCTCCACTAAGATAGCTGAAGAATTTGAATAAAGTAGGGCCTCTTATTTCAACCACAATATCATAGATTTCCATAAGGGTATGGTCTGAGAAAAGATTATTATTAAAGTGTTTTCGACTTGAGTTGAGATTTTGGAGCCATTAAAGGTTAACTAGAGCTCGATTTAGTTTGTTCCTTATTTTTCATGGGCCCTTTTAGTTATTTGACCATATGTAATATTTGTCATTAGAAGTTAGATCAAAAACTTCAATGTCTTACAGATAGGATGTCAATTCATCATATGGTCTCCTTAAACTCTTATCCCTTTTTAATTCCTTGGAGAGTATCATGCTATTAAAATCTTCAATAAGGAGCTAAGGTTCATTCATAACATTCTTAAATTGCACGAGATCATTCCACAATCTGGTTCTTTAGAAACCAGAATTAGATGCATAAATGAAAGTGAACCAAGACTTACCTCAGTACAGAACCTCAGCTAGTATATGGATATATTGATCTATACATTGGTAATGCAATATTGAAACAAAATCAGGATTATAAACCAGTATAACATTACCTCAATAATGCATGTCATAGTTTGATATAAGCTGCCAATGGGGCTTAAACATCTACAAATCCATACATTTTTCCTTCTTTAATTATGTTTCCAAAAGAAAAAATAAATTTGGTTTTATTGTTTTGATGTATTCATTTGCCACCTTCTATTTTTTAGGATCACTGAGACCCCTCACATTCTATGCAATCATTAACATTACACCTTAAAGTGTTATTTCCCCTAGACTTGTCTTTATGTCATTTTCTTCTTTCAACTGGGTTTCAAAGGTCTTTGAGAAGCATCATGAGGACTTAGAATGCTACTAAATTATAGCTCAATTTCTCTATTAGTGAGTTCTCTTGTTGCTGGGAATTAGGGGCGCTCTAGTCTTTTAGTTAAGTGGGATAAATGGTTCCCTATTATCATTTGTAAATTTCTCCTCAAGAGTAAGCTTCTTAGAACTAGACCATTTATCTTGAGTATTAGCCTCATTCATTAGCTTATTATAGTGATTAGTTTGGAAGACCCTTCCAGCAACTATCCATTTCTTTTCTTTATATGCTAGCGATGGTTTCTATTGGTAGGAAACTTTAATGGAGTCCTTAGTGGGAGCATCATTCACACCTAGCCTTAACAATGGTATCTCCTCAAGGAACTCCTATGCATCTACTTACTAGGGGCTGAGACCCTTTATAGACCAATATTCTAGGGGGATTTGTTGAAAGTTAACCCATAAGGGGACTTAATTCTGTTTGATTTCCTCAAGAATGATTCTAGTCTTGTACATTTGTAGAAATATGGACATTCCATTCAAATGCTCAGATCCCTCCTCAATTATCTTAAGAGCTTGGTCATTATAGGTGAATTTGAATAGGAACATGTAGTTTTTGCCAAGAATAACCTTCTGTGGACCTTTTAATCTCTAATGTTTAATCGCCCATAGTTTCATAACAGGGAAAACATATCTCTTTCCCATAAAATATCCATCAATGTTTCAGCACCAAACTTGAGCACTTTTATAGGTGAGGAGATAATGGTTGAGCCTTCTCTCACAATGGAAGAGGCGTATTGCGGGTATAGTTAGAGGTGTCTCTTAAAACTGACTTCCAATTTAAATTTTTGGGGTGGGGGGAGTTTGAGGGCACAAAAGTGTGGGGTTAAGTGGGAGGCCAATCTTTGGGGTTCATTGGCAAGTTAGGTTTCTAAATACTAGGAGCAGGGAAAAAGGATAATGGTAAAGGTGGGAATTCAATATGAGAGAGAAGGAGGCAAGATTAGGCATAATCTGTGGTTTTAGGGCCATTATATAGAAAGGTTAAAGCAACTAACAATATTTAGAAAAATTTTAAAAAGTAGCTTTTCAAAGGAAGAGGGAATTTGGTTCTAAATGTCCAAGATATCCTTACTTACCAAGGACGTTTGGAGAGTGTAAACAGTCGAGGAGAAAAAAAGTTTGAGAAAAAAAGATAGGATGAACAAAAGCAAAGGCTTCCTAGGGAGTAGGAAAACAACCAAAGAGCGTGAAGGGGAGGTAACCAGTAATAAGGAAGGGGAGGAAGCAGGTTAACCGTGGGAAAGAAGAACACCAAAATAGAAAGAAACATGAGTCTCTCTCTCTGGCCATATAATATATAGTTTCGTATGACTCTTTTACATATAAATAATATAGTCTCTTCTAAAATACATAATATCACATATAAAACTTAATTAAAATGAGTACATTAATGTCATAATAAAAAATATAATCAAATATTATCTGCAAACAATCTTTTTCAATTTTTGGAATGCTTTATATTAATAGTTTATATATACGATATTTGATCTTTCTTATGCTAAATTGATGAAAGGTTATAGTCATTAGGAAATAGAGGCAGGATGTGATCCCTTACACAGCAAAATAATGATAAAACTTTTTCGTTTAATTTCTAACACATAAAATATATTAAATTACGAATCATAATTTATATCTCATTTCATAGTTTGGTTAATTTTCTTATCATTTCTTTCAAATTATTTTTAAAATTAGCTTATTTAATTGCCCGACTTTTAAAGAATATGCTGAGGAAACTCTAAAATTATTGTAAAGAATGTTAGATAAGAAGTATTAGCTTTCTTCTATCGTAAACTTATTTAAGATTTTAGATATTTTAGTAATGTAATTAAAATAAAATTCTAATTTTAGTTAAATTTTAATTAGAATTAGAATTTATTCTAATTATGTATTAATTGTACTTAAATAAGATCCAATTATCTCTTATTTTTATTATAATTGAAGAACTCATAGCCGAATGATTCGAAGCAGGTACCCTTTTAATCAACGCTAAGTTTAGAAAGAGCATGTGTTTCGATACCCGGGCCGCCAGAACGTAAAACTCTGGAGTGGTTGGTGAAAGAAGTTTTCCTGCAACCTTAAAGTGAAATCAATGGACTCGACTTGAGAAAAGCGGGTTCAGACCCACTTACAAAAGCGGACAAATGAAGTTGACTCAGTCTGACATGAGTGGAATAGTGGAGGTAGGTCATAATTCAACATTAGCTGTTGTTAGAAGGTGCATTATTATCTTTACTCGAGCTCTTTTTGAGAAGGATATCGTATTGTCACTATTATACACCTTGACAGTCTGATAAACTTTATACCTCGTGTCTAAGTTACTGCCTTATTATCTGCGAACACATCAATTAGTTTAAATGGTAGAAGCAGTGGGACGAGCAGAGTGAAGCTATTGTAGGAATGCTGTTGAATTTCAAAGCTTAATGTAACCATTCTTGATCATCCACTCCATGCTCCAATGGTTGTTTACGTTCTTTAAAGTCCAATAAGCCCAACCAAAACTTGCACGCCCGAAAACCTCCAACTGGGCATTAGCAAATCTTTGATAATCCTCTTTTGTTGCTCCTCTAACTTGCCACTCCGCCACCCATTCGCCTACAAATCAGAGACGATCATTTAAACTTGAATGGAAAAAGAAAATCTAGTGCTATGACCATTAGAACACATGTTATGCTATTCCATGGCGTGCTTACCAACAAAAGTAAGAGGGCCATTTGAGCTTGTTACATAACTCAACTGCGCTGACCGATTTGTGTTGATGAAATCAATGTTCTGTTGGACAGTCATAGTATCAAATATACTGGAGAACAGATTGTAGTAATGGACATCGATCACAGTTCCGCTTAGGCCACTGGCAAGAGGGAAGAACTCTCTGGGTTCAGCTGGACCTAGCCTGTTGGACATCACTACATAAGCTGTGGACGAATGCTTGCGTACAGCATCATATCCTGCTTGATAGTACTTGTTTAGGGCATCTATAGAAGCCCCAGGTGCCAGAGGTTCGTTAATAAGCTGCACGGCATATAGGCTTGAACTCTTTGCATACCTATATTGTGACCAAATCAATAAAAAGAAAAACAATAACTCAAAAGGAATGGCAACAGTTGTTTTCTTTGCAATGTAATACTGATACCTGGCTGTAAGAAAGTCAATTACAACAACCGTTTGTTGTATATTTGCAGCTGTTTGGCCCCATTCTTGAGAACCATCTCTAGTAGAGCTGTGTTCGAATCCGTTCTGTGAGCCAGGAGCTGCATGTAAATCGATTATGATCTTCACACTGTATTTCCTGCAAACAATTGGGAATTCCTATGAAACATATTGTGATGAAACCTGCCTAGCTATTATCGTCATAAATCGGCGATTTGATTGCTTTGAAGGAATGATTCCTTATTGAGCTTAGAAAAAGGTATAAAATAATTAGACGTGGAGACAAAACGGAAATGGACATACTCTGCCCATGAAAAGGCATTGTCTAAGGCCTGCAAGGATCCTCCAACATAAGGTCCTGGAGGTGAGTCACCGCTTGCTATCCACCAACCAACAGGTATTCTGGCTGCATTTAGTCCATTTTGGGATATGAACTTAAAGTCGTCTTCAACTATGAACGTGCTCCAGTGTTCCTGATATATGGAAAGAGGTGGACAGTCAACACATTTTGCTATACAAGATTGAATATATATATATATATATATAGCTGGACCTAGTCTGTTTGCGGATGAATAGAGGTGGACTATCTAGAACTCACAACCTGTCCTGATACTGCCAACTCGAAAATAGCATAGCCTGGCACATTCTAATTTTTGGGGGCTAGAAATGCAATTTAAAACCAAACATCCAACATTTGGTATGTTCTTACCCTCATAACTTTTGGGGCTAATTCCGGACCATAACCATTAGTCACTTGAAACTCCCCCTGTAGCCGTCCAGAAATGGTCATCACAAATACGGATGGATCATCATCTTCCCAGTTACTATCCCCTGCATAATCTGCTGTAACCAGAACCTCTGATTTCACCTGCAAAAGGACAGCGATAAGACCTTATTCTTTCGCTACCTAGCCTACGGACATATATGCCATAACTTGGCTTTTCCGAATCTATCCACCTTTTAGCTGGTGGGATTCAGACAAGCATTACTGGTGACATGCTAATTTTATTCTAAACTTCCATACTATAGACTCGTCGTTTCCAGAGGAATATGCATGACTCGCAGACTGACACGGGTAGTTTTTTTGTTCCAATTTTAAGGAAAGGCGAGACTGTTCATCGGACTAACAAACGATAGTGTTTAACAACATGGTAAAACTATTTTTTTATATCTACCTGCAAGAATAATCCATTGGATGCTTTGATTCTGACTAGGCTCTCATTATTAGCATTCCTGACAATCTCAAACGTCTCTGTCCTTCCGGGACTGCTGGAAACAGCTACTATGTCAATGCCATTACCGTTGGTGTCTAATCCCACGAAATGTTTGTCAAAGACCCTTAAGTTGAAGATGCTCTGATTGATCCTCCATAACTTCATAGACAACACATATTTAACTTCTACATTCAGAAAGCTTCTTCACTAGTATTCAACGGAAGTAAGAAGAACCAGAAAAAGGCAATTACTTTAAATGTCTCCCAGCCAGAGGCTGACGACCGATTGGCTACTATTATAGTTCCACCACCAGCCTCAGCTGCAAGATATTTCCCAACTTTAACTGATTTCAACTGAAGTTCAGTTCCGTCCTAGAAAAGATCGACATTTGTACTTAGAAGAAAAACTAACGCATCGAAAAGAACGTTGACATAAAAGAGAAGTATCGACTCCAATGCACAACCATATACTAACCAAGAAATCTTTGTTGGGGATGCCATTAAAAAGAGAAGGTTTAATCCACCCTTCTGCAACAAGCCAACCACCAAGATTAACTGCTTTGATTTTAAAGTTGGGATTGACTCTTGCATGAGTAAATCTGGACATCAAAACTAAGACACATAAAGTTAGTAGCTCCCTTTTTGGTGTTGTCGCCATTCCTATCTTTTCTCTTTGGCTCGAACTTTCCTTAGGCCCTCCTTAACGTGAGAGTGGATGAGAAGTTGCCAAATATATAAAGTGATTAGTGAACTAAAATGGAGGAAGTCAAGATCTAGAAACTCTGACCATTCTGGGGGGGTTGAGCATTCCGTGTCAATCTTAGTTGGGTGATTAGGAAATCCATAATTTACAGCTCCCCTTCCTTTTTTTATTTTTTTTCCTGTCTGGTAAACGAATATTATAATGCAAGCGCATACTCCATTTATGTTAGAGGTGATAGGACCTTAAATTCCATTATCAGGTTTTATGGTTATGTTTATCTCTCCATGTATGGGATTTAAAATTATACCGAGCAATTTATACGTTATCTACAATATTTTATATCATTCCTTTTTTCTGTTGTATGTCTTCCTTTAGAGTACTAAACTAAATGGTATTTATCTCACTCTTTCAACCTTGAACTCGAGTTCTAGTACCCTGTCAAAAAAAAAAAAAACATATGAACATGAGATACCCTTAACTATCTGGGTTGGTATTTTAACAATGAGAGCCATAATCTTTGACTGTCTAACTACCCTTTAAGTTTGTTCTTCGAACTCTGTTTAGTTGACTTTTAAGCTAACAGTTGAACTCTTTGTTTTCAAACTGGTCAAATGGTTGAATTGGTACACAATAGGCACTTAATATTTCTAGAATTGAGCCATTATATATGACTTTTTATGTGAATAATTTGTGGGCGTTGAGAAGTGAAAGTGATCCTTTTCCTTGTAGGATGGATGGGAAAGCATGATTTTTGGCCGCCATCTAGTCAGCTGGTAGAACTACTTGAAAGCTGGACGCTGACTTTCGATGGATTTGGTTTTCACGTCATTTAATTAGAGTAGGGAATGACAAGAGTCCCCTTCACCTAAATAGATTATAACTGTTATATTATGGAATAAGCTGAAAAGGAATGAATAAGGGTTCAAAAACGAATTAGGGTGATGGTTTGGTGTCCGACCAGCCTTGATCCTCAAGTACATATGGACCATTGATAAACTCATATTTTCACATGTGTTTAGGACTCAATTCATAGTCTTTTACATTCATTTTATGTTCATCTATGGCTGGTTTATCATGTTTTAGCATTATTTGAGGTCCATTGACGTAAAATGCATAAATGATACAAATAGACT
>JAOTAX010000005.1:37140624-37153214 GCA_025629825.1 Erythroxylum guanchezii | reverse complement strand
GGCAAATTCATATATTATGAACAAAGAATATTACGTAATATAAATCAATTATATATACAAAATAATATAACATTATTTTGCATTTATAACAAAAACATAACATCAAAATTGAGAAAGTTTCAAATCTGTTTTACCGACAGGCAAATATTCCGTCGGAAATGTATTACAGACTTACTGACAGAATAATGACCGTCGGAAATGTATAGACTCACTGACAGAATAAAGACCGTCGGTACATTGGGTGATAATTCGCTACGGAGAACCGACGAAAAATGTTCCGTTGCTATATTTCATCGACGGAATTTCAATTAATCTATTCCGTCGTTAAATTATTTGCGACAAACACTTACCGTAGTTAATATCGTCGCTAAACTACCGACGGAATTTTACGGTCGGTAATTTCAGCTACGGCACGTTTACCGACCGATTTCTTAGCTACCAAATTTCGTCAGTGATATTAGTTACCGACGAAAATTCTCTAATTACAGGTGGAATTTTCCATCGGTAATTAGGTTTTTTCTTGTAGTGCTTCAAAGTGGCATAACAATGATCATGTTGTGAAACTTGGGTTAATTTCACCAATAATGACAAATTCACCACTATTGTCTAGGTGAATAGAATGTGAACGATTGTACTGAAAAATCACACTAGGTAAATTTTCAAGAAAGACTGGAGAGGCCATAAATGGTCTCACTTAAAACTCAATCTCCTAGACATAATTTTCCTAGATAAGTAATTTAATAGCATAATAATTCACTACAACTATACCCGACAATAGTTATTCAATAGACAAATAAAGAACACCAGAATTTAACAAGGTTCAGCTAATTATGCTTACTTCCTCAGACATTACTAAATTGATACTTCACCATTTTCAGGAAATAATACAAGTGAAATACTGTAAAAAAAAAAGGAGAAGGAATTTTATCTTATAAAAGACAATTTTTTGGGATGTAAGATAAAGGTAGAAAAGCCATCCTTTTATAGCTTAAAGACGCTCTCTCAATATTGTGTTTCTCTAATATGGGATTTGAACATATGCCACAATGTCAATAATTCTCCACCTTGGCATATTTAACATCTTTAAATATCTCACAAAACTCATCTTTAGTAGTGTCTTCAAATGCGCTTCAAAGCACCCATCTTCAAATTTTATTAATATTGATCAAGTCCAAACAATGTTGCAACTTGACTACAGTCACTACCTTTGCCAACATATCAGCAAGATTCTCAGTAGTCTTAATCTTCTGGATTGTTACTCCACCTTCTTTTAGAACCTTTTGTACATTCGTCCTTGCATGATAAACTTGGTTATTTGCTAAATGAATAGCACTTTGACTATAACAATGTAATTTGACATGCTTCTGTCCAATTCCCAATTCATCAAGCAATCCTTGAAGCCAAATTGCCTCCTTCACAATCTCTGTAACTGCCATATACTCTGCCTCCGTAGTCGACAAAGCAACTGTTGACTATAAAGTAGACCTCCAACTGACTGGTGTTTTTGCAAGAGTAAACATATAGTCAGTAGTTGATCAACGTTTATCTAAATCACTGGCATAATTAGAATCACAATATCCAACTACATATTGACCCTCTTGCTTATCCCACTAAAATACCAAACCAACATCTACGGTGTTCAGAATATACCGTAGAATCCATTTCATAGCTTGCTAATGCTCCTTACCTAGATCATACATATACCTGCTCATAATCCCAACTGCCAGTGAAATGTCGAGCTTTGTACACACCATAGCATACATCAAGCTACCAACCACATTTGCATACGGTAATTTAGTCATGTACTCTTGTCCTACATCTTTCTTTGGAGATAAGGATGCACTAAGCTTTATATGAGGAGCGAGCGGAGTACTAACAAGTTTTGACTTTTTATTCATATCAAAACATTGTAGTACCTTTTTCAAATATTGCTTTTAAGTCAAACACAGTCTCCCGAACTTTCTGTCTCTACTTATCTCCATGCCGAGAATTTCTTGGCTTCGCCCAGATCCTTAATTTGAAACTCCTGATTCAACTGAATCTTCAATCTCTTAATTTCTCTTTGATTCTTTGAAGCTATCGGTATATCATCAACATATAGGAGAAAATAGATGTAGGATCCATCTTGTAGCTTGCGAAAATACACACAGTGATCGTATTTGCTTCTTATGTATTTTTGTCCCATCATAAACTTGTCAAATCGCTTGTACCACTGTCTTGGAGATTGCTTCAATCTGTACAACAACTTTTCAAGCTTGCACATCATATTCTCTTTTCCAACAACCTTAAAACCTTTGGGTTGAGTCATATAAATTTCCTCCTCTAAGTTTCCACGTAAAAATGCAATTTTTACATCCAATTGAACTAGTCCCATATCAAACTGTGCTACCAAAGCTAATAAAATTCGAACAGAGGAATGTTTTACAAATGGAGACAAAACTTTATTATAATCAATTCCCTCCATCTGAGCCTTTGGCCACTAGCCTTACTTTGTAGCAAACATTATCTTTATCAAGAAATCCATCTTTCTTTGCATATACTCATTTGCATCTAATTGTCTTCTTTCCCTTTAGGAGACTAGCTAGCTTCCACGTTTGATTCTTATAAAGGGAATGTATTTCTTCATTCATATCTATCCTCCACTTATCTTCTTCTGAACTTCGGACTGCTTCCTTATAAGTGGTAGGAATGTCATCAATTTCAATTGGAGATGCATAAGCCACCATATTAACATAACAAGCAGGTACTTAAATGTTCCTTTTTGGCTTTCTCAATGCAATTGGTAATTATTATTGTGGAAGTTCTTGGCTTAGAACCTCTTCTTCATCTAGCTCCTCTTCTACCATAGGAGTTTCTACATCTGCTTCATCATTTGCTAAGGTAACAATTCTTCCTTCAAACTCATCCTGTTTTGGAGTATCATCTATCTGCTTAACATTTTCAGTTGTCACCTTTCTTAATATGGTAAATTCGTCAAAGATAACATCCCTGTCGAAGATTATTTTTTTTAACTCCGAGCACCAAAGATGATATCCTTACACACTAGAGGTGATCCCCGTGAAAATTGTTTTCTTTGTACGTGGATCCAACTTTGACTCTTTAACATAATAGTATGCAGTGGAACCAAATACATGTAAGGAATTATAATCTGTAGCAGGTTTTCCAAACCATTTTTCCAAAGGTATTTTACTACTAATAGCAGTTGATGGAAGACGATTGATGAGATGGCAAGCATATGTAACAGCCTCAGCTTAAAATTCTCTGCCTAACCCAGAATTAGATATTATACACCGAACTTTCTCTAGTAATATCTGGTTCATACGTTCTGCAACCTCATTTTGTTGAGGTGTATTCCTGACTATTAAGTGTCTGACAATACCTTCATCTTCACAGACTTTTAAAAATAGATCACTCCTATACTCCCACCATTATCTGTACGGAGACGCTTGATCCTTCAACCTGTTTGTGTTTTCATCATCTTCTTCCATTTGAGGAAAACTCCCAGGACTTTCATCCTTAGTCTTTATAGTATACACTCATACTCTTTGGGAAAAATCAACAACAAATGTCACATACTAGTGTTTTCCTCCCAAAGAAGTTGTTTAGGAAGTTCCCCACATATTAGAGTGAACACAATCCAAAATACCCTTCGTATTATAGATTGCATTGCTGAATTTCACTCTTGTTTGCTTCCCTTTGATACAATGCTCACAGAAGTCTAATTTGCAGGCCCAAACTCCTTTCAACAATTCTTGATTTACTAATATCTTCAAGGATTTTTCACCTGTATATCTCAAGCGCATATGCCACAACCTAGCTGCTTCTAGCTCTTGATCATCATTAGAAGCCACTATTGTTATTCCAATAACTACATTAACTTAGTAATAATACAAGTTATTATTTCTTCAAATTCCCTTCATTACCACAAGTGCACAGAGATGACTTCCATTACTCCATTTGCTGCATTTATAGTGTAGCCCTTTGATTCTGGGACTCCCACAGAAATGAGATTCTTTGTCAAACTTGGCATGTATCTGACATCTATCAGAGTTCTGGTAGTTTCATCGTGATTCCTTAAGTAAATTGAACCAATCCCATTTGTGGTGCAGGGATTGTCATTTGCTGTGTAGACAACTCCATCTTCTAGCTCTCTAAAATCAGAGAATAAATCCTGATTGGGACACATGTGATGACTACAACCTGAATCGAGCAGCCATGGACTATAAGGGCTTATTAAAGATGTAACAACCAATGAAAGATCTGAGTTTGTATCTGCACACTCAACAATATTCAAATTTGCAACATCCTTTCCTTTATCGGGTTTGTTTTTATTCTTCAACTTTGGACAATCCTTTTTTCAGTGCCCTTTTCCCGATAAAAGGCACATTCATCTTAGCTCAATTTGAGCCTCGACTTCGATCTCCCTTTCTTTCCTTTAATCTGGCTCAGCGAACAACCTCTGACTGCCAAAGCTTCTGTTGCTCCACTTGCAAGTTCTTCCTTTGTCTTCCGTCTCAATTCATGACTGTACAAAGCAGTTGTAACTTCACTAAGAGACACATCAACCTTCCGATGAAGTAGAGAAGTTTCAAGAAACTCAAACTCTTCAGGAAGGAATCCCAACAACATCAAAAGCTAGATCTTCATCTTCAAATGTCACATCCAAATTTATTAAATCAGTAACTAATTGATTAAAACTGGTGATGTGATCATTTATAACGGTACCCGGAACATAAGAGAAACGAAATAATCTCTTCTTCATATGGAGCTTATTCTGACTGCTTTTCTTCAGAAATTTCTCTTCCAACGCATTCTACAATTTAGACGTATGAAGTTTTTTCCGAGAAAGCATACTTTTGCTCTCTGGAAAGATACGCTCGAATTGTATCACATTTCAAACGATTTATAATCTTCCATTCTTTCTCCTCAACGTCATCTGGTTTCTTTTCTACAATAGCAACGTCAAGACTTTGTTGAAAAAGAGCATCTTGAACCTCACTTTGTCATATGCCGAAACGACTCGTACCATAAAAAATCTCCACCGCAAATCTTACATTTCTCACAGCAATCCTTACTAGAATAGACGAGGTAGAAGCTGTCGACGTGGTTGGTGCAGTCATATCTTTGATTTTTGCCATTTCTGCTACAATTTCTATTCAATAACTGTCAATGCGGAATGTCAATAACCTAAGGAAAAATCTTTTCTGATGTAGAAGATCAGACCATGCTGTAATCATATAGCATACTAAGAAAAAACTTAGCTCTGATACTAATTGTTGTGAAACTCATGTTAATTTCACTAATAATGACAAATTCACCTTGAACATTATTGCCTAAGTGAATCGAGTGTGAACGATTATACTAAAAAATCACACCAAGTAAATTCTCAAGAAAGACTGGAAGGATCACAAACGGTTTCACTTAAAACCCAATCTCCTAGACAAAATTGTCCTAAATATGTAATTTAATAGTACAATAATTCACTGCAACTATACTCAATAATAGCTATTAAAAACACAAATAAAGAACACCAGAATTTAACGAGGTTCAACCAATTATGCCTACTTCCTCGGATACTACTAAATTAATATTTCACTATTTTTAAGAAATAATACAAATGAAATACTATAAAAGGAGAGAAGGAATTTTATCTTATGAAAAACAGTTTTTTGGGATGTAAGATAAAGATGGAAAAGCCCTCCTTTTATAGCTTAAGTAGGCTCTCTCAATATTGTGTTTCAACATATCAAAAGTAAAAGGACCAGTACATATAATGAAAGTTGTGATTTAGTTTAAACTAATAAGGTAAGTGGACTTACAAATCGTTCGTAAGCATGAACATGGCCAGCAAAAACAACGTCAACTCTTGCCTTATACAACAGTTCCTCCATTGATTCTCTCATGCTTTCTCCTTCTCCTTGATGTGCAGTATTGGTGTTATACCAAGGTGCATGCAACAACACGACAACCCACGGCGTCTTTTTCCTGTCGATCCTACCCAGGTCAGCTTCTAGCCACTTGTACTGATGTGAATCACCATCGAAGTCCGCGTAAGATCCAAGCATTATCACATGGGCACCGGCAACTTCAAACGAGTAATACAAGTTTGAAGACGACCCACTCTCTTCGTACGGCATTGGCCAGCGAGCATTATAGGCTTTGAAGCCTTGCGGGATTAGAATTGGGATGGTCTCTATCTCATGATTGCCTTCTGTCACCATCCATGGCCTTTGGCTCGCATATGGCTCCACCAACCGTCCAAATGAATCCCAAAGTGGCTGTTGGCTGTCAGCATACGATAAATCGCCCGGGAGTAACAGTACGTCGTAGTCGTAATTGTTGACATGCTCCAAAGTTGATTTCATCCACTCTGTTTGTCCAAGGTCACCTGAAACAATGAAAATTTAAAAAAAAAATTGTGACCAATGTTATTCAATCTTCTGTTACTTGATATAAGGTAGACCTACAAAAGATTTGGTCGATGTTTGGGTTTTGATTTAGTGATGGGGGTTGGTGAAATGTTACTTCAGCAAGCACTATGCTTAATGCTTTGTCTTTCGAAGTGGCAAATTCAGACATAAGCCAAGGTTGCCAACTATTCTGTTGAGTTGTGTACACTCTTTCTCTCTTTACCTTTGTTGGGAGGCTGTTGCTTATACTCCAAGAATTAACAAGCAACAAACTCACGAGAGTAAACTACTGTTTATAAAAAGGATAGCATCCTGAGCAACGAATTCCACTTGGATATGGGGTCACATCTCTACGACCAATGTTCTAAACCAAATCAGACTTCTGTGTCATTATCATATAAAAAATATTAATTGCAGAACTGTTGATTTCCTTTCACGTTAAAGACAAACTTTTAACGATTTGCATACAAGAGAATGATTAAAACTTACCAACGACAGCGAATTCAACAGGAAAAGTTGCAGGGGGTGTTCTGAAGGAGAACTCAGGGCCATGACCTCCACAGCGATAGTAATACGTAGTGCTTGGCTTCAATGGTCCAATAGTCACATGGTGTATGGTGCCTGATTTATAGAAGAAATAATGATACGAAGTTTTGCGACCGCTAGCCATGGAATTGTACTTTGCTGACTGCATTCCATATTCAACTATTGACTCCACATGCTTATCATCTGTAACCCATGAAATTCTCATCTCATCAATTCCAGCCACTGAAATGTGTACCTGAAGATAACATTATCCAAAAAGAGAAGTTATGATCTTGGTATATACTGCGATGAACACTACCCATGTAACTTTTGACAGAAAAGAAAGAGATAGAAACCTGTTGAGGTTCGGCTTCTGATCTCTTGTGCGGAGTGAAGATGACATTGCGTGCAGAAGGTCGAGAATATTCACTGGACTCTGAAGCATGAGGTTGCAGGAAAAGTACTAGAGAGAAGAAGAAACAGATGGGTAGGAGTAAATGAAACAAACTTTGAGACAAGTTCTTCATTTTCTGTTGTCAGCTGAAGGCAGTAGGCATCTTATGTAAATGAAATTCAAAGGGGGTATTGAGAATTTGATACATACATACGTACATAAATATATATATATATACATGTATATATAAAAATGTGAATGGGACTTGCGTGTGGGTTGATGTAGTTAAGTGAACTGCTAATTATTTTGGTTAGGATCAGATCTATGCTTGCTCAAATGAAAGGTTGGAAATTCTTATCTGCCTACGCTCCTGCAGATTTGCCTCAGTCCACACTCAAACATCTATGGTCTCTCCTGACAGCTTTTTCTGCCTATATAAGCACAACTATTTGCACCTATTACATTAAATAAGCACATTAATTATTGACCACATAAAATAGATTTAGATTTGCGGTTTTGGATTGCATGTACTTGTCCGAAATCAGTAAGTAAAATGGCGCTAATTTAAAGATTTACGTCTGCAAGCATCTCATTCACCAACTGTACTACTTTTTGCCTCACCTTGAAGAAATGAATCTTGTAGTTTTCACGTGCAAGTAAAGGAAATTACATAAAGAGAAACTGTGTTAAGTGGGAATGTAGAACTGAGCAAAACATTAGCTGATTATGCTAACTCGAAGATTTGTACGTACACCAAAGAAAGGAAAATTCATGACTACTAAATAGACTAGACATTAAAAGTAAAATATCTCTCAAGAAAAAGGGAACAGCTCAAAATTAGTAAACTACACGAAAACACCTTTTTTGTTGCTTCTATGGAAGGTAGAGCCCTGCTAGGTGTTCTCGACTATCCGTAGGCTGTTTCTAATAAATGTCCCTTTCTATTATCAAATTAGATCATTTTAATGTAGACTCCTACCAAATATTCCCAACTCCGGTGTTTTTAAAAACATTTAATTACATAAAATCACTTTATTATAATATTTGTTAAAATAATATGCAATTAGTATACATTAAAATGATTTTAAAATTTATGGAAGAAAATGAAAAATAATATTATATATAACAACATAAATGATAATAATTATGTAAGATGATGATCATCATCATCATCACACTCAGTCTGAAGCTTTGCAATAAAGTAGGGTTTAGAGAGATTTGATAGTACTCAGTCTTATTCTTATATAGTAAAGAGTTTGTTTCTTATATAGTAAATAGTTTGTTTCTTATAGACCCACATGCAGATGTGACAGGAAAATAATGATGCAGGTTAAAAAAGTAAATAAGTAAAAAAAAACATGGCACGCAAAATATTTAAGTAAATAAAATTACCATAAATACATGGGGATAATAATAATAATAATAATAATAAATACTAATAATAATAATAAATAATAAAAAAAATAATAATAATGATAAAACTACTACTAAAAAGAAACTCAATAAAAGGATAATAATAATAATAATAGGTGCTTATTTCTACTTAAAGAACCACAGAGAGCAGCTGGGGAATGGGTAAAACATATACCTAGGCCGATAATCGTGAGAAACCCACTAGCAGTGAATGATAGTGGCGTCAGTTATGGAAGCACAAACAACATTAATTTTTGCACATTACCCAAGCTAAACACATACCTGTGACCTTGATCCAACTATGCACGACATGAGGTATTTTTCCATCGAACACTTACACAGTATCACAATAAAACCGTGCAAAGAAAGAAACGAAAGAGAGCTACATAGACTAATAGGATAAAAGAAAAATTCAGAAATCAGACGCATAAAGTTGAAATCATACAGACACATGATATGAGAAATAAAAATAAAAATAAAAATTATCGAATTTCAACAGACAATGACAAGAAAACGGATCCATAAACCAAAAAATCCCAATAAAAACGCAACATCTTGAGAATGCGAAGATCAAAGAGATTTGAAGCAAGACCCATGAACGATAACAACAAAAAGAAGGGAACATTATTAGTTTAAGCCGAAGAGACGTACCATTAACATATTTACAGAAAACAAAAGTACCTAAAAGGCCAAAAATAAACCTGTGGACTTGAAGATCTTCAAGGTTACGAGGAAGCTATAGATATAATAATTTTTAAAATAATTTAAAGGTCATATAAATTGCCGAATTTTTTTAGTATTTTAGAAATGCAGTCTTTTCTATAAAATTTAATTTATTAAATTAGTTATTGATGTTGGCTAATAGCAACTTGTAAAATATTTACAAGTTCAAACTATTAAATTAATTATTGATGTTGGCTAATAGCAACTTGTAAAATATTTACAAGTTCAAACTTACTTCTCACTTCATACCCTCTCTCTCTCTCTCATCAGCCAGCGAAATGAGGAAGAGGTTTTGTTAGTTCATGTTCGACTTCCAAATAGACCACTTATACATATATTAATTGATATACTTTTGGCATTTTATGGAGATTAATTAGTCAATTGGCAAGAAACGTAAACCATATTTTCGTTCTATTATAAAAGGATTATTTGCATTAACGAAAAAATCTTTTACGGTCAATAAATTTTATGTTTTTATAAGAAAAGTTATACAATTTTCTTTATAATTAATTATTTATAAACTTTTTTTTGGTTGAGAAACTTCAACTTTCATTTTGATACCTGCACTAGTAAAGTTTGTTTTTTTTTCAGTTCAATACAAGTAGGCTTGATAATTGGGTCTAGCCTGAACTGACATGACTTAAAATTAACAGGTCAGGTATGACTTGATGGGCTCCAGTCTGACTCAGCCCATTGTTATCTTTAGACACAAGCTTAAAGGCCCATTCAGTCCAACCCAAACTCATCAGAATAGCCCAAATATTTAGCCCGTTTATGCTCAGAATAAATAACGGGTAGTATTTGTGCATAACAAAGGAATTATAAACAACAATCCAATTGAATTTATGGATCTGAGTCGATTCAGTTCCCTTTGCTCGCCCCTAAATCCAAAAACTCACATTTATTTGAGTGGTGTCCATGGTTGTTTCATAACTAATGGGTTGATACTGAATGACCTATAAAAATTAGAAACATGAATAATTAGATACTATTCACAATATTAAGCATCATAAGAAGTATCAATCCGATAATTTGGTGTTACTACATTTACTCTGTCAGCCACGAGATTGTAAAATAATTGTTAAAACAGTAAAATGACGATGAATTAAATTGGTTGTTGTTTACCTTTAACAACAGCGTTATTAATTGTGATTTAATAATAAAATTTTAATTTTTAACAATAAATTTTCTCTATGTCAAACTTACTTTTAAGGACACGAATGATGCTTCTTCTTTTTTTAATGCCAAAACGATCAGATCTTCTGTTTCGATTATGATGTTTCTATCATATTCTATTAAATCTTATTCACACGTTTTATATGAACCCTACATAAATGTATGGATGAGATTTAATAGAACAAGGTTGGAACAAAGTAACCGGAACAAAGGATTTGCTGTAAATGCCAAACGACCCCTTAGAATATTAATTTTTTAAGAAATAAGAATTAACTGAATAAATATATTTATAAACTTGAAATACAACTTGTTAATATCTTTCACCTTTCTAAATAACTATATTTGCAAATTCAAGTAACAGTAAATATTTTCAAATAAATTTACTTATGAAAAAATGAAGCATAATTAGATAATATATATCAAATTATAATTATTTGAATATTAAATATTAACTTTATTAGGTCATTAAAAATATATAAAATAATATTATACACCCATAATAATCAATTTATTTGAAATTAACTAAAATTTAATTAGTTACAATTTTAACCGTCAAGGAATATAAGAGATCATTTCTATATAGTAAGACCGGGTTGCTTCTTTCTGTTTTCTCTTTTTTTTTTCAATTTAATGATCAATGCAATCCTTTATTTGCAAATGATATTCGTCATTCTCTAAACAAAATCTTATATTTAGTTGTCATGATGATTAGAAATGCTTCAACTTTATCCCAGATAATTTACTGCCTTTAGTACGAATCTACGTTGGTTCATGGCCTAACTGGATTATTAAAGGAATGTAACTATCCTCAGAAAAATGTTTAACACTTACCAGATATTTGGATTAGTGTTTGTGCTTCTGTGGGTACTTTTGGTCAATAATACTCTTACATGTAATGTATTTCCTATAATGCATAAATATCTTACTTCGTTTTGGCCATTGAATATGATTTAATAGGGTAAAATTAGACAGAAGATCTAAACTCGATACTTTCATCTTACCATAATGAGATAAATTAATAATATAAAAGATGTAGTTCGTGACATGGGTAATATTTTATGGCAATTAAATATAGGATTCCTTGACCATAATTTTATAAAGATAATCAATAAAAAGAAGAATATCCATTAATCTAAGATCATGCTAAACATAATTATTCTTCAAGAAATGTAAAAGTTAAAAAAATATAATAAATGTCTCACTATGCCTAAATTGTGAAAGCGGAATATTAATATTAATTAAATATAAAAATATAACAATTAATTATTTGATATTCAAAATTAAATTAATAAAATGAAAAGTGGTCCTAAATTTTAGTACTATTTAGAAATGGATCACTCTTAAAGTGAGAAACAAAAAGGTGAATGCAAGTAGAGATCTAGATTATTGTATAATTTTAATCATTTTTATATTCAAATCATTGTTCACAATGGTGTTCTTTGTATTCACATTTTCCATTTGCAAGGATCACCATCTATGTTTTTGTATTCGGAAAAATGGAATCCAACTACCAAACCTCCGCATGTAGCACAAGCTCATAAATTTGGAGAGCATGACTTCTAGTTTACTTTTGATTCTGCAGACCAATAATTTAACAAAAGCTCACGATCATTTTATTTTTTATTTAAAAGAATGAAATAATAAATTTATTTATGGAAAATAACAAATTATTGTAATCTTCAAATTAAATTGACTATTAAAATTGGTTGGGTAGGTCGTGTTAGGCCCAGTCTCAAACCTAGAATGACATGTGGGCCGATCGAACCATTCCCAGATGATGAGCTAAGCCCAGCAAGTATTCACTATATAAGTTCACTACCTCATCATGACGCAGGTATGACAGAAGAACCCTAATATTCTCTATTCACAGCCACCAAAACTATTACCAAAGAACTAACTTAGGCATTGGAGGGGCCTGCCGGCGATCAACCCCCGGTGTGCCTTCTATT
>JAOTAX010000005.1:37112012-37131846 GCA_025629825.1 Erythroxylum guanchezii | reverse complement strand
ACCCATGAGGAGCTGAGGCTGGCCCAATTATCACCAAACCCCCTCCTTTTTTCTCATTATCTCCATACAAATTAAACATGGAAACAATGCTTTAACCTATGATTATCATGCTTACTATTATGATTATAATAACATAAAAGGAAAAGGCATCAATTGTTCAAACAGTGAAGTTGTAAGGGTAAATTAGTCATTCACATGACTAGTAGTCTAATGCAATTTCAGTATAACCCTAACAGGGATACTTATAATCTAATAATCTAACTTGTACAGCCACCTAATATGTCCTAGACATAAAGATTCAAATTTGCCATCTGCACCTACTAAGTAGATGTATGATTTATAAATATGATGCTAGATTGTAGATAATAATTGTTGTCATGTATGACAAATACAAAGAAGAGTGGCAAAGTTAGGCTCTCAATGCACAGTACCGCCACTTTGGACGGGGCATTCAACAGTGCAAAATTACGGCAAAGAACAATAATTACCGACAGTTGCCAAACCAAGAAATGATATTGGAAAGTGAAGAACATAAGAGTCTTAAGTTAGAATAGAAGAAGAGGAGAAAAAAGGGAGGGTCGTGGGGATGGTTGAAGCCAATCCAAAACATCATTGCGAATCTTGGAATGGCCTAGCCCACCATCATTTTTACAAGGGCCTAGGGAAGAAAATCCCATTACTCTTTTCGCTGGAAAAACTTGCGATGCCAAATTTACTACACACCCTAAATGTCCATGAAACCAAGCGCACACACTCACACTCATCATCATTCACATGACCTCATACCCTTCCGCTCGTCATCATACATTAAATTGCTTGCCCTCAACCGGCCGCCTTCCATGCTTACACATGCATGATTGTTGCGTCAGGAGAGAGGGGCACGTTCCCTCTCACAACCCATATCCCTTGTCTGTCTCTATTCTCCATGTCTCCTACTCTCTACCATTCCCTCTATATATTAACAGTCTCTTTGTTCCTCACTTCATTCATCCAAGTTCCTTTCAGCTGCCAGTGCTACTGCATCTTCTACTTCTTGTTGTAATCGGTAATCTTCATACATACATATAAACCTTCCTCCGCCAGATAAAGCTCTGTGTTCAACCACCACCTTGAAAAGGTGATCCTTTTTGAAAAGATAAAGAGAGGAAGAGAGGTCCCACTCTCTCTCTCTCTGATCTCTCTTTCTGTTGTTCTGTTTCTTCTTACCTCATGTTACTAAGAAAGGTAGACATGGTCATGTACAAGGCTGCCCTTTTGAGTTAGTTGGAGGGGCTTTAGTTGGTTATGTTCTACTCTGATGCATCTACTCTGATGCATCTAACAAGATAGTTTAGAGTACAAGGCCACTCGTAGAATGTTGGATTTCTTTGCATTGTCTATATCACCTCAATTTGAGGAAGCTGTGCCAGTTTTTTTATTTTCTTTTAACGTTTCTTCTTGAATTTCTCAGTGTTTGTTTCTCCTCACCTTTCTATATTTTTATTATTCGAACTTTGGGTTTCCTTTTATTAGGAGGTTGCATACATTCTTTTACACTAACATACAAGGCAAGAACTACAAGCGCATTTACAATTACACATAAATGGGTCTTTTAGCGTAGGCACAGACAATTTCACTCCGTATTCAGTCTTGCTAAAAACTTTATCCTTTTCTTTCATGTTTGGAAAACCGAAAGAGGCCGATTTGATGAGTGCAGACTTGGACAACCATTATTCCATCTCCACGTCCTTCAATTCTCTTCCATCGTGCCCACTTTCCTTATATATTTTCTCGTTGTGGTCCAAACACACCAATCATTTCTTTTCCCTCCATTTGTTCTACCTCCTCTGTTGCTCTGGCTTCTATCATTCACGGTTAGAACTATACCTGTGTAACCAAGGGACATAGCCAGTAAGTACTGAAGAATGACGAGTCATTTGGCATTCTTATTTGTCTTTTTTGCTCCCTGATCCCGTTGGTTCTTCTCTGTTTTCTGTTAAAGTTCTTGAGTACCAGTAATTCTGGTGATTGAACATGGACTTGTTTCAATGTCATTCTCTTCTACTTCAGACATTACTCGTGATTTTTTAACCCAGAGTTAGATTGTTACGTCAAAGCATAAGATACTTTTCAGCATCGTTTTATCTCCTTGCATTTAATTGGATTTGGTCTACCCTTTAATGTTTTCGGTTACGCTGATGTGACTTGCTTTGAAGTATCTCTACCAAGATAATTTCTGTTATGGTATACTGAATATGTTGCGAGGGACAACATTAGAATAGGGTCTGTCTTCTCAAATGTTGGGCTCTGATTCTACTTTCTTTTCCTTCTGTTTCCAGGGTATTTTTGAAAATATTGTAAGCAGCCATGGATAGAGTGAACTCACAACTATACCTGCAGAACTGCTACATAATGAAAGAGAATGAGAGGCTAAGGAAGAAAGCACAGCTTCTCAATCAAGAGAATCAAGCACTACTCTCTGAGCTGAAAGAGAAACTCACCAAGTCTAACACCACAGTCAACAACAATATTCTTGACCTCAACTCCAGTTCCAGTTCCAACACAAATTCTACCTATTCCAGCGCTAATTGAACCAGTTGGATAAGCGTTATGACCCCACTAAACCTTCCCTTAAAAAAAAAAAATCATAGTAGCGACATTACTAGCTGTTTCAGTTTCAGTTCTACAGGACAGTCCTAGTATCTTTCTACCAGGGTGACTTTTAGTTCTATTTGCATGTTTATCATATCTTTCTTTTTGGGGGTTTAAGAAATGAATATCTCAACTACAAGGATGTATCAAGATATCTGTTAGAAAGAAATATTGTTGTAATTGATATGGTCTGAATTTGCAGGACTGTATCACCCCTTCTCTTTTCCTAACAGACTTCCATACACATAGATTGTCTCATTAATGTGCTAAAGAAATAAGTCTTATTAGTTAACACGAATATAAGATTTCAACTTTGTATTGGACTTCAATCAGCGGCTACTCTTGTCAACATTAATTTCTTGTTTATTGTTTAAATACGATGAATTACCAGCATAAATATAGTTGAAATTCATCAAATTTAAGTCAAGGATGCAACTCTAACTGCAATATTTGAGGATGTTAATGATGAATGATCTAATTCGGAGAACATATGATAATTTACTTGTTTCTTTATCAAGATGTCACAAGGAAAGAGCAACAAATGGAGGCTATAAATCCTTATTGAGCTTCCTGGCAAGAATGCATGGGCGATGAAAAGCTCAACAGTTGTATAATATACAACAATGGTATATTGTTTTTTTCCCCTTTTTTCCTATCAAAGAAAGATATACATGCTAAAGGTCGAACAGGAGTGATGGATACACAAGAAAAGAAAGGCAACTTTTCATATAGATTCTGGGTGATGGGAGGATCTCTAATCAGAGGTAACGTCATCGGAGATTGAGAAGAGGAAGTCAATGAAGGTTTCTTAAGCTTGAAAAGTGGTAACCCACACTACATCAACTCATGCAACTGACATATTCTCATATCTCATGGGCATATGCTGGTTGACCATCAGCAACAACTGCATCAGATAACATAAAGAATGTCTTATCAAACCCTGCAATTACCAGACTACAACTAAACTCAGTCAGAAAGTCTAAAGCATGATGAATTATATCTTCTTCGAAGACTAAGGACCAGATCATCTGAGTGACTGGATGACTCGCCTTAAACGCACATCGACGAAAGCGTCAAACAAGGGGCATGGGTCAAACTAGACGTAAAGGTATACGTATATAGAGTATATGGTCCTGACTTCCAATTCAATTATGCCGTCAATATCATGGACCACCAATCTATACAAAGATTATCGAAGCTGCAAGAAAAGATATTCGGAGAGAATAGCAGCAACCGTATTTAGTAGAGCCAAGGAGATTAAGAACAAATATTACCGTTTAATATCATCTGATTCGCGGAAGAGGTTTGAGTCGATTTTGTAATAATAATAATTATTATTATAATAACTTCAGAGTCGGCTGTCCGAATTTTGAAAAAGTCGCGCCATTTCCCTGTAATGGATCTTTTAATGTGTGAACAAAAATCGACGCCGTTGCCGGGGATCAAACCCGGGTCAGCAGCGTGACAGGCGGCACTATACTACAACGACTCTGATGATCCTTTGGGCCTGACGAAACCAAAGAAACACGAACTAACATAGAAACATTCACATATGGTACAGGCCACAACGACTTAGGTCCAGGAACAATATCCATTCCAACATCTACAGTTATTTGTTCTGTCGTTGTACAAATCAGGCCTTGTCATTGGAAAAAGAAGAAAAACGAACGCTGTCATTCCTGCTACAAATGCCAAGCCCACAATTCCTGAAAATTTGACAAGATGATAAGTTACCAACACAACAAATAGAATTCACACAAGGGTTTGTTCGAGTCCAAAGATCTATTAGACGAAGTTGGAAGGATATCACAACCAAAGTACATACGCAAATGTACACAAGTACCACTTCATATATGGATTCCAAAGTACAGATGTTAATTTCACGACTCTGGAAAAAAAGATAATGAAAGAAACTAATTGTCACATCAATAACGACTTGTAAGCATGAATTCCAATTTCCAGCCATCCAATATCACTTAACAGTCAATTATTTTATACCATTAGCAAACAGAGCAAGGACCAAAATTAATCTGTGAAACACTTGGTTGACAAGTTGTTTTGAAATGAGTTTTTGTTTTCACTTGCAACTTTACACATGTACCTTTTCTCCTTGCAAACAGCACAGGTAATCCCATAAAATTGCAGAATATATGAGCAATCAAGGGAGCCATAAGATGTCCTGGTAAATGCATAAAATTCAAGGTTAAAGGCATAAATGTTTCTTTAAAATGGAAGAAGAAATTATCCTAAAACTAATAAATTTTGAATGATCGGGTGGCTCTGCCAAATGCACAGATATCTTAAGAGCACCGAATCAGTGAGTCGCTCAACCCTATTGATGCTCAGGGCAACAATTCGTTGCACGTTAATGATGAGAATGCAGTAGTCCTCATTCGCCCAAAAGTTCAAAGCACATGCATTTTACAAAAACAAGTGTCTCGTCATTCAATTATTCCATGATTTTCTTTTCGATTTCTCTTTAAAAAACCAAAATTTGACTAAAAGTTCCTGACAAACACTCACTAAATACCTTTCCTAGCTACATTGGTATTGATGACACTGCTGATGCAACTACCCCAACATTTACAACTTATAGATCGCAAGGTCTTTAGATTCTCAGTTTTCGTATTTGAAATATCCAACTTGAAAGTCCTCTGCTTAATCACAATTAGATACCACTGACAATAGAAGAAACTATTAGCAAGAACTAATGCTGTCAGACGGTTTAATCAAGTAGGAGAAAACCTAATACAAATTTGAATGGTAAAAGTTAAAATCCCTTTTGTCAACCCAAATTAGAAGGGCAATATCCCATGAGTATATATACCAACAATATCTTCCAGACCAGCACGGTAGCTAGCTAATATACAGTAATACTCCAACTTTTGTCAACAAGCCATAACTCACCTGTTCGAACAAAAAGGAAAGAAGCATAGGAGCCAAAAATTACAGTGTAGCCCAGTTGTAGACCTGGACATTACATAAAAGTTACCCATTATGAAGTTTCCAAAAAAAAAAAAGACTTGAGCAATCTCAAAACTGATGACAACTTTTTTTAAAATAAAAACATGTCTTGATTGAAATCATTTTTAAACTACAGAAATGAAACCTATCTGACAGGGAGTAAGAAGAAAACCACCTACAACCATGGAGGCCTTAAGCAAGCTATAGTTTTGGTGGCTATATATCTCCATCCAATGGTTTAAATGTGCTGCATAAAATAACCACGGGTTAAAGAGGATTAAAATTCGAAATATATGTCTCACAAAGAAAAATCCAGAGATTCCAGAAGCTGCCAACGTCATTTTTGTCAGTTAATTGTCTAAGTTTAACAAGGGAAGAACATAATATTTGTGAAGTGTTGCATTATTAACTTAAAGATTCAACATTACAAGGGGGTAATGCTGGAAAATGAATGCATTATACCTTCAACTCTTAACTATTTATCAATTTTCTCAAGTATCTTTATTCAAATACAAACAACTCCTTTAAGTTGCATATGTTTATTACCATCGTGCTTTGTAGTATCAAGCAACTTACCCAAACTGAAGAAAATGGGGCAGAGAAAGATGACATTGTATATCTTGAATCTTCCACATAGAAGCAAGGGTATCATACATGCTCTAAATACCAATTCTTCGGTCACTGGTGCCTGTGCATATAAGAATGCCCACATTGTGGACGATAAATAAAACTACAGAATTCAAGCAAGTTCCAGGAGAAGAAAGATTATTTTGCAAGTTGGAACCCTCAAACAATACATGCTTCGATTGTTTTGCAAGTTGGAGCACATAGTTGCATCAAGCTATGATATATTGTTTAAAAACAGGAGGCTCAGTTGGGTTATACTATCATGTCAACAACAACTAAAGAACCTTGAAAGGACCAAAAAAAAGAAAAAAAACTAACCACTACATAATTACGCCAAGCCAAAATGTTGGAAGCAGTAGCTTGCTTCCAGGAAAGGAGATCTTGCAGGGCATCTTTAATACAGCTAAGCGAAAGGTTTCCACCATGATTGATATGATCCTTCAATGAATCCACCAACAAGAACGCCTTCAGGACTAAAGATCCAGTATACATTAACGAAGTCAAGAAGAGAGGAAATGCAACAGCTTGCCACTGTTTCACATATAAAAATCGCAACTTTTAGCATCAAGTCAACCTTTTCCCAATCTGCAGATCATACACGGATATAAAGCAACAACTACCAAGACCAACACTAATAGCTTCTTCAATTTACAAAATGCTTACCATATGGTCCAGGCGAATGCCATAGACGCCAACCAAAGAAGATGCTTCCATGCCCTTTACCTAGCATTAGTAAAACAAGCTCATTACCGAGAAAAGAAGAAGGCAGAACATTATTTTTCAAAAAAAAAAAAAAAGGCAGAACATTGAAATCCTAGACTGAATGGAACCATAGTAAATTACTGGGAGAATAAGCGCGCAAAAGAGAAGAGAAACGATCGAGGAAAGGGTGACGCATATGAAGCGTCGAATCATGAATTCCTTGACAGAAGAAGGCGGGGGGAGACATAAGACGAGAGTGGGAGCATAGAGAATCGCCACGTAAACGCACGCCATCCCTGTACAGGCAGCGACAGCCACTGGCTTCGACAAGTTAGTATCTTGCTGCTCCATCTTTTGACTTCTCAAACCCCTTATCTTTACCACCGGCGACCTTTTTTTATCCGTGAGGGATGGTCTTCGGATGACTTGCGGCTGGGGTCTTTTAGTTCCCTGTTTGGCAGGGATCGTTCCTTCCGATATTAGTCTATGCTTGGCATCAATTTTTGTTCTCTTAAGATTGTTGTAAATAATTGTCATTATCATATTGGCAAATCAATATGCCTATGCAATGTACATTATGAAAATATTCTATTACTAACATTATTTTCTCAAATAACATTTAAGATAGGTGAACCGAGTATTTTAAAAAAAAATTTACGGAATGTTTGGTTAATTGGAATAATCATTCAATTCCTGATCTATTCTTAATAACAGGTTATTTCCTTATTAGTTGAAGAAAACATACAAAATATATAATCCTAGAGTTTGAGGAATAAGTAAACCCATCATCATCCTATCTTTATCTATTCCAAGCCTAATCCAAATGGTTGAGAATAAAATTGAGGATATATTAGACAAAAATTTTGAATCCACATTAATAATAATAATAATAATAATAATAATAATAATAATAATAATAATAATAACGACGACGATGACGACGTACTTAATAAAGACTACTTGAATATCTTAACTTTTTTTGTTAATTATTTCGTTGTTATTCAGAATTTATATTTTCAAACTAAATATTAACATTACATTATCATTAGAAAATTTTTAAGAATAAACCAACCGAGTAATATTCATTCTATTCAATTCCTCATTTATTATATTTATTAAGAATCATCTTTTCATTCCTTATCTATTCCAGCAGATGAATCAAACATCTTGTTAGTAATTTAAAATATATATAAACATGGTTACCATGTAAAAGCAAATTTATTAAATTGATTTAAGCCACTTAAACAAACTCAACATGATGTTATAAAGAGACTAGGAAAGTAATACACATCAACCAAATTTGTTTTTAAGGTTTTTTTAATTAAATTTGAATTTATTAAGAATCTGTGTAGCATTCTTAAATTAAAGAAATGAGAAATATAACTTTAAAAATTTCACAATCATTCAATAATTAATTTAAGAGATTACAGAACTTAAATGTTGGCTAATAATCAATCAAATCATAATGTTACTGTTACCTTCCAATAATTGAAACTCAAACTATTTATTTTTTAATTAAAAGATGTTGTAAAATAGATCCTTTAATCGCAGGTTCTAAAAATGATTAGCAAAATACTAATTGCAGCATAAATAGGTAAAATAAATAATTTTAACTTCAATCAACTCTGCTACCTTTTTTCTTTAATTACAAACTTGTCAAAATATTTTAATTACATGTAAAGCACCTTAGGATATGGTATGATATATTGAAATTTAAGCATCCTAATCCTAAATCTCACACTCTGTGTACCTTTAAATACATATTAGGTATAAGGGATAGTAAAGAAAATTATATAATTAAATTATATAATTTTATTTCTCAACTTCTTGAATATAAAGACCTTAAAATTTTATTATTTTAATTTGATTTGCTTCACAAACGACATGAGTTGTCTCAAAGTTAAAGATAGATTCTATTTCATATTAGTTGTGATGTAATATACATTACAAGATATGTATTTTTGATAGCGTGTTGTAACGCTAGTTAAAATAAACTAGACTTACTGTTGTAATAGTAGTGAGTCTAGGTCGATCCCACAGAGAGTATGTATAAAGTTATTGAAATGAAAATAATAGGTGTTTGGGTTTAAGGGGGTTTTGGTTTTAGAAATAAGAAAATAAAATAAAGCTAAACTAACTAACAAAAGCAATTTAAAGAAAACATGAAAAAAATGATAAAAATGGAGAATTTGGTAGGGACCTGGTTCTTTAGTTCAATCTCGACCTACACCCTAATTAAACATATTTCCTTGATATGTTGTTCTTTTACCTCTCTTAGGAACTATTAATTGTGAGTTAATAATTAACCCGAGTTTTTTAAAGTTTGTTTAATTAAGATACGATAATTAATTAAACCTAACTACCGAATAACCTAAGATATAATTTCTAGATTCAATTAGGCAGTAGCATTACGAATTAGGAAAACAGATTAATCAAAGCAACAACCGCATATGATATGTCATTTAACCTAGGTTATGTTGTCCCTAATGATTACGAATCAATAGTCACTATACATGAATTTCAAATATAACAATTACGAATTATATCGAAATTCTAGCAATAGATTTGTAAATAAACGATCCAATGAACGCATTCAAATCATCTTTTCACAATACCTAATGAGTTCATACGCAAATAATCGAACAATAACGAGAATACAACTATCCATATACAAAACCTAAATCAATTAACATAGGATATCACAATCAATTTCTAAAGAGAGAAAGAAACAACAAAAATAGTAAAATATACTTAAACCGGGTCGTCGACGTTGATGTCATCTCTGAACCGGTGTCGAGACATATAGCTCTCCATAGGTTTCTCCCGGATGAGAGATTTACCCCTCATCTTCATTAAAATCAAGACCTACCAAAAATAATTGCTTCAGCCCCAAGAAATTGTCCTAGTTGAAGATTCCCCTCTCTCTCGCTAACACCTCCACCTTTCTGTCTTATTTTTATTAAAACCTACTTGTCCTCACGCTACCACAACTATTCCTTTTATTTTCAAAAGCAACGCTTCTATTGAACATTTACGCTTCACACAACGTCTGTGTGTGTATGCATTTCTGCATAACACATAGACATTGTTTGTTTTTACGCACAATGTTTGTGTGAAACGCTTGCATTTACGCGGATGTTATTTGCGTGACATGATCCTTGCTTGCTTCTATCATACTGCTGCGTTTTGCTCCTTCCAGCAGCCTTTTACATGTCGGTTTTAGGTCTCCCTGTTGTTGGCGTCTCTTCCTCTTTTGCTACTGTTTTTCTCACCTTCAGCTGCTTTCCTTCTGCGTTTTGATACATCGTTTTGGTGCTGCCTGTTCATGTCACTCACATTTGCTTTCCATTAAATATGTTGTCCATTAAATATGCTATCTTGCATGGATGTCGTTAAAATCATGTACACCTTTGCATGAAACATGCACCACTATGATCACTTTGATTCATCTTCTTTATGTTTTCATTTTTCTTGTCTTCTTTTTGTCTTTATTTTCTTTTTCTTACTCCATGAAGACAAGTATGCTTCTTCAAAAAATGGCCCAAATATCGTGCCTTTGACTCACTTTAACTTTTTTGCTTCTGAATTATGCCTAAATTCAAATGAGTCAAAGTAAGTATCTTAAGCAATTTCATATCATTAATCGATAAGTGTTATGAAATAATTAGACAATCAATTAAGCACATATAAATTTCCCTCAGACTTAGATTCTGGTTGTCTTTGGGCAAAACATCAAAATTAAGCTCATAAGCCTAAGAACATTGACTTATTTCCCACACGTTCCAAGAATAATAATTATAAACAAAGATGAATAACTTTCAAAAATCATAGCAAGAACTTATTATTCCAAGCTTTTACTCATTATCAATCAACATTCAATACCTTTAAAAACTGAGCAATCTAATGGTAGACTTGAAAAATGTGTTTAAATAAAATATATCCACAGATACACTCAACACCATTCATGATCGTGACAATCCACAAATTGATATATCATTTCATTTCTCCAACACTAAAGATCACATGTAAAATCATGGATCAAAGGACTTTTTAGGGTTGTAATGTGGGCAAAGGTAAGGTGAGTTGTATTTAGGTTAAGTGGCTTAAAAGCCATTAAAGCTAGTGAAACAAGCAACACTCAATGTAACATCAAGTGAAAAAACCAACATTTAATCAAAATTATGTACATCAACTATAATGAATGCAAAAACAAGTTTCACAGCTCAAACTCGAGCTCTCATACATAACCCACATGAAGTATATACCAATCTGAAGGGATCATTCATACAATTGATGGCAATACATTGAAACCACAAAGAGTGACCCTTCTAAGCCAACAATTACCTCATATTCAACATACTCAAATAACCTATTCAATACAACTTTAGGAGGATGCATTAAGTACGAATAACCTTGTAAACCACATATGCTCTTCCTCTTTGATACATTTATTTAAACATTTTTATTCCTTTTCTTTTTCTTGTTCTTGTTCTTTTCTTTTCTTTTGCTTTTCTCTTTTCTTTCTTTCTTTTCCTTCCTTTTCTTTTCTCTTATAAAAATTAAAATTAACTACATCAATAAGGAAATTTCAATGATAAGACATAAAATAACATCCCAACATTATAACCAATCCACACATATTCATACCTTCACATTTAGAATTTTTTTCTTTTAAAAACTCAAAAATCAACAAATGTTCCACTAGCTTTAAGGCTTAGGAAGGACATTTGGTTAGGTTAAAGAATGTAATGTGGCTAATACACAAAAAAAAAGCTAATAAAGCTCAAAGGGGCTTATTAGAAAGGAAAATCATATAATGGGTAGGTTATTTGGCTAATGTAGTTCGGAAAAGCAAAGAATGCCTAATCATATCCATGTTAATGCATGTGATAAAAATGTGTTTTCGAATAAAAATTCAAGGCAAAATTAGGATATACATGTCATGAAGGTAACATACTATCAAAAGACAATGAGACTAATATGAATGTGTCAGTCCAATAAGGTTCAAAATCTCACCGACTTTGTCTACCACTAGTCACTACTCTTCTAAAGATAATGCATATTGACCAATCACAAGAGCAAAAGTATATGCTAAAGTTGCTATCAAATTCTCTATTCAATTCACTCTCTTATCATGACTATATAATCCTAGAAGCAACAGAAAAATGAGAAAATGTTTGTTTTGTTGTTTTATTCTCTCTCATTTTGATTGAAAACTTAAAACATGTAAAAACAAACAAATTCAAAAACACACATGAATATAAAAACTAATATGAAGAAGTAAAGGAAAAGAAATTTACTTCCCTTGGCTTGCTTCCCAAGAAGCGCCTTTGTTTAGTGTCATTGGCTTGACTCATCCTTCTCCTTACGTGACAAAATTATGATCTTCTGGTGGCATATCCATTTCCTCCACATAAGGTTCTTCCGGATAGGGCTTCAGTTGATAATCATTCCCATTCAGCATCTTCCTTATCCTCTAACTTTAAATCTCTAGTGAGTCCATGCATTTTGGAAAGATCTCAAATGTCTATTCATCTTTTTCTTCCTCATTTAATTCCTCTAACCTGCTAGATAAAAGTAAAGAGTCATTCTTAACAATAAATTGGAACTCAGAATTTATCTCCGAGCTGAAAGATATAGCTTTTCTGCTTCTAGCTCTTCCTTAACTTCTTCTTCATGCGTAATTCCTTGAATATTGCTCTCAAACTTCTAAAGCTTCTAATCACTTTGTAAGGTATATGGTTGTTCCTCTTCTATCTGTGATTCTAGGTAGTTGATCATTGTTGTCATCTCACCCATTTGGCTTGTCATGTTATGGAGTCTAGACATTGTATCCTGCCAAAGTTGTTGTATGCCCTGCCCTGTAGAACTGCTGAAACTGTTGTTGTACAACATGCTAGAATTGTAAAGTATCAGCAACGATAGCATTAACTAATTCTTCCAAGGATGTACCTGAGTTTTGTTGGCTTTCCAATTTTAGAAACTAGATCAAAATTGCCTTTCATCTTGCTGGAATTATTGGATATCCTATTGGGTTTGCTATATACTCTCTTGAAGCTATTGCATACCTTGTTGAAATTGAAGATTGTTAGCATTACAGGTCTTGATATAGTAGTCCAGAGATGTACCTAAATTGTAATAAGAAACTTCTGGTATGTACGAGAATTGTTCTGCATCCTACAAACTATCATGGAAGTAACTTTGTTCATTATCCCATCCATAACTAAAGTTAGATTGATTAGCCTAACCTCGTTTGTAGGATTGTGAGTAAGAGTTAAAGAAAAATTACTTCCATTCATGATTTTTTTTTGTTTTTTTATAAATCACAAACCCGAAATAGAACAATGAAAGGATCATGAAATAACCGAAAAGAAACCAATTACGAACAAATATATACAAAACACCAATTAAAATCACAAACAAAAAATAAAACACTACACTTTCCAACAACGACACCAAAATTGATAGCGCTTCGTAATGCTAGTCAACATAAACTGATAGTTATGCATTAGTATGTGTTTTTCTAAGTATTTGGTATGTGTTTCTTGCATGATATGTTAGTATTATTATGTTTTAGGACTTGCTTTATGCGCTTTTGTTTAGTTTGATCTTCATGGTTGTTTTTTTGTGTTTAATATTGGTTGAGGGCAGGAATTGATCATTTTGGTGTAGGAATGGAGGGTGGACACCTTTTTGATTGAGTTAGGGACCAAGAGAAGAGAAGAGAAGTGGAGCTGCTGAAAACAAGAGCCCACGATTGTGGGAAAGGGCATGTTTTCCACGATCGTGGGTAATCTATGGAGAAAGTTTATGTTAAGTTAACCCATGATCGTGGGAAGCACAAGTATAATTCCAATGATCGTGGGATTGGAAGAGACACGCGGGTTTTATGTATTTTTTTTTAGTTTTTCGTGACTTTATAAAACATAGAATCCCAAAAGCCACCGAAGGGTTATGGAACTTGCTTCCTGGAGCTAAAAGACAAATTAAGAACCTAGAGATAGGGGAGATTCAAGGTTTCATTCTCGATTGGGCAAAGAGCATCCCGTCATCCAGATTTTCCATATTGGGCAAATAAGAGGAGCTACCCCATCCAGTCTTATTTCAATTTCTTTCTCTTCTAGCATGTTTATCATGGATTATTTGATTATTGGGGATGTTATGGATATTATGATTAGCTAAAACAATTTTAGGGTTTGTTATTGAACTATTTGTAAACCTTTGGTTATTGATTTAATGATATACATTTTTGTGTTATTTATTGTGCTTAAACCTTGCAATAAATCGAGAGAGTGAGCTTGGTAATCTGTGTTAATTGTACAATGAGAGTTGACGATTAATAGACCTATAAATAACAAGTTATTGATTTATTAGGAAGAGATTTCAATAGATCAATACAATGCCTATAGGATAGCTTCATATCTAGTTGAATGTTTAGAAAAGGCTTCGCGCATTGAGAGATCCTAAAATTAATTTTAATTTATTTAACTGGTGACATTTAGTTACACCTTGAGAGAGGGTAGCTAGAATTTTAGGAAATCTTGGGCCAAGCATATATTGAATCAATTAATCAGAGGGGAGCAAATAGGGATAATGACAAGTCCTAATGCTTAATCTTGATTTTCTCTAAATCTTAGTTTACGATTTTGGTTTGGGTTGTGTTGTTCCCTTTTACTTTTAGTTTGTCTTTATTTTACTTATTTTTTTTAATTTGATTGAAACGATTTCTTAAACAAAGAACAACCTAAATTAAGTGGTCCCTAAGCACAATCCTCGTGGGATTGATATTCGCTTTTAACAATAAGTACGACTTGTATACTTGCGATTTTGAGCGTAAGACTAGTAGTGTGTTTTGCATTCAACAAGTTTTTAGTGTCGTTGCCTAAGATTGATTGTTTAGCATCTTGTCTAGTTTGGGTTACTTTGGTTTAAGAGTTTTTGATACTTTTCCTTGTATTTTTGCAGGTGCATGAACACAAGGAACACGCGAAGGAATATTAAATTTCATGACATAGAGTTAGTAGATATCACAAGGCAAGAACGACAGTTGAGAAGAGCAAAGTGCCAAGACATTATATAAAGAAATATGGTGGAAGAAGGAAAAAAAGAAGGGGTCGAAAGGACATTGATGGACTTTATGAGACCAAGATTCAGTCCTTAAGGAGTTGCAAGGCCAGCGATTCAAACTAACAATTTCGATATCAAGCCGACACTCCTCAGCATTCGTTAGAGTAGTGTGCAGTTTCTTTAGAGTAGTGTGTAGTTCTATGGGTTGTCTAATGAAGATCCCAACGCCCATCTCACCAATTTTTTTGAGATATATGACACTTTCTGATTTAATGGGAGGTCTAACGATGTCGTGAGGTTGCGACTATTTTCTTTCACTTTGAAAGATCGGGCAAAGGCATGGTACAATTCACTAAGCTCAGGGCAGATTACTACTTGGGAATAGCTAGCCCGAACATTTCTCGCCAAATACTTTCCATTGAACAAGACAACAAGGATCATTAAAGAAATCATAAATTTTCAACGAAGCGATGAGAAGTCTTTATATGAACCTTGGGAGATGGTTAAAGAACTACAGAGAAGCTGTCCCCACCATAACCTTCTAAGGGAATTCCTCATGCAAACATTCTACAATGGTGTAAATCAGAGCACAAGAGGGACCACAGATGTAGCTACAGAAGGATCTTTGATGAGGAAAACTATTGATGCAGCGCATGATCTTTTGGAAGAGTTGGCGAGCAATAGTTGTATGTGGTCAAGCAAGAGGAGTAGATAGAGGTAGAAGGAGTAAACAGGTATGATACCAATTGACTTTGTTACCACTTTGCATGCACAGATTATAGCCCTCACCGAGCAGTTGAGCAACATGCAAAGAGAATCTTCATCTACAACCAAAGCAATGCAATCATAGTGTGAGTTATGCGGGCAGGACAACCATTGCACAATAGAATGCTTTTTGTTGGGAGCTGGTAGCACTGAGCAGGTAAGTTACTTGGGTTAACCATAGTGAGGTAACAATCCGTACTCGAATACTTATAATCTGGGGTGAAAAAACTACCAAAATTTTTCTTGGAGTACTAACAATGAAGGTAGCCATGCAAGATCACAAAGACCTCCAAGATTTTAGCAAGACCGACTTGGATCTTTGGAGAACAAAATGGACAAGTTGATGGATGTTTTGGGTCCAGAATGGCAAATCAAGAAGAGAACTAAAAGAGAATGTTTTCGAGCTAGGAGAAAAGTCAAAAGAGGATGGAGGCAAAGTTTGATCAGATAGTGAAGAACCATGCCTCATCCATCCATAACTTGGAGGTACAGGTAGGTCAACTTGCTAATGTTATGTCTTCTAGAAGTGTAGGTAGCTTAGCAAGCCATACCGAGGCTAACCCAAGGGAACAATTGAAGGCTATCACAGTTTGAAGTGGTAAGCAGACGGAAGGAACCAAGTATGAAAAAGGATAGCCAAGAAAAGGGAAAAGGCAAAGAGATTCAAGAAAAGAAAGAAGAAGAGAGGTCGTATGTGCCACCACCACCATACAAGCTTAAACTTCCATATCTACAAAGGGTGAGACAACATCAGATGGACACTTAGTTTTCCAAGTTTCTAGAGAAACTAAAGAGGCTTCAGATTAACCTGCTATTGGTGGAAGCTTTGGAGTGCGTGCCCAAGTATGCGAAGTTCCTGAAGGACATACTTGGGAGGACAATCAGTGTAACACCCCACTACCATAGAGTATATACCGGAACACCCTAAGGACATTCCAGTACATAACCTATAATAATAGGATGTTAAAGTAGTCACTACAATCATTTAGTCATGGCATCATCATTTATTTCCTCTTATAAGACATCATATATAAAAACAAAATATTTAAAAACCAACTGAATTCCTCATTTCGTTTCATAAAAACTGTATATGTATATTGTAACTTTACAAAAGTTTCCAAACATGTACATCATCAAAACCTAATACAAAACATGCTACATAAAAGAGGAATTATATAAAATTCTCTATCTAATCCTTCAGTTTCAACTAACCGATCTTTAAGCCATTTTTTCTTCACAAAAGTACAAGAACTATGCTTCTTGTAGAGTCTCTCAGTAGTTAACTTCCTTTCTTGATCCTGAAAAATCAACGTTGCAATTTTGGTGAGTTTTGCGAACTCAATGAGGTAACTATCATCGATGGTTCACTCAATTCATACATCACATCAATACAAGTAAACACATAATTCACATCTTTTCACTTAACATATAGCATCACATATCATTTACTTCACATATCCACTCTCATTCAAATACATGTCCACAATATATTTCAGTCAGTCAAACACACGTATTAAATGTATATGCAATGCTCGTGAGACTCACTTTTAATTATTACATTGTTGTGACCGAGTGCCTAAACTATCCCGTATCCATTGTAGATACTGGGCTTATTGATATTGTCCCTTATCTGTTGGGGATACAGGGCTCATTATATATAGTGAGCCTTTGGGTCTTAATCACATTCCAAGCTTTAAGCTTATTTTTGATAGCTATTCAGGTCACAACTCTCATTATCTGATCATGCATTGATGTATGAAATGCATCACATTCATATATATTCACTCAATCATTTGATTTCACTTACACAATCACATTACATTCACAATTCCTAGTTTTCATCGGACCCTAGGTCCGGCATTCAACAATTCATTAAGAATCATATATTTCATCACATTCACGTACAAGAAGCACTTCCAATATCTCATTCATACATCAAAATCCTCGGACCTTCAGTGTCCAAAATCAAACAATCAAATCACATTCATAAGATAATTCAAAACAGAATTTAAGCAAACAATTAATTAAGTGAGACCGTCTAGGTTACTCATAGATCGCTCCAGAAAGTTATTGCCTTAAAGTCCTGGCAACGTCTGGATGATGGCGCTCTAAATGCTCCTCTTTATCATGCAATACATACACATTTGTGCACATCACAACTTTGCACAATTATAAGTATTCTTTTATGCACATTTATGTATATGATATACAATGCATGTTCAATGACAATCTCGGGTATCTTTCTATTATTCTCATCACAGAATCATTCATATACCAAAACTCACATAAGGATGATTTATACTTAGAGTTTGCAACTTAATAAAACAATTTGAATCTAATTTCATAGTCCAATTGATCGCTCCAGATTTTTCTAAAAATAGACTTTTGGGTCCACTTTGTATGATCATTTTGACTAGGAAAATCAAGAAATTTGTAACTCTTCCTTCTATAAATTTGTTCTTCTATGTCTTAAGTTTCTAATGACACCAAGATTATACAATTTGATTTAGTATTATGAAAGTTATACTCAATATACTTCAGATTATTCTTAACCATAATAGTACTTTGTACTCCACTTCAAATCAGATTCTAGAATTCTTAGAAATAGAATTTAAATTATAATTATTTATGATATTTGTAGCCTTATGTCTATAGTTTAATATAAATAAAAAATATTTCCATTTGGAAATCTACAGATCAAAATATGGCCAAAATATCGAAGGATGTTTAGTGAAGATGCTCCATTTATCAAATTCCAGCACACTTCATCCTAAATTCATCAATAAATCTTTTCCAAATGGATTAAAATGGCCTTAAATTTTGGTGGAGAGAAAGAAAAATGTGTTATTAGTTTGTTGGTTCAAAAATCGTCATTTGGAGGTCGGGAGAAGAAGTTAGGGCCAAAAGAATGAAGGATGTTTACAACTGTCAACTATCAGTATGCCTTCATTGTCACGATCGTGCACTTCCAATTGATCTTCCTATGTCACGATCGTGCTTGTGAACGACCGCAAAACCCTTTTATGTCCCCTTAGAGTCACAATCATGCTTGTGCAGGATCGTGTACTACCTTTATTCCAACTTCTTCCAGCTCTTCCCAAAACAGACTTTCAGGTCAATTTTACATGGTCATTTTGATAATAAAAATGAAGGATTAGGCCAAACATTCTTCTAAAAAATTATTCCTTTATGTCTTAAGTTTATAATGAAACTAATTTCATGCAATTTGGTTCAATATTCTACAAGTTATATCTAAAATAATACAGATTGTTCCCAAACCATGATAGAATCCAAAAGCTCAACTTCAGGCCAAAATTTGAAATTCTTAGAGAGAATTCAATTTCTATTTCTTCATGAAAAATATAGCCATATTTCTTTAGTTTAATATAAACTTAAAATCATCTCATTTTTATGTCTACTGATTAATATATGGCTAAAATACAGATGCATGTTCAATGAAAGCATTGCATCTGCACATTTTCCAGCACCCTTCATCATCATTTTCATCTTAGTTTATCTCTTTTGCTTAGTCTATCTCTTCTAGCTTATTTCCTCAATATTTACTCTTCATTCCTACTCCCATTTTAGTTCAATTCCAATCACAAACAAATCATACCTTATGCTTGATCATAATATCGAAAACAGAACCTGTCATATATGCATATTCACCATATTTTCTGCACTTCACATTTTTCTGCTGCATTTTCTCATCTTCTTTCAACACTTTCACTTCATCTTAATTTATAATTTTAATTCTTCTTAAAGCATGACATCACATTTTTCTTAATTCTAAACTCATTTTTAGCTCATTTCTAAAACACCCAAAAATTCACGTGAACAATTGAAAAAGAAAACAGAGCATATAGTCATCAATTTTTTTTCATGAATTTTCTGCACTCTTCTCATTCATATTTTCATTGATCTTTCAAAGTCAAAGATCACTTCAACACTATCCTATGACATATTTTCATCTTATATTCACGGTGTTCATGCAAAATGCTCACTATTTTCATGATCATGTAATGTCAAATAAATCACCAAATTTATTTCATATTCATACTACCCATAAGGATTAGCA
>JAOTAX010000005.1:37035863-37047100 GCA_025629825.1 Erythroxylum guanchezii | reverse complement strand
AACATTTATCATTATTCTTGTTACAAAACTTATTCATATATCAATACTCAATTGATCAATCCAGATTTGTCCAACAACATACTTTCGGGTTCACTTTCCATGGTTATTCTCACTAGGAAGGCAAAGTAATTTGATAACACTTCCTTCTAGAAAATTGTTTTCCATTGTCTTAAGTTTCTAATGACACCAAGATCATTGAATTTGGTTCAGTATTCCAAAAGTTATACTCAAATGTTTTAGACTATTCTTAAACTAAATCAACATTCTGTAATCAACTTTAATTCAAACTTGGAATTCTAGACACAAAATTAAAATTCGATCTCTTCAGAAAATGTGTAGCCCTATGTCTCTAGTTTACTCCAAATCACAAATCATTTCATTCTGATAAGTACAGAACAAGATGTTGTCAAAATACCGAAGCATGTTTAATGATAATACTCCAGTCATGAAGTTCCAGAATTGTTCATCATTTTCGTTCCAATTCAATCAACCAATCTCTTCCAAATGATTTTAGATGGCTACAATTTTTTATGGAGATGAAGAACAACGTGTTATGAGTCTATTAGTTCAAGAATCAAGTCATTTGGACATCTGGTGAAGAAGTTATAACAAAATATCAAAAGATGTTCGGAAGCAAGCACTCTTCGGAAGAACGTTGAAAGTCACGATCGTGCAAAGATCCACCTGCACCTGTGAAGTCACGATCGTGCAAAAGCACGATAGCAACTTTGCTGCTTCTTCAGAGAAATCATGAAGCACGATCGTGCTTTCTCTCTTCTTCTTTACTAAATATCTCTTCTTCTTCTCCTTTCATTTTTTTTCCAAATTTCCTCACTTCTAAATTATCTATTTTGCATTTCTATATACAATCTCTAAACAAGTCAGATTCAAATCTTACAATTCAAACATCAAAAATTCGAAACTTCATTACACTTCCTCTCTCTACTGTAATTTTCCATATTTTTTTTAATTCTCATTTCAAGCTTTTTCAATTAACATAAATGACACTCCAATCTAACTTCATCTTAGCTCAACAACACAAAACAAATCAAAAATCTGAGGTTCATAACCAATATCAAAATTTTGATTATGATTCATGCATATTTCTATTTTTCTACATATTGTGTATCTTTCTGTACTTCTTCATTCTCACTACTGAATTTATTTCTTCCCATAATACTCATACATGAACCCATGTACAAAACATTAAAACATCATCAAATGTTATTTAAGAAAAACTTACTTGACTCAATAAAGTTCCAGCTCAACAATTCCAGATTTTCTAATCCTCTCAAGCTAATAAACATCAACACAAGCTTATAATCATCTTCAACTAGTGCTCCAGCAGTTGAGAGTCAGAAGCCAAAAATACAAACATGCATAACAAGTAGTTTCGGTGATGGATGAAAAGAACAAGGAAAAGTCTAGTGTTGCATACTTTTGGTGCATAACAAAACCAAATGAAGAGTAAACTCCAGTTGCATAATTTTCCTTCCAAAACACGTGACCACGTGTGTGAATAACACCTCTCCACGTGTCACCATGCATGAAAGCCATTTGTCAACATCGAAGACTGCCACAGGTCATAATGCCATTTGTCTATTTTTTCTAGTCCAAAATACCCCAAATTTTCAGAAATTCTCTAAAATTCACTAGAAATCTCGAAGAAATCATAATATGTTCCAAATAAATTTTCAATAAAAATAATCCACAATTCACATTTTAATCTCATTTATAAATCAATTATACCCGGAAAATATCAATTAATGTATGTACAGTCATATTAATGTGCAAAACTCATTATTATCGTGTATGTGTATGCCATATTTTGCATAAGCATGAATTGTACTTTCTAATTTCTCAATAATTTCTCATATTCACTATTCAAGTCTTATTATGGGTAATGGGAAGTTATAAAGTTAGTGAACCAAAATTTATTGGACATAAGATATGTTTGAGAAGAGTTCTCAAAGTTATAAAAAATGTATGTCCATTATACAATGTTGATATTAATCCTTCTTAAGGATTTGATGTTAAATTTTTAGAGAAATGTCAAAATCATATAGATGACAAAATTTATTGACAATTTGAGTTGACTAATGTCTTATAAACTTTGATGACAACATGTAAGATATATGTCAACATCATCACAGCGAGGAAAAAGGTTGCATATAGTAGAGCTTAAAGTTATAGTATCTTAATGAAGTTGTTTCATTCAATGTATTCTATTAAAAGCATAAATATGGACATCAAGTAATGACTTTGCTATAGTACATCAATAGTTTTTATAAGAAGAAATGATTGCATGACTTTTCTTGCCTATATGAGATATGATAAAGATCATATATATTTCTAGTTCATGATTATGAGTATTTGATACTGAATTTATATTCAACATTATTGCAATGTTCAAAGTATGAGTTGATCCAATTTTATATAAATGGTTTGTGATCAAAAGAGAGACTTACGCTTAACATAAATGGCAAGAATAAAAAGTCGAATAACAAAGAATATCCTTTTATGCCATCATGGATAAATTAACACAATGAGAATCATAAAGTTACATATAAGGATATATGTATCCTTTCGATTATGAATTGTATAAAAATTGTGAAACTTGTTAAGTTGAATAATAACCGAATCAATTCTTGGTGAAAGAATGATAATGGTATTGAATTCCTAAATCTTATACATGTGATGTATTGGACGGAATAACAATTCATAAAATGGTGATACTTATTTTTCATTAAAATAATAATGACTCTATATGATATACTCATATGTATTAAATGAGATATTGATTTAAAATTTTGAAAAAAAGTTTAAGTTGTTTAAATCTAAGTAGAAATTAAGCATTGAGAATGCTGAAGCACTTTGATGAAATTGATTTAGTGAATTTTAAATTTTTTGTTATGTATAGGAAATGAGATTCTCTGGTGAATGCCTTCACAACAAAATTCCATAGGAGTATAAATTTATGTAACGAAGAAAGTACAATATGAGATGTTGTATGATGTAATATAATTTTTTCTATAGCTATGCCTAGTACAATAATTTTCCTTCACTAGTTCTAATTAAATCAATTAATAAGATTTCATATTAGATATGAGATGTTAAGTCTTTACAAGGGTCAAAGTTAATGATTCAAATATGTGATGCTTCGTTGAAGCATATATTATCCATTAAGTTTAGAACAAAATCAGATAATAAAAGGTTATGACCTATTAAATAGATTGTTTGTTTCAATGTATACTTATAAGAGAATGGTTGTTAAAATAAGTAGTGGAGTAAGACAAAATTTGAAATGTTTAAATCTCATAATAGTGCATCCAATTAGAACTAGATTCTTTATTGATACAATTTATGTATGGTTGAAAGGCTAAAAGGCGTTGAAAGATTCACTTTCATGATAAATTCTCATATTTTGTTTTCAAAATAATTATGGATTTATCATTTCTATAAGAAGGTTAGTGGGAGTATAGCTATCCTTTTCAGTGGGAGTATATAAAGACATACTATTCACAGAGAATAGTAATTCTAATTTTCAATTGTTGAAAACATAATTTTCCAAGAACAACTCTTATTGGATATGGAAAAGGTGACAATTAATTTGAGGAATTAGATCTATAAAGATATATTAGATGTTGTTTACCTATTATAAGTCTAAGTATATAGACAATGTACTAAAGATGTTTAGTATTTGAGATATTCGGTAATTGTGAAGTATTAAAGATATCCATTATTCTAATTGATATTTGAGTTCAAGATTATAAGGCTATTAACTTTAGAAGTTAATCTTAATTAATTTCTATTTATTTAGAACAATATCATTTGAGATTAGAAAGGTTCCAATGTAGCAATGGTTGCTAATTAAGTTATAATGCATTTTTGATTTAGTGGAAATGATTAACTGCATCAATAAGTTCTTTAATGAACTTGATATAGTCCCTTGCATTATTTAAGACAATAATGTACTATAAAACATTAGAGCCATGGGCCATGTAAAAGGAGCTAAGGTCTCATCAAAGATCCAAGGATGTATTTAGGGGACTTTTCTTAACTATGATGATAATTAAGATAAAAGTTGTAAAATTTAAGCAAATGCTCACTATAGAGAATTTTATAGAATTCTCTCAATAAGCCATTGTCCCATTAGTAGCATGATCATCATATGGTGATACGGTATAAGATAATTAAACAATTGACTTAGTGCAAATGAGAAATTATTAGTTTATTCCCAACAACCAACCTTTTTGGTTGTATTTTAGTGACAAAATAATTAAAGGCATTCTTTATCTTGTAAATATTTAAATGTATATGATAAAAAAATCCATACGATAATTATATATTGTAAATGAAATTATATTGAAATTATAGTTATGACATTCATATATATATTATCCCTAAATTGTTTCTAGTCATTGTCCTATTAAGACTAGACATTAATATAACATAAAAAGACCAGCACACTTTATGTTTTTCCTTATGAAGGAACTAGTCTATCTCATAGGCTAAAGTATGGAGATACTTAAATAAATGTGCAGGTGCTTGTTAGAGAACAAGTTCACTAAACTGACCCTATATGAGAAATTCATTTGGAACATTACTTATATGTTTATGAAAATTCTCATTGTAATGATTGTATTAGTGATCCTTTGATTTGAGGTCTCCAAAGTTATCTTGTATGGAGATTGTTATATTTTGATACTACTTATGACTTATTCTAATCATAGGTTGTTCAGTTGGTAGTCATTGGATGTAGCATGAACTATATGGAGGTAGTTGAGTGATCAAGATATGATTCATCATCCTAAAATAATTAGGGAGAATGTTTTGTTGTTTTCAATAAGTATTGATACAAGAAATCCTTGGCTAAGGTGGAATGATGTTTTGTAAATGGTTTACAAATGTCAATAATTGAATTAATAACTAATGATGGAGAACTAATATGATTGGACTCAAAATAGAGTAACATTAATTCCATGATCTATGTCTAATTGGAACATTGTATTATGAAAGGATTGAATTATATGAAAAAAAACATATATGGAAAGATTAGTTAAAACCACTTTGACATTCCTAAATATTTGGATGTTCATGATGTATTGCTAGACACCAATCTTAATTATAATTTGTTTAATTGGATAATTAAAGATAAATTAAAAACGTTTTAATTTATCTAATTCTAATTATGAATTAGAATTATAATTTATAATCATTGCCCACATATTGTGAACCTAATGGGTCTCAAATAAAGAACGGGATGAAGAAAGCAAAGATATTTTAATGAAGTTGGAATTGATTGTATAGTTTGATAAATTTCATGATTAAATATGAGATATTTAATAAATAGAGATCAATATAAGATATTGGATTTTATTTGGGTATAATTGGTATTTAATTAGAACTATTTGTAATTTTAATTAAAGTTTTTTTTAAATTAGAATTTAATTTCAATTAAATTACTAAAATTTCCAAAACTTATTATAAATAGGCTTAATCTCTAATGGAGCTAGCACTTCTTGCTTAACCTCTCAATAAGAGTTACAAAGTTCTCTTAAGCTATTTTCTAGATATCGTTAGAGGCTAGATACTTGTTTGGCTATGGTGGTTAAGATGGAATGATTTTGAAAACGGTTCAAGGGATATGATAAGAAAATGATCAAGCTTCAAAATAAGATACGAATTAAGATTCATGCTTCATTATGATTTAATTGTTAATCATTTTATAGAATTTATGTGATCTTAGTTTTTGTAAAATCAAAATATGAAAAGTTTTATAATTATTCTGTTGCAGTCAAGATCAGATCTTGTTCTGATTTCTAACACATACATGACCGTGCACTTTGCCTATATAAGTCATGTGAACATATAAAGTCATAATTTTGAAGGATTTTGAGATATACGGTCACTCACACGATTGTCTGACTGACCGTGTATAATTTAGGAACCCTAGTTTCGTAATATAAAAGGCAATTATAAAGAGGGGATGAAAGAGAAGTGGCTAAAGTTAAAAGCTATAGAAAAAGTTAGAGTTAGAGACATGATTCTGAAGCTAGAACGAGAAAAACATGAAGATACTTTAAGAGATCTGATGGAGAGTAACATTTCATAAAGGATTCAATGGGATATCATTAGAAAGAAGGGGGATATACATATCTACCATTTTTTTTTCTTTTTGATTATTCTTTTGAACTTTTGATGTTTGTTTCATTTTCTATGTTTAGGAACTAAGTTTGTTAGTACCTAGGTGGGATGGATACCATGGATTGATTCTTTATTTAATGCAAATTTAATTGATTGATTCATTGAGATTCAATTATGCATTTATATTCTTGAACTAATATGTTCGGGATATTAGTTTAATGTTTGATTTCATATGATTAAGATTGAGAAATTCTCTTATATGAATAGTAGATATACCATAATTGGAAGGAGTTACCGGCAAACCTAGAGATAGGTCAACATAAATCCTTCTTATTAGAGCCAAACTTAATAGAGAATTTCACTAATCGAAGTTATGCGATCTTAGGAGTTTTAACTAGAAAGAGATGTTAGTTAATCAACCGAAGATTAGTTGTTAATATTCTTGAGCAATATGTTAACATAAGATAGAAATTTTCATGGTCCAATAATCGGCAATTGAATTGCATGATAAAGGGTTAACACTTAAGATGTCTTAGGGGAATTCATTACCTAGGTACTAGTTATTTGATATTGGATTAGTCTCTATGTTATATTTTTCTTGATTCATTATTCTGTTGAATCTTAGTTTATTTTAGTTTTAAATTAAGTCATCTTTTTATTCGAAAGTTCGATAATAGAAAAGAAGGCACTGCTAGTACTTGTAATCCTTATGGGATCGACCCGTAGTTGTCAGTGTTAGCTACATCTATACTGTGCACTTGCCATTTAAAACAATAAAATACAAGATAACCAAGTTTTTGGCACCATTTCTTGGGATTAGAATATTAGGAAACCTTGCTTTTATTAATCTAGCCATCATTACTTGCTTTAATTCTTTTCCTTTTTTAATTTGTTTACTTATTTTATTGACTCTTTAGTTTTGTTACTTCTACAAGTCAAGGGGTTAGTTTATAACTCGAGGGAATCCATCACATCTAGTCAACAAAGATCTAGAGATTGAGATAACAACTAATAGAAATCTTTGTAGAACCTTATGTAGAGGGTTCAAGTTAGATAAAAAGATAAGGTTAGATTGATATCCAAGAATTTGGAAATAAACCAATCGAGAACCATATTTGATTATGTTAGACAAGACTTGATGATAGCGGAGTCCAACATCATGAGATTGAGTATTGTTGCCAACAATTTTGAGATTAAACTGAGTATTATTCATATGGTGCAACAATTTGTCCAGTTTGATGAGTTACAAGATGATGACCTTAACATATATAATGCCAACTTTCAATATTTGTTATATTTTTAAGATCAATGGTGTCAATAATGATGCAATTAGATTGAGATTATTCTTGTTTTCATTTAGGGGATAGGGGGTAAAGTGAAGCATTAGGTAAACTGTCTACCAAGGTCATCCCTTACTGCTTGGGACCAAGTAGCATAATAGTTTCTTTTAAAGTACTTCCCGTTAATCAAAACTGTTAAAGTGAGGAATGACATCTCCTCCTACTCTTAGGTTGATTTAGAGATGTTATATGACACATGTGAGAGATTCAAAGAGATATTATAAAAGTGCTCACATCTTGGTCTACCATTATGGATGCAAATACAAACCTTCTACAATAGTGTTAATCAAAATACAAGGCAGATGATTGATGTAGTAGCTGGGGGCACTTTTAATAATAAAATGTTAGAAGCAGCTCAGGACCTCATTGAAGACAAGACTATGAATAATTATCAGTGATGCAATTCTTGAGTAAGACTTAGCAAACCACCAGGAGTATATGATGTTAATGTAGTTGAATCATTAACAAACTAGGTTGAAGCGCTGAATAGGAAGATTGATGAATTAACTACGAATCCTAAACTATTCAAAGATGTGCATTGTGAGGTGTGCGGGCTAGGACATCCAAGTCAAGAATGTCAAGTAATACATCCTTAGCATATTTATATGGGGAATGCTCTTAAACCCCAAAATAATCCATGGAGCAATACATACAATTTAGGATGGAGGAATCACCTAAATTTTTCTTGGAGAAATCCAGGGCAGAGAAGAAACAACCCTCCATCAAGATTCTAGTGACAACCACCTTAAGAAAAGGACTTGAGCTTAGAGGATATCATGACTAAAATGCTTCAACATTTAGAGGCAATATTTCAATCCATAGAGATGTCATTGAGGAATCAAGACGCTTCTATACGAAACGTGGAAATGTATATAGGCCACCTTGCCAAGTTTATCTTTGAAAGACCACAAAAGAGTTTGCCTAGTACTCTGTAGACAAATCCTAAAGAACATGGGAGGACAATTATCCATAAGAGTGGAAAAGAGCTACAAAAGGAAAACAATGAAACCTAAGATAAGAAAAAGAATAATACAAGGAGTTAAGAGAAAGTTAAAGGTGAAGGGCGTCTTTTAAAGGTCAAAAATTTTTGACCTGTCATTCCTTATCCCATTAATGTAATAAAATACTAAATGGATGATCAGTTTGGTAAGTTCCTTAAACCATTTAAACAATTCCATATTAACTTACCCTTTTTTAAGGCCCTTATGCAGGTGTTGAAGTATTTAAAATTTTTGAAAGAATTAATATCAAACAAAAGGATGTTAGAGGATTTAGCACTGTGATGTTGAGTAGAAAAAGCTCAGCAATTCTTCAAATTAAGCTACCAAAGAAGCACAAAGATCTAGGGGAGTTTTATTGTCTTTTTTTAAATTGGTAGCTTAAAAATATAAAAGGCTTTAGCCGACTTTGGGGCCAATATTAATATGATGCCTTCTTTTTTGTTTAATAAATTGGGGTTAGGTGAACCGAAAACTACTAGGATAAGTTCACAATTAATACATAGATCAATAAAGCATCTTAGAGCTTTTATGGAAGATATAATTATTAAGGTTGATAAGTTCATCTTCCTAGTCAATTTTATGATTCTTCATATGAAGGAAGATATAGAAGTACCTTTAGTTCTAAGTTGAAGCTTTTAACCACTACTAGATCAATTATTGATGTTAGCGAGGGAAAGCCAATAGCCCAATACTTAGTGTTGGGGACAAAGATGTCATATTTACAATGCCTGATGTTTTGAATCATTCCATAAATCTTGTGGATTCTAATGATTCTATTAATTTATTTGACGATTCAATTTCAAAATTTTTCTAAAAGTCTGCATGAGTTATTTCAAGTTCAAGGGAAAAGTTGGATGAAAATGTGGTACAATGAAAAAGCAGGTAGCCAATTTAGAGGTTAAGGAACCAACGATAAGAAATAACAAAGTGAATATCCATAAGCCACCTAGAACATAATAGGTATGTTGAGCTAAAGATGTTAAACAAATGTTACTTAAGAGGCAACCCAAGAATTAGTTTTGTTTGAATTGATTATGATAATTTGTATATTTTTAAGCTTTAGTGTAGGATTTCAATTCTTTTTAATGTGTTTTACGTTAGGTTATAGAACATCTTCATTTGATTCTGTGTATTTTTGTGTTTTGATATATTTTATTTATTATTGTGACTTTCGATGAAAATTTTTAAGTTTTAAGGAATTTTTAGGTATACATAGTCATGTACATACTAGTGAACATGCTCGTGTATACCCAAATTTGATTTCATTATGTGTTGCACAGTTATAATAACCTACATGATCACTAGACTTATCCTTACTCATTTCTAAAGTACTTATAAAAGTTTCCCACATGTTTACAATGAGTTATACAGAAATTATACACAGCTGGATATTTTAAGTTATTTGGAATGTGTCACAACACACGCCTAAGTCAAAAGTCGCACTTGCATAGTGACTTACATAGTCACACACATGACCATGTATGTGATTGTAAAAGTTTTCAAAAAGTTACATGCTCGTGTCGAAGGTCACAAATTTATAGTGACTTACACATTCAGTTATACAGCAATGTCGTGAACTTGCACGGTCAGTTAAAAAGAAAGAAAATAAGGTTTTAAAAAGGTGTTGCAAACTTACACGATCGGTTATAGAGCCACCTTTTGAAAACCTTGTTTTCTTTCTTTTTCTCCTACTTTTCTTTCCCTCTTCTACTATTGTGTAACCAATTGTGTACGTTCACGACACCTTTTAGTTCCTTTAGGTTAATTCTTGAATGTGTTAGCATTAAAGATAGGTAAATTTTCCCTTTCTCTCAATTGATAGTTCCTTTAGGTTAATTCTTGAGTGTGTTGCAATAGCTAAATTGTTAATATTTTCATAATTGATTCTTGGATTGAATTGCGTGAATGAATTGAATTCTTATTTTAGTGTTGCTATCTTTTGAATTTCTGCGAATTGTGTTAGCCTTAGATTTTGGACTAGATTATCCCTCCTCGCGGGATCAACACTTTAGGTACTATGCGAATGACGTGCACTTGCAGATTATCGAGGTTAATTATTAAAACTTACACACATCAAAAAACCACGATCAAGTTTTTGGCATCGTTGCTAGGGGGCCGATTAGTTCATTTCTATAGTTTAAGGTGTTTAGTTAGTTTTTCAAATTTTCAATTTTCTTTCTTTCTTTCGATTTCTAAACTCATGCTCTTGAATGAATACAAGAGTCACGAGAAGTTCAAGTCGTGCAGCTGAAACTGTAGATTTAGACATCACTTGACTAAAACGATCCATTAGGAAAGCTCGGTGTGAAGAAGAAGTAGAAATCGTGAAAGCAATAATGGTCGAGGAATTTCAGCAATATTTGGACCATGGAACAAACCAAAGACGTCAACAACGGACCCTTATGGACTTCATGAGACCAGGGTTCAATACGGCTAACCAAAGAGTAGCTAGGCCACCTCTACAAGTAGCATCATTTGAAATCAAACCAGCGCTCCTAAACATGCCTCAATAGAACGTTCAGTTTTATAGACTAACGAACGAGGATTCTAATGCACATATAGTGAACTTCCTTGAAATTTGTGATACCTTTTGATACCATCAGATGTTAGAAAATGTAGTCAGAATTAGGCTTTTCCCTTTTACCCTTAGAGACAGAGCAAAGGCTTTGTTAGACCCCGATTCTTGAGTGAAAGTAAGAAATATTCAAAAGTGGATGAGTTGATTGAAATAGAGTTAAAAAGTTAGAAT
>JAOTAX010000005.1:37010428-37026408 GCA_025629825.1 Erythroxylum guanchezii | reverse complement strand
ATATGATCGGAATGGATTTTTACAGAGTATCAATCTAGTGTCTGCATGTTGGAATTATTAATTGAAACATGTATCAATGAACATTCACGTAAATAAAAAGTTTATAGTGATATCATCACTTCTAGATGTTTTATGGAGATTGGTAATTAAACTGGTGCCAGTAATTTGATGGACTAGCTACCCATCAAGTCTTAACACTAAGATGAGATCTTGTGTGTTAATCACCATATAGAGTAAAACGGGAGATCTAGAAGGAAAAACCAATATAAGGGCAAAACAGTAATTTTATCCTTTATTGTGCGGATGACTATAATATGGTTCATATTAGAGTTTGCAATTGGACATCTTATTTGAAATGTGTGTTCTCATAATATTTAGTAATTCAAGAGTTCAACTATTTGTCTTTAGTGGAATGACTTTTAGTTAATAAGCTGGAATTAATTCTAATAAGATTAAATTAATTCCGGGCTTATTGGAGCTTGAATTATATAAGTCCAATTAGATTCCCCATTTGGCTCCTAGGAAGGTTATCAAGTAAAGTAAGAAATATAAATATAGATTTTAAAGCCTATGATTGAATATTGGGCTTAGACTAATTAATTGTTAAATAGAAGCCCAAATGAACATTTAGAAATAGGCTAAAGTTTGGTTTAATTTGATTAATTAAATTAAAACAAAGTTATTTAACATAAATGGAGGAATTTCAGTTTTAATGTAGCATTAATTTGATATATTAAAGATGGTTTTAACATGCTTTATCATCATTAAATGGAGTAATGATGTTATTATTAAATGGTTTAATGGTTGTCTTTTAATGATAGCATGTTACCTTTTAGCATTTATTGGATTAAAGAAGAAAGAGGAACATTTGATGGACCATCTTCTTTTTTTCATCATAAAGCCGAAAATGATATGTCTCATTTAGGTTAATAGTCTTTTCATATAGTCATCTTAAAGACAAATGAGAAGTGTCTCATTTATTGGCTTCTTTATGATTGATTAAAGAATGAAGTGATGCATTTGATGAAAATCTCTTCTTTCTTTTGATGTTAACCAAAATTGAGAAGAAGTGAAAAGGGATTCTTACATTTTTTGACTCTCTCTCTCCTATCTTGCATGGTATAGCTGAAAATTGCAGGAGAGGTGTATCATCATTGGCTTCTTTCTTCTAAGGCAAAAATCTCTTCAAGTTTTCTTCTCCTTTCCCACCAAAGGATCTTGTTAACCAAGTTTTCCAAGAAGAACAAGTGGTAGATCAGATTGGTCAAGGATACAATATCGAGAAGAGGATACAATAACAAGAAGAGGATACATTATCTAGGAGAGGATACATTGCCGAGGATAGGATAGCATAGCGAGGAGTTAAAGCTGTAGTGAAGGAGTCGGTAATAATTTCCATCTTGTTGTTTATGCAAATTATTTTCCTAATATCGTATTATGTATAACTATGCATGTTGATTTGGTTATATTGTTTCCCCCGCAATTTTCATTTCTAAAAAATTTTGAAATCTACCATTTTATCCAAATCTTGCATGCTTTATTTTTCCAATCCAACATTAAATGGTTATAATTGTTAGGATATCATTTTATGTCTTATCAATGAATTCCAATGTTAATGTAGCTTTTTTCAATTTTTGTTGAAAAAAAGAGAAGAACAAAAGAAAATTGTATTTAAATAAAAGTATCAAGGAGGAAATGAAACTATTTTGAAAGTTATTCATGGTTAGTTTCTCCTCCTAAAGTTGTATGGAATGGGTGATTTGAGTATACTGCATATGAGGTAGATCTTGTTTTGAAGGATCACCACTTATGGTTATAATGTATTGTTTGTCGTCAATTTTATGAGTGATCCCTTCTAATTGATTATGCTTCATGTGGTTTATGGTGTGAGGGTATGAATCTAAGATGTGGAACACAGTTTTTGCATTCATCATAGTTGATGGTACCTTGTTTTAAATGAATGTTGGTTTTTTCGCTTGATATTAAATTGAGTGTTTTACTTGCTTCATTAGCTTTGATGGCTTTTATAGGACATGGCCCAAATACATCTCACCTTAGCCTTTGCCTATATTACAACCTTAAAAAGTTCTTTGATTCATGATTATGCATGTGAATCTTAGTGGTGGAGAAATGAAATGATATGCAAAGTTGTGGAATGTCTTAATCATAAATGGCTCTTGATTGTACCCATGAATTTATCACATTTAAACACATTTTATCAAAGTTTAACCCTAGATTGCTCAACTTCTGAAAGGAATGATCGTTGATTATTCATGAGTAGAAGCATTGAACGTTGAGTTCTTGCTATGTTTTTAAAGTTATTTCTCTTTTTTTATGACTATCTATTCTTGAGAAATGTAGAAAATGAGTAAGTATTTTGGTTTGTAACTTTGATTTTTTATTTTGCCTAACAACAGTCAAAAGCTAAGTGTGGGAGAATTTGATGTGTGCTTAATTGTTTATACATTCACTCCTTAACACTTAATGATTATTGTTGTGAAATGCTTAAAATACTCATTTTAGTTCATATTTGGTATTAGGTATAATTTGAAAGTTCAAGAGCTAAAATGAGTTACAAGTTAAAAGGAAATTCCTTGATATGCTTATCTTGATTTCAAACTCATTTATCTTTGTGGAACAAGAAGGAAATGGATTAAGTGAAGATGGGGCAAGAAAACGCAAGAAATGAAGAATTCACCATGTAGTGGAAGCACGACAGTACACAATCATGATCGGAGCATTTTTTGGTGATGCACAGTTAGATGCGTAATTGTGAATCCAATGGTACATCTCCCCAAATCCCTAATTTTTGTTATAAGCCAACATTTATGCAGCCAAACGTGTATGAATCATTTTTGGGTGAAGAGAAGGGGCAAAACACGCACTCTTTGGAGACCTATGGAGGGTTAGGCTTCCTTCTTGCTATTTGAGGGTGAAATTGATATCGAGCATCATATTTGAGCACTTCTTCATGTGTAATGTTGAATCATTCTCTTTTTAGGAATTGTTTATATTATCCTATGTCTATTGATTTAGGTATTTGTATGAATATGATCTGAATGCATTCATTATATTGTTTTTATGAAAACTTATTGCTAAAATCTTGAATATAATATATATTCATTATGTTTCAATTCATTTATGGCAATTAATGGTGTCGAATCATTGGAGATAACGTAACCTTGGTTAAATAAAATGAGTTTATGTGGTTGTTACCTTGATTAATCTATTTTGATGACCCGTAATTCCACTGTCCTATTAAATCTAGAGAGCTTGTTCTAGGTTGTTTAATAGCTAAGTTAGTTAAGAGCTTGTTTTAACTAAACACGGTCTAAAGGAAAACAAGGGTTAACAGAGCTTGTTGTTAATCTACGATTAACAGTTTCGAATAGAGGTGTGAAAATAACAAGATAATGAAGTGTGTTTGATTTTGTGTAGACTGAGATTGAACCTAGAACTAAATTCAAAATTCATTCATCAATTTTCTAATTTTTATACTTTTTTTTAATTTGATTTGCTTTCACTAGTTTAATTTTACTTTACTTTGTTATTTGAAACTAATCAAACCCCCATATCCTAACCGTCAATTCTTCTCAGCACAAAAGCTTTACGAAAGCTTTACGCACACTCTATGTGGATACGATCCCTACTCACCACTATTATAAAATTAGTTGTGCAAAGTTAGGTTTATTTTCTGGTTCATTTGACACACATCAATAATCTAAAATAAGGCAACACGAATTAATATGATAAGATAAATGTAGAGTTTGTTTTTTTTATTACAACCAAACAATATCAATACATTATGATATTAATCCATACTACCTTATGTAATGGATATTTCTTAATGCGTTCATTATTTGGGCTTTCTTTGGGCTATAGCATTATTATTACTAAGGTGAGTAACATCAATTGGCTTTTAAATTAAGAGCACTTGGCCAATGTCAAAATTGATGATCAATCATAATTAAACCTCTACTAATAACTTTTAAAATGGTTTCTTTTTGCATTGATATGCCTTAAGCATCAGGAAGAATACAATATATATATTAAAAAAAAAAGGTTAGAACATTATGTGTCTTGCTTTAGCTAGTACGTCTGGCAATCGCATTTCATCATATAGAGAAATCATCAACTTCTATAATAATGCTTAAGCATTTAGAGTTTGTTTGGGTATTACCAATATTATCATCACTTGGCCACTATATTAATAACACTTGGCCAATTTCAAGAATCGTGATCAATCACACTAACTTCCAATATTAACTCATCTATGGGTTTCTTTCTATAATAATATGCCTTAACCATAAGGAAGAATACTATATATGGATAACTATTGAGTTATTAAATCTAAAAAAATGAAATACATTTTAATAAAAAGTATATACCAATCTTCATTTGAGAGATAATGGATGCACACAAAAAATGAGTTCCAAAAGAAGATAGTTATACAGATATATATTCCTTTTCCTTCATCAACATTGATATATGCTTAATTGTTCATACATTTAATCCATTACACTTAGTGGTCAATGCCTCAAAATGCTTAAGACACTCACTTTAGATCATGTTTGAATTTAGGTACAATTTGGAAGCGTAATAGCTAAAGTGAGTCAAAAGAATTCTCATTAAGCCATCTTCTCAAGATTCATACTCTATTGCCTTCGTGGAGCAAGAAGAAGAAGAAGATTAAAAGAAGAGGAGACAAGGGGAAAAAATGAAGAAGAAAGCATAAACATGAAGAACATGGTTGGAGACTCACGGCCATACAATTATTTTGCCATAGCCGTGAGCATTAACTCACAGCCATGACAATTGTCATGGCTATGAAACATGTCAATAATTCTCTATTCAAAAGAAATAATATGTAGAAAAAAGTAATAAGAGAAGGAACAAACTTTGGTGGGTTATGTTTCTAATCATAATTATGGCTTTGATTAAGAACAAAGCTAACCAAAGTCCAATTCCTCCCCTAATACAATATTTGCTTATTTGCTAAAAAATGACTTCAAAACGATCTTTTTCATATATAATAACTTCTTAATCTGTAGATTAGAGTCATAAGACAATGCAGATAAGTAAAAACATTTATAGACGATGGAAGGAAGTTTGACACATATGCAATTATAGTTTCAAAAATGATTTTCCACCCAAACTGTCAAAGTTCATTTCACCATTCCTTAAAGTAACAACCTTTATCATGCCAAGCCTAAGGTAAGGGTCGAGATCAAGGCATATTAAAAGCAAAAGCCTCTAGAGCATGTTTTTGTTTTAACGCCTTGCTCTAACCATTGATGTTAGGATTTTGGCTTGTGAGAAGCCCCTAGCATAAAATCCCTCAAAAGTGGAAGTCAAAGGAAGATAGATCATTTGAACTTTTAGTAGTCCCCGACTATCTATGTCCCCACGTATTAGCATCTAAAACAATAGCTAGGCATCAATTTGAATTCGAGATCAAGACCTAGAAGTAGAGATAGAGGAAAAGGCAGCAGGAGGGAGAGATGGCCTTTTTAGGATAGGAATCCACATAAGTAAGATGTAGTTACAGAAAAAGGGGGTTCCAATTACGAAAGCCTTAACGTCTTCAAAAAAACTAAAATCTTCTTATTTACTAATTCGAAATTTTATTAATTAATATATAGAAATCAATTTATAGTTTTTTATGAGAGAAGAACTAGGATAATCATTTCAATTGCAGAGTCTATTATAGGGGTCAAAATATGTCATGTCTTTTATGGGGTTTAATCTCGTATCCATGTTTAAGTCTTCAATCCATTGCTACAATTCATAAATATGTTTTAAAGGTAATTATTTTGAACTCCCTTCCTCTTATCCACATATTTGTGGAATTCATTACTCAGAGATTCCACTATAGAGTTATAATCAAGTTTTTTCTTATACTTCTTGCAATTGTATAACTATAATATTTTAAGAAAGGTTACCAAAAAAATCATTATATTCCTAGTGCTTCAAAACTTTAATAGACGTGACAATCATGGGTGTAATTTTTGTAACTTCCAATAAATTTTAATTTCTCATTAATCATTTTTAAAAAAATTAGAGTTTGATTTCATTATTCATATTTAAATACAATTATGACTTTTAGTGTATTCAAAATGAAGACATCAATAATTTTTCTTATAAAATAAATTTAGAAATTGTTTCTCTTTGATTTATTTTTTAAAAGAAATACATTATAATACTACTACATATGTCATATGTAAATAACCTTTAATATGCTTCACTATTTAGGATTCTTTTGGGCAAAACTAGTATCAACACTAATTAACATCAATTAGCCATTATCAGGAATGTCATTATCAATCATGATATGCCTCCTATAATAACTCATATAAGGATTCCTTTCTCTAAAGGCACACTTTAACCACTAGGAATATATACACTTTTAATAATCTAGAACATTATATATCTCAGTTAATTGCTTTCACTTGCAGGTCTGACAATCAGCACTTCATCATATTTAGAACTAATCTATAAAAACAAATTAAAAAGTTAATATTTAGGCATTCTTGGTTAATTACATCTTATGAAATCAATAACATTTTAATAACAGGAATGGTTCAAATATATTCTTATATACTAGAGTTTTAAGAGACACAATGCACATCCAAAAATATTGAGTAACTATAGAAGGAATTTGTTGGATATATATTCCTTTTGGCACTGTCATTGTTTTAATCAAGCATTTACACTGCTAAGGTTGTTTCTTTATTATCTCAATATTAATTTGTTTCAAAGGGGAAACCATTGATAGGTATAAATATTGAAATCTAAAAAAAGGAATTTTTGTGGATATATGTTCCTTATCATAATCATATTTTTTATTAGGAATTTATTCAGCCAAAGTTTCCTTCTTCTTGATCTTGATATTTGTCTATATGCTTTGCCACTCGGTTCTATAAAAAATTTACTGCATATCATAATCTTAATCTTCAAATGATACACTATGCATAGACAAAAATGTTGAGAAATAGGTGTTGAAATTTTAGTAGGTATATATGTAACACCGAACTCTTTAAGCCTTTTTGTATTGATCGGTACTTGAAGATGCTGTTGTATATTGATATATACATGGTTGTGTATGAGTTCAAATATGTATTTAAGTTCTTTGGATATATATGTAATGATTTATAATGTTATATGCCCTTACATGAACTTAGAGTTCATCGGTATGCGAAATTTTGGAGATTTCTAACATGTAAGCTTCTAAGTGTGTAAAACTGAGTCCATTGGATGGATATGACCATGGTAGTCGAATTAAATGTGTTCTAATGTCGTAGAGTTGAATAGACATTATTTATAGACTTATAGGACACTTAGAAAGCTTAATTGGAAAAATTGAAGTACATAAGGGCTTATTTGCAAATTGTTAAAAGTTAAAGGACTAAGAAATTTTTCAATTCTTGGAGGACCAATATGTAATTTTATGAAGTTAAGGGGCTTAATTATTATTTCTAAGAGTCCAAGGACCGAAATAAAAATAAAAGTTTTGGAGATTTCTAAACTTTGGGCTTAATTGCAAATTTATTTATAGTTACAATAGTAAATGTACTGATTGCTGGAATGGTTTGTATTAGCTATAATATTCTTTCCACTCAGTCACAGTATTCCCATTTAAAAGTATAGCATTAATTATCAACAATTAGTGTTGGTATTTTTTATCCCTATACCTAGTATTAAGTAGATAAAGTGAAGCAATAATATAATTTGCATTTAGCCAAGTATGGTTTGCACTCAAAGATGGTTTTTTTTATTTGTTATTAAAGTTATAACTTATTTTTAAAGGAGCTCTACTAACTTTAGTCTTAAGTGTTGGTATTAAATATACTGTGTGCTGATGTAATTTATATTGAAACATGATGTTCTTTCTATTCAATCAATATTTTCTATTTAAAAGAGTATGTCTTACTTATTTTTAATGAGTGGTGATTTTTTTTACCTTAGTGTCGTATTAAAAAATGGAGTACTATTAATTTATATTACGGTGGGGTATGCTTTTTACTCACATATGGTATCCCCATTTTGAGGGCGAAGCATGGTGGTGGTATTAAATATGCTGACTGTTGGTATAGTTTGTTAAAACATGGTATTATTTCCATTTAGTCAATATATTGCTATTTAAAAGTGTATGTCTTCCTTATTTGTAATGATTGGTAATAATTTTTTACTTAAACATGGTATTGAATGCATGTAGTACTAGAATAGTTTGTATTAAGGTAGGATATGGTTTGTACTCAAAGATAATATTATCATTTTTCACTTAAGTTGTGTGGTGGTAGCTTTTGTTTATAGTAGTGTTATTAAATTTACTACATACTAGTGTAGTTTGTATTGAGCCATGATATTATTTACATTCAATTAGTGTTTTCCCATTTGAAAATATATATCTTGCTTATTTGTGATGAATGATGATAATTTTAACATAGAGGTCATATTGGATAATTAGAATAATAGTATAATTTGCAATGATGTAGGGTATAGTTTATGCTCATAAATGGTATTTCAATTGTAAAGTGAACATGGTACATTTTTACAACTATTGGTATTTTTGTATGACACAAGTCTTACATGCATTGACTACCGATATGGCTTCTAGTGAATGAAATGAACATCTAATGATATTTTTCTATATATACAAGGTTTGGAATGCATCATCTTCTTCCTTATCTCTCGCCTTGAAATCAATAAACACAAATATTCTAAACAGATAAACAAAACAAGTTGCTCCATTGAAAAGTCGAAGAAATAGAGTTATAATTTTCACCTTAAAGCTTAAATTACATGATCATCTTCAATATAGAAGGAAGAAGAAAAAAATGTCATATGCATTCCAAACAGTATGATGTGCAAAAAGGAAATGGAGTCTTAGATCACATCTTTTTCAATTTCAATTTGTCAACTAAGAAGTGGTTCTACTTCGTGCAAAGATATAAAGTAGGTCCCCTTAAAGCATATTGAAAAAACGCAATCTACTAATGCAATAAACTTAAATACACAACTAACAAGGCATGCCTGGTATCTGGCATTTAGGAGGAATATAACTCTAGGATGTTTAAGGATTAAACCATGCCCCCCAAATAGATTTAAGAATGAACTTCTCCAAAGAATTTGAGAGCAACTATATACACACAAGATCAAAATTCCTATGTCATCCCAAATGATGATTGAATGGGGTAATTATGTCACCTTAAGTTGATTAGGAGACGCAACACAAGATAAGAAGAATATGCTTAGAACACTCAACTAGGGGTAGAAATACATACCTCTAGTTAGTGGTGAGATATAGACCATCGTGATGGTAGACTTCTCCACCAATAGCTCCAGTTTACACACAAATCTCCTTTAGGAATAAGAAATAAGTGACATGCACCAAGCATCAGCCTCTCGAAGACCCTAAAGACCATCGTAGTTATGTCCTAGAGGAAATTAACTATAGATGGAGTTTTGAGTTTGTGTAGGGCTAAACTATGTTGTATAATGTGATTATGGAAACTATTAGCTAAACTATGTCATTTTTTTGGCTTCCTTACTACTTGTATGCTCTTGAACTTGATTATTTCTTTATAAAAACTATTTTTAACTTCTAAAAAAAACTGAAATTATACACTACTTTTCGATTGGAATGATAAGGAGAAAGGAATGGCTCAAGCTTACTAGTTAATTAGAACTTGTCTTTAATCTTAGACATTTGGTTGAGATTAGTAATAAAAATTTAAAAAAATAAACAAGCTTAGTTTTATCATCTTGTTTTTATTTTTTTAGTTGTACTGTTAAACGTTAATATTAATATTAAATTTAATTATTATTGACATATCAAATTTTATGCTTAAATTAATTAATTCCTGCTATGATTAGAAATAAAATGCATGAATATTTATGTAATTAAAGAAATTTACACATCAATTGTATATAATAAAATTTTATAAAATATAAAAATTATATTAAGTCATTCTAATCAATAAAAGATGTCCACCATGCTATAATTCTTTAAAAACATAATAGTAGTATCATTTACAAAAAGAAACATAAATTAATTCGAATTAATATAATCATTCCACATTAATCTAACAATTTCATCCTACTTTTGAGACATCCTTCAAAGTTGTGCTAGAGTGATATCATACTCTATTTGTCATACTCTATTTGAGAAGTTACATCTTTATTTTCATGCTTCCTAATTTTCTATTCATTTTCGACACAAATGTTAAATAATTTATTGCTTTGTAATAATTATGTATAACATAACGAGAAATAACAACGTATGTTTGTTTCTTCATATCATAACTCAGCGTGTTTGAAAGTATAAGAATCTTGCTTTTACAATGCCAAAAACATCTTTTAATAACAGTTCTTAATAAGAATGCTTGTAGTTAATCAAGTCTTGTGGACCTTAAGGTCATCATTGTCTTTTATAATATCATAAATGATATCTCTCACCTTGATATTCTGAAAGAAATCTAAGCATATTGGTGTAGCTTGAATCAACCAAATAGAACTTACATAACGTATAAAGAAAATAACGTTAAAAGAAAGTTATTAAAAATTAAACATAATTACCATATGTTTATTTAAAATAATGTAATACCTTATGGAGGGACAGGAAATTATTTTGCTAGATTTGTTATGATTGCTTAACGAACTCAAGAATCATTTACGATACCTTTATATCTAGCCATTATATATGTGAAATGCATGTCAAATGAGCAATAACGCATGATATTTTGGATTAGACCAATTCTTTTAGCCCCTATATGGTATTTGGTCATCAATTAGAATATATGCATCTATATGTGTACCATCTATTACTCTAATACAATCTTAAAAAATAAAATTATACTATTAAAATAATTATTAGTCATAAAGATATAATGAAAATAGTACTTACATATATAAAAGTACTTGAAACTATAGAAAGAAATTTGAATTATATTAAATCTCAAGAGGTGTCTTGGTAAAGGATGGTAGAGTGATGACTCTTTTTGTAAGACAATTAACTGTATATAAGACTTTACGAAAGTACCTCGCAATTGTCTAGGTTGAATGTTGAAAGTTTTCTGCACTAATTGTTGTTATCTCATTATATCCTATAGTCATGAAAAAAGTTACTTCTTGTTCCTTTACAATCAACTAACTCGTTGGCTTTAAGCCTCCTAAACTTTTCATCTCATCACATAAGCTCAAGAAGATTGTCTTGCTCATTCTTAAGTTCTCATAAATGCTTGTAGAGTTCCCATTCAAAAATTCTAATATCCAATCATTATTTGATAAAGAAAAAATTATTCATGGTTGCTTATATAAATGAAAATATTTATTTTTTTCCTTAACTAAAGAAATAATAACTACCTTCATCAGTTCTTCATCAGAATCTGATATGAAATCTAATAAGGAAGTCATATATCTACAATAGTAGTATTAAACAATTAATAAAAACATTCAGTAAAAAAGTTCATATCAAATATTCATATAAAACATAGAATTAAAATGTGCAAACTATGGAATAGTTCTTAATATAAAAGTGTCAAAAAAATAAAACTTCAATATGCAATAACATGAAAATATAACTAAAGAGGCATAATCCAATCCAGCTTCCTTGCATCTATCAGCTTTATAAAAATCTCCCTATAAAGTAAAGAATCATGTAAAGGCCTCACTACTTTTCTATATTGCACACCCTCAATCATTATATTAGTCCCTTGATTAACTGATGAAGCTCCAAATCTATTATCTATAATGAATGATGTTGCAGTCAATTTTTTCTTAAGTAAACCATTCTTTTTTTTATTATTCACCAATTGTGATCAAGAATTCTTCTAAAATGTTAGAGTTCATCTTCTTTGCCTTCTTATTCTTAAGGGATTTCTTTTTCTTAGAAGGAGAACTTATAACTTGATCTCCTTTTTTATTATATGAGCAATCTTCCTCAACATTTATTCTATATTCCTCTTCTATACTATTTGATGGAGATTTATTTGATGGATATGCATACAAACTAGTTGCAATAGTATCTCTAGAAATATGATACAAGTCTGAGAATTCCTTAAATCCTTTTTTCTTGAATCTATGAGCCATTTTATTCACCTACAATAGTGAAAAGAAAATATGAGAACAAAAATTTTATAATATAATATAATATATTAATAAACAAAGACATATCTTACCTTAATAGATTTTCTTGACATTTATCTGTAGTATTAAATTCACATGTGAAGGAGCTATAATTGATTCTTGTTTCTTTGAGTGAGTTCTTGAAATTCTTCATTCTATCCATTAATGAATTATATTTCTTCTTCAACTAAACATTAGTATACTCTTTATTAAATTTTGTTTGAAAGCCTACCTTAATATTCTTAAAACCAAATTTAGAAAAGGTAGTTGTTGTTTAATTTTCCTTCTTCACTTCTTCAACCATCAATGAGATTAAATGTATATCTATGGTATCATTCCATATCCCATCCTTTTCATTTATTTCCATATAATCATTGGAATCGTTCATATTATTCAAAGCTTCAATCACTTGATATAACTACATATAAGTGACAACATAAAAAAAAAGTTAAAAGAAAATATTAGACTAGATAAGAAATTTCATTATAAGTTTCATCATCTTTATTTCAATAAAAATTATCAAACAATTTTCTAAGAATTTTTCTAACTTAGGCATGTATTATATGGAGTCTAATGTCCTTGGATTAAAAAGTGATATAATATTGTTCTTAAAATATTATTAACACGGTTACATTTCACTTTTGTCAATAACACGAATTATTAACGTTTGTTAGAAAATACCAATTCTTGACCTAGGCATGTTTCTTAGCTCTTTAAAGAGAACACCAATCACAAAAAATTCCACAATGAATTAAATGCTAAAGATGGTTTAGAAATAATCATGATACAATCATAAATAACAGTAAAAATTACCAAACAATTTTTTAATAGGTTTTATATCCTAAGCATGCAGTATGTGGAGTCTAATATAGTATCCTTGGACTACAAAAATGATATAAAAATGTTCTTAAATGATTAATATGCTATAAGAGTTATAAGAAGCAACATAATTCATATGTTATAAGAGAAATAATTGTTTTTGTCAGAAAAATTATTATAAAAGCTCTCTCGTTAACTTTTGATTGTTTAACAGTATACAACAAGTACAAATACAAACAAGATCTTGCTAACAATCAAACATCCCACGAGACCTATCTACTGATCTTTAGTTCTTCATCGTCGATCTCTCTTCCTATGCTTATGTTTAGTTTGGTGATTATAACACAAGCACTACAATAGAATAGACTAGTAGCTATGTTTTTTTTTGGCAACGAAATTGAAATCGTAGCGAAATGTTGACTTTTGGCGACGATTTAAAAATTCGTCCCCTAAAGTTGTGGTTTTGGTCACATTAAAGAAAATCATCACTAAGCAGTTTATTTGGCGATGATTTTCCGGAGTCATCACTAAAAGTGCCTAATTTTGCGACGATTTTCTTATGTTGTTGCCAAAGGTTAAGCATTTGATGATGAGAATTTAAGACTTCGTAAAATATTCGAACTTTTTGCAACGAAATATATAATTCGTCGCCAAATGTAAAACTTTGGCGACTAAACTTTGAAATCTTCGCAAAAAGTTGAGATTAAAGAATTTAGAATTAATAATGTTAATTTGATAATTTTTAATGGTAAGTGTGCTTAATAATCTTAATATTAATTAGAATTTACATTTATATATGATTTTTCATATTTTTGACTATAAATTTGTTTAAATATATAGTTAATACATTAAAACTCTATAAATTATCTTTTTGGATATAAAAAGATAAACATATCTAAAATTTTACATATTAATAAGATAAAAAATAATAAATTTAAGTTGACTACTATTCTTAATCATTAATATTTATTAAAAATAAAATAATACATAATACATAATACATAATAATAATACATAAAATATTGAAAATTGTGAGCAATATAATATAATGATGTATGTGGGTAAATAGTACGAGATTTTAATTAGAAGTTTACCAATTCTTAAACAATAACATCAACACTCAGTATGAATCTCATTGATACGCAAGATTTGAGGAGGTCAAATAATACGCAGTTTTACCTGTAACTAGTAGAGAGGTTGTTTCCAAGATTCTTATAGACATAACAATAAATAAAGTTTGACGCTTATTCCATCAAAAATAAAATAAAATAAGTATTTTTTTGAACTCCAAGTGATATAAAAGTCTGTAAAGTTAAATGAATTCGTTATGTCTGAATTCTTAAGAAGAATCTTTACACATTTAAAGGCATCAATTGAAAGTGTCAAAGATTGTTCGTATTCCAAGTTGCTATAAATGGAAGTCATGATAATTGATAGTTGAGAACGTGTCTATTATACGGATAATTTGTCCACATAATAGCACATACAATGTTTTAGTCCCTTTGTTGCTTAACAAGTTAAATAATAGGCACATACTGTAAAATGTTTTAGTCCCTCTGTTGCGGTTTTTCCGAATAATAATGTTTCATGATCTTTGTCACCGTTGGTCTCGTATTCACTCATCTTTACTTCTTCTCCCATAACTTACAATGGGGACAAAGTGGGCAAGTTAGACGCCGTTGAAGTGGTGTAAGAAATGGTAGGATTGGATCGAAGAGAAAATTAAGGGTTAATTTGTTTGGAGGAAAAGAAAATAAAAATACAATAGAACAAAAAGTCCAAAAACTTAAATTTCTTATGGATAGCACAGAAAACAATTGAATCCACATCAATGTTAAATTCAGGAAAATTTGAAATTTAACCAACCATACATCTTCACAGTGTGAGTTCAAAATGAACATAAGATAGGTTATATGCAATGTGAGATTTGACTCTTAGGGTAAGAATTAGATTACCTGTTTTATTTTTAATATTCCAACTTATCTCATCTAAATATTTATATGAGAACTACGTAAATATATAGATAAAATAAGTTAGAAGAGTGGCATTCACCTCTGTCTCAAGCTCAGAGGAATGAGAGAAATATACGTGTTGTAAGGATGATTGAAACCCCAGCGCAAGACACATCTCAGACACGTGTCAAGAAACCAAACCAAGGAGTAATGCACCTCTACATTTTCCACTTTGTTCTAAGATTGCATAGGTTTGACTTTCACGCTAACTTTGGGCCTCAATTCCCTGGAAATCGCAATAAAAATGGCTGCTCATGTATGGTCTTTGCTACGACAAGACCTTGTAAGTAACAACTCCCACATCAAGTTTTTAATACATGCTCATCCATTCTTGATGTTCTCAGACCAAACCCAGTTCCTTCTGTTGTGGCAGCACCTTGGTTCTTGCTTAATTTCTTCGATTTGAACAGGTGATTTTTTATTTTGAATCAACTTTTTCTTCTACACTCTCGTATGTAAGATTTTGGGATATGTAAGCTTAATATATATGATGTCTTATGTGCTTTTTGTATAAGCAAGCAAATGTAATGGAACGATCATTCTAAGGAAGCATAAAAGGGTTCTGTAATGGAATTTTTCTGCCAACCCAACTCTCGTTAGGAGTCATGATTCATGAAAGCTGTGAGTTGTAGATAACCAAGAAGAGGAAAGATTCTTTAGCTTACCCATATACCCATTTAGGCAGTACTGCTTGAATAACGCGTGATGCTTCTGTCATAAGCCGCAAAAGAGAGCGAGTCCGGATTGTCTGTCTATCCTTACTCTGTCGCACTCTGTCTAAGGAAAAAACGCTGTCGTGTTATTTATAAAAATGGACAACTTTGAGTGTTCCAATGTCAAGCTGTCAACAACTTTGTTATTGTTCCAATTTTCATGGCTCTATGAGCCAAGCCGATAGTTAGACATCCCATTTTTTAAGGCTTATCTTCTTTTGCTTTCAACACATTATAATACAATCATAATAATAAAATTAATCAAATTTTAAATTAAATTAATTTTTTAAAAATTTATAAAATAATTAAA
>JAOTAX010000005.1:36962019-36983690 GCA_025629825.1 Erythroxylum guanchezii | reverse complement strand
CATAATTCTATTGGATAAATCGTATTTTGTGTGAGTTTGTTATGGAATCTGATGTGTAATTTAGAAGTTGATTTTTCTGGGTGCAGGCTGTGGATTATGGAGTTCACAAACTATGGGAGTACAACAATGTTGGGGTATGCCCTCTCCTATCTCATATTTGCTTCATTTATAGTGGTTTTTTATTGACCAGATGTAGCAACTTTCATTTGTGCTGTGAAATGCAAGTGGCATTTTTCATTTATAAACATTCATCTTTTAAATTGTTATAAACATGAATTTCTCTTGTGCTTTTTCTTCATTCATGGAAGCTTTCTAAGAAATTAACATCGATGCCATTTATAAGTCTAAGTTTTGGTGTGTCCTTGTGATGTGTAATGATGCTCTTGCTTGAACACCCATAGTAATTATAATAATTGGTTACCATCAGCTAAAAGTGTGCATTTATCATGTGTTTTGTTGATAACCATTGTTGTGCCAAAGAGTAAATCACAATCAAAGGAACCACAAACAAAAAACTCACACACACACACGCATGCGCGCATACACACTACTTTTTCAGCGTCTCTCAAATAATTACCCAATGGTTATTGATCAATCTTTCAAGCATTTTGGAAGACACTTGTATCAACATTTGTCTTCAGAAAGAAAGGTCTACTGATTTTGGTTTCCAGTAATTCTTATGTCCTATGTTGCATTGTTATTGATCATCATAACATTTTTTGAAATGGTTGCATTTTGTTTAAATCCTTAATGAACCAAACTCCAACAACAGTGCTTAAATTCTCACTTCAATCCCCTTCTTCACATAAGTGTATGATATATTTTTTTTCTTGCATTTATTTTATACGTTGCAACTATGTCTTGGAACAAATTTGAAACTCTAAGCTGAGTTCCCCGGATGCCATATTTTACACACCATATACTTCTGTAATCTTTCTTATTTGCAAAATTTATTATCGTGGGCCATCTAGATTGTGGATCATTCAGATTTTCCATGTTTAATTTTCTTGGAGTTTGATACTGGATTAGGACATGATCATGCATTTGCAGCAGTCAAGTTATCAATTTATCAATTCTTACTGATTACTGATGTATTGAAAAGGTTGCAATGCCCAATCGGAATAGTATATTTGTCCAGGTAGTTTACCACAAACTTCATTTTATCTTTCCTTTTGGTTTGCTACAGAAGCGATATGAGGACATTCCAGTTTTGGGGCAAAGGCCAGCAGAAGAATGAGTTAATTTGAAATTGGATGCAGAAGATTTGGAGAAGGCATCTATATTGTAGGTATAGTTTTTCATTGTTGCAATAAGTATAATTCGTTGGGGTACACCAGATTGGCTTCTTAAACATGGTTTCCAGTTTTTGGATTTAAATGGATTAAAACCGTACAAGATTATGATCATTTGGTCGAGAATCTTGCACTTTGAACTTTAGTTCGTGATTGCTTTGTTTGTTTCCGTTGTCTGGTGTTCGAGAGTGCTACAATTCAGTGCGTCATGCTTCATATTCATTAAAAATTGATGTATACTCTCAACGAGTTTGGTTGGATGTAACTGTTGCCATATTTTCCAGAGATTTAATTCGCGCCTAACTGTGCAAGCAATTTTATAAGACTTTCTACTCTTAGGCTGTTGCCTTTCTTTCCTCCTCGAGTTTGTGGCTTCTGGTTCAGACTCGTCTTATGACTAACCGGGCGTTTAGTACAAGTGTTCGACGGGTTTGCCTTGTAATGAAAGCATTTTGTTCATGCTGAGTCATATGATGATTTCCAAAAGTTCCGGCAATCATATCCTTAAGTTGCTTTTGATGAAATTACAAAAACTCGAGTGACTTTTGGATTCAAGTAAAACTAAAAAGTTTGATGTGAGATCGTGCAGAGAACTTATCTATCACTGAAATAAAAGTTTGATGTGAGATCGCGCAGAGAACTAATCTATCTGTTTTCTATCGAAGTTAGCAAGGTTGAGAGGGCTGCGGAAAATCAAATCTGATGTGATGGTCTTCATCTAATGTACCAGAATGTGACGTTAAAACATGGAAGAGCATACTCTAGTTTACTGCCCAGCCACCAAAGCAAAGTAGAAATATACTTGAAAGGAATGCGCAAAGAAAGTACGCAATTAACTTCCGTGGCACAACTGCTGGTCCATTTATAAGATTATAAAATGTACTGCTTATTTTAGTAGCGATGGTCAAAGTTAAAAGTTAAAACAATCGGAGATAACAAGAAAAAGCCTCATTAGATTATTGATGTACAAGGAATTGGCAAAGCAATTGGATACAAAAATGGTAGCTACTCAGACAAAACACTACATGAATGATAAATTAGAACATTAATACATCTAGCTGCCAATGTAACGGATGGCGCAGTAAGTGTTACTGTTTCGCCATGAAAGAACTCTTACGACTACATCCACCAACTGCACTCGGATTTGTGGCTGCCAATGCATCGGATGGCGCGGTAAGTGTTACTGTTTCGCCATGAAAGAACTCTTACAACTACATCCACCAACTGCGCTCGGATTTGTGGTCACCTACACATGCAATCAGAATTTAGAACTCAAACCATTCATGAAACAGTAGTTAGTCTCAAAAACTTAGAACTGGCAAGCCTGTGTGAGGCATCAAAGCTAATTGCCCAGCTTTGGGGAAAAAGCTAAGGATGTAACCATTACCCTGTATACAAGTAATGTAATTGGATTATTTCCATTGCATAAACTATACCTCTCAATAACAACCTTTTCCTTAGCATTCTAGCAGTCCAATACATGAAGGATCACTTCAGTTTGTTGATAACCAAACAAGTGTTTCATTCTTTTCCCTTTTCCATTTCCCCCTTCTGTTACATTATGATCACCAAAGTAAAGAGGCAAACCAGAAGAAGATAGAAGCTAGCATTGGTCTTTCTTCTGTTTTTAATGTAATGTGCGATACTGCAAAGTGCATTTTAGAACCCTTCTGACAAATCAAGATTCAGGCTCTGCTAAGGGCATGGCGTACACAACAATGGAGAGAATGTCGGTATATTACTCAAGCCAGCATAGGAAGCAAACTTGAAGTGTCATCAGATGGAGGCGTAACAACTTATCAACTACAGGCTCTTAAGAATAAAAATTTGACAAGCACAAACTGGCGGAACATTGAAATGAGAATAACTTCAATGAGTTTTCAAGTTCTTTTATGGAAATCTCTTCAATCCTCTATCCTAATACCTTGTATAAAATCATTGCACAAAAAGGGAAAACGAAATGGCTTACAACGAAAGCTGAGCGGATGAGTTCCTCAACATAGTCAACAGTGGCCCCTTTGACAAAATCATACGAAACATTGTCAATTGCCAGTTTAACTCCTCCCCTTTCAAATATTCTGTGAGAATAAGATGAAAGCATTAGAAAACTACAAATGATAGATGCATTTAGTGTCTTCCCTACAGCAGCAACAACAACAAAAACGAAAAGCAACAAGAACATGAAGTTTTAAATCGTATAAACCTGTCATCAGGATTAATTTTATCATCCAAGTCAAAAACATATTGGAAACCAGAACATCCACCAGTTTCCACGCCTAACCGAAGAATTTTGCTCCCCGTTGCTCCTTCACTGGAATTTAGTTCTTTCATCCTCTGCAGGGCAATTTAAGTGTTGATAACAAAGCTACAACACAAAATACGTGCAAGACACAGGAATCCCAAAGTCTTCTTCTCAGCCAATCCTAAAGCAAATTAAAGTCTATATACAAATCCAGGTTCCTCAGAATATTGTCGGTGAATCATGGATTTGTGAAACCAATACATAAGTTCATAAAATTACGCTATATCAAAGCCCTTTTCTGCACATACCAACATAAATAGTTGACAGGATTACTTAGTTCCCCCTCCGATTTTCGGATTCTAACCAAAAAGCAAGTATCAATAAAATTAGAAGACAAGAATCAGACAACAAGAAACAAACTTTGCTTCGTGGGTTCGTTACACAAATGGAACGAAATCCAAAAAGAAAATCGCAACATGAACACAAAACTGAAAGTTTCCAGTACGAACCCATTAAAAGCGACAACGCAAAATTTCTAAACCAATCAGAAATTAGATGGTAAAAGAGAATTACTCGAACACAATTATCAGATAAGTGAATGGAATCATCATCCACAAGAGAAGGAGCTTGGGCCAGGGCGGAAGAAGTGCTAAGAAGCCTGTGGTTTTGCCGAATCTGGTTGGTGAAGAATGGCATTAACCGATGAATCAACGACGATCTCGACATGGCTCTAGTTTGTTCTCTTAAGCATCGTCACTTTTAGCTCTTTCTCGCATAGTAGTATCTTCTTTCTAATTTTTAATGGATTCTATGTTTTCGAAAAACATATGAGACAGAAAGAGAGCGTTACGTGGACGAGACGAGTGGGGAAGCTCCGAGGAGCTTGTCTCTGCCAAGTGCCAACCGTCCTAGTTAATAGTTAAATACCAAAATTTGGTGGCGTGCTGGTCAAATAAATATTTTTATTTTTTCAATTTGATAATAACTTTATATTAGTTAAATTTAAATATTTTAACTTCTTTATGTTAAATTGTTAATTTTGTTGTGAAAAATAAAAATAATTAATATAGAATATAATATTTTAAAATATTAATAATTAAAATAATATAATTTTTAAATTTTAGATAGAAATTATAACATATGATTGTTTTAATAAGTTTGTTAATAAATTTTCAAAAAAAATTAAGTTTGTATAAAATTGATTTTCTATTAATATAAATTGCATTGCGAAACAGTCAATTTTGATTTGTTCTACTTTAATTTTACAATTTTTATGCACTACCCTTCTTATTAAATTTGAATAAACAAGATAATTTTTAAATATCTCTTAATTCTTTGAATGCATAATATTTGATTCATCAATTCACTATAAAAAATATTTATAAATAAGCTAATTTTTAAATTGTTCTTCAATTGTTCACAAATTAGAGAAAATATTTAAAATAAAAATACTATAAAAAAGTTACTAATAAAAATAGCTTCAGCAATATATTATAAATATTGGTATAACAACAACAACAATAGTGAGAGTCTCGCTAAAATATGAAATTTGAAGAAGTTCAGTAGTACATAGCTTTATTCCTACCTGACGATAGAAAGGCTGTATTGATATAAATATTGGTATAAAAATAGTTAAATTATTATTGCACATTTAAAGAGATATGTATAAATTTTTAAAAAGGGTTATACAAATTTTAATTTAATAAGAATTTATTTGAAAATTTTATTAAAAGGTTACATGTGAATTTGTCATATACTAAATTTTTTTTGATTTATATAAAAAATTTAGAATTTGTCGTCTTAAATTTTTTAAATTTAGATATTGTGTTCATAAGTATATGAAATCATTTAAAGTTAATCTATTTTTTCATAAATCATAATATTAATATTAAATCAAAGTATTATCAATGGGAAATATAGGGAGTGATTTATTATTTATGTATAAAAATTGTAGTTTTTTTTGTATGTGATTTCTTTAAAATCCCCTCAAATCTTAACAAGTTTGTTGTCATTTCATCCAACAATTGGCGTGCACCACACCCACTACAGGCCTAAAAAGTTCAATAAAAGCCATTATAGTTTATTGATTTGGCTTTGTTTGAGGTTGACTTTGCTTGGCTATTAGGTTATTTCAGGCAAATTACATTTCTTTCTTTGCATAGATTTTCTATGGAAAATGGGTGTTTTACATACTTAGGCTTCCTTTTGAAACCAATGATTATATTTGATGTTCATTTGTTTTAAAAGAATATTAGGACTACGTATAAAATGCGATGATTGGTTATATTTTGATCTGTAATCTTATAAACTTAAAGTGCTTGTCAGTTATGAAAGGTAACTAAGGAAAACTTGATTGTTGTCTTATAAATTGACCTTGAACTAGGTCATTGATATTTGTTATCCATTTCTTAATCTATTACATCACTTTGTAAAGATGATCATAAGATGTGTTAAAAAGGATGAGGATGAAGATCATAACAACCATAGATGAAAATAAAGGTGAGAAGTGGACCCTTCATATTGAAGTCAAAGTAAAGAGAATAAATGATTTTGGAACTTAGGGGTTATGACTTTGACATAAGTAACTCAAGCAGCTTCCTAAAGAAACTGCCCTTGAAAAGTTGATTCATTACAGAGGGTTTGTGAACTTGCGACTTCATTCTATGGCATGCATTGGTGCCATTGATATATGATTGTGTGGTACTTTTGAGTCACATATTGTTAGGAGACAAATATACAACTCTTTAAAAGATCAACCAAATATTAACAACAAGAAAGAAGTCTCCTTATTACAGCAACATAAAAATATGAGAAGAAAATAAATGATGAAACAAATACCAAGATTTAACGTGAAAACCCTCCAGTGTAGAGGTAAAAACTACGAAGCAAACTAACAAATAAATTCACTAAACTTAATAAGAATTTACAAAGAAAGTTGATCTCTCACCCCTACAATAACAAGTTGTCTCACAAACTTTTAGGATTGAAATCAAAGTTGCTGGCAATCAACAAACACTCAAAGCAATCCCTAAAAATAGGCAAACAAGGATAAGAATCTAACTCTCTTTGCCCTCTCACTATTTTTCTTCGCTTTTGGACATTGTGATAGCACTCTCTATCTCATATGTGGAGTAAGGCTCATACGAGCTATTTATAGGCTCCTCTTGCTTGATAGCTAAGTTAAAATCATAACTAAACTTAACTAGTTAGATCATATCTTATCCTAATCAGATTACATCATACTATCTAATAAGATTACATACTCATCTAAATAGGACTCTATCTTATAAGATTTATCTACATCACAACTAACAAGTTAAAAGATTACATCTATCTAGGAATGATACATGCATATCCATAAAGAACTCTATTATCTTCAGATGATCCTCTTACATAGTCTTTATCTTTTAAAGCTGACGTCTATCTACTGTGATCTTATATGCATTGATAAGTGTAGATTTACATATATTTTATATGTGACTATTGCATGGAAAGTACAAGTGAACTAGGTTTTTCATCTTAATGTTCAATGATTGTGTATATGTTATGCTTGTCTTAGGTATTTTTACGTTGCATGTAGCCAAGTTAGTGTTTAATTATGTTCTAGTATGTTTGTACATACATTTTATATAAGCTGATGTGTTAACTTTACCATTGCATTCAATGTGTGCATGCATAATTCTTATTGTGTGTATTGTTATTTTGTGTATTAATTGGCATGTGTTAAGGCATGATTAAGTTCTTAATTTCATGGTTTGTTGGCAGGTTAAATGGTGCAATTGAGTGAAGGAAGCATGGAATAAAAGCTGGGACATTATAATAGGAATGTGACATTGGTGCTCACGATTGTGACCTTGCTAGTCATGATTGTGACTTAAAAATTTGGCTGGCACAAAAGTCTTGTGCCAACTATGTTTTAAGAACAATTAATTGCATAAAATCAGGAGGACAAGCTAGGACAAGAGGAGAAACACGTGAGTGGGTCGACATAAGGAGAAAAAGTTAAAAAAAACTAAAAAAAGGAGAGCAAAAATGACAGCTGTTGAGATTTGGTGTACCAGCCACGTAATGAGTCATTTAGGGCTACATAAAAACAACGAAAGGAGGTCAAAAAGTAAGAATGTCATAGGAGAACATAGCTGAACAAAGAAGGGGTAGAAATGTGGCATTTGGAGCCGCATATTTGAGGAGAACACCAAAGATTCCAAGGCTACACCAAAGTTGTCCAGATTTCCAGCTTGCTTCCTCATGCAATAAGTTTTTTCCCATCTTTTTTCTTTGATTTTTTTATTTATTGTATGGGAAGAAGTTTGGAACCTGTATTGATGTTTATTGAGTTGTGTTTGATGGATTGCTAGGCTATTTTAGGATTATTCTTACTTAACCTATGTAAGACTTCACTTTTGTACAATGTTATGATCATTTATGTGTGTTTATGGTATTTGGATGCTCATGCTTAGTCTACATAGAGATATAGGGCTGAGAAATATGTTGTGAGTGTACCATGAGAGTGTGCATTCATGTAGGACATTCCATATATCAAGTTACTTCATCATTTACATAGAGATATGTGATGTGATGTAGCTGTCCAATGTGGTAATCAAATCTAATTAACGATTAATTTAGGAATGGAGGTTGAGAGATCACATACTAGAGAAAGGGCTGAGACATTAGAAAATACTTAGGACTAAACACGATCATATTGAAAAAAAATTGAAAGATTGCATGAGGTAATAAGAGTAATCCTAAATTTAATAATTCAAAATCTCCAATTTTAGCATCGATTCCTCTTGTTTGTGACAATCTTAATTATATGATTCTTTTTCTCCCAATTGCTAATTTATTGTTTTAATTGTTCATTAATTAATCACTCAAATAAAGTTTAATTTAAACTACTAAGGTGACTACACAATTCCTGTGGGATTCGATACCAAATATACTACGAGACAACCCGTACATTTGCGGTACTTAGGAAAACAAGTAGGATAGTTAAATGCCTATCATGTCATATCATCCAAGATCTCAAAATAGGGTTGGACACTTAACAATCTCCACCTCCAGCCTAAATTTGGTAAAGGCATATTATTCTTGTTCATCTACTTGAGATACATCCCGTCAAGCTTGCAACAAAGTCCTTACTTATTTCCGAGAACCACTTTATTCAGCATATCAATACCATTCAAATTCATGTGAATCTTCTTCAATATTTATTGTTCCTCTTCTATCACACACCTCAATCAATGATATCTGACGTTTATATGTTTTGTATAGGAATGATACATAGTACTTTTTTCAAGTCAATAACATTTTGACTATCACAAAACACCATATAATCTTCTTGCTTCATATCCAACTTTTGAAGGAACATTTTCAACTAAAGCATCTCCATACATACTTCCACTATAACTACATATTCTGCGTCAATTGTAGATAAAGTCACACACTTTTGTAGCTTAGATTGCATAAGTTGGCTCCCCTACAAACTTGAACATAAAAACTGAAGTGGATTTTCTTCCATCAAGATTTGCAACCATATCTGCATCCATAAAACCTTCTAGAGTTAGCTCACCATTACCAAAGAACAAACTCCATTTCGATGTGCCTCTTAAATATCTCAGAATCCATTTCATTACTTTTTAGTGAACTTTCCTTAGGTTCAATAAGAATCTGCTTACAATCTCAATAGCTTGAGCAATATCTGGCCTTATGCACACCATTGCACATATCAAAGACTCCATTGCAAATGAGTATGGAATAAAGGACATACCATATTTCTCCTTTTCTGATAAGGGACATGCACGCCTACTCAGCTTGAAGTGTGATGCCAGTGGCGTGCGAACGTGCTTGACATGCTTCATATTGAACCTTTTTAGCACTGGTTCAATATATCTCTCCTAAGACAACCACAATCTTCTATTCTTCTTATCCCGAATTATGTCCATGTCTAAAATCTGCTTTACAGTTTCCAAATATTTCATATTAAAAGATTTGGAGACAAGTCCTCCTTTAACTTACTAATTTTATTAATGTCTTAACCTATAATTAACATATCATCAACATAAAAAAGAAGAATGATAAAGTTCTCACCTGAGAACTTTTTAAAATACACGCAAGCATGGACATAAGTTCACTTGAAACCACGGTTTTTCATAAAGGAGTCAAACTTTCGATACCAATGCCTTGGAGCTTGTTTTAGAACTTCTTGAAATACATGGAAGCATGGACATAAGTTCGCTTGAAACCACAGTTTTTCATAAAGGAGTCAAACCTCCTATGCCAATACCTTAGAGCTTATTTTAAGCCATATACAGTTTTCTTCAACTTGTAGACCAAATTTTCCTTGCCTTTAGCTTTTAAACCTTCTGGATGCTCCATGTATATCTCCTCTTTTAAATATCCATCCAGGAAGGTTGTTTTAACATTCACCTATTCAAGTTCAGGATCCAAACAGGCAGTTAGACCCAAAACCGTCCGGATTGAAGTCATCTTAACTACTAGTAAAAAGATTTTATCAAAGTCAACACCCTTCTTTTGACTGAATTCTTTCACTACCAACCTCGTCTTATGCTTAACCAGCTTGTTACTAATCTCTCTTTATCTTGAACACCTACTTGTTCTTCAATGCCCTTTTTCCTTTTAGAAGTTTTACAAGCTTGTATTTATTATTCTTATTCAAATAATCCATCTCTTCCTTCATAACTGCGAGTCAAAGATATTTGTCTTCACACAATGCAACCTCTAGCACACTTTTAGGCTCCCCCTCAGTGTTAAGTGATAGGTACTCATAACTTGGATTCCTTGTAAAATGGTTTTTCTCCCTTACTTTCAAAGTTACGTTTCATCAACTGTTGGATCCAATTGCTCCCCCTGCTCATTATCCTTAATGGTTTCATCTTCATTATTGCCTGGATGTGGTCTATGTAGCTCATCAATATCAAATTGTATCTGATCACTAACAATGTGTGTTTGGTCACACACTTCATCTGCTTTACCTGTAGACTACTCAATAGTTGAAGGAATTGGTGAAAAGCTAATTATGTCATCTGATAAGTTGGAGTGTGATGATTTACTTCCACTTAAAAGATCAACACATCTCTCGTGCTCCTGGAACACCACGTCTTGGCTCCTAACTATCTTTTTCTTCTCTAGGTCATAAAGTCTAAAGCCAAACTGATCACCACCATATCTAACAAAGACACAAGATATTAATTTTGAGTTAAGTTTTCTTCTTTGATCCTTAGGTACATGTTTGAATAACTTGCAGCCAATAAATTTTAAGTGATGATATGTGGGATCCTTGCCAATCCACGTTTGGATCCCTCCATCGTTCCATTCCATTTAGGATTAGGAATAAACATAATCGGACCTGTTTTTTTATATATATATCTCCTTATTTGAGAACCTATTCTATTAACCTCTTTGGGCTTCTATTGAATCAAAAAATGGGTTTGATTGTCCATTTTTTTGATAATCAAATATCTGGAGTTTATTTTTGTATATTATATGGATGATCCGATCCGCAAGGACCATAATTGGAAATTGTTTGATAGTCTTTCTCCAAGGAAGGGGCGAAACATAATCAATTTGAATTTGGGAATACTATGAAGCTTCACTGTTCCCTGGGATTGGCTTTAGGCCTTTCCTGTGCAGCTTAAATGGAAGGCGAAGAAGGCCCCCTTCCGGGGGGTCCAAGCCAGGGGGGTCCAAGCCATCAGTAAGATACCACTTTGGAAGAGCTGTCCAGACTAATATCAATCCAATCCATTTCATGAATAAAATGTGACCAATTAACCAACCATCAAAACTACTTGTTACTCAAAATCCAATATAACTGAGGGAGCTCGATTACTTAGGTAAATTGTAATTCAAAATGCTTCTCCTCAGAATGTCTTTGGTAACATAAACATCCTCAGCATGCAAGCGAAACTTCTCCACACTCCTCTTAGTAACCCCATTATGTTATGGAGTCCTTGGTTCGGTTTTCTCATGTTTGATGCCATACAATGTACATTATTCTTTATAAATCTTATAAGTACACTCCCCTCCATTATCAGTTTGCAAGCACTTTAACTTCCTCTCAACTTCCCCTTCTACCATTACATGAAACTTCTTGAAAGTTTTAAACATTGGACTCTTAGAATTCATCATGTACACCCAATTCTTCCTCAAAGCATTATCAATAAATGTAACAAAATATATGTTATCTCCTAGTGACTCCTCCTCAATAGGACCACAGACATCTGAATGCACCAATTCCAACAACTCTGACTTCCTTATAGATCTTCACTTAAAAAAGACTCTATGCTACTTTTTAGCTAAGCAATGATCGTAAGGATTAATTAGCTTTGAGTTCTTTGATGGGATAAGGGATTTTCCAGTTAGTAACTTTAATCTCTTCTCACTCATGTGTCCCAATCATTGATTCCACAAATTTGGTGAAGATTCCTCTTCAGCTGTATATACTTCTCCACCACCGTACACCTTTAAGTGTGTCTTGTACAACGAGCAACATAACTCTCCTTGGGTAACCATCATTGCACCTTTGAATAGTTTCCACTTCCTTTCCTCAAAAGTATACTGAAAGCGTTCTTGATCTAACACTTTCATTTATAACAGATTCAACCTTAGATTGGGAATGTGTTGTACATCTCTCAAGGTTAGTAAGCATCTAATGTTTGTCTAAACTTGGACATTACCCATACTGATAATTTTAGCAAAACTTTGGTTTCTTATCATTACACTCCCAAAATATTTGCTCTCGTGGTTTGAGAAGTACTTTACCTTTGGAACATAATGATAGGATGCTCCCATATCAATCAGTCATTTAGAACCAAAATTGCTTATGTAAAAACATTCACTAGTTGTACAAACTGGTGACATCTCATCATTCATGCTTAGATTAATTACAGTTGTACTTTTATCATCGTCATCATTCTAATAAGCTTCCTTTTTTTGATCTCTCTTCCACTTATAGTAGAAACTCTTAATGTGTCCTGGCTTATTGCAATAATGGCATGTCTTTATATCTTTGTCACCTCTGAACTTTGAACGGTTCTTAGACTTGTCATGACCTTTAAGACCCTCACTCTTTTTCCTTCTCCTTCTTTCTGTCACGAAAGTTTGTACGTTGTCAACTAAAATCTCCTTTCTTCTGATTTCTTCATTAAAAATACTCTCTTTGATAACATCCAAAGAGAGCATTCCTTTAGGAGCTGAGTTGCTTATCGCTACCACTAGCGTTTCCTAGCTATCCGGTAATGAACTCAACAAGAACAAAGCTTGTAGCTCATCATCAAGAATGATCTTCATTGTTGTAAGCTTGTTGATTATGTCATAGAAATCACTTAGATGCTCCAACACTGGTTTCCTAACCTTCAACTTCAAATTCAAAAGCCTTTTAATTAGAGAGGCCTTATTATGAGTAGTCTTCCTTTCATACAAACCTTTTGACTTCTTCCATAGCTTAAAATGATATGTTTCTTGAGACACATGATTGAATATACTAATATCAATCCACTGTTTTACAGTGCTAAGAGTTTTTTGCTTTATCTTTTCCCATTCTCTATCTATCATCTTTTCAAGTTTTGAAGGAACATCGTCCTTTACACCTCCGTCCACATCAATTAGATTAAAGAGATCCTTGCAATATAGAATGTCCTTCATCATGGGCCTCTAAATCGAGTAATTGGACGACGTTAACTTAACCATAGAGTTGTTTCCACATTCCATTACAATGGCTCTGATATCACTTATTGGGAGATAAATAACATAATTCTCTAAAAGGTCAACTAAATATTAACAATAAGAAAGAACTCTCCTTATTGCTGCAGCATAAAAATATAAGAATAAACTAAATGATGAAACAAACACCAAGATTTAACGTGAAACTTTAGTGTAGAGGGAAAACCACTAGACAAATTGACAAATAAATCCACTAAACTAAATAAGGATTTACAGAAAAATTTGATCTCTCACCTCTACAATAATAAATTGTCTCACAAAGTTTTAGGATGAAACCAAAGTTGATCACAATCATGGCACTCAAACCAATCCCAAAAATAATCAAATAAAAATGAGAATCTAAACCACTTTTCCCTCTCATTGTTTTTCCTAACTTTTAGATATTGTGACAACACTCTCAATCCCATATGTGGAACAAGGCTTAAATGAGTTATTTGTAGGCTCCTGTGGCTTGATAGCTAAGTTAGAATCCTAACTAAACTCAACTAGTTAGATCACATCTTATCCTAATTAGATTACATCACCTTATCCATTAAGATGACATCCTCATCTCAATAGGACTCTATATGATATAATTTATCTACATCACAACTAACAAGATAAGGAATTGCATCTATCTACGAATGATACAATCATATCCATAAAGAACTATACTATCTTCAAATGATCCTCCTACATAGTCTTTATCTTTTATAGTTGATGTCTATTAACTATGATCTTATTTGCCACATCATCATGGACACTCAACACACACTTCCTGCACTCTTTTGTGGACACTGTTTTACTTCATGAATGATATTTAGACTGATGAAACTTTTTTTTCGTGCTACATAAAGTCAATGTTGCTTTCTTCAATGAAACTCTATTTGTTTGTGTTGCACACTTAAAAGCAAATTATGACATTTTGCAAGAAAAAGAAAAAGGATATTAGTTGCTAATTCTCCTGAAAAAAGAACAACTTTGTCAGGCATTTATGTATGGTTAGATATATATATATATATAATAGTGGTTTATTGGGTGGTTAAAAAGAGAGATATTAAAGAAAAAGTAATGGCTTCATTAAGCAATTGGAAGTGAACAACTAACCAGTTTTGGTTTTGTATGGGAAAATGAATTTGAAGAAATATTTAATGAGATATGTTCTTATGGTGATGACCATCTTGCTGGTAATTGAAGATGATCAATTGATCATTTCAAGCAGGTGATTACAAGTAGGAGTTTCTTTTGAGAAATTAATTGGGATTAAATGTGCATTTACAATATGTAATCGAATATCTTTTATAAAATAATTTGAAAAATGAATAAGAAAATAAAAGGATTTAAGACAAACCTAATTCAGAGAGTTTTTTAAAACTTTTCTTCTCTGATAAAATCATCAACTAGAAACTATTTAAATATTTAACCTCTAAGTATTTACATAACAGAGAAACTCAATAATTAAAAGGGACTCATAAGAGTATTAATTAAAATTAAAATTTTAATCATAATTAAATTTTAACTTTAATAATACTTTAATTTTAATTTTAATAAAATCAATTTTCTAATATTTGATACCTTGAGATTTTTTAAACTTTATAATTAAGTTCAACTTAATTGTATTAAAATTTCTCTCTTTAATTACTCTTTACTTGTGATTTATTATATTCAAAATATATTAGAAAAGATAACAAATTATATTTATAATTTATAATTGTAATTATAATTTCTCATATGAGATACTTTGGTAATCTTTAAGTTTAGGCATCAATTATATAACTATCATAATGAAGACATCCGTAGACACATAAATAATGTTTCATTTGGAATCCTCATGATCGGGCTACTTTAATGAACTTATTCTCTAATAAGCACTCACGCATTTGTTTAAATATCTTTATACTTTAATTTATGAGATTAATCACTTTTTTCATAAGATAGAAATATAATGTGTACTAGTTTTACCATGCTATTAATATCCCTTTGATGAAACTGTAACAATGAATAATTTAAGTATAAAACATACATACAAATTAAATCTCATAATTATAATTTTATGAAAATTTTAATGGAACAATAATTATTTTAGTGATTTTATCTTTAGTATTAAGTATTAAGTATAATTAACAAAACACAAAAAGATAAAGAATGCTTCTATTAAATAAACTAATAATGTCATAAATTAATTACAACTATTGATTGACTACAAGGGCATAAACTGACAATCTCTTGCTTATGCTAAAGCTAGTCTCTTATATATTAAATACATATCCATCTATAAGTCGATCATATCTCTTTTGAGACAATACTTAGTGAGAGAATTTGCAGGATTCTCTTTAGTGGGCACTCATTCTAATTTAGTGTCTTTTGACTCTATTATCTTCCTAATCAAGTTAAACTTTCTAAGTACATACTACACCTTTAATGAGACTTTGGCTTTTTTACTTGTGCAATATCATCGTTATTGTCATAGTATAATACTATCGACTTAATGATATTACGAACCACTCTTAATGATGAACTTCGTGATTCAAACAACTTTCTTTATCATCTTTGACACTGAAATGCGCTATATCTTAGTAGTAGAATAAATAAGAATTTTTTTGTTAAAAATTTCTCTAAATTAATGCGCCACTATTTAAGGTAATGATGTACTTTAACTGTGATAGTCCATCATTATAATTAAAATGAAAACTTGCATATGAATACCTTGAACTCTTAATTTAACTCCTTTATATACTAAGAAAATATTGTACATGTCACCATATACATAATTGATCCAATTGTGAAAGTACATGGAAAATAGTCCATTTATCTCTCTCTTTGTATATCTTTAAACATACACTCTTTGAGAGAGAAATCCTATACAACATGTGTAAGAATCTCCTCTCATAATTCTCCATACCAAATCTCTTAACACTTTGTTTATGTATGCAGGTTGCAATAAACTAAGCAATCTTTTTAATCTATCTCTATAGATCTTTATTCCTAGAATATGGGCTACTTCTCCCTTATTTTTAGAGAATTTCTTAGACAACCAAATATTTATAGATTGAAGGATCAGTATATAGTTTCCAATAAAAAATATGCCATCCATATATAACACTAGAATGACTATACTCGCACTATCCTTTTTTTTTCTATAAATATAAGATTCATCTACATTTTTATAAACTCTTTAATTGTCTCATCAAAATAGTTGTTTCAACTCTATAGTGCTTGCTTAAGTCCATAAATAGATTTTTATGACTTATATACTTGATTAAGAAACCTCTTGAATTCAAAACATTCATATTGTGTCATATATACATCTTTAAGAAAATTTATGTTGAGAAATATCGTTTTGACATCTATCAGCCATATTTTATTATCATGATATACATAACCAGTAAAATTCTTAAGAACTTAAGCATTGCTATTGGCAAATAGGTTTTCTCAAAATCAACTCGTTGTTTTTGTTTCTAACCCTTAGTCTTTAGCTTGCTTTGTATGTATGTAAATTACCACTTATGTTAGTTTTTCTCTTAAAAACTATAATTGGAACAATCCTATCAAATGCATCTACTAAAGTCCCTACTTGGTTAATGTATATTAAATCTATTCCAAATCTTATGGCAGCATGTCATTTTAAAAAAATCAATAACAGATACTGCTTCCTTATAAAATTGTAGTCTCATAATCCATAAACAATTTATTGTCTTTCCCTATTTTTTATATGTAGATCAAATTTAGTGAAGGGACGATATATCCTACTATTGAACATTGACTAAGTGTCTCTTAAACTCTTGGTTTTATATCATATCTATCAACTTGAGGTTCTTGTTCTACTTGAAAGTGCATTTGTGATTCTTAAACTTCTTTAAGTTTTATCTCATCCTCACTACTTTCCTTAAAAATAAATTCTGTTTTGAAAATATAGCATATCTTAAGAAAAACACCTTTTATGTTTGAGAGGTTCATTCTTATGTCTTATGCTATATGTTTTTAGATTTGGGTTTCTCTTTCATCAAACCAATAAAGAGAACTTGTTGGGCGTTTATTTCACCCTTGCCAATAGTGACTATTGCCACTAGCTCTGTTGTTATAGGCAACAGTGGTGGATTCACCAGAGGCAAGCAACGCCACTAGTGATGGTCCCAATAACTCCACAAATGATTAAAATTAATCATTAAGAAAAAAACATAATTGTCTATTAAGCAATTTTCAGTTTTGATAGCCAAAGTTCATATATGATTAAGTTTTTCATAAAGAACCCAATACCATGAATTAATCTTCAAACAAGTTTTCCATAAACTTCAAAAGCTAGTGACATGTAATTTAGGTGTTTTAGAAGAAAAAGCATATTCAATTAATAAATGATTTCTAGAAACAATAATCATCAAGTTTATTTATAAACTGAAATTATACGGCATGTGTTGGTGTACTACAAAGCACAAAATTAAAATATAATTAAAATCATGTAACTTTTACATCAGCCTTAAATTTTTTTTTATCAAATCAATAATAAACAATTAAGCAACTTATTTAAGTTAAAAAAATTAAAGGAGGATCTAATACTACTGTTGGAAAATCAAAGGGGATCAAGATGAAACAAAATAATTTTTATAATTTCTCATCATATCTCTTTAATATAATAACTTGAAACATGAATAAGGAAGTCAAAGGATTTAAGATAAACTTGGTTCAGGTGTTCTTCAAAACTTTTTATTTTATAATAAAATGGTTAATTATAAGTTATTCAAATGTCCAACATCTAACATTATTCACATAGTTGAGGAAAGAGAACTAAGCAATTGAGAGGGATTGATAAGACTATTAATTGCCTTATATCTTTCCCTTTTGTAGAGAAACACTAAGTTTCTTTAAGGCTTAATTAAAATTAAAATCTTATATTTTAATTATAAATCTAATTATTAATTTAATCTTAATAAAAATAAATATCCAATATTTGATCCTTGAAGTTTCTTAAACTTTATAACTAAATCAAACTTAAAAAAATTAAAATTTTCTTTCTTTAATTTATCTTTATATATGACATGTTATGTTCCTAATATCATTTTTTATTTTCTCTTTATGTGTAACCAATTAGGTTGCTAATGTGTTGACAATGATTATAAATTTTAATTTTAATTCATAATTAGAATTAAGAAAAATAAAATTTCTTTTAATTTATTTTAATTCAACAATTTATAATCATAAAGTAAGATTGATTTCTAGTAATATGTTATGCCCATCTAAATATTAAAAATGTCAAAGTAACTTGTCCAATGTATAATTCAATCATTTCTTCATCAAATGTTGTAATTAGATATATATATATATATATATATATGTTTACTTTATTTAAATCTAATCATTTCCATTCTTGTTAATAAATAATTGATATTTGATAACAACTTGTTCCAAATCTCAATTCAATTTAGCCAGAGAATTTCTTAAATCATTACTAACTAAGAATAATAAAACAATATCCCTAATTACTTTAGGATGATGAATCCTTTATTAACTTACTCAATTATCTCTTTATAGTTTGTAATAAATCCAAGTAATACTGATCACACTACTTTAAATAGAATAAGTCATAAGTATCATCAAGACATAACAATTATCATATGAGATACTTTGGTAATCTTAATTCTAAGGTTCAATTACAAAACCATTATAAAGAGGATATCCATAAATACACAAGAATGTTCAGTTTGGGATCCTCGTAATTGGGTTAGTTTAGTAAACTTATTCTCTAATAAGCACCCACATATTTGTTTATGTATCTTCTTACTTTAATTTATGATATCAGTTACTTTATTCATAATAAATAAATAAAATATATGCTTACTATTTCATCAATATTCCATCTTAATAAAACTATAACTAAGAATAATTTAGTAATAATACATAAATGTAAATTCAACCTTATAATTATAATCTAATCATAATTTTCATTGTATAGTAATTATTTTAGAGATTTTATCTTTATTATTAAGTATTAAATATAATTAACAACACGCTTTTAAACAAAAAAGCTTTATTTAAATAAACTAATATTGTTATACATGAATTGCAACCAATCGATTGAACGTAAGGGCGTAAACTAACAATTTGTTTGTTGGAAAAGAGTTCACTAATAATTCTAGACTAATAATTCTAGAAAAGTAGGTTATTGGTTATAGTGCTTTGGGGAGGCATTTGGGAAAGAAAATAATATAATTCCTAGGGGTGAGCATTATTCGAGCCGGCCCGATTACTAGGCCCGGCCCGAATTAATTCGGGTAAGAAAATGTTAAATTTCGGATAATTCGGGTCGGCCCGGGGATTACTCGAATTATTTTCAGGCCGGGCCGGGTAACTCCAAAAAAATTCGGGCCGGCCCGACTACCCGAATTAGGTTTTAAAAAATTATGAAAATACATTTCGTTATTTTTTTGTAGAATTAACAGATTAATTATGCTAGTTAATTGAAATATTTGGTTATATTATTAGTGAATTCAACTATTTGTTGAGATATGAGAATGTAATTCAAGTATTTAGTTATTTTGTGTAATTTTTTAAAGAGAACCAAACAAAATTTCGAGTAATTCGGGTCGGGTAAATTCGGGTAATAAAATTTCGGGTTCGGGCCGGGTAAGATGGAAAATTTTTTGGGTAATTTGGGCCGGGCTTGAACAGTGAAAATTGGGCCCGAATTACCCGAATGCTCACCCCTAATAATTCCTTATGAATAAGTAATACGTTGTAGTTGATTTATGATTACAACGTTTGAAGAATAAAGCATTTCATGAGAAATGTAGTTTCAAGCAAAAAGAGGTACAAATGATGAAGTATTTCAAGTGAAAATCCACTTTGTAGTATAGAAGTAGAAATCTTATAGTACGATTAATAAACAAGGTTGACACACCATTGTGAATTCATAAATCAGTTCTTCACTTTTGTTGCTCCATTTTTGAACGTCCTTATCATGTTATAACTATAAAGATGAAATTCTTTTTAAGAAAGGAATTGCTAACTTTATTTTCAACATTCACCCATTATGGTACCCAATTATATAATCGATAAGTGATGGCCATCACTTACCTTATAACATATTTTAATATATATAAGATTTCTATGTTATGTAATTTTATATTGTAATGGATAAATGAGTAGTTTTCTTTGTACTAAGCTTACTTAGAAAGCCTCGAAGCAACTCATCCTACCTATTTGAATTCTTTATCATCATCTTCTTTTGTTTCCAACTATTGAAGAGAAGCTTAAAACAAAAATCCAAAACCTTTATTATCGCTCCATCCTACTGCATTTTAGATGCTTAGACAAGAAGGTAGTAGGTGTATCATCTTACCGACCCAATACCTCATCTACAAACATGGTACGTCGAAATTGCCCATCTTTTTTCCTCTCTGTGTGTGGAGATATATATTAATACTTTGTCTTTCTGTTTGATTATTTAGGCATGCATAAAGATAATCACTTAGACATGCATTAAGATGGTCTTTGGGCTTCTAGTGTTTTAAATTATTAGTGGCCAATTTATGGAGTAAAGGACAATCAGATATTGTTAGTTTATATTTTTTTCCATGGTACTGCATAAAAATTTGTACTTTATAGCCTAATGTGGCATGAATTTTTTGTAGACATTTTTCGTAGTATTTGTACTAGTTATGGTATTTGGTTTGGTGTGGTTGAAATTTACTTATTTTATTCTTAGAATTGATAAAAGAAGGAAAATTTTATTATTAGATCACCGTATCCTATATATACATATATAAAGAGAAGAATACGATAAAGGCAAAATAAAAGGTATTTAAAAAGCATATTCAAATTTATATAAGGATGATGTAAAGTTAATTTGATTTAAAACTTTAAATTATAGGTTAGGGATGATGTTGTCGTATGTGAGATGTTAGAAAAGTGGTAATATAGATAAAAAAGGTTGAAAGTTGGACCAAATGAAACTAAATTACTAAAGTTTTGCTATATAGTATGAAAGTATGTTGATTATTGTACAAGTATTTGTAAAGCTTTAAAATGCATTATTATTCAAAATTTGTGTATGAATTGATGAATAACCTAAATCCTGAGCAGGTAAAGTGGGTCACTGATATGAAATCTAGTGAACTTAGAAACGTGTAGAGGTTTAGGGAGATCACTAGTACTGTTTGTGTGATTAAATAATCCAAATGAGCTATTTTGAAAATTAAGAAGGATCAAATGAAGGAGATTAGTATTGATAGTGTGACATGGATCATTAGGGTTTCAAATGAAACTAAACGAGTACATCCTAAAGCCGATGAAGATAAGGTGTTGAGGCTTTAGGAGCAGTATAAAGTTAATGATCACTGAATATTGATCAAGTGTATACGGGAGAAAGTTAGGGGTACACAAATCAAGGAATGTTTCCATCGAAACTTCCTTTTATATGTGTT
>JAOTAX010000005.1:36936574-36949141 GCA_025629825.1 Erythroxylum guanchezii | reverse complement strand
TAAGATTTATAAAAGCATGATTGATGTAAACAGTAAATTAGTAAAGTATACAGTACAACTGTATAATATACCAATATAGACTATTTTGCAATTTTTAAAAATTTTAGGGACTATTTCATAAATTTCAAAAAAATTTCGAAACGGTACCCGGTACCGACCGGTACCGATACAATTCCGTTCCAGAACCCAATCCGGTACCGAATCCGGTACGATATTCATAACATTGGCCAAAACACAGTCAGCCCTGAAATAAGCAAAAGAACCACAAAATCGACAAATTTGGAACACAAGCTATTCAATGCAAAGCATCCAAATGAGGAACTTGACCAAGAAAACAATTCACATGATTATAACAATCCCACAAGCAACAAGAATTTAAACAACAAACCAACTCCATGAAAACTGCGTGCAAATACAGGGAGTGGTTTGAAAGCTAAATTTTCTTATAGTAAGCCCTTTTACTTTGCCAGTGTAGAGACTGCAATCAGGATTTGAACCTTGTCTTGCAACTCCTAATAATTTTTCTGATTTCACCTCACCATATAAATAGATGACCGAGGACAGGTACCTTTGCATCCAGTTAGAAAATCCAGCCAGTAATGTACTAATATTTACGAGCCATCATCACTGTTGAGAAGTTGAACCACCCTAAACTGCAACTGCGCTACAAATTTCTCCGCACATCTCATACGTTAGAGTCCTGATCGTACTATACATCTTCCCAGAAATGACAAATAAGGGCCTTCAAACTGACAGCCACTCAATAGCAGTGAACTAAAGTTATATGCCATGATATTCTTAAGGAATAACGCCGCATGTCAAAATCCTGCAAGCAGACGTGATACTTAGGAAAGCATGATGGTAATATACTGGCCTCTCTAAGATTAGTATAAGTAAAAATGTTGGCAGTTTGAACTCTTTTCAAGATACAAAATTATAACTGCCAGCCAAAAATGGTGTGAGATAATAACAGGATAGTTTGAAATTTGTGTTTTTTCATCTCTGTGTATCCACATGCAAATGAACATGGAGAGATGTAAAAAGTTCACAAATATCACCTTCTCAATCCGACTTCTTGAGCTCTCTGAATCTTCTGTCCCAATCTTGGGCGTCAAAGTCTTGCTCACTGAAGTCTCTGTCTGTGCTGTAGACTATGCGATCCTGCCCTATGACTGTCTTCTGTGCCATATCTCGAGCACTTAAAAGCTGGACAAATTCCAAAAGAGAAGGATGTTACTTCCAAAAGAAGTTATTTAAAAACACATCTACTATAGTAATGGGGTGTATTTACTTTAGTCCAGATATTGAGGGTACTATATAACATCAAAGAGATGTCAAAAATCAGAGCTAGTGTATATAAGCTAATCCAAGGATAAACGTGAAAATAATACAATACTATCACCAATATTAATAGTTTTTTCACAATAGTATCAGCACTTATCTTGAGGTGCAAAATAATCATAAACAAATTCACCCCTATACATACACATGAAAATTGGAATCTCTTACAAGTAGACAGGGTAGTTCATAATTGTCCAGTCAAAAGAAAGGATAAGCTAGTATGAAACAACATTCACTCTTCATAATCAATCACACAGAAAAACAAACTAAAACAAAAGAGAGGCTACCTTCCGCCTAAGTGAAAGATCAGGCACTTCAAGTGCCCGAGCATATTGTTCTCTTGCTTTATTCCTCTTTTCAATTTCAGCATTCTTGTTGAGAGTAAAGAACCACCGAAACAAAGGAATTGCAAAGAAAGAACCAGCATATATCTGTGAATTTCGTCATCAAAACAAAATGAGACCAATGCACATTATGTATATCCAACTGATATCTTGGGAAAAGAACTTGTAGTTACAACATATTTGACAACACACCATACTTCCAACTACAACTTTTTGACAATGATAAAACGGAATAGATGCTTAAACTGTTTATTGAGCTTTCATAGTGGGAAAATCGATTTACATTCTTAAGAAGAGCAACAGGGAGTTCAGACCAAGAGACACCTCTATCCTATATCAAATTTAAATGACTTCTCACAATGCAATATTAATAGGAACATGTAGGCCAAGAATACTCCAAAATCTGTAGGAGGTAAAACAAAGAAGCTATGCCTTGTTAACCACTTTCCACAAGATAGTAGCGGAAAAAATATCAAATTCTGCTAATCAGAATTGAAGAAGGGCAATTAACCCTCACCTGAAGTAAAGGAAAAATTCCAGTAACAAAATTAATGAATCCACTGTTTGTCAGAGCAACGTCCCTTCAAAACAAGATGACGTGGAGACATTAGAGAGACAAAAATGTAAACAGCCCAAAAAAAGTAATAATTCCAGAAGAATGTACTTTAACATGGCTCCAAGGATAATAACTCCAAAAAGATTAATCCCACCCAATCCAACAACCATTGCTCTTTCTGATGTACCAGTCTTACTGCAAAATAACAGCCACTAAAATTGGAGAATCAAATTATGTTGTTTAAAAAAGTGACATAATCAAGCAAATAAATAACCTGAACTGCCATTTCTTTTCCCTAAGAAACTTCTCAACTCCAATCCAATCTGCCCATCTTCTCCCCACATATTCCTTTCTTCCAATTCTTTGAGAAGAACCAGTCCTTTGAAGAGAAGGGAATCGATAAACAATATTTCCCTACATGATCAGTAAATAGCTGAAATTTGAAAATCAAATTAACTCAACCAAGATAAGAGCTGTCAAAATTCTTACTTTTGCAGGAAATCTCTTTACAATGCCATAAGCATTGTTAAACAATTAGTTCTATTCCTAAAAATACTCGTAAACATACAAAAATACACATACAAATCTTACATTGGTCAAAATTAGTTTCCTACCTCTTCATCAATGTCGGGTTGACCATCAAAGCGTAGAAGTACTGGTAAAATATAAGATTCATCATTCTGACACAAAGAACAAAAAAACACTGTAATATGGAGTGAAAAAAAAAGGGCAGCATAAAAGCAAGGTCACAATCATATTGGTACCATCTTCAAGCAGTCAAAACCATGTGATCATGTTATTGGCTCAAGAAGAACACAAATGCTAATACGACCGAGAGTTTCAGACAAATATATAAGGAATGATGTGATGAATCTCAAAATGGACATTTCATATTTTGTCTTTTCTCAAATTTTTGTGCATGTAAGAACTTATAATATCTTATATGTGGTATGAATTTAAACCAAATAACTGTGAAAAAATTTAACCTCAGAACTAACCTGTTAGCAAGACAATCAGGACAGCAGGAAACATTAACATTAATTAATCTCATAAAGAAGGTATACCATATCTTCCTTGGTAGTTTGTATGTCAAGATAGGGTGCAAGTTCTTCAGCTGTGACAACGCCACCATTGGAGGCAATGTATTGCCCAATCTGCAAATGATTATAAAGGAAAAAGCTAAAAGGCCATGTTGATGGAAAGAACAGCATAAGTTGTGATCATGGTAATTATGCTTTATTTATTTATCTGTTATTACAGCTTGCAATTTAACAGCATGCATAACAGCATGCATATGCATGCTGTTAAATTGCAAGCTGTAACAACAGATAAATAAATAAAGAATAATTATCACGATCACAACTTACACAACAACTTTCTAAGATGTTGCAATAAACTACACCATTTGCAAGTCACAAAGGCAAATTACTCCCGAAAACGTAAGACGAAGCTCACAACTTAAGAGCAACTTTATAAAATGTTACCATAACCTTCAACAAGATAAAACACTACTTTGTTAATCTTACCCACTTGCTGGGTAGAATTCTCCCAGTTAAACAATACAACAGTTAGCAGTATAGATATGCACACTAAAGTGATTCAAGTGCATGCTCAACCACTTAAAAAAAGGTGGAAAATAATTTTTAACATATCCTATTTTGATTGTTTCTTATTCAAACCTTCCTATTACTTTAAATGTGCCAATGAAAACCTTTGTTATCAAAATTTTCCAATAAGAGGAATTCAATAGAAAAAATATTAAATGAAAGGAATAGGAAAAATGACAAGTGGAACTAACAAAAGTTATTCTTTTTCTAATTCCTAATCAAGTTGATGGAAAGAAATTTGATTCTTTTTTAATAATAATATGAATGAAATAGAACAAATTGAAGTGAAAGAACTGAATTGAGAACTTGTACTACGTACGATGGTTGAGAATTGGATTAAAGGACAAAAATGACATATTCACGTTCAAATAAATGGAATCGAATAATTAGAATGGCCAAGCAAGGTCTTGCAAAGCACAAAAAAAGTGAGTTTAGAGGCAAGATCAGTAAAAGCTTTTGTGACTTAAAAAAGAAAAGACAACTGCAGATGCAGAAAATGAAAACAACCAATAAGCTGAACAAACTGTTGTAAGTAACGGACCACTGAATTCAGTGCTGAAATATTACCAACTTCCACCTCTCTTCTTCAATTCCTTGATTTGGATCACCATCCCCAAACACAAAGGAGAACACCTGAAAGACATTCACAATTTTCATTGTACATTCAAAATTTAAAGATAACCACTGCAAGAACCAAGCTTTTTTGAGCTATTCACTTACAGATTCTATAAAGTTCATCTTCTCAGCCTGATCTGTTTGCATTTGACGCCTTCTATAGTAATATGGATCCCAGTACCTAAAAAAGCGATAGGAAATATTGATTTAAGGTTTCTCTTGATTTTGGAATGAAACAGCTATACACAGGAGAGTATTACATGCAATTCACATCTACATAACAGTGTAGCACTCTGACTTTTAGCAAAGGGGATGCAGAAACCAGTCTAATAAGACAAATGTTGCCACTAACTTTCAAAGCATCCACAAGGAAAGATTTTCTATCTCTGAATGTGAGCTTATAAGGGGCTACATGTAGGGAGCATAAAATATGAAACCCAAGAACGTGGAACATCAATTTAATTCATTTCTTTTTTATTTGTCATCTAATTAACTTCCATCACTACCTGTATAAATAACAATGTTGTTTCAACCCAAATCAATTGCAGTCAACTATTATTGACCATCTTTTGCCAAGTTAATAATGCCTAGACATATAAGACAGCATAATTCAGCCACATGTTCGCTTAGAAAAATTTTGTCAGCTTATAGAAAATACCAAAATAAATCAGTAGGTGTAAAGTAAAAGGTGAATCCTGAATCATATGATCTGCCTCGCCTTCCACGATTATCTTCATCACTGTTCAAGAGATTACAGTCAATATTTTGTTCCAGGAAAGGTACCAAGACAGAAGCTGTTTACAATGTAAGGCAGTGTTTACCTTCTACTTGAAAGAAGAGCAATTATTGTAGTGTAAACTAGAACTATTGACGCAATCAGAGCCGTCCCAAAAGAAACCCTGATAAGATACTCGGCTGCAGACTTTAACGAACAAAGAGTAACATATTACAATCAAATTGGAAGATAACATTTTTATTTTTCTAGAATACAAAACCCACATGGTATGCAACTGAGATAAGTACCTTTGCCTTGTCAACCAGAGGCTCAATCTTCATCCTCAATGACTTCGCAGCAAGCTTTGAACGATAATCCTTTGGGAAAACATAAAGAACATCCCCTTCGTCTGAAACCTGTTCAAATAATAAAGACAATCACTCGTAACTCACGGACTTTAGTGCAAATAAAATCAACAAGCTATAACAAATGATATAAATGCCACAAGAAGAAAAAAAATATAATTCATTAATTAAAAACAAAACCTTCATTTTGGTTGGATCATCTTTTATTTTATAAGTTTCAACAGTTTTTGAATGTCTAGACTTTTCAACATAAAAAGTGGAAGCTTTTGCTGAATGTGCTACTCGAATGCATATATATCCTCTTGATTCAATCACGAAAATGAGATTATTTGAATTTCTTGAGACTGAGCTAGAACTTTGTTATGTATCCCATAAAACAGCTCAATACCTACCTTATCAATAGCAGATTATTTCTCGAAGGACTTGAAATTCCATATCCCTCATACATCGACTTCAGCTAAATTTACTAATTATTATCTACTCCAATTGATCAGAAAAAGTAATCAGCATTAGCTTCAATATACGGCCAACTCAAACAACATTAACTTAGGAAAAAAAGGGGTTTCTTCAAACAAACAACACACACATATGTCAATTTACTGAGCACGCATTCGCTCCGATTCAAGTGAATTTGGCTCCTTTACTCGTCCACTTTCAAAAGAAGTTTACTTATTGTCACAACAATTTGTCAATATGATTACCTCCAAGAAACCATCAGTATCAGCAGCAAGAGCCTGGAGAGCCTTTTGAGCTTCATTCAACTTAAGCCCAGCTTTGCTTGCGACATCCCCAATTGTAACCCTCCCACCATAGGACTCAACTGCCTCCATAGTCCGGTTCCTCGTGTCCGTTGGCAACTTATCGGTCTCCACCGCACCTCCAGGTCGAATTGCGGTTGTGGTGACATCAATGCTGGCCCTCACAGTGGTCGTCGGAAACCTTATGCCAGAAGGCTTCCAAGTAGGAAGCTTTTGGGTTCTGGGAAGCCAGTAGGGAGGCTGAAGGTGAATTGGGGGCTTTGGAGTAAAGAAAGAAGGGTAATTTAGGAGGTGGGTCTCGGAGGATATAGTCAAGCAGCAGGATAAAGAGGCCATCTGGGTCTCTCTTTCTTCGGTTTTTGGTTCAGAAAGTTCAGGTCGTGGCCATCGAAGAGCCAGAGAAGAGTGATTTTAGTTGCTGCTACAAAGCGTATGTTAAGTTTGTTTACCTTCTACAGTGTAACTATCTGTTTGCGAGTGGTTTAGAATTGGAGATTATGGATTCTTTTCTTCGCTATTTTAAACTCATCTTTCCATTTACAGATGTGAAGGTGTTAAATTACGTGTATGCCCTCAAAATGTCTCAGTAAGAAGATAACATTATTAGCTTCGCTTGGTCAGCTCTCCTGCCTCTCGGTTGCATAGGGTATGACGTCATCTGATCCTACAGAATACTCCTGTAAGCTAAGGAGCAACCGGTACATACCGCAAAGCTATAGATTCAACTAAATGAAAATAGCCTTTTTGTATAAGAACCAAATTAAAGATTTTGCCAAAACCTCCACTTACTGAAATTTTAATGTACTCCGATATACCAGAAAAGGAAAATTTGTGTCCATTTTGATTCGTGAGAAACATATATCTCTGCTTGTAAGAAAGTTACCAAACTATTTGCTAGGACAGGATCGTTGGGAGAACAAGCTTTTTGTCCTTTCGAAAAATAATGACTCATCAGAACATGATTTCATGGGTGGGGAATATTAATTGCAGGCACCTTGTAAAACACAAAAAAATGGAGAATAACCCGAGTTTTATTTCGTAACCCCATCCTGACTTCTTGATTGAGAACTGTGTCCATCTAAAGGGCCTATTACTAGTCCACACAGTGTGTACCACAAGAACATCAAGTAGAAACTGGAAACTTCAGGAAAAAAAAACCACCAAAGTCCTCCATTCCTACCAGTCAACCTCAGGCTTGGCTCCAAGCAACAAGGATTCAATTTCGTGTCAGACAAGATGCCTCAATTTTGTAATATGGAGCATTCACTCGTGTTGCATTCAACTCCACCTCAATTTCATGATGGTAACAATCTGGTCTGGTAGACGCGTTTGCTGCAATTGTTCCAGCAGTTGATTGTTATTCAACATAAGTCCAAACCTCTTTAAAAAAGAATATCAGTAAAAGTCATATCGGCTAGTGAAGAACGCAATGTACAGGTGGATTAAATACCAAAATCCAGGACTGCATATACAAAACCTCTACACAGACCATGATTCATTATTTTGACAGTGGTTAAATACCAAATCCAGCAAGTATATCACATAATCATAGATCTCTTTTGACCATTCAGGACTAGAAATAAATGAATATCTCATATGCTATTTTTTGACCAAATAACAAGCACCATACAGTTAAGTCTCACTTTTTAGTGTCTTAGGCTACCACCTCCTTAACCTACTGTTGACAGCAAATGTCCATTTTCTTCAGATGCTTTTTCTTCACATAAGCAAAAGAAATACCAGAATTGCAAAAAGCTCCTGGTATAGGATACCCAACAATCATGAGCCCCAAAATGTTGCAAACAGTTGACACTGCAATCAAAGTAAGAACAACAGACGTGCCAATATTCACCTGCCAACAAGATTAACTTTTTGTTGTGCATAACTTCTTACATTAGAAAGCCCATTCATGAACCTATTATATGTAGCAAGATTTGGTATGAAGTCCTTATCCAACATCTCATCCACCAGAACTTCCCCCTCCTTCCTTCTGCCCTCTATTGTGTAACCAGATACCAAAATGTTATATGTCATTTCATCTAGCTCCAAACCCTTGCTAGAAGCAACTAATCTTAACTTGTTGGCATCAATTGTCCTTTTCGCACAGCAAAGATCTTGCAAGAGGCAATTAAACGTTACAATATCTGGAAGAATACTCTGTTTCAGCATTTTTTGCATCAATTCAAATGCTTCATTAAGGCTTCCCAACTTCTTGAAACCTTCTATCAAAGTGGTACAAGATATCAAGCTGGGAACATTTCCATTTTTCCATAACTCATCCAGCACCTCCAATGCTCTAACTGGATTTCTTTTATTGCAAAGCATGTCCATCAGAACAAAATGATCAAAACTACTTGGCAAAACTCTTTTCCTTGACAAATCAATCAGCAAGTCACATGCATCCAGCGCCCTCTCTTCTTTACAAAGGCCATCAACTAAAATTTCACAAGTCACACTCGATAATTCACAACCCAAATCAATCATCTCATATGCCATCTTCACTCCTTCCTCAAACTTCCTCTCCCTAAAGAATCCTTTAATCAATGTATTAAAACTGACAACATTAGGACTGCAACCCTTCTCCCTCATTTCTTTGAACATCTCCAAAGCCATTTCAAACATCTTATTTCTACAATAACTACTAATTAAGATATTAAAAGTAAATACATCAGGTTTTACTTTATCCTTCAACATCCTATTATACAAACCCAAACCCCTATCATGCTGTCCACTTTTAAAATATCCCTGAATTAACACGTTATAAACAACAACATTAGGCCTTCCATCAATCAATTTCCTCATCCTCTCAAAGGCAATCAAAGCATCATCCATTTTCCCAGCTTTACAATAAGCATTGATGGCAAACTGATAAATTGGTTCAATCCTAGGACAAGAGAATATACCTTCAGAACATGGGCACTGGTTTGATGACATGAAAGCCAGAAGCGAACTCAGGTCTGACAGGCGGTTGGTAACAGCAAGAGTCCTTACCATCCACTCAAAAGTTGAGTGATCATGACGAAAGGAGTCAACAGTGGAAGCCCAGGTGAATACTTGCAAGTAAGGATGGTGACGAAGTTTGGATTTGAGGAAGTGAAGTAGGTTATGAGGAGTCAATGGCTTCTTTGAAAGGTGGGTATTGAGGAATTCCAAGAGATGGGTGTAATGAGAAGTTGGGGTGAGAGTAAGAGTCGGAGCTGGGTTCAGAGGAGTCGCCGGAGGGTCCGGGAGGGGCGGCAGCGGCGGTGGTTTTAGCGGTCCAAGGGGTTGATCGACTTTTTTGAGAATTGGCAAGGGTAGCTTCTTTTTGAATGACATTTTTGCTTGGAGCCAACATAACCAAAGTACAATGTATCTCAATTTCTTCGCTGCTTCTACCAAACCAAGACTATCGAGGATGATAAATAGAAGGGCCAAAAGCCCAAAATGGGCTTAATTTTTTTTTAGTTTGATTAGTTTAGGACTTAAACTCGTAACTTGTTAAAAGAAAGTCTAAAATTTCATGAGTCTGCTTAATCTAAAGTTTTTTAGGATGAAAATTAGGGCATGCTTTACACGTGCTATTACAATGTATGACATGATACTGTTACTATTTTTTAAATGCCATATTTAAAATAGTAAAAGCTTGCTTAGTTTTAGCCCTAAATTATGTAAATTCCGTAAAGTAAAAAAAAAAAAAAGAAACCCTAAATTTCCTAAAAGTAAAAGTTATAGAAAATCCTAAATTCCCACCGTTTTCTCTCTTCGATGCATCTTCACCGTTGGTCGATCTGCGCTCCAGTCTTTGTACAAGGGTTGTCTTGCCTGGTTCGTTCATTTCACCGTCGCCCGATCCACGCTTCTTCCTTCGTTGAAAGGGTTGTCTTGCTTGGTTGACACATCTTCATCATCACCCGATCTGTGCTCTAATCTTCATTGAAAGGGTTGGCTTGCCTAATTCATGCATCATCTCTTGAAACTAAAGTAAGTCCTAGAATCAAGTATTAGCCATTAGACTTAAGAGTGGTAAAATATTTGATTATGATATTGGTAAAAAGAAGAAAGTGCAAAGGTTAGAGAAGTCTGAGGAAGATAGTATGAATGAGATGGGCAGAAACAAACTAGTATTAGTTTCATCTTCAACCAAAAATGGTCAGGAGCATATACCTTAAACCACTGTCAAACCTTAGAAGATACCTATTCTGTAACCTTAGATTCTAAAGAAAATAATAGAAAATTTCAAGTTCGAAATATTTTTAAGAAGTTTCATATCAATATACCCTTCATATACTAAGGGCCTGCTTGGTTGAGCTTTTATCAGTAGAGCTTTTGTTAGTAGAGCTTTCTGAGAAGAGCTTATTTTAAAAGTCAGTTGACTGTTTGACTGTCAATTAATAAAACAGCTTTTTTAAAAGAGCTTCATACAGTAGACTGTTTGGCAACAAAAAAATAAAAAGCACTTTTATTAATTTTAACTATATTTTATTTTATAATAAAATTATTTATGGTAAACAATATGCAAAGTACCATCTTGTAGGAAATTTTAGATAACCATCTTGTAGGAAATAATTTAAAGAGATGTCTCATTTTCTTGTAGGAAATAAAATTAATATGAAAATAAATATTAAAACATGTAAAAAAGTTAAATATTATGCTAAATAATATTTAAAATATACTAAACAATATGCAAAGTACAATTTGAGCAACCAAAGACCCAATGGAACTTAAATAAACCAATTAACTTTTTTAATTTAAAATTTAAAAACATCATTTTACTTAAAAATAACATCATTTTATTTAACATATTTGAACTTCAGGCTGAACTAAGACGTGAAAAAAAATCTAAAATTCAACCCACCCATTGGTTTCGATCGGAGCCAGGTCAAACAAAAAATGTCATTCCTAGTTATGCCAAGTTGCTACATTCAATCAACTACCATAAAAAGTCACAAAAAAAATTGAAGCAGAGAATTGGGAGTTCCAAACAATTAACAAGATCTAATAGTATGCAACATCAAAAGAACAAAGAAAGAGAGTTGCAGCAAACAAGGTGAAGTTTCTACTTCTCTTGGTACGCAAATCCCACAATTGACCAATTATTTGAGCCAATAAATTTCAAACATATACATGAACGAACAATATTTTAACAAGAAACAACTTAATGCCTCTCATCATGCAGTGCTACTTCATTCTTTCTTGCCAATACCATGAGACATATTGTAGATACCTCGCCCCTGAAACAAGAAAATAATACAAATTCGTGTTAACAAAAGCAATTATAAATTCCGTATACTCAACATAAAAGGCTAGAAATTCCTTACAAAATAAAGCCCTGAGCATACTTACAATGAGGTACATTGCGCTGCCTGCCAAAGTTAATGGAATGGCTACTGAAGTGATTTTATCAAGAGGTCCTTTCAAGTACGTGTGCTTGTGGATACTTTGGAAATACTTCTGCTTTTCAAGAAGCTTCTCTCTGGGTCGAAAAGGTGACTCAGACATCTTGTTACCTAAGTTTGCATTCACTACAAGCATGATTGCCTTGAGCTCATACAGCCTATAGAAGAGCAAAAATTTTAACTACGCGTTTTAAAGATTAAGAATGCAAACTAGAAGGTTACAGCAATAACTTGATCAAGCAAAGTGGAATAAACTAGCTGCAACCAATAACCAATTAAACAACCATAAGCAGTAATATCTTCAAGATTTGACTTTACTGTCGGGTACTCCACCTATTGGTTATCTTCCTATCACTTCTCCTTACTTTTGTTTATATCTTTCTTCTTTTCACTTCCAGAAAAAACGTGAAAATAATTGGATGCTAGCTAATTTGTTTCTTCATAGTGCAATAGAATATCAGTATTGTTGCGATTGCAATAATACAAGACATTGATATTTGATTAGAACAGAGAACCCGAGTAGCACTTCTAAGATAGCTTAAAAAAATAGAACAATCAAATTTGCATCAGCAAAGAATTATAGAAATACAGAAATTACGAAAATTTTAACATAAAAAGCAACAAATCTTGACTATTATCGAGCGAGGAGTGACGGGAACTATAGAAGTATTCGATAAAAAAGAAAGCAAGTCACAAAGGACAAAAACCATGTACTTGATCGAAAATTTAGAACAAACCCATGAAAACAAATCAAATGCTTTTCGTGTTTTTGAAGAACAAATCCTCACCCGTCTCGATTATGATGATCTGTGGCAAACTGGCACGGAAATGGCTGTCAGATTTAGGGTAAGGTGTTTTGGGAGATTTTTCTGATTTGTTATGCGGTAC
>JAOTAX010000005.1:36899865-36920822 GCA_025629825.1 Erythroxylum guanchezii | reverse complement strand
GATTTGGATAATTGTATAAGACGAATATTATGATTTGAGTTTTTGATTGAGATGTTGGAATTGATGAATATTCCAAAAGAGATTGAAGTGCTTTGTATGAGATTGAATAAAGAATGAATCAATAAGAAGAAAAAAAATGTACACGGATTTGGATTTGTTTAGACCGATAGTCTTAAGGTTTCTAACGCTAATTTGTTGCAAAGTGCATGTTATCGGATGTCGGAATTTGTTTTTCAGTTCGATTGCATCGTTCATTTGGCTTTGTATTCCGATTCAATTTGTGCCTTCGCTTTCTGTTTTCGTTTGCTTCCGCTTTTGATTTTCGTTTCCGCTTTCCGTTCTTATCTGGTTGGGGTCTGGTTCCCAGGATCGGGTCCCAACATAATGCTTCACTGAGCGTTATTATAAGGATATCCTGATCATATAAGCTATGACATAAATTGATCTTATTGAGATATTATGAATAGTTGAAATTGATCTTTTTGAGGTACTAAGAATGTCTGATAAGCAATGATGGGAATAATTGACTGATAAGGATTATATAAACAATATAGTTGATAGTAGTAAGAAATCTTCTTTGGAAGAAAAATTACACCAAATAAGGTTAAGTAGATCAGATGGTTTACTTTTAAGAATGAACGAAAATGGAATAAATTAAAAGAGAATATTATAATTCTATTTCTAACGAAGACTCAAGCATGAGATGTAGAATATGCTACTGAGAGTGTATGCATTTTGTTTGATGTAAGTATCCAACTATGTGATTGGATTCTTAAATATGAGGCGATACTCTTGCTAATGTAAGGAGAACTTAGGCCCACATTACATTATATGCAAATATGTTGAAGGGATACAAATTGATTTGATGAGTGTGTTACCAACACAGGAAGTTAAGTTTGTGAATAAATTGAAATGAGTGGAGAAACTAATAAGAATGGTTCGACATTGCGATAAGTCAATATGAAATCAAAAGAAACCGTATGAATGGAGAAAATTATTTGAGAAAATAAGTCAATTGGGAAATTAAAAATAACATAAGATAATATTACTTCATTGAGGAATTTATTACCTAAGGAATTACGAGAACTGATCATGGGTACATAGAGTTTTGGCAATATTTGTTTGAATTAACAATACCCTTCGACATTATCATGGCATTGAAGAATAACATGATCCAATTTTGCTTGGATCAAATAGTGAATATGGTCATAGATGGTATCTTTAATGTATTCGAAGAGTTGAAAATAATATTTTGATTACTTAAGAAAATCTGCAGTTTTGAATGAATATGAAATTCTGTCTGTGCATTAAAATTGAAAGTTATATGTGGCATATTATGTTATTTGATGCATTTCATATAATGCATGTTCAGATAAAGGAGTTGTGATCAGAGTAGTCAGTCTAAAAGAGCTTTAAGCTCAGAATTCTGCACGTAGAGCTTTACTCCGTGATTTCTGTTTCTGACTGAGCCTAATGGCCAATACCTGTATCTGTATCTGAAAGGCATTGGATCACAACAAATTAATAACAAATTTGGAGATTTTGTAATATACAACAATGTTTCACATCAGAAATTAAGATGCAATTTGTTGCAACATAATAAACTGATTTTGTATGCATAGAGACAATTAAAGTCTCATGAGTTGAATGTTTGATACATAATTTGAAATTTGTTGAAATAGCCATTGCTTTGAAAGCTTGGAGACACTATTTGTATAGTGAAACATTTTAGATTTATATATAAATATACAGATCAATAAAGTTTGAGGTACTTATTGAGTTTGAAAGAATTTTATACGAGACTGAGACAATTGATAGAAGTATTGAAGGACTATGATTGTACAAATGAGTACTATCTTTATAAAACTATAGTACATGTCTGATGCTTGAACAGAAAATTCAATAAAGGAATAGCACAAATTCAGATATAGTGGTTACTAAATCTAGTACAATGAATAGCATAGAATATTTAGTTGACTTTTGGGCAAGTCAAAGTACTATTAACTAACGAATGTAAAATCAGTTCGCATGAAAAGATTAGCAAAGCCTAAATAGAGGATTTAGAATTTATGAATCTTATTAAGGAAATTGAAAGTTGATAATGAATTCGAATTTTGAGTTTGAATACGAAAATAATACCTTGTGATTGTAATATGAAGTTTGTGCGCACAATAAAGATGATTGAATAAAAGATTGTTAGAGATAGCACAAATAACAACTTATGCCATACATCCTAGTAAGAATACAACGAAATAATGTTTGATGGTTGTGGATGTAAAAACAAGTGACTATATGTATTGGTTGCCAACAATCTTAACTGTTGGAGATATACTTAAAGCCTATATAAACATGAGGTCAATGTTTAGTTTTAATTGACTTTAAGCATAACAATCAAAATCACAATGATATCATTAGAATATCATATGAGGTGTTATATGATAGAAAGAGTCGACCGCCTTTATATTTGGATGAATAAGGCCTAAAAATAGTCTAAGGCCAGAAGTGATAGGAGATGTTGATGATAAGTAAAATTGATGTGTATTAGAAATTAAGTGACTCAAGAAAGACGAATGAATTAGGAGGAGCAACCGAAGATTTGGAATAAAGTGAGATAGACACATAAGTTAAGTGTATTAACACTAAAGAGATATGAATTATCAAGCAAAGGATGAATTGTTTCTGAGAGTATCACCTTGCCAAGGTGTGCTCGGGTTAGGAAAAAAGGGAACTAAGCCTGACATAAAATTGTCCATATGAAAGTTTTATAAGAAAAGGGCCATTAACTTATGAGTTTGTAACACCAACAAAGATGTCTTAAATGCATAAAGTGTGATATGTGAGTGTGATAAGAAATAGTGATATGATTTGACCCAGATGTAATGTCGACACTAGAATTGAAAATTTTGAGTTATCTGAAATATATTGAGGAAACAGACAAGATTGTGTGATATTTGAATAAGTAACTGGAAAACTGATTGATTCCATTGACTATAGTCAAGTGGAAGAAGTTATTCGAAAGATGAAGATAAATGGGAAAAGGACGAAAATATGAGGAAATAATACCCTTGCCTTTTTGATTAGTCAAATAAGAATTTCAAGGACGAAATTTTTTTAAGGAGGGGAGAATTATAACATCTCTTTACCCATGATAAGACTTGAATAGTGAATATAAGAAATTATTGAGAAATTAAAAGGTACAATTCATACTTATGCAAAATACGTCATATACATACACAATAATATTGATTTTTGCACATTAATGTGATTGTACATGCATTCATGACATTTTCAGGGTATAATTAAGTTGTTAACACGATTAAAATGTGATTTGTCAATTTTGGTCTATTTAGGGTATTTCGAAATTTTTGGTGAATTTTAGGAAAAATATTAAAATTTGGACCAATCGTAGTGTGACACGTGGACTGATTAAATATTGGCATATGGCTTACATGCATAGTGACATGTGGTAGTCTTAATTGGATGACAAGTGTAAGACACACAAAGAATACACGTATTATTATTATATTGGTTAGGAAGAGAATACTGTAGCTTATGTTCTTCATTGTAACACTCAACACCGCTATTCTCTTCCCTGTTCTTCATCACCGAATAGCAAATTGTTATTCTTTTTGTGCTATTGATTCCCTCTCATTGCTGAAACAAGTAAGTAACTCTGATGATGTTTTACGGTGTAAATATATACATGTATAAGTAGGTTTGAGAAGTGTAGTTTCGGTGATGAATGAATCAGTTGATGGATTTGTGAAATAGAAATATGAAATAGAATCTGTTTTAGCTTGAGATTAGTTATGTAAGAGTGCTGAAAAATTGATGACTATATATATATTATCTGTTCTGGTTTAGAGAAAATCGACTATGGGATGCTGTTACTGTTCATGCGTGAATTTGTGGAGTGTTTATAGAAATGGATTTAGATGAGTTTAATGAATTTAAATGAAGATGTTGGTGAGGTCGTGGTATAGAGTTAATCAAATGATAAGTTTTGATGAAATGAAAGTGTAGAAAAGTGGAAAAATGCATCAGATGAAAGTAGAAAGAGAAACAAAATGCAGAAAATGGAATTTGCATATATGAGAATCGGATTTTTGATGTTTAAGTGTAAACCTTGGATTTTTGATTTGTTTTGTGTTATTGAGCTAAAATGAAGTTAAAAGAATTGGTTTAAGTGTCATTTTGTTAATTGAAGAAGATTGAAGTGAGAATAAAAGTACGAAAAATTATAGTAGAGAGAGGAAGAATATATGGAGTTTCAAATTTTTGATGTTTGAATTGTAAATTTGAATTTGACTTGTTTAAAGATTGTATTGGATATAGAAATGCAAAATAGATGATTTAGAAGTGATTAATCTGAAAAAAAATGAAATGAAATGAAAAAAATGGAAAGAGAAGAAGAAGAGATATTCGGAGATGAAGAAGAGAGAAAGCATAATCGTGCTGAATCTCTAAAGAACCAGCAAAGTCATGATTGTGCTTCTGCACAACCGCGACTTCACAGGTTACGATCGCGAATTTCAACGTTTTACCGAAGAGAGTTGGTTCCTGAACATCCTTTGATATTTTTTTTTATAACTTCTTCACCCAATGTTTAAATGACTTGATTCTTGAACCAATAGATTCATAACACATTTTTCTTCATCTCCATAAAAAATTATAATCATCTAAACTGGATTGATTGTTGAATTTAAGATCAAAATGTTGAGAAATACTAGAATATGATAACTGAGATGATTTCACTAAACATACTTCGGTATCTTGACTATATTTTGATCAGTAGGCATCCAAATGGAATGATTATTGATTTAATTTGAACTAGAGACATATGGATACAAATTGTCTAAAGAGATTGAATTTTAATTCTGTCTTTGAAAATTATAGAATCTGAATTGATTGAATTTTAATTCTGTCTTTGAGAATTATAGAATCTGAATTGAAGTTGAATACAGAGTACACTTATGTTTTAAGAACAGTCTAAAGTAAATTGGGCATAACTTTTGGAATACTGAATCAATTGTATGAACTTGGTGTCATTAGAAACTTAGAACATTGGAGAACAATTTTCTAGAAGAAAGTGTTGCTTAATTGTGTCAATTAACTTATTAGAATGATCATGGAAGGTTGACCTGAAAGCATGTTGTTAGAAAAATCTGAAATGATCAAATGAGTTACAAAATTAGTTCACCTTGTTTTATTGTGGTCCAAACCCTAAGTACAAATGATATTTATGAGGGATTTGATATATGAATGATACGGTGACATGAATTACAATAAGATACCCGGGATTGTTATTAAACATGCATTGTTCATAATTTATATACATAGATGTGCATAAAGGAATACTTATACATTTGTGCAAAAGTGTGATATATGAAAATGTGTTTTGTATTATATAGAGGAGCACGTTGGACGCCAGTCAAACATTGTCAGACCATCTAATCAATAACATATTGGAGCGTACTGTGAGTCAACCTAGATGATTTTCCTAGGATTGATTGAATTTGTTTAACTTCCAATTATTAATTGATTGTGACTTGTTTATGAATTCCAGACTTAAGGTCCGAGGAATTTAATATTCGGGAATGTATTGGAAGTGTTTTGATTGCTTTGAAATTCTGAATGATATGAGTATTCTCAACGAAATTTGAATGTCGGACTTAGGTCCGATGACTATGATATTTCTAACTGTGCATCATAAGTGATTGTTATACCTGACATATTCTGTATTTGGTGCATTTCATAAAATGTATGCTCAGTTAAAGGTGTTGTGATCGGAGTAGCCAATATGAAAGTGCTTACATGTAGAGCTTTGCTCCGTAATTTCTGTTTTTGCACGTAGAGCTATACTCCATGATTCCATTCTGACTGAGCCCAATGGGCTAGTATTTGTATCCGTATGTGAAAGGCACTCGGTCACAACAATAATAACGAATTTTGGAGTCTCATATGCATCTGTATTTATATATATATATATCTGTTCTACATTTGCGATGATAATATGATGTGCCATGATAATGTGAGGATTTAGATTATTCATGATCTGAATGAATATATGTGAAATATGTGATTTTGTGTATTTGACCTGGGTGAAATCATTAATGATGGTTCAGTCATTGAGTGCGCAAAACTCATAAAAAATTGTAACGTAGCTTTCAGGTTCCGAGGAATTTTTTAGTTAGGCTAAATGGAGTATAACCACTGAGATTAGATATGGATTAAGGGTCGAGATCATTTTTCACTTGCACATGTCTTCAGTAATTTTGTTTTTGAATTATGTTCCGCAAGAATTGAACAAAGTGTATGTGAATGATTTGGTAATGAAATGACATTATGATTGCAAGTGTTATGTATCTGAAACGGGCCCAAGTGGCTGTTGAATACTAATGTTTGTAATAATTGTAACTTGTGAATGGAAATGTTTTTAAATAAAGTAGGTCTGATTTGATTAATGATTTCCGCATATGTGTACATTGTTTTAAAGAAATACAAATTTTATAATGAATTTTGACTGAATAATTGTTCTAGCTTGCCACCCTTGCTGAGTATGTATTCGGATCTCACTCAAGATGTTGGGTACTTGTCTTGCGAGAGTGGGGAGTTACACAACTAAAGATGGATTATACTGTCGTCCTCTTCCTCAAACTACTCACTCACCTCACTCAACAATCGCCACCTATCCTACCGACTTTAGTCCAAAAACCTATATGTCTAGCTTAAATAAGACAGATACACTTAAACTTTGGCATACCAGACTTGGTCACCTACGAGAGTTTGTAATACAATCTGTTTTGAAACTTCATCATATACCTTTCAATAATGGTATGTTTTTGGATTTTTGTGATGCTTGTCAACTAGGAAAAAACCACACATTAACTTTTTAGTGTGCACAAAATAAAACCACCTCTCCTCTACAGCTCATACATGCAAATTTATAGGATCCTGCACCCATAGCGTCAAAACAAGGCTTCATTTATTATCTACAAATTCTAGATATTTTTTGAGATAAAATTGGATTTATCTGTTGAAAAACAAATTCCAAGCATTTGAGTTTTTCAAAAACTTCAAAGTAATGGTAGAAAAACAATTTGATAAACCCATTAAAAGTGTTCAAACCGATTAGGGAGGTGAGTTTAGAGTTCTTAAACCCTTCCTTACTTCTCTTGGTATCTTATTCCAACATCCATGTCCTTACACTCACCAACAAAATGGGAGGGTAGAGAGGAAACATAGAGACATTGTAGAGAAAGGCCTAGCTCTTTTAGCACAAGCTTCTTTGCCATTATTGTATTAGTGGGAAGCTTTTGAAACTTCTATCTATCTTATTAACAGACTTCCCACACTTGTATTGCATCAGCAAACAACTTTTTATAAGCTTTTTGGTCATCACCTAGATGCCAACATACTAAAAACCTTTGGTTGTGCATGTTTTCCTCACCTTAGACCATACAATTAACATAAATTTAATTTTCATACTCGAAAATGCATTTTCTTAGGTTATAGTCCAAACTATAGAGGATTCAACTGCTTGGATTCAATGGGAAAAATTTACATAACTCAAGATGTCATCTTTAATGATTTCAATTTTCCCTTTGCTAATGATCCTTTTTTCAATAAAGCCTTAGCTGAAAATACACCTATTACTTCAAAAATTTCTAGCAACTTGCAGGTGTTAAGACATTATAATTCATTTGAAGTGGTATCTTAAAGAGGTATTAACTCTACCCCTACTTCTTTACAATCTCATAAAGGTATTAACTCCACCCCTGCTTCCTTATGTTGTCCACCCAATAGAAATCATACTTCCCATTCTGATTATTCTACCTTAGAACTAGTAACTCTACCTGATCATATAGTTCCAGACATCTCTCATTCTCCAAATATACCTACAACGTCTCCTATAACCATCGAACCACCCAATATAGCTATTAAGACACACCCCATGATCACTCGTAGTAAAATAGGTATATACAAACCAAAAACCTACCTCATTAATCAACCCAAACCTGAAGAACTTGAGCCAAATGGTGTGAGTTAGGTACTGAAAATTTCTCAATGGCGACTGGCTCTTGAAAATGAATATACAGCTCTTACATCAAATTCTACCTAGGAGTCTTCTTGCTTTTTATTAATTAATTATGATACTTCAATATGGTACCAGAGCAGGTTTGGTCCAGATTATTAATTTCTCAGTTGTCTGTTTGGATGTTTAGCCCCAACGGCCCCACTACGTTTATTTCAAGTGACAACTAGATGTCCACTCCCAGCTGCACTTGAGGGGGAGTTTTAGAGTATCCTGTATTGACTAAACATGAAATTATTAAATGATTTATAAGTGATAAGGGCCAACTATCCAAATAACTAGTTCTAATTATTTTAGCAATAGTTAACCTAAGCCCAATTATTGTTAGTGGACTCTACAATATGCCCATATTAAAAAATCTAATATCCTGCAATATTGAGGCTAACACTTCCCTCTTATGTCTCCATAATGTTCTAGTCTCCTTTTTTCTGTTCAGAATCTTCCCCTTTTTTTTTTCTATTTTTTCTAATCTTTGTTCCCATAGAATCATTGTGTTGGTCCATAAAATGTGCAGTTCTTTTCGAGCCCTATTAAGATATTCACAAGGTGTCACAAAGGTCTGCTTTAGACTAGAATTTTTACCACAAGTCGTGCCCACCTTCGTATGGCAATCCAACTTAAGTCCACTTAAGCAAAATCCAGTCTTCTCATGTGAATGTCACCGAACAATTCTGTTAGTCATCAAACACCTCACACGCACACAAGTGTTTAAAGTGTTTCTCTCGCACACAAAATAACACAAGTGTATAATAGAGTAAAGAAAGCAACAAGAGATATATATAGTCGAAGATAATCTTGCATTAACCCTCAACAAATGTTAACAAAAGATACAAGTATCTCCTTCTCGAAGCACTTACAAGGAACTCCCTACTCGAAGCCCTTACAATGAGAACTCCCCTTAAAGCTCTCAACTCTCAAAACTCTCTCCTCTGAGTGATTTCTCTCAATGAGTGAATGACTCAATGATTGAATGAATAGCTCTCAACTCTCATAAGTTATTTATAGGCTCCTTTTGCTTGGAAAGCAAGTTTAAGATCTTTAAGAATCTCCACAATTCTAGTTGATCTTATCAACTAAAGATTACACTGCATCACACCAAGCAATGGGAAGACATCCTCTTTCCCTTGGGACTCTTCTAATTGACTACATTACATTAGAATCTAATCAAATAAAGATTACATGCCAACTTAGAAATCCATATCGTTGAAGATCTCCACTATTTTCAAATGATTCTCTCACATGGTCTTTATCTATTAGATTTGATGAATCTCTAATGTGATCTTCAAGTTGGTCTCGCCACGTCATCGTGTGTCACATCACCCACAGTTGCCACGTCACTGCTGATGTGTTTTTCAAGTCACCAAGGCCTATCCACACATAGGTCCATCAATGCACATCTATGGATAAGTCCATCTTCCATGATCAAGCTCACTCATGGTACAGTTTCATCACTCCATGACTAAGTACAAGTCACAATCCGAGTTAGTATAAAACCTTACATATTTTACATCCCTTTGACCTGCCTCATCGAAGTTAAGTGGTTATGCGCCTTGTCGCGCTCTCATGCCTTCGCGCATCCTCACAGGGTCTCGCATGCCTTTGGGCATTTTTGCGCACCGTCAGGTCTCGCATGAATTAATTTGCCAACTCCGTGCGGCCTCGCATCCGAATCTCATGTCTCGTTGAAGATTTCTGCCATTGGGTGCCTACGTGTGCCCACGCGTATTGAATCTCACCTACTATCGAGATCTTTGCTGATATTTCCCGCATCCCTCGCTTACTTCACAAGTTCCTTGTGTTTTGCTTGCCAACTTGCAAGACTTCGCCTTGTTCCCTCATCAACACGTCTTCCTCGTACTGACTTGCGTGCCAAGCATTGCCAAGGTTCGCCTACACTCACATGATCCCGCAGTCTGAACTTAGGGTTCTAACATAAGGTGTCTTATAATGTTGGCGGTTGTGAGGTAAAGCCCATCTCTTTTGTTCAAAAATCAATATCTTTGATGATTGGTTATTCGTATTTCGTATAGGCAACTTGTTTGGGGTAATTGCTGTCTAGAAACATTTTTATTTAGGTGTCTGTTGTAGTGAAAATTTAATTATTATTAGTTTTAGAATGCTCTTCATCATAATCACATGTTCTAAAGATTTAAGATCAAGATAGACCATCCAAATTTCCAATCATGCTTATCTATTGTTATGACTTTCTGGACGTGTTCAAGTTCTAAGTTGCTTGATTCTCTGATATACCAAGCAAGGCCCCCATATTTTAATCATTTTCTTTATTTTGATCATGTATGGAATGTGGAACCTTTTGAGGATGTATTGTTCATCAAGGATCAGATGCATAAAAAGGTTTGCATGTTTAGGAATCAAGGTTCCTTAGTCCTTAAAAGAATATAACATCGAATGGATTGCTTTCTAGCCTTTATCAAATCAGGTTCTGTTATTGATGAAGAAGTTTAACAAAGGGAAGTTACGAGATGCTCTAGAGAAAGACGAGGAGTTCAAAGTAAAGAGGGTGCTTGGCCAGGAAGTTCTCGATTTCTTTCTATTATGCAGCGTCTTCATATTTGACTGCTTCAACCAATAACATCCCTTGCTTAGTTTCATTGCAGTATAATCCCCCATTTACACTTCCATTTCATTGCAGTAATGAGATTTCATTAGAACTAGAAAGAGAGGATGCTTAGTTGTTTCAAAGTGATTAGTCATATTTATAAAATTTACCATTTTCTATTGTAAATTGAGTAAAAACATATCTAGTATCGTTATGCAACAAAATAAATGACAACTGCTTGTATAGTACATTTTTGTTTACTTTGTTCTGCAGTGTCTATCAAGATGGCAGGATATTTAGTTAGTGTTGTTATAAGAGGGAAGAATAAAGCAATCGAAAAAGTTTTATAATTATTCTGTTGGGCGAGAGATCTATCGGACTTGCTCCAGTGTGTTAGGCGTCCAAGGATAAATCCTTTATACTCCAGTATCATACTTAGAAGAGACGCAAGAAACCTACAAGGGCCGCCAAGCCTTAGGGTAGATGCAATTAACTGCCTTCCCGTTGTAGCAACTCCATTTCAAATCCTATACTACCAAAAGAAGAAAGAATAAAAAGGAACAAGGGCACAGGTTTTAGGAGGAAATCACAAACAAATGGTATGGCCATGTTTTTCCCTACATGGATTCGACCTATGAGATGGCTGCGTTTGTTTTGGAAGTAGGGTATGTAGTGAAGGAGCGTTACACATCACAGAGGAAGTAGCCCAAGGCTTGATTGTATCATTCATGAGTATCCACATAGGCTTTGTTTCTCTTACATCAGAAAGCGAGATAAAATTGGCTTTGTCACGTCAGTGTAAAATGCATCAAGTGGTTACTTATTCCTAGCAATATCAATGCTAGCATCACAGTATGAGCTTAGTAGCACTACCAAGACATAGTAAATCCGTTTTAGGTGTCCCTTCACATTGTTTGTTATGAATAGTTGCACCATATTGTGGTCATAATGACAGCAGCAGCAGGAGCACTACCATAGCACGGTCAAGTTGTGGATTAGCCATTAAGATAACAACTTGATTGAAGAAAGGTTCCACTGGGTTGTAGTATTTCAGAATGCTGAGATCATTTTCAGTCCGTTTTCCGTTTTTCATAATTTTCTTTCTGAGTTAGCTTGACATTGGGAAAATTAGCCTTTTTATAGGTTTAGTACTGGAAGAGAAGTCGCAATTGGCGAAGTAATTTGATCCTCTTGTCCATGTGAAGACACATGTTTGCTGAGGATTTCGACTTATTCTGAAAATTTTGGACCGTATCATGCATACGAAGTATAGGCTGATCATTTCATGTCAGCGAGGATTCATGGTGTTGTAGGACCAGGAAAGAACTGATCTAGCACTCGCTAGGTTATTAGGCTATTATCTACTGTTTCCATGATCTTGATCATCAACTTTTCATTTGACTCGATTCAACTTGGAATATGTTAAGGATTCTGCATGGTTTTAAGGGTTCCAACAAGATTGACAGCAAAAAGTATAGAATGGTGTTGTAAATCTTATGACCAAACTTGATTGACATGTTAGCTGATGATTCATTTATCATGATAAGGTAGCAAACTCGACAATAGGTTAAGAATTCTGTTCTATATCCTAAGATACACTTTAGTTCTTTTGCTAGTTTACTTCAGTTATGCTTTCCAGTGCAGGTTTCCAACCTTTATCATCGCTATATGACGTAACAACCTGGTTTACTCTCTGTTGAGAAATCATATCGCCAACTGAAACTACCCCTTGTTTCAACATCTCTTGCAGTTCTTTCTTACTGATGACCAACTTAATCCTAACAACTTTGCTACCTTCATCTTCCTTCTCTGGAATTGAAAATCTCACTTTCTTCTTAATTTGTGGGGATGGTATTCCGACAGGTACGAGATGGTACAATTGACCGCCAAGAAGCTTAGTGTCTGGTTGGAGATGTTGGAGAGATTGAAGCGAACCGGATACTGCATGACCAGAAAAATCTGACAGGACTTGCTGAACTATGATCGGTGCTTTGTATTCAAGGATCTTCCCATCTGGTTTCATCACCCTGATGACATTTTCTTGCAGAACTAGGCAATTTCCCATGGCTTCTATTAGCGACTGCTTATGGAGGAAAATAGGCTGCATAAATAAGTTCGTTCTATTATGTGTAAGAGTGGTTGGTGTATCATTAGATATGCGATATTTATAGGAACTGGTTTATGAGGATGGCCTTATCATGTTCTGTATATTACAAAAAGAGCATCAACTTTTCACTGGACCCCATAGCACTGATTAATGCCGGTATGCTAGACAGACTTGTGATTCAATTACTTGCAAGTCGTTGTTAAACTGATCAATGCCTTTCTTGAAACTCAGCCCACTTGTGGAGGCTATGCCAGACAAAACAGATTGGTGAAAAGAGTGCGGAAAATATTAAGTGTGATTTGCTTGTTGCTAAATGCATGATAACACGAACTAATTAAGGATGCAAAGCATGATTATTGCTTTTCACTGCTAATTGGCTGTTATTTGTGAGTGGAAACATCTCATTGTTCATGTTGCATTTTATCTGTCAGTGGATCATCACCAGATCCCAATTTTTACAGTGGAGAAATGATTAAGTAGGAGTTAGTGGTTGCCCACTACCCACCACATTGCAGTTCTATCTGGTCGACTACATCATATGCAACATTGATCGTCTGCCTGCCCTTCCTCCACTGACATCACCAATATTATCAAAAAACTGAGATTGGTTTGGCTGAAAGAACTTCAATTTTTTTTCTTGCACATACAGTTATTTATGTCCATTTTCTGAATAATATCCATTCTTTTGTCACTGAGACTGGTTTTGCATACTGCAACGAGCTGGACAAGAAATTAGGGAGCTGGAAAATGTGTTCAGGCTTGTGAATGCATCCATATTCTGTAACTACCATTGATAAGCTATTTAACTGGTTGTGAGAATCTAGAAAAACAAAAACATTTCTGAAAAGCTTTCCCAAAGAGCTACAACTCATATAGATAGATTTTAGCTGGTTCAGCTTAGCCGTCCATATGCAATTAACAGGTGTTAGCCAATATGATTTAGCTGAGCCCTACAAGTTGCAATATTTAGTGCAATTTTCAACTTAAAAAGAATTTGAAGCAATGTCAGCAGCTTGGTTTAGATTCTTTTTTATCAGTTAATGTTCTACTTCTCCATTGTCCATGTCAGTGGCTGTTCTAGTAAACTTATTGTGATGGTCCACTGACGTATACCCATCTGGTAGGTCCCCATGTGATCCATGATGTTGTGCTGTTTTATAGAGTTCTATTCGGCTCCAACTACAGCAATTTACGGATGATAAAGCAAGTGAAGAGATACACGATGTAGGACCCAGGTGTAACTTTGGGTGAGAAAAATGAGAAAGTGGTCAATATGGTAGAGATAACAAATTGCAGAAGCCATGAAATGATTTGAGGCCCACTCAAGAGAACCGTGTCATGGAGATGGAGGAGTAGTATGGAAAAAGGATTGCTTAATGGGACATATTTAATATTTTCCACACGCATGCTTAATCTCAGTACAAATCAATCTTGTAAACTGTTTACCGAACGTCTCCTTTTAGAAAAATTAAAGAAAGAACAGTGTGAAAGAATGGAAAAAGCAACGACTTCTAGGCCTCCTTAGCCTCCCTGTCATGGCTGCCTGAGGAGTTCTCTTTAAGTTTTTCTGGAAACATTTGGGAATTCTGCAAATATGTTACGGGTAATCCTTGTTCCTAATTAAATGCATTAGATAAGTAAATAGAGAGAGAAGAAAGTAGTATGATAGTAATGAGTTCAGGATATTCTGTGCTAGCCTTCCATAATAAGCACCTCATCAAGTATAAATCTTTCTAGTCCTTCAAAATAACAGGGTGATTAGATCCTTTGAAACATGAATTGTTCAATTTCACACTCGACACGCACAGACCTATAAAAGTATGATATTTTAAGTGATTCTAATGCATATGGCACGAAACAAAATATATAAAGATATGATTCTATATGTCGTGCTTTTTTTTTCTTTTGATCAAGAGTATATCATTAAAAAAGACCAATATACGTGGGACAGAATCAGTGGCTAGTCACTCGTATGCCTTCTCTTTTGCTAAAAAGATGAATCCGGTAAGATACAGCAGATCTTATAGTAAGATGGTCTTCAAAATGATTCAAGAAAAGCAACTTGTGACAGGATATTTCCTGATAGATATATTATTATAACTGCATCTTTTTTCACTCATGAAGTTGGATTATAATGCAGTAACTATGTCAGCCTGATGAATGCAGCTCTTAACCGACCATGGTATAAAGTAACCTCTGTGGCAAGTTGAAGCCCTTTTGTATTGGAATAGTGCATGTCGTTGTCCTCCGCAAAAGCATGCGCCACCCAAGCTACTTTGTAACAATGCTTTATGCACTTTTTCTCGGAAATGGAATTCTCACTCCATTAAGATTTGGTTTGGAGCTTCACAAGATCCTCTGTTCCCTTGTCTTTTATTATGTTTAAATATAGTCATTTGTTTCATGTTTCACTAACTTTAGTTGCTTCTTCTCATAGTAAAGGTGCAGTCTTTTTCTCAAAGCAAATGATTCTATAATTCACACTGAATTTGTTGTCTTTCGGGAACTCAGAATGGAAAAGCAACTGTACTTTCATACTACTATAGCATTCCTTTCACATTTCTCCCTTTGAAGCATTCAACTGTCTTTTTGCCACCCCCCAGAGTGAGTTACAATTCAAAGTGCTCCCAATCTCCACCAACATTCTCTTCACTTTTGTCTTTCTGTGGCCGATAGATATGGTCAAAAGAAGGGACAGTTGTTGACTGACTTAGAGCATCAGACTGCGACACTTGCCCTTCATTGGTTAGTCGGCACCGCCAAGCCGAATTCTTCTTATTGGCTTAGTCTTAAGTCATTAAGCACTTCAAATTAAATTTTACTTAAATGATAGGCTCTTTCGATTTTGGCTCACAATTGCTAAACAATGTCAAACTAAAGATTTAAAAGTATGACTCGTTATGAATGGCGCTGTGTTTTGATCAAAATCCATCACATCAACATAAGGGCGTGAGAGTTTTATGAACAATTAAATGATGTAATTAATTTCTTTCACTTACAAAGTATAATAAGATCTTAGTATAAAGTTGGATAAACTTTTTTTTTCAACTTGAAGAGAACATTATATACTATAAACTTAATTGTCGTAAAATTACACTATATTTTTATTAAATTGATTGGTTTTATTAAAATTTTGTAAATCTCTAAAAATTAAATAATTCATTTTGAATAATGAATAATTCATATACAAAAAAGGAATTTTATATTTCAATTCAAAAATAAAAATGACTTTGTTATTATATTAAATATTCATTAATTACTTCTAATATAAAATTAGAGTGATTCGTATATAAAAGAAGATGATATATTTCAACAGAAAATTAAGATGTTAAATAATGAGTTTATTCTTATCTATAAACTATCTTTAATTATTACTCTTAAATGAGATTTACACATTTAAAACAGTTTTCATATCTCACTTGTTTATAACCATTTTAACCAACGACTACAATCATGTAAAATAATCCCTTAAGATACAAAGCGTCCCCCTTTGGATCAACTTTCACAAGGTTCCCCTCGAATACTGGACAACGCAAGGTTTGAGCTCACTTGCTAGTTTTGTTGGTAAGCCCATCTGCTTCGACGAACATACAAATATGAAACAACGTATTAGGTATACCTGTGTCTGTATGAAGATGGAACTTTCAAAAGAATTTCTTAGCGAGATCCCTGTCATAAGACTAGGCGAAGGGAACAAATTGAGGAAGACTATGTTGCCATTTCCTATCATTGGAAACCTCCCTCTCAACACCCTGGGAAAGTCTAGAAAGCCAACAAAAGGTACCTATGAAGAGTTAATGAGTAACGAGCTCACTGAACAAAAGGAGGCTAATTCCTTGATGGAGGTGTCCCATGTTGCTAGCCTTGCAGTGTTGGCTGACACAATGCACACAGAAATGTCACCCATGAGACAACCTGGTCAAGCTCCTTCACCAATCCTTAACAAATCTAGACCTCTAGAGCATCAGGATAATTCTCTTAGTACTGCACGGGCTCCACATCAGAACTCCCCTTATAAAGACATTGTCACTAACCATCCCAATATAGTTGCATCTCACGGAGATGTAGTTACTACTAACACCTTATTGGGTCCTAATCCTTCTATGGCACCCATCTTCACTCCCTCAGAGGAAGATCCTAGTACCCCCAATATAGAGACCCACTCTCTGAGGATGATGCGTCCCTCTCTTTATCGACAGCCCTACTAACAATAATTTAGATAAAGCATAACCATTCCAAACGGTGGAGCGTAGAAGGTCGCCATGGAGCAGGTAGAAAAGCTCCAATTACAATCATTGGTATGTTGATTTTAGCTTGGAACATTAGAGGTCTCAACTGCCCAAAAGAGTAAGCAGCTTTATGGGATTTTGTTCAGAAGGAAAAGCCTCAAATTGTAGGATTATTAGAAACAAAAATAAAGGCTGAGCATTTTTACAAGTTGCAAATGTTAGGACCCTAGTAGAGCCCTCTCTCCAACCATGATCAGCATACTTTTGGCAGAATAATAATCTGCTATAGGAAGGATGTTCTTCGAGCAACTATTCTACACATGACGGAGCAAGCTATTCATCTTCAGGTCCACTTCCTCCAGGAGCAGGTAGATATCACCATCTCTTTCATCTATGCTTGTAATTTGGAATTCCAACGAACAAACTTATGGAATGATTTAATAGCACGCCACACTAATGTTACCACCCCTTGGTTGATATGTGAGGACTTTAACTCCACATTATATAGATTAGAAGCACAAGGCCATTGCAGCTTAAGAAAATTTTCAAATGACTTCAGAGAATGTGTCGATTACCTTGGAGTTATAGACTTGAAGCAGATGGGCTACAAGTACACATGGTCAAATAAGTAGAGCTCCAACTGGTTTATCCAGAAGAAACTTGATAGAGCTCTCATCAATGCAAACTAGCTTGCTCAATTTCCCAACAGCCAAGCCCACTTCCAAGAACCTCTCTTCTCAAACCACACTCTCAGTATGATATATAACCTGTTCCAACATACCAAACGAGCTTCCTCTTTTCGGTTTAATAATTTTTTGGCCAATGTCCCTAGATTTGCTGAAGCTTGTAAAGGCGGGGCTGACAGTATGTTTAGAGGAATTAAACAATTTGTTGTGTTCATATGCACAAGGCGATAAAGCAAAAGCTTAAGGACCTCAATTCTTTGAGGGGTTCAAACACTGAAATAGCTCTACACACCTCTCGAATAGCCTTAGCAGATATATTAACAACTTTGTGAGCCCATGCCTAATGATCCCCTCCTCAGAGATAGGGAACGGACAACACTTTTGAATTACCTTACAACGGTTAGCAACCATAACTCTCTAGTCCAACAACGTGCAAGGACGAATTGGCTCAAAGATGGGGATAAATGCACAAAATTCTTTTTCAATACAATCTTAGCTCGAAAGAACCAGAACTAGATATTCTCCATCACCAATAATGAAGGAGTTTAACTACATCATCTTAGAGATATCCAGGATGAAGTCGTTAGCTACTTCATCTTACTGTTTGGTACTCCCAGTATGGCGTAAGCTAACTTTGCAGAGCTCTCTACAATCATCACTTAAAAGATAACCCCTGTTAAGGCAGCCCTAATATCCAAACCTGTAGAGAACAATGAGATTGAAGACGTGATCTTTTCTATGGATGGACTGAAGGCCTCTGGGCTGGATGGCCTGAATGCTCACTTCTATCATAAATCTTAGCATATCATTGGACCTTTTATCAAGGAGGTTATGAGGGAATTCTTTACCAATGGGCGACTACTTAAGGAAATCAACAAAACATTCTTATGTCTGATTCCTATAAGTTCTAACCCTTCATGTTTTGGTGATTTTAAGCCAATAGCTTGCTCTAATGTTCTATACAAAATCATTTCAAGTATTCTAGCTTTGAGACTGAAGGACTGTAACACCCTACTCTCGCAGGACACATACCCGACATCCTGAGTAATATCCGAGAACGTACCCCGTAAGGGTGGCATGTTAGAACAGTTATTCAGTCAAAACTCGCTACAATTTTTTTTTAAACAATGTACACGTATGCAAAAATTATTAATTAAATCGGGTCTACTTTATTTAAAAACATTTCCATTCACAAGTGTTACAATAGTCACTTGGACCCATTTCAGATACAAAATACTTGTAATTATAATGTCATTTCATTACTAACTCATTCACATACACTTTGTACAATTCTTCCAGAACATAATTCAAAAACACAAAATCATTGAAGACATATGCAGATGCAAACTGATCCTGACCCTTAATCCATATTTGATCTCAGTGGCTATACTCCACTTAGCCTAACTGAATAATTCCTCGGAACTTAAAAAGCCACGTTGCAATTTTTATAAGTTTTGCAAACTCAATGAGTGAACCATCATTGATGATTTCACCCAAGTCAAACACACAAAATCACATATTTCACATATATTCATTCAGAACATGTACATTCTAAATACTCACATTAACATGGCACATCATATAATCATTGCGAATCAGAACATATATATATATATAATTATATATGCATATGAGACTCCATATTTGTTATTATTGTTGTGACCGAGTGCCTTTCACATACGGATACAAATACTGGCCCATTGGGCTCAGTCAAAACAGAATTCACGGAGCAAAGCTTTACATGCAGAATACTGAGCTTAAAGCTCTATCAAACTAGCTACTCTAATCACAATGCCTTTATCTGAGCATGCATTTTATGAATTGCATCAAATACAGAATATGCTATGTATAACGTTCATTTATGGTGCACAGCCAGAATCTTGTAATCATTGGACCTATGTCTGGCATTCAACTTTCATTGAGCATTCAAATATCATTCAGAATTGTCAAAGCAATCAGAACACTTTTAATACATTCCCAAATATTAAACTCCTCGGACCTTAAGTCCGGAATTCATAAACAAATCACAAACAGTTCAATAATTGGAAGTCAAACAAATCAAATCAATCCTAGGAAAATCTTCTACTTTGACTCACAGTACGCTTCAATATGCTATTGCCTGGATAATCTGACAATATCTGACTGACGTCCAATGTGCTCCTCTATATCATACAAAACACATTTACAAATATCACACTTTTACACAAATGTATAAGTATTCCTTTATGCACATCTATATATAGAAAATATGCACAATGCATGTTTAATGACAATCCTGGGTATCTTATTGTGATCCTTATCACCATATCATTCATATATCAAAAATCTCATAATTATCATTATACTTAGGTTTTGTACCATAATAAAACCGTGTGAAACTAATTTCGTAACCCAATTGATCATTTAATATTTTTTTAATAACATGCTTTCGGGTCAAATTTGCATGATCAATAGTATCAAGAAATGATATATTTCTGTAACACTTTCTTCTAGACAATTGTTCCTTTGTGTCTTAAGTTTCTAATGACACTAAAATCATTCAAATTTGGTTCATTATTGTTGGACCCCAAACTTTTGGTGAAATTAGAAATATTAAAATGAATTTAAACGAGAAAGAAATTGGTGAGAAAATTTATGAATTTAAGAAAAAAATTTATGAGAAAAGAATTGATTAGTTTTGATGACTTTGATATTGGAGTAAATTTGTATGGATTATGAAAGTAAAGTGGATGAGTAAATTGAAATGGAAGTTGAAAAATTGAGAAATAAAGAGAAAAGTGTGAAAATTTGAAGAATTAAGAAAAGTTTGACTTTTTGAGGAAAAAAGTTGACTTTTTGATTTAGGCAAAATTGGAGAAAATGATCTACATGAAACTTGTAGTGTTTGTTGAAAGCTTTCTGTAGCCATAAAGTTTGCTATTTTTCGATGTCGGGATTGAGAGATATGATTTTCCGAAGATAAGATTCTTTTGCTTTGGTTTTGAAAATGCTATTAAGTATAGATTTGTGTGTTCTATGCTTCGAGGCCACTCGTCGTGAGGATTTAAGCTGAATTGGAGTAAATGGCCTTAATGAAAGTTGTAGCTTGTCTTTCAATCTTTCTAACGCCATAAAGTTTGCAATTTTTCGATATCGGGACTAGGAGTTATGATCGTTTGAATTTAGAAGTTATTTAGGACAATTTAATAAGGACAGAATCTTTAAGTGGATTTTTGACTTCCTTAGAGGCCAAATTGATTTTTCTGGCCTTCAGGGAAGTTGTAGAGCTTCCTTTTATCTT
>JAOTAX010000005.1:36880357-36893023 GCA_025629825.1 Erythroxylum guanchezii | reverse complement strand
TAGTCCCGCTAAACGATTTCCGATCCGTTCCGCCGATTTTCCGATTCGATTCCTTTTGATTCGATATTTTCGTTTTTCCGTTTTTTCGGTTGGGGTCCGATTCCAAAATCGGGTCCCAACATGGTATGAGGATTAAGGTAGGAAAACTCCCAAAAACCTATGATTAGAGGAGGAAATTTCTAGTCCTTTCCCTAAAAGATGGTAGTGAATGGGATTTCAAACTTGTTTTAAAAAATCCCAAACATCAAGTTAAATGAGTGAGATAAGAATAATAATGTATTGTTTGCTTAAGCGTAGGCCTTAGTTGAGTGTGGTAAAACTTTCTCTCAAAGAGATATCGCTAAAGAATTATTATTAGAGGTTCAAATTTTGGATGACCGGGCTTATACGTTCCATTAACCCTAGAAATGTTAGAGACCTAATAAATCCTTTTATGGAAATTCATCTCTTTGGTTATATATGGATATAAATCGTGTAGCCTATAGGGTTGAGAATATGGCCAAATAAAAATATGTTGAGAAAAATAAAAGGAAGAAGTCTGACGTATTTTAGGGCAACCATACAAGTTCAAAGCTTTAAATGTGTTCGAATGTAGGATAACATTATAAACCTACTCTTTCATAAACTATTTGCGTCTCTTTATGTTATCCAAAATACCTTAGATAAAGGAAAAGATTTATTAGTGATGATATATACTATCCCTATCAATCTATTAGAGTTGGAGATTTTTGTTTTCAAAACCAATAAAGTGGGAGATTAGTTCTTAAGTAGATTGTGCTTCCTAATAATGAGAGGCATCTCAATGACAAAGAGTGAATAATAATTCGATGTATTACAAAGCATCATATGTCATAAGTGTGTTATATGTTGCTTTGTACTTACTTTACGGTTTATGGTTGATATTTTTTTGGTAACTCATTGGTTATTTATAATAAACATGAAAAACTAGAGATTGAACTATCAAATCACCAATTTAACTATGGGTTAAAAGAATATATATACATGGTCGACACAATCTGCAAGTGCACAAAGTCGTTCCTAGTACCTACAAATCGAGTATTCCAAGGTCTTCTCCCACAAGGACAAAGATATTCACTACTGAATTAATCCTAATTACTTAAACAAAAATGACAAGAAACTTAAAAGATTGTTGGATTTGAGTAGACAATAAATTGTAAAGACCATAAATAAACAAGTAGGGGAAATTTTATGATTTGAACTTAGGGCTTTGGGGTTCACCAATTTAAGAGATTGATCAATAAATTATGGAATTGAATGAATGATAGGTTAAAATAACAATTGCACAACTTTACTCATATTCTCTCTCATGACATATAAGAACACCCAACTAGTTGATTACCATCTCTCAATGTGAAATCTAACTAGTCAAATTCACTAAGAATAAGCAAGCATAAGTTATCATACTAGTTTAGGACATTTCTATCTCTAAATCTAATTTGCTTATCTTCCTAGTGCATAAATCATACTTCACCTCTCAGTTCATCATATAATTCCTAAGATTACATCTATGGTGACCAAGCATAGAGACAACAGTAAAATGCAAGAAAGATAAACATAACCTAAGAACTTTCATTCAACACCAATCAATCCATAAAATAAAAATCCATCCCCCAAATAGGTTATATCCTTCACCCTAAATGGGGTTTAGTTCTAGAACATGATAATAGAATCTATACACATAAAGATAATCAACATCAAAGAATGAGTAGAGAGAGAAGGTAGAGAGAACACAAAACAAGGTTGCTTTCAATGCTTGATTCCTTCCTCTTTTCTCCTTTTCTGTTCCTCTTTTGGGTGCCTCTTCATGTTCCAGCCTCATTTTCAATGTCCAGCCCCCTTTAGGTCTAAAAAATGAGTGTTTATAGTGTCTTGGGTTCAAAGAAACCTAGTTTTTGCTAAATAGGAGAAGGTAGATTATTCTTGGGCTGACAAAGTCCGTTAAACGGACTTAATGTCCATTTAGCGGACCTTCTCAGGTCTCTGGAGTGAAGTTAGCGAGGCGATGTTTGTTAAGCAAACATTATGTCCATTTAACGGACCTTCTCGGGTCTCTGGAGTGGATTTGGCCAGGCGATGTTTGTTTAGCGGACATACCCTAGGCCTCTACAAAATCGTTCCATATTGACCCTTTAGACGATAGAATTTCTCCTTGGAGTCTTCACGGAAGTTGTAGCACTTGGAGTCCTCTTCGAAACTATACTTGAATGACCTTCATCTGACATCAATAGTCAAAGTTATGCCTTATGCCCAAAATCTATCCATTTGCACCTATTAAGCAATAAAGTTGGAATGTGTAAGAAATAACCAAAGAAAGCTCTAAATTCACATCGAGATAAGTCAAATGAGTTCCAATTTATCCCAAAATCATATACGAATAATTTGACTTATCAATGCCTATCAATTGTCTTATTGTATGTTGTCGATATTTCTATGATTCTGGCTAATGATCATGAGCTCAAAGAGACTGTTGATGATTTGAACTCTTTTTAAAGATAACTAGCTAGCCCTAAATAGTGATGATGGTGATGAAACTATATCTAAACCTACATAGTGGTAGTTAATTTCTGACTTAGAATTATATTGACCTTTTTCTTTTTTTTTTGGTTGAGGCTAATGTATTTAAAATTTTTAACTATAAATGCATACATTTTTCTACAGATATATTTTATTAATATATTCACTAATCACATAGACATGTTTTTTACTACTTACTATTTCTTTCCAAGATCTTGTGAGTTTGAATTTTTTCAAAAGAGTCAGTCTAATATTTTGCAAGACTAATATTGAGACTACTTTGGGTGACTTGATTTGAGACTTCTTTAGTTTGAAATTTTGCAGACATTGTGAGTTAATCATTATGCATTTTGCATGTATAATTTTTTGAGACTCTTTAAGTCTATCATTTAATATTTTACAAGCCTATTGTTTGGTGTTTTGTAAGTACGATATTTTAGGACTCTATCATTTTATCATTTTGACATTTTACTAGTCTAATATTTTAAGATTTTTTGAGTTTATCACATAGTGTCTTACAATTATGACTTTTTGAGATTCTTTCAGTCTACCACTTGGTATTTTGTGATTCTAACATTTTAAAACTTTTTAAATATATCATTTGACATTTATAAATCTAGCATTTGTGACTCTTTGAATATGTAATTTAGCATTTTACAAGTTTGACATTTTGAGATTCTTGAATTTGCCATTAAAATTTAATGAGTTTGACGTCTAAGACTCTTAAAGTCTATCATTTGGTGCTTTGTGAGTTAGATGTTTCAAGACTCTAAGTTTGTTATTTGGAATTTTTCAAGTCTAAAGTTTTGAGACTTTATAAGTATCATTAAGCGTTTTATAAGTATGAAGTGTTCAAACTTTATGATTACATCATATGATAATTTACAAGTTTGGTACTTTGAGAATTTATCATTTTGAAGCTTCTTTATGTGACATTTTAAGACTCTTTGAATCTGTTATTTTGTGACCAAAGGTTTTCAAATGTATCCTTACACAAAGTTGAAGCCAAACTTCCTTAATTGAAAATAATTATTGTACAAGCTTAAAAATAGTAAGGTTTGAAGTGTCGATCATTCAGGGGTCTACGAATTTTTCAACCATCGAACCTTTTGAGTTTGTATATAATAGGTCTAAAAATATCTCATATTTGAAATAGGCTTATTTAATTTAGCGTTGGCTTTCCTCTAGCCTCCAATCGATCAGATATATATGGTCTCTTTAAAACTTGTTAACCTTTTCTATAATATGTTGTCTAATCCTTTTCTGGTTGTAAATTTTGACATGTTGCTTATATGTCAAATTCTTCAGGTCTAACTCATGTCTTTTTTCTTCAATTAGTTCTAGTTTGTTTAGTAAAAATCATTTCTCCTATTGTCATTTTTTAGTTTGTTCAATAACTCTAGAGGATGCCTTATAGCTCCTCTACCAAAATTCCTTTATCTTGATCAATTTTAACTTTTTTCCTTATAAAATGGTTTTATTATAATCTCTAACAAACTATTTGTCTATGCATCCATGACAAATATGAAGAATTTTTGATGCTATATGATTTATAAAACTTCTTTAAGTTTAAGCAGATGAAGTATGGTTATTATACATGATTGTGGATAATGGAACACCATATATGCATATAATTTAACCTGTAAAAAACAACGTAGAATATATATACTCTATTGTGCAAAAAGTATTTACGATGAGATAGTTGAAAACTTGCAATAAATTAGTGATGAAACCCGAGTTCAACTGACATATTTCTTGTTATAATCAATAGCACATCGCATAAGTGATGGCCAAAAGTATCCTTCTTGTAATACCTTATATGATAAGGTTAAACATCTTTAAAGTGATTTATATGACTCTTTATGACATTCCTTTAATATATTTCCTATCTAAGGTAGCGTGACACTTTAAATACAAATAAGTATTTAAGTTCTTGTAAATTTGATAATTAATGATAGAATTTTATGGATTTATAAATGAGTGTTTTAGAACCATCCTTATTTAAAAATAATTCCCTTTATATATGTAGTTTTTAATAGGTATTATTCATTCATTTACCTTTTGCTCTATCTCATTTTAAACTTTCTTAATGTACATAGGCTTTAAGTTGATTTCTATAAATGCATTATAGGTTTTATTCCTTTTGCTCTGTACATTGATAATTGATATTCCATATTGTTCTACTATTTAGAGAAGTGTTCTACCTAAATTTTCATATCTTATACTATTTGTCTTATATAAGTTGAAGTACTTTACATAATCTCTACATTGGTAGCAAAGAGCCTATTAGTTATGAATCTGATTTGATATCAGTCAAAAAAATTTGAAAATATGTTTTGATTTTAATCCTGCATGTTAGTACCTTATACTCTACTTCGTTATTAAAGTCCTTAAACTCATGCTTTTAACAATATTTCATACTTATTTTAAATGAACCTCAAATAACCATGTCGGCTTTACTTTAATTGTCACTGACACTCTAACATTCATCATTCAAACAATCAAATATTCTAGGGTAGCTTCATCCAAATTTTATTCCCTAATGGGGAAAGTGTATTAAACCATGAAGTTTGCTAGTAGTTAAGGTATGGTTTATGTATAAAGTGTAAATTTGACCTTAAATTTGCTAAGCACTACTAATCACTTTACCATCCTTCAAGAAATTTTTGGCTTGTATAAAATTTGTTACAATGGCAAGTTTGTTACAACATTAATAGGAAAAGCTTAGAAATATTTTCATAATTTTTTAACCAAAGTGACAATGGATATAATTGTTTTCTCCTTGCAAGTTTTTCTGGCTTTTGATCCTTGGAGTATTTTCATCACTCCATTCAAATCTGTTACTTTGTTTGAGTATTTTCAAGAATAAGAGGTAACTTTCTGTAGGGCTAAAAATAAAATTAAACAAACTTATTAATTTACCTATTAAGCTCTGTGCCTCCTTTAAGGTTTATGGTGAATTTATGTTGATAATAGCCTTAAACCTTTTAGTTATTTGTTTTAGTATGCCTCTGGCTCACTATAAAGCCTAAGAACTTTTTGCTAGAAGTGCCAAATATGCACTTTTCTAGGTTTAGCTTTAAGTCATATTTCTTTAATATGTTGAATAATTCTTATAAATTTTCCAAGTGATCCCTTCTTTTGACCTTCATGTTGTCAATGTAAACTCTATATTTTGATAGATTTGTCCATAAAAAATTGAATTGACAAGCCTCTAATAAGTTGCCCTAAATTCTTGAGTGTAGATGCCAACATCTTATAATAGTATGTTTCAATATACCTAATAAGTGATATTTTCCTCATCATCTTCACACATTAGAATTTATTTGTAATATGAGTACACATCTCTAAAACCTAACCATTTGTGACATGCTATTTCATCTATGAGTATATCTATTTTCTAAAGAAATTAATTGTCCTTAAAGTAAATCTTATTCAAGTTTGTAAAGTCAACATTAGCAAGCCAATCTAGATGCAGTGGTCTCTTTATTATGTTGGCAAGCCAATTTGGATACACTACTTCCTTGGTAAACCCTACATTCAAGATCTTTTACACCTCCTTTTACACTATCTATCATCATTGTTTTACAAAGAATATTTTCTTTTACTTTATTGCCTTGAAGTTAGGTCTCATATTTGACATGTAAGCTATTATATATGACTTTATTCCCTTCATATATGTGGGGGGCCATAAAGAGACTTCTTGCTAGTCTTTTAAAAATTGTATCATCTTAGTGCATTATTTTTTCCATATTGGTTCCCCTCTAACAACAATATTGATTAATTAAGTGGGTCCTTCATTTCTTCTCCTTTGTTCTGGCTTCTTAAACTTGTGCCTTATTGTTACTTAATCTTAGCCCCGTGGTTAATTTCTTTAAGAGCAGCTATCCTCATTCATCTTAAGAAATTGACCTAAATGTCCTTATTGTGGTAACTCGTTAATGATTCCTTTAAAGTTCTTGATCTTCAGTGTCATAGTTGTAGTCTTACTATAATTTGCAGTAGTTTTCAATTGATTGCTTTTTGGTCACATTGCTCTAAGAGGGTTTGCTAGATCCCATTTTCTAATAAATTTTAGGATGTAATTCATGGACTTAGTTAGCAAATTATAGATTTTAAAGATAAAGTCTAGCTAGTTCTCCTATTTAAAGGCAATAATCTCATTTATGCTCGCCCTCTAGGCATGCCCTCCTTTATGGACACTATGTGGTCATGCTTCCTTTAAAAGATTTGTCAATCTATTTTTCTTTATTTTCACTATACATTGTTCTCTACGTCTAAGGTTTTTCCTATTCTTCATAAAAATGTTTGGTCTATTGTAGTGTATATAACTCAACTTCCTCTAAATCGATGTACCTTTAAGTCTAGTCTTGTACTTCGTCGAATGTATATGACTTGTCCACTTTAGAAATTTCCACAAAATTTGTTATTATTTTAACCCTTACTCACAAGTGAAAATTGTAATAGAGGTATTAAGATTAAGTTTTTAAGTAACTTTCATGTTGGATTGTGTAATCTTAGAGGATTTCTACTTGTTGTTTCTTTTATCTTAAACAAAATCTTTTATTTATGTGGTCAATGTTCATTACTAGCAAAGTGAGTCTCAAATTAATTATTTAATTGTCTAAAGCTAATTATTCAAATTATAAGAAATGTTTGATATCAATCTCTTTTTGAGCCTATCAAAGTAGTCAAAGAAGCTCAATATTTTATTACATTTGATGCCCATATAGGTCAATCATTGTCTTAAACTATATAATATGATAACACAAATCTATAATGCCATTACAGGATTCCAATGGTGATAACTTGAATGTTGATTGTAATGGGTTAATAGTATGGTTCTAGTGAAATGGTTATCAAAATTAACATTGTTATGCTTTTTGTATTGCTCTTATGACACATCAAGTGAAGTAAGTTTGCAATGATGTGTTGTAGGTGGAATTGTGATAATATTTTGATATATAAAACTTTTTTGACATGGGGGTCCAATATGGTATGCCTCATCCATTTTCATTTTTATTTGTTGGGTCTTATGAAGAGGTTCATACATTGCCTTATGGGTTCATCTAGTGCGAGATTACACTGAAGAGTTACAATTATAATTAATAATTAATGTGAATTTTCTCAATTGTTGTAATGAGGCTTACGTAGTTGAAGTGAAAAGGTATTTATAGTGGGGGAGGTATGAGTTTAAGGGAAATTATGATAGAGGAAGAAAAGGAGAAAATTTTGTTGGTTCCATTTATTATTAGGAATATGAGTTGCAAGTTTGTGAACTCTAATTGCACATTTGTTAAGATCAACAAATCATACTTATAATAGGTTTAAATGATAATTAATAACCAATTAATTGACTATATATTTTTTTGGAACAAAGTGAAATAAAATCCATTGCACCAAAAACTATTGAAAAACAATTACACCCAGGCATACCCAAGGAAATCAACTAGCTATCATTTTAGGCGAGATATTTAAGCACTTACACCAACTCCTAATTTTCCTATTACATAGAAAAATCAACACATTAAATCTAAGCTTCAGCTGGTTAATAATAACCTTAACACGGTTATCAACTAAAGCCTCTTTCTGGTTAAAAACAATTTGATTTCTAAACCACCAGATATAATAAACAATAGTAGAAAAACTAGTTACTCTCATCATACAAATGTCGAGTTAGAAAAAGAAAACTTCTCCTATAATTTCGTGATGTATATCAATTAGTTAAGCTTATCTTTTTGATATTCTGTTGTAACAACCTTGAGATAATTTTATGTTGGTTTGATATTCTGTTGTTAACAACCATGATACAACTTCGTTACGATCATATCATTGTATTGTATATATATATACTTGTTAATGAATACATAAAATAACTTTTTCTCTCCCAAACATATTCTTCTTTAAGTTTATAAACTTGTAGTACTTCTTTTTAGTTCTTATGTTAAGCAATTTCAACTAAGACATTAGGTTATCATCAATGCAAGAAACTCTAAGCTAGTTCATTACTCTCTATATAATAGACTGGGAAAAAGCACATTTGAATAACTGGTGATCCACATTTTCAATATGTTGCCCATAAAATCTGCAATCCAATGGAAGACCATAAGCCATACCCAACCTTTGCATTTTAGCACATGTATATAACCTGTCTTTTTCAGCAAGCTACAAAAGAAAAGAGCATCTTAGGATGTGAAAACCATGCCAGATACTCTAGGTGATTAGGGATATTAGACCCTTGTTTCGAAACATATCATAAGCAAAACCAACACTTAATCTACTTTTTTTCCCTCTCATATTATCAAACAAATTTGCATAAATCTAAGGATATAACTGCAACAATTCATCTCTAACTTTTAGCAAACTTTTCCAGTACCACACAGCACTAGTTCTACTATTAACATACCAAATAGAGTGATGTTTCAAAATATTTGTATAAGCCCATTTCTGCAAAATTGAAGCAGAATCTGAACATAGCTCAGATAAATGTTGAATCATTGCACCTTTATTCCAAACAATCAATTCCTTAAAACCAAGACCACCTTCCTCTCTAGGAAGAGTAAAAGTTTTCAAACTCACAAGACTTTTCCTACTAGCATCAACATCGCTCCACAAGTAATATCTACAAATAGATTGAATCTTGGCAATCACAAACTTAGGAATGAGAAAGACAAAACACCAAAAGTTCTTAATACCATAAAGCACATATCTAATCAATTCCATTCTGCTAGTATAAGATAAGGAAAGAGCAGCCCACCCCTTTATTATATCAGTCATTTTATAAATTAGTACAACATAATCAGAAATTCTAAGCCTGCTAGAATTAAGAGGAATACCCAAGTACCAGATAGGAAGTCTTCCCCCCTCAAAGTCGAGTAGAGTAAGAATCTAATCTTTCAAATCATCAGCGACACCCCCTAAGAAAATGTGACTTTTTTCATATTAGCATGAAGGCCAAATTGGGCAACAAACTGATCAAACAAAGTCTTCAATCTAGTAACAGAATAAATATCAGTCTTATAAAAGACCAAAAGATCATCTGCAAAGCTCAATTGAGATAGATTAGGCCTCATGCACTTAGGATTATAATGAAATTCCCTATTGCTCTAAACCACCTTAAAAGTTCTAGTCAAATACTTCATAGCTAGCACAAAAAGATAAGGGGACATGGGATCTCCTGTCTCAAACCTCTAGCCCCAGGGAAATAGCCTTTAAGACTACCATTCACCAAGATAGAAATTTTAACAGTTCTAACACAGCTCAAAATCCACTATACAAATCTCTGTGAAAATCCAAAACCAATAAGCAAATCTTCAAGAAACGCCTTACTAATCAAATTATAAGCTTTTGAATGTCAATTTTGAAAGCACTCCAAGGAGAAATATTACCTCAACTATAATGTTTCAAAATATCTTGACTAACCAAGATATTATGCAACATAGTTCTACTTGGAAAAAAAGCTCCTTGATTTGGATCAATCAAATCCTTAATCATGTTCTTTAATTTTTCATACAAAATTTTAGTGTTTCCTTTATACAAGACATTGCAATAAGAGATAGGGTGAAAATCCCTCTTGTAAGTTATATTTTTAACCTTAGGAATCAGAGAAACAGCAGTAGCATTTACCTAACCAAAAAGTTTTCCTGAATGGAAGAACTCTGTAACAACCAAGCAAATATCTTTCTCGATAATATCCTAGCTTCTTTTGTAAAAATAAGCATTATAACCATCAAGACTAGGCACTTTATCATTATCAATGCTGGAAAAGGCTCTTTTGATATCTTCATCATAAGGCAAAGCAAGCAATGTCGTAGCTTGAGACTGAGAAAGAACAAGACCCCTAACACAAACATCCTGTTGAAGAATTTAATATGTTTCATAAACCAACAGGAGAAGAATTTGATTGAAATCATAGCATAGAATGTAAGAATTGAAGCAACCTTGGACTTACTTGGGCATGTATATGACCGTGTAAGTTATTGTGAATATATGGAGCTTCAAAGGCATTGTTCTGCTCATGTGAAGCTACATGGCCACGTATGTTGACTTACACAGGTGTAAAAGTGCTTAAGGAAGTCACTGTGACTATGTAAAGTCACAATTTGGAGTTTTGGACCTATATAGTCACCTACATAGCCATGTAAATGACTGTATATATTCAAAAACATAATTTTTCTATTAAAGGACATTATGATGGTTACAATGAGAAGAAGCAGACTTGGGAGTTGTGGGAGATACAAAAGGAAGAAAGAAAAACACATAAAGAACGGCTACACATAAAAAATAGGAAGATCAAGAGTGGAAAAATCAACATTAACTCCAACTTTCTAGATTTTTAAGATCAAGGCTTCAAGTTGATTTCTTTGTCTTATCTTCATTCTATTTCATTGCCTTTCATGCTAAAAATAAATAGTTTTGTTTTGGATATGATTATGGATTGGTAAATCTATTTTAAGGTTTATTCTTGAATTGTTTTGTATAACTTTTACCTTGTTGAATTCAATATATTATTGCTTTATGGTGTTTGTCATGCTTATACATGATAAGAAATTGAGAGATTGAATCAAAGTTATATGAGTTAAGTTGCGCAATAAGAGTTGGCACCTTAATAGACTTACAAATATCAGGTTAACAAGTAATTGAACAAAGATCTGAATTATGAGTTAATTATCCTTATGATTGCTTCAAATTTAATTGAGTAGTTAGGAGTAGTTTTTAGAGATTGAGAGATTGCAACTCAGCTAGTATATATTTCAATTGGGATTACTTGATTAGATCTCAAGAGAGGGTAATTGAAATCTTTGGATATATGGGATCGAGCATAGTTACATTCATAAGGTAAAAGAAAGACAAAACAAGGATAGAATAATCTTTAAGTTTCCACAATTGAGTACTTCAATTTTATTGTTATCTTTTATTTTTTTCAGTTATGAAGTTTGTTACTTTACTCTATTTTTCAATCAATTCAATCTTTTTTTACTTTAAACAAAGTGTGATTCCAATTCTTAGGTGACTATATTCAATCCTCATGGGAATGATATCTTATGATTTATACACTTGCAGTATTGCAAACATTAAAACAAGCAACAAGTTTTCGGCACCTTTGTCGTGGATTGCAGTTTTTAGCATCTTATCAATTTTAAATTCCTTTTATTTAAGGAATTTGATAATTTTTTATTTTTCTTGTGTGATTACAGGTGTATGAACACCAGGTCAACAAGGAGTTTAATCAAGACAATGGATACACAACCTTTTGACATCACCAAGTAAGAGAGGAAAATTCAAAAAATGAAACACAAAGAAGAGATAGAAAAAATAATTTAGGATAACGAGACCACCAGTACAAACTAATACATTTCAAACTAGCACTGCTGAACATGTTAGAAACCAACGTCCAATTTTATGGACTGGCTAATAAGGATGCTAATGCTCATTTAAGCAACTTCCTAGAGATTTGTGACACATTCCGATATAATGGGTTGTCAGAAGATATAGCCAAAATGAGGGCCTCTTCCCTCTAACACTCAAAAATTGAGCCAAGGCATGACTGAACTCACTCCACCCAAAGAGCGTCACAATATGGGAGCATTTTTGGTTAAGTAATTCCCCTTAACGAGGACCATTAGACTCATAAAGGAAATCATAAATTTTCAGCAAAGTCTTTGTAAGAAGTATAGGAGCAATTCAAAGGATACTAAAAAGTTGCCTACATCAAAACTTACCAAAGGAGTTCCTTTTGCAAACCTTCTACGATAGATTGAATCCATCCACGTGAGGCACCATAGATGCAACAACTAGTGGCTCTTTAATAAGGAAAATGGTTGAAGCAACACATGATTTGTTGGAAGAAATGGCGAACAAATGTTGTTTGTAGACAACGAAAAGAAGTAAACAAAAGCCAACCTTTAATGATCAAAAAGGAGTGCTATCCATGGATTTATACAATTGAACAACCTAAAAGCCACATCTTCTAGCCCACTCAAGGTGTTGGAACCCCTCCCGGATGAGTCACGTGTCCGACGTCCTATGTGACATCTGGATGCGTCAACCCACAAGGGAGGAATTCCTCACCACAGAAGAAACTCAATTAATGTCTTCCGAACAAATCTTGTAAGATTCATCTTAATTTCC
>JAOTAX010000005.1:36862768-36880257 GCA_025629825.1 Erythroxylum guanchezii | reverse complement strand
CAAAACCTTGAGGTCTTGGGTTCAAGTCGTGGCCTCACCCTTGACCAAAGAGGACAATACCTTTGAGGGTTGGATGCCGCGGTATCACCCGTAAACACACGCCGGGGTATCACCCCCAAACACCTACGGGTGGGGTGTGGGGTCCAACACAAGGCAATTCAATATGGGTGTAAACTATGTAGACAAGAAAGTCATGTCTCAACTGATTGTTTCTTAGTGGAAAACAACATCATTGAGCAACTTAACTTTTTGGAGCATAGTATGGTCATAGAGGTAATAATCCTTACTCCAACATTTACAATCTTGGATGGAAAAATCACTCAAATTATTCTTGGTCAAACAATGCAGGAAATGAAATAAAAGCTCAAGACCCACAAGAATTTTAAAAAGATAAGCTCGGTTCTTTAGAATCAAAAATGGACAAATTGATGGATGTTTTGAATTACAAATTTGAAAGCCACGATGAGGATCCAAAGAGGATGGAAGCTAAATTGGACCAAATTATGAATAATCATGCTTCTTCCATCCATAATTTGGAATTTTTAGTGGGCAAATTAGCTGATGTATTATCTACACAAAGTATGGGAAATCTCCTGAGCAACACGGACTTTAATCTAAAGGAGCAATCAAAGTTCATTACAGTTATAAGTGAAAGTGAGTTAGAAGAATCCCACAAAGTAAAAGGTCAAGAGAAAAAAGACAAAGATGAAGAGAAGAAAGAAGAAACTCCTTACGTTCTTCCTCTTTCATATGCACCAAGGATTCCATTTCCATAAAGGATGCAACAGAAAAAATTAGATGCACAATTTGTAAAGTTCGTCGAAAACCTAAGGAAATTGCAAATCAACTTGTCTTTTGTGGAAGCTTTGGAACACATGCCTATGTACGCAAAGCTCCTTAAGGATATATTACCAAACAAACGAACTTGGGAGGACAATCAAATGGTCTCTTTGACTGAAAGCTACAACTCCATAATTACCAACCACATTCCTTCAAAATTGAAGGACCAAGGGAGTCTCACTATATCTAGTGTACTTGGTAATTTACAATTTGCTAAATGTTTATATGACTTAGGTGTAAGGACTAATTTTATGCCTTTTTCAATTTTTAGAAAATTGGGGCTAGGAGATGTGAAACTAACATCTATGCTTATTTAGCTAGCAGATCAATCTATAAAGAAAATGTTTGTCGTACTGGAGGATGTCCCAGTAAAAGTGGAAAAGTTTATTATTCCTGTGTATTTCGTAGTACTAGATTTTAAAGAGGAACAAAATTTCTATTAATTATTGGAAGATTGTTTATGAATATAGGAAGAGCTTTGGTGGATGTCTATGAAGAGAAACTTATCCTTCGGATTGGTGAGGAGCAATTTGAACTTAATATGAATGAAGTACTGATAAATCCAAAGGAAAGCAACTCTTGTATGAAAATTGATATATTAGATTAATGCATAAAAGAGCTAGAGGAGTGCTACAAAGAAGAATTGAGCATTGAGGAAGTTGAAGATGAAGAAGGATAAGAAAAGGAGGAGTTGGGTGTTAAATCAGAGAAAGAAATCTTAGTGACAATGCAAGCACCTATGCCACCCCCTATTGAGAAACCACCCTTTCTAGAGTTGAACACCAATGAGGAATAAGAAACAATAATGGTAGAGATCATTAAAAAGAGAATGAAAGCCATGGTATGGCAAATTTTTGACGTAAGAAGCATATGTTCTAATGTGATCATAAATAAGAGCTTAACATTCAAAAGAGGAACTGGTTGAAAAATAATTGCACTAAAATGTTAAAGCTAGCGACCTTAAAATTATCATGTTATTTCGTAGTTAGCTTTTTCATAATTTCATGTTTGATAGTGCTTTATTATTTTTTATGTTTTATGTTTATGTTTATGACATGAAGTGTGTCCAAGTTCTTTCTTCGACACCATCACCACCACAATACCAATAAATATTCTTACCCTTGTTTTTATTCTTTTTATTTTTATTTTTTCTATATTTTTTATGTGTGTTGTTTTTAGTTGTGTGTTATTTCCCTATTAAGAATAATGTGTTGTTCTAGTGTAGGGATACATATGCACTTGTATATCATTTGTGTGAGAATTTTGAATTTGTGTTGTGTTAGTTTTTAATTAGGTTGGCATTATGTGAACATTTGGTTGCATGAAGTGTGCATTGTGTGAATGTGACGATGACATGAATTGAACGAAACTGACTTACCTTCGAACATGGTCATTTAAATTGTAAAGGCATATTAGCTTGCGAAGTATGTGTTTTAAGTGTCTTTAGGATAGTTATGCATGTTAATTAGGATATGACATTAATTCTTTCACTTTATAGCATTTGTACAGATACACTTATAATTACATCTTTTAAATTGGTATGGATCATTAGTAAGCATTCATAGTAGTGATTAATTAAGAAGATGAAGTAGGCTAAGTAATTAAAAAAAAGTGTTAAACAAAAATTCCTATTCTACAAGCCCTTTTAAGAAAATCGGGTTAAGAATAGAGCTCGTAGTCAGTTGAAAATTATGATACAGCTTATTAACTGGGGACATCCACAACAAAATGTTTATCTTTGAATCAATAGGCTAAATAACACTCCAACCGTGCTTTTAAAAAAACGCAACCTAGTTAAGTAACCGAGGGACATTTACATCAAGATGTTTACCTTTGTGTCAAAAAATTAGGAAATTGTTAAAGAAAATCCAAAATATGGTGCTCACAATAGAAACATTAAACCTAGTAATCTTTTAAAATAGTAAGAATTTTCATGAAATGATACGAAGTGATACTTTGCCTCTTTAATTGATCAACAATAATGAGTTCTTGTTTACAAGTATCATAGGTGCAGGAATAGGGTGTTGATAAGTCATTTAAATTGCATATATTTTGGGCGTAATTATTGTTAAGGTGTTGAAATTATTATCCGAAATTGATGGAATTGCCTTATAATTGTTTACAGATGGTTTTCAACACTCTAAGAACGAAAAAGGATCAAAAAGAGGCAAAAGAAGGAAGGAAATCCGAAATCCCCAATCTGGCCGAAATTCAGAGATTAAGCGTGGGCACGCCTAAGGATGGAATCTGGAGTCTGCAGAAATTCTAGAATTTGATTCCAATTAAAACACAATCTTTAAAGATCCTCTTGCCCTCTTTCCAAGAAGTCTCCCACTGAAAATAGAAGTGCACCTAATATGAACAAAATCAAGAGAAGATAACGAGGAGATTAACATCAACTAGAAGACTTGGGGGGATTGCTGAATATATATATAGACATATTAGGTTAAAGGGGGAGGTAGGCTATCGTAGGTTTAGGTTAGGTTTAGAATAGGATTTCTTTTCTTCTGTTTTCTTGCTGCTGTCTTTACGTTTCTGCACTTTTTCCTTTCATATTTTCATTTCTTTCTTTAAAGAACCAGGTATGGAGACATATGGATTTATTATTTCTTTTGATTTCAATTCAAGTATGAGTAGTTAATTTTCTTATGTTGGTTGAGGAGAGCTATGTTACATGTTATTATAGTGAGATTTTCTGGATACTTTTCATGTTGTTAATGAACATTGGATATCTTCCGATCTGTCTTTTTAATTGAATTCATTAGTTTCTAGCTGCGCAACTAGAGATTAATTAGTTCAATCGCTAGGTTAACGGAATCTGACGTTCAATTTCGGTAACCATAAGTAGCAATTAGGATTAACTTCTCTACGTTAGAGCCGGAAAATTTCAAGAAAATATCCGCTTGATTGATTGCATGTCGTACATGTTTATCACTTGCTCATTGGTTCTTGATTCTTAATGCTATTATTCAATTATACCTACGATCGTATTTAGGTTATTGTTTAATAAGAATGCTAAGATACATGTTTCTAGTCATTACACTTAAGAGAAATTTCCCTCAATGAATGTTTATTAATGATTGCAATTGTATGTCGAGGATCCATAGTAGCGTGATAGCATCGGTGGCCCGAAACCAAGGTATTTTCTCATTGATTTTTCAGATTTAATTATTGCCTTTGATTTGTGATTTTTCTTTTGATTTTCTGATATTGTCGTGACAAACCCCCCTCTCTATTTTCGTTATTTGTCCCTTTTGAACTAGCTAACCTTTATCGTTAAAAATTCCTCATGGGAACGATATCCGCTTACCGCTACTACATTAATTTGTTTTAATGAGAGTGAATTCTTTTATATTTGGTTGCAGGCGACAGCATCACCAGGTGTCAATATTTTGATTGACACGTGTATTCAAATAAAGAACTTGAACATCAATAAAATAAGTTAATGTGTTGGAACTTTGAATGGTTAATGTTTAAGGTTAGTTAATTTCATGAAATTTGATGTCATCTAACCATTACTGTAATGTAGCATGATTGTATGTTTATATGTTGTTTTTTGTGGTTTTAGTTTTTTTTAGGACAAGTAAAGATTTAAGTATGAGGATGTTTAATAAACAATGAATTGACTATATTTATATACCAATATTTAATGTGTTTCACTTGTTATTTAAGAATCATATGGTGTTTGTGGTATTTAATCAGCTTCAAATGTGTTTTTAGGCAATAATTGCCTTTATAGACCAAAAGGAGAAGAACTTGGGTGAGATCATGGCATAGAATAGAAAAATATAATTGAAGCAACCTTAGACTTACACGAGCGTGTATATGACCGTGCAAGTCACTATAAACGTGTAGAGCTTTGAAGGCATTGTTTCTACCCACGTGAAGCTACAAGGTTTTGTATGTTCACTTACAAGGGCATGTAAGTGCCCTTGTAAGTCATTGTGACCGTGTAAAGTCACGATTTGAGGGTTTTTGGACCAACACGATCACATTAAATGATTGTGTATGTTACAAAAAACCTAATGTTTGCTATAAAAGGACATTATTATGACTACAACGAGAAGAGGCAAACTTGGGAGTTGTGAGATATACAAAAAGAAGAAAGAAAAACAGAAAAATAAGGGCTACACATCACAATTAAAAAGATCAAGAGTGGAAACATCAACTCCAACTTTCCAAATTTTTTAGATCAAAGCTTTAAGATGATTTCTTTATCTTATCTTTATTCTATTTCATTGCCTTATATGCTAAATCTAAATAGTTGTGTTTTGGATATGATTAATGCTAAATCTATTTTAAAGTTTATTCTTGAATTCTTTTGTATAACTTTTACCTTGTTGAATTCAATATAATGCTGCCTTATGGTACTTGTCATGCTTATACTTGATAACAAATCAAGAGATTAAATCAAAGTTATATTTGCTAAATTGCACAACGAGAGTTGATACCTTAATAGACTTACAAATATTAGGTTAATGGACAATTGAAGAGAGATCTTAATTGTGCGTTAATTATCATTAGGATTTCTTCAAATCTAATTGAATATTTAGGAATTGTATTGAGAGATCGAGAGATTAAAGCTCAACTAATATCTGTTTCAATTGGGATTACTTGATTAGATCTCGAGAGAAGATAATCAAAATCTTTGGATACCTAGGATCAAGCATAGTTAAATTTATAAGGTGAAGGGAAGACAAATCAAGGATAAAATAATCTCTAAATTTCCACAATTGAAGACTTCAATTTTATTGTTATCTTTTATTTATTCAGTTATCAATTTTGTTACTTTACTCTATTTTTCAATCAATTCAATCTTTTGGTACCTTAAACAAAGTTTGATTCAAATTGTTAGGTGACTATAATCAATTCTCGTGAGAACGATATCTTATGTACTACAATATATGATCCATATACTTGCATATTGCATGCATTAAAACAAGCAACAATAAGTATAATTTTTTAAGTATTTAGATTATCTAAGTCTAAGTCTTGACCTAGGTTTAAGCTTAAAGTTGGGATTGATGTGCTCTTTAAATACACTTGTGAAACAAGTATCAAAATATCATTTGGCATTTGATCTCTGACGTTCAAGTTAATGAGAATTAAGGAATTAAGATAAACTGATAAGTGAAAGGTAATTTTTTTTCTTAGGAACAATGATAGCTTATATATTAATTTGTGAGTCTATAATATTATGAAATGTCTCTCTCTCTCTCTCTCTCTCTCTCTCTCTCTCATCTACCTCATTGTTATGAAAATGTCATATTAATGAAATTAGTACTTGAGTGTTGTTATGTGTTGTAACGTAGAAGTCTCACTTATTCAAACTTTTATATCCTACTGAAACGCACTACTTATAATCTAAAATTGATTTAAGAAAAAACAAAGACATGTTTTTTTGATGCAGCTAAAAGAATGTGTTTTATATCTTATAGAGCTTGAAACTTAGATCCAGTGGAGCAACCATTTGGAAGAGACACTCTTCCTTTTATAAATGAGCATTGTAGATATCACATTAACCAGAAATAGCAAGACATCACTACTTAAGCATGGCCAGGGTTTCATAGGCATGGAATGATAGGGTATTCGAAAAGAACAAATAGCAGTTGATAGATGTAAGAACAATGGCAATATTGACAAGTAACATTGACTGATCATTACTTCAAACATGAATGCCTATTAATCTCTAAGATAAAGAAGAGAAAAGATTACCATAAAAGGATTCCACAATAAGTCTTTTAACCTATAACAGAACATTAAAAAATCCGCAACTTAACTTAGCCATCTCTGGGAGTGTTCCCATAGATACCGTAATCTTCGACGATTAAAAAATTAGTCACAGAGAACAAGAAGTGCCAATGCTGAGTTATAAATGTAAGTACTAGACAAGGAAGGGTGCCGGCACTGATACATCAAGAATAATTTTGTTGTATTCTTCTGTATTTCAACGAACTCCTTTATTCAACAACCTGAGCCCAGTAGCAATATTCAGTCAAATCTGTAATCTACAATAATATAAACAAAGGTTTGTATATTTCCAAGATTGTTTCTCATATGCTTTGGCTCTTCCTTTCTGCTTTATATTGATTGTGTCAAGAGCTTTACTGTTGTCTACAAACTCTGCTTTATATTTTTCCTTTTCTCGACTTCGTTAGTGTAATGTTTTCTTTTACTTTGCTGTTATTGGCTAGTTAATTTATGTAAGACAAGTAATTATTGCACTAAATTAAATTTAATGGACAAAATAAATATATAAGATAATGAATACAGGCAACATATCGCCATTTGGAAGGTCGGTCCGGATTTAAAGCATAATGCTTGTTCGATACAAAAATAGGACAAGCTGAAAATAGGTTTAACATATGAGTTGTATTGGATGAAATCCACATGCTAATTGAAACTAAGAGAACTGTAGGCTATAATAGTCTTAAAAAGTTATGGACAAAAAGATGAATTTATTGTTTTGAATTAGATTATAAATGAATTTCAACCTGTCAATAGCAACGGATTTAGAAATCGTGTTCTATATATGCAACAAGTCATCCTATAAATATATGTGTGTGTCTGTAATTCCAAGAAGTCAGTTTTGTTAGCGAGGAAAATGGCTACTCGCATTTCCTTCTCTGCCTTCTTTGTCTCGTTTTTGCTCTCTGTGGCTTATGCACATGATCAAGAAGGAGGTAGTCTGAACTCTGAATTTCGGTTCCTCTCTCGGTTTAAGGAGTGTTCTTTTCAAATGCATGCATTTTCGTTTCCTTCTTTCTATGTCCTCAGGTTATAAATGGTGACTTATTTTCAGAATCCTGTTGTAATATTTCAATATTTGAAAGAAATTGTTGTACGAACAAATTTGGGAAGCAACTACAGATGAATTTTCTTTGACAATATTTGTGATCTTCCATGCCCTGCCTGATGCTAAAGCTTCAGCTTTTCTGCAATTTTCTTTTCATGGATTTCCTTCTTTTACAGGATCCAGTCAGGTCATATATATGCAGTAACAGATCTGAGTTTAACCACAGGGATAATTCATAGATTAATTGGATTGAATCTTGACTGTGTTTGTTTTTCTTTTGATTAGCAGTGAAATTCACTTATAGTCCTCCAAATGGCCCTGACAAGTGGGGAAGCCTGAGCCAAGGTTACCATGCGTGTTCAGATGGGAAATCACAATCTCCTATCGACATAAAAACGCGCAAAGCTGTGAAAAACAACGGAGATGCCTTCTCTAACAGGAACTATAGTCCTTCAAATGCAACTCTCGTTAGCCATTGCAACGCTATTGGGGTTTGTTTCCTCCCTCTATCTCTTTATTTATCTTTCTTTTTCTATTTTTCATTTTCATTAATTACGTGGTATTATATTATTCATATATCTATATTTATATAATACATTTACACATAAGATTGATCATAAATGATAATATATATTCCCTATAAATATAGATATTGATTTCTCTTGATAATTTTTACTAAGCAATATGAAAATCTTCTTTTACTCAGCTTAATCTAAATAAAAAATGATACTTATGTAAAATACTAACCAATGAAATACACTATAAAACTTTGAAGTAATAAAAAGAATTAAAATTTGCTAATAAGAAACCAAAAATACTTAATTTAATTGACTTAAGTTTCTTCAAAAATGCACTTTTACATTTTTCTTAAAAGGTTATTTAAATTTGAGTTTTATAGATATTAATACCTTAAAATTCATAATTCATCCCTTTTAATAGTTTTGTAAGTTATGGTAACTCTAGTTTTAAGCATTTAATGGTTGTATAAGTTTTAGTGATCTTTTTAAATTTAAACACTTATTGTTTTTTAATTGTTTCGTTAGTTTTAAGGACTCATTCATTTAAGTTTTCAAATTTTATTTTGTTTAATGATTTTATGAGTTTAATATCCATTTTAAGTTGTAAAAATTATATATAGCTCTTTTAATGGTTTTTTTAATTGTTATGACTCATTATAAGTTTTTAACATTATTGTATGTATTCTTTTACAACTATTATATAAAGAGCAAACCGTATCTAATAGTTGTAAAAGAATGCATGCAGTGATATATATTTTTTAATTTGATTGTAAATTTTTTACATTAAATTTCATTCTTTTATTTATTTTCTTTTGAGAATGTAAAATTTTGATAATTATGAAAATTCTACTAATGATCAATTATTTAAATTATATTGCTATAAATCTTAATATTTTCTAAATTTATTTAAATCAATTACAATTTCAAAAGCAAAGAGAATTTGCATACTTATTTTCTGTTCTATTTTTTATTATTCGTATACCTATGAACTATATTTATAATATTAACATTTCAAATATTACATTTACAATTTTTTGCAGTTATATAATAGGAAATGACAGAACTTAATTTAGGAGTTCCTACATTATTATTTGATTGTTTGTATACTAGTAAATATTTTAATTATTTTAATATTGAAAATAATTTTTTTATAAATTATACAGACAAGTTGTGCTTCTTTTTTTTTTTTTTTTTGACTAGTATATGTTATATATTGAGACATTAGAGACAAGATTCCAATACTAAAGATTCTTAGATAAAAGAATTGTGGCTCAATTAATAATTACTGCTAGGATTATACATGGTGGAGACTACATTCATGAGAAGGAATTAGATTAACAAGCACCAACTGAGGTGTTATAAGCATTTACATAAAATCCAAATTTCGGAACGAACAAACTAAAGTTCAGCACATGAGAATCTGCAAAGATTAAGCCGAAACCAAGATTTACTGTTTCAGGTGTGATGGAATTTGCCCTGTAGCCTGCTCTGAGACAAAGAAAATCAGGATGACAAAAGATAAACTGAGAAAGTGTCACAATTTTATTGTCAATTGTCAGTAAATCACAGCACTTCTGCTAAGAAATTTTCCTTTGTGCAGGTGAAAATTGTTGGCTCTGGTGGAGGCTTGTCAATAGATGGCAAGCAGTTTACCTTGAAGCAATTTCATTGGCATACTCCTTCTGAACACCTCATAGATGGAGTCCAGTATGATATACATATATTTTCTCTTTATTTTCAGCTTTTCCTGTCTACTACATAATTGCACATCGGTGCATGTTGTTGGAAAGGAACATGCTCAAACTAGAAATTCACTTGTCTCTTTACTCCTCTAAACTGAAATTTTGCAGATAAAGAAATACGAGTGTGTCTTCCATTAATAAACCATAAATCTCGACCTTTTTTTTTTTTTTTTTGAATACAAAAGCATGCATAGAATATTAGTTGTAAGTTTCAATCCACTTCCGCAGATATGATGCGGAGCTTCACATAGTTCATCAGTCAGATGATGGGCAGTGCTACGCAGTTGTAGGAATCATCTTCCAATACGGTCCCCCTGACCCTTTGATTTACAAGGTACGATATGACTACTGCTACCACTACATATCACCACACTCTATATGCCCTAGTTCAGGAGTGCCCTTTGTAGGATTCTGATTAAATAAAAAGGGTTATTGCATTTATAGAAAATAATTACGATCAAAAGATATCCTTAAAAAAAAGGGAATGTTTAATGATGTAGTTAAATAATTTTGTATTCATATAAACAAAGTTCTACAGATTATAAACATTTTGGAGAGAGTACTATAGTGATTTCTTCTTCTTTCTTAGGTCCAACATGAAACTTAAGTAATTATCCAATCCTGTAGTAAATATTTTAAAAGTAGAGTAGTTGAAATGCATTTAAGACGAAGAATGAAAAGTAGAGAAGCTATACATGTTTGATGCAAGGCTTAATATGGTTGCAGCGAAGCCGTCCTGGCAAGGGCATCCACTCAGGCTTATTTTCATAAATAGGAAAATAATGCTTATTTTTATTCTTATAAAATAAAAATAAAATAAAATAAGACTCACTCTTAATTTTATCATATTTTGTTTATGTTCTTTATAAGAACTCATAAATAAAAATAGGGGCTCTTTTTACACTTTTACGGTAATGTATAAAATACTGTGGTTGCAGCTCCAACACGGATTAGAGGAACTGCAGGCCAAGGGAAATTGCAAACCAGTACTTGAAGGCCCTCACGTCACCTTGGACAATCTGTATGATACTGTCCTTAAAAAATCATCGCAAAGTTATTACAGATACCTTGGTTCTCTCACCACCCCTCCTTGCAGCGAGAACGTTGTATGGACCGTCCTCGGCCAGGTAATACCGATGCACCATGTCTTTCTTTTTTGTATTTCCAAATATTTATCAATCTGTCCTGTTCGAACATAAAGATGCATAATGAAGCTGAAAGGGAATTGTTTATTCTCTTCTTAAAAAACGGAAAATTAACATAAAATAAATGTGTCGACAATAAATGTGTAGGTAAGTACGATCTCCAAGGAGCAAGTAGAATTACTAAAATCTACTCTGGAGGTTGAGAGCAAGTCCAACTCAAGGCCTGTGCAGGCGTTGAACGGTAGACAAGTTTCGGTATACTCTAAAGCAAGCTGAAGTAGATTCATCGTTTGCTCTTGCTCCTCCTGTGGTCAAAAACAGAAGAAATTATTAACCAACTTTGTATTTGTTCTCATCAGTAACCAATTCTCTATTTGTTCTCTTCCAAATATTGATGTTTAACTTATATTGTATACCCTGCATTCTTTTATTTTTGCTTCTCAAGCTTTTATTCATACTAAATGTGATCTGAATTGTCAAAAAAAGCACCTAAAATAAGAATTCCAAATTTAAAATTTTGAAACAAAAGCAAGGTGAATTACAAATTTAAGAGAGAAAAGAGAGCAAAAGCTGAAGAGTTAGGGAAAACAAAACAGTGGAAGTATTTCATTTTGAAGATATTTGAGGTAAACAAAAGTAGAAGATGTGCAGGAATTGTTAAAATTCAAGTACCAGATATTAATATTATAGTACAAGAATTCAAGCAAGATAAAAATTGCACTCAACCAAAAACTTCTGTTTATGCCAAAACACTCACAATTACTTAAAATAATACAATGGATCTTTTAATTTAACATAAACTCGTACAAATAAGTTCTAGAAATCTAATATTGGACACAAATGAACTGTCATATATACAGGCACTAGAGATGGAATATTTTGATTTGTTTGTCTAAAAATTAAATGATTTTGGCTTCATATTTTTCCAAGTTTTTTCCATTATTCATTAGGATTAATTACAAAAAAAATCTAAACTTTTTTCAATCGTCATCACAAAAACCTTTCACAATTGCTAAATATGAATTCTTTGGGTTTTACATATATTAACTAACAACTCCTATTGTATATGACATGTCAGGTCGAGTGAAATGGTGGTAAATGAGACTTTATTATAATTGTCTATACATCATTATGTCTTTCAATTCTATTCATTCAGATGAGCATAGCTTCCATTTATTCTCTGTTGATGTTGACATCGACTTATACTCAAACATTCCGAATTTTGCTAATAAATCTCTATTATATTTTCTCATGCACAAAAATAATATGACAAATTTTAAGACAAGCACATACTCTTTTAGACTTCCTGACAACAAATAGATTTGTTCTTTGTTTTCCATATATGCATCCATATATCTTCATTGCCATAACTAGACATATTGTTTTCTTTAACAATTAATTCATGTTTTTCAATATTAGAGATTTTAGAAGAAAAAAACTTATTTCATGTCAAACAAACTTTAGCAACTATTTAATCTAATTTTCTTCTTTAATCAAACAAGATCGTTTCCTTAAAAAAGATGGAATATCCACAATCTATTAACTATTTTACACTCAATAAATTTTATGAGAAATTACAAATATAATAGGCATCATAAAGAAGTTTGATTGTTCCATTACCACTACTTGTTGTCAACAGTATCTTTACATTTAACTTGTATTTCGTTATCATCTTCAGGTACTATTATTTATTTGTAAGACTCATCAAGCTCTTTTAACAAACACTTCATATTTCTCGTATGATTATAATAGTCACTATCAAAACCGTACGTTGTTTGACACTTCTAGTTCTTCATTTCAAGTTATTAATAGCTTGACTTTCTCTTTCTCCTCTTCTTTTTTAACACAGTTTGTTTTCTTCTCCCCTTTTAACATTTAATTTTTACATGCACATTTCATTTGCAATTATGGCATTAGATACATCCTCTCCAACTTTTCTGTCTTCCACCATATTCCTTGTGCTTAAACTGTTCATTGACACATAATCTTCCTTTGCCATAGTCACTTCTGCTTCTGAATCTTCGTCTTTGACCTCTACCTAATGCTTGTCTTGATTCTGCCTTTTGATTTGATGATTCTCCTTTAACATCAAATGTATTTTCTCCATTCCTTTTAGTTGACCTTTTAATTCTTGCTTCATGTGCATATAAAGAACTCATTAGGGCATCAAATGAGAAAAGTAAATGACTTCTTATAGTAAGAACTACATAATCAAAATTAAGAGTCAAACTTCGAAAATCCTTTGCAGCCATAATTTTATAATAAATTTCTTCATCAAATGACTTTATTTGATTTATAAGTATTGACATTGTAGACAAGAAATATTGCACCCACTCTTCATTCTTCATAAATAAGGTCTTAAAATCATAACAAGAAGAATTAAACTTTATAATGATTATATTTTAAGACCCTTGAATCAATTGCAATATCTTTTATACTTCCTTTGACGTAGTTGTTATAGCAATTTTTAGAAGATTAACTCATACACAGATTGTTGATTGAAGAATAAAGCTTTAGAATTTTTCTTCTTATTTTCCTTCCACATTGTTTCTTTGTCATCTTCATCGTACTCATTCTCCATCAAGTTTCAAATATCATGAGACTTAAATAAAGTTTTCATTTTGCTATTCCACAATTAACTATCTTCACCTTTGGGAATAGGAATGAGAGGATAAAAGGCACTCTCGGTATTGTCATTTTCAATCATTTATTTTTTACCCTCATGGAACCTAGATGCTTTGATATCAATTATTGTTGGAGATTTTTAAGGTAAACAAAAGTATAATAAGACATTCAATAGGTAATGATCACTATTTAAACCCGGTGATAGACAATTTATTCATAGATAAATGTGCATATAAATGATTTTACATCAAACTAAACTACTTAAATTTTAGCAGCTAACAAATCTTATCATAAAAAAGACTATACTAGCAACAGAACAATAGAACATGGACTGATTAGAAATAAATTAACAAACAAATAATAACATATCAAGACAAAAGTTTATCAATATTGAATAATCTTTCCAACATTTCATACTTAATTTTTCATTTTGAAAAGTTAAAATACATAAGATATATCGATATCCAACTCCAGTTATACTTGATATTGTATTACAAAATTAAAAATTGGAAAAAAAAAAAGAAAGAAAGTGATGATTATTTTTACAATAGTCCAATCATGGAAAGGGTATACTGTCAAACTTAGTTGGCATGTTAGGCACCAAATTTTGGTGCCTAACATGCCTAATAAAACAAATAATGGTTGGCCAATTTGACCAATCATACCTTCGATCTCCTGCCTAGAGATAAACAAAGAGAAAGCATCCATACGGGCAGAACAAAAATAAAAAGAGAGAAAAGTGGGGTGAGAGAAAAAAGAAGAGAGAGACAAAAAAAAATTCTGTATTTTTTTATGGGTCTACTTTTTTTCTCCTTGTAACTCTCCAATTTTTCAGTAGGAAAATTTTTCTACTCTTACCCATGAATTTTACCATGATTTAGGAGTTTTCCATGTAAAATCTGTGTCTATTTTATCTTCAATATTTTTAGTTTCATGTTAGCTACAACCTTACTATGTATAAGTCCTAATTGTTCCTAACATGGTATCAGAGCCAACCTTGAGTGTGTATATCTGCTTATTGTATGCTCTATGGTTGCCACCAAGAGTGGATCTTCCACATCAAAAGATAAGTTAGAATATTATTCACCCTGTCAAAGGAACTATTCATAAAGTAGTTGTGATAGAAGTAATGGCGGCAAAGTACGACATTGAAAAATTCAACGGAAGCAATTTCTTACTGTGAAAGTTGAAGATAAAGGCAATCTTGAGGAAAGATAATTGTCTGGCGGCCATTAGTAAGATAATTGTCTGGCGGCCATTAGTAAATGATCAGTTGGAGTCATAGTTGAAAAGTGGAACGAGATGGATGAGAATGCAATAGCTAATCTTAACCTAGCTTTAGCTGATGGAGTATTATCCAGCATAGAGGAAAAGAAGACTACGAAGAAAATATGGGATCACCTCACAAAATTATACGAGGCCAAATCACTCCATAACAAAATTTTTCTGAAGAGGAAACTCTACACTTTACATATGACGAAATCTACTTCGGTGACGAAGCACTTAAACACTTTGAATACCCTATTTTTGTAACTCACATCATTGGAGCACACAATAGCAATAAGTGAACTTGTGGAACTTTTACTTCAAAGTCTACCAGATTCATCTAATCAACTCGTCATAAATTTAACAACTTGTCATTCCTTGTTACCTATAAGTGTTAACAGAATATGTGTTATAGTAATATTTGACATTGGACAAAAAGTTTTATCGAGAAAACATATAAGCTATAAGGTTAAGATAAGTAAACATGCATAAGTATAAGACAAGCAGATATTCTTTTAGACTTCCTGACAACAAATAGATTTGTACTTTGTTTTCCATATATGCATCCTTATATCTTCATTGCCATAACTAAGAAATATTGTTTTCTTTAACAATTAATGTTTTTCAATATTAGAGATTTTAGAAGAAAAAACTTATTTCATGTCAAACAAACTTTAACAACTATTTAATCTAATTTTCTTCTTTAATCAAACAAGATCATTTCCTTAAAAAAGATGGAATATCCACAATCTATTAATTGTTTCACACTCAATATATTTTATGAGAAATTACAAATATAATAGGCATCATAAAGAAGCTTGATTGTTCCATTACCACTACTTATTGTCAACGGTATCTTATTTAACTTGTATTTCGTTATCATCTTTAGGTTCTATTATTTATTTGTAAGAGTCATGAAGCTCTTTTAACAAACACTTCATATTTCTCATATGATTATAATAGTCACTACCAAAACCATATGTTGTTTGACACTTCTATTTCTTCATTTCAAGTTATTAATAGCTTGACTTTCTCTTTCTCCTCTTATTTTTTAACATAGTTTGTTTTCTTCTCTCCTTTTAACATTTAATTTTTGCATGCATATTTCATTTGCAGTTATGGCATTAGATACTTCCTCTAACTTTTATATCTTCCACCATATTCCTTGTGCTTAACCTGTTCATTGACACATAATCTTCCTCTGCCATAGTCACTTCTACCTCTGAATCTTCGTCTTTTTCCTCTACCTAATGCTTGTCTTGATTCTGCCTTTTGATTTCAAGATTCTCCTTTAACATGAAATGTATTTTCTCCATTCCTTTTAGTTGACCTTTTAATTCTTACACATTAGGTCATCAAATGAGAAAAGTAAATGACTTCTTATAGTAAGAACTACATAATCAAAATTAAGAGTTAAACTTCGTAAATTCTTTGTAACCATAATTTTATAATAAATTTCTTCATCAAATGACTTTATTTGATTTATAAGAATTGACATTATAGACAAGAAATATTGCCCTGACTCTTCATTCTTCATAAATAAGGTATTAATATCATAACAAGAAGAATTAAACCTTATAATGATTATATTTTAAGATCCTTGAATCAATTGCAATCTCTATAGCAATTTTTAGAAGATTAACTCATACACAGATTGTTGATTGAAGAATAAAGCTTTAGAATTTTTCTTCTTATTTTCCTTCCACATTGTTTCTTTGTTATCTTCAGCGTACTCATTCTCGATCAAGTTGCAAATATCATGAGACTTAAATAAAGTTTTCATATTGATATTCCAGAATTAGAAATCTTCACCTTTGAAAATAGGAAGAGAGGTTAAGAGACACTCTCGGTATTGTCATTTTCAATCATTTATTTTTTGCACTCATGGAACCTGGATGCTTTGATATCAAATATTGTTGGAGATTTTTAAGGTAAACAAAAGTATAATAAGGCATTCAATAGGTAATGATCACTATTGATAGACAATTTATTCATAGATAAATGTGCATATAAATAATTTTACATCAAACTAAACTTGTAACATCCCATCACCGATGGGAAGGGTAGAACAGTCTTTTGGAATAGGTTATGAGTGTTTAAAATTGTTTTGGTATGTTCATGCATACACATATACGTGAATAGTAAATTTTACACATGAAAATGCCTGTACATGCATTCATGACATTTCCCGGTATCTTTGCTTATAAATGTGCTTATTGTGAAAATGTGATTTGTTGTGTTTGGAAAATTGATTGGAGTGGATTTTTGTGAGTTTTGGATATTTGGGAAATTTTAGAAAATTTTCTGAAATTTTCGGGGTACTTTTTCGGACTAGGAAAAATGTCAAGTGACAGACTGATTGTTTACCGGTAGTAGAAATTACTGTCCAATGGCACTGGAAATTAGATACATGATTTTATGAATTATTGATTTGAGTCATTGGAATTTTGGGGAGAAATTAGAGTAGAAATTGAAATTTAATGGAACTAGTTAAATGAAGGAACCAAGTTAATGCTTTACAATTGGGACACTTGTCACTTGTTCAACCTTGTATTAA
>JAOTAX010000005.1:36838006-36858806 GCA_025629825.1 Erythroxylum guanchezii | reverse complement strand
TCTTGATCTCGGTCTTGAGGTTGTGGTTGATCATCTGGGTGTGAATATTGTATGTGGTTATCCGGTGGTAGCTCATCAGTATTAGGATTTCGGGTGACGGGTTGAGGCAGCGTCAACGGAAGGGCAGAGGGTAATCGCAACCCTATTCGTTGCAACGCAAGTGCCGCGACGGCGGCTACATCAGGATTGGTCGCTGCAGCCTGACTTATCTGAGTGGTTCTAGACGTGATGCCCTGACGCCTGGCCCCACGGTGGGTGCCAAATGGTTCTGTCTGATCTTGATAGGGCTGGACGTCATCTTTTGGATCCATGAGTTCGATGATCTTAACCGGGGAACACCTGCAAACAAGAAGGCTCACCGGGGGTTGATTGCCGGTAGGCCCCTCCGACGCTCAAGTTAGTCTTTTGTGAGGATTTTGGCGGCTAGTGAATAAAGAATAACAGGGTTGTAAAGTCGTAGCTGTATCATGGCAAAGTAGTACCTTATATAAGAAATAGATGCTAGGTTTAGGTCTTTACGTAGGTCTTTACATATGCATGGGAGGTTACCACCTGCGCATGGGCAGTGGACGCGTGGACCTGGGCATGGGCCTAGCATAGCGGACCTAACCATGTAGGTATTCCAATATCGTGTATCGCCATAACAGGAATGTTATTATTGTTAAAAATTGTTAAGTGAAATTATTTTATATCATAAAGAGGTATAAAAACAAAATAAATTATATATGATTAAAATATGATATTATAATAGTAATTATATCTCTAAAATTTATTGAAATCTAAATTTTTAATTGAGAGAGAGTTTTTAATTAATAAAAATGTAAGAAATATTTTTAAAGATAATAAAATATTATTTAAAAATAAAATAAGTTTTAGATGTTGTTAAAAAGTGGGTTTGTTTGTTTTTATTTATGTTTTAATTTTCAAATTTAGTTAAAAAAACCTGATTGTATGATTTATTTTTAATTTCTTCCGATTTCCATAATTTATGAAAATCATAAAAATAATTTTATATTTTTGTAATCTGATTTAGTGTCAACTAAAACATATATAATTTAATTATTTAATATTAATTATGAATAATAATTATGAATAATTTAATTTAAAATTAAATCATTCATAATTCTAATTTTAAATTAAAATTTTAAAATAATTTTAATTTAATAATTATTAATGAATATGATTTGAAATTTTAAATATATTCAAAATATATAAAATTTTAAATAAAAATTATTTAAAATATTAAAAATAAAATTAATTTTATAAATGAAAACTGTTTATTTTAATAAATATTTAACTTTTTACTGATAAAAATAATTTTTTTAAAATTTTATCTAATATATAATCACTATGAATAATAAAAGTATAACTATATTTACATTATCATCTAAAAAATTTTGTGTCTATTTTAAAAAATTTAAAACCAAAGAAATAAAATAGAATAAAAACAAACGGCCTCAAGCATTAATTTTGAAAATACTCTTAATTGGGTGAGTTTTTCACAAAATTCAACCAAGATCAAAAGTTACAAGTAATTAAAGTTGATATAATCGACTTACTTGAGACTTTTGAGAAACTCATTGTCTATTACTTAGCTCTAGGAATTTGTCTCTTACATGTTGCACGTTTAATGAAAGCAATTACAGGGACATGGAATGGAATAACAAAGCATGGGATGAGGTTGACTAGATGTGGGTGGTGGTGGACCTGGTGGCGGTGGGTCCCATCCACCATGAACTGAATCGGGTGTTGCAGAGGACGGTGATGTGCTGATATTTGGGTATGCAAGTGCGTGTTGAATCAATAAATCTAAGCAGAGAAGAGTTTGTCCTGAAGTGGCCGATGACTACTATTTAATTTTGGCACACAACTTTCCCTTACTGGAAGTGCGTTTGCAGCCTTAGGACCTATCTCTGCTCAGAAACCTTTGTATAAAAGTTGGATGATGGTCCTCAGGCGTTTCACTCACAGAAAGATGCAAAGCATAAAATTTAAGGGCCCTTTGATTCTGATCCTTGACTATGATAAATTCTAGCAATATCGATAATTAATTTTTTTCTGGTGTAGAACATTTTAGGAAAAAAAAAAGAAGTTGCAAGTTGTGAATGACGTGTGTTCTTGAAGCCAATCTGGTCGGTGATGCTCATGCACCTGGGGTGGGGTGACAAATCAGAATGTCTTTTCCAACTTACCGCTCCATTTAGTGGATACTGAGTCTATTTCAATCCAGTTGTGGAATTTTTTGATCAGTTGTTCCACTATCCATATTAAGGAGCTTTTGGGACAGTTTCTCGTTGATTTCAATATTTTGATACCTAAGATCATTTTTTTTTTCTTAAGAAACCGATTTCGCATTCTACTCTATAGCCAAATTGGGACATAACGTATAACAAAATGGACTGGTTATATAATCGTTATTAGTAATTTTATCAATATATACCAACAAATCGAGTGGAGTTTAAAACGTCATACCAAAGTTAATTTGCATTTTGTGTTAAAAGCAACCTTTAGCTCAACAAGCTCAAAGTAGACAACATAACAAGCTGCTACGAGTATACATAGGCAGAGACATAGAAGGATGTCCCAAAGTTTGGAGAATCCCAATCACTTAGCTGTTCATTTTCTTGTTGGTTGGTCCATAATTTTGCAGAGCATTGAATGACAACAATTGATGAAGCTGATCTCATTCTAGTTCAAGGATAAATAGCCACTAATATACATATCCACCTTTAGTTTTTCAAGAAGGTTTTGCTTGCTAGAGATAATGGCTCCAAACATCTCCTTCTCCTCACTGGCCCTGGCACTGCTGCCGCTTGTTGCTTCTCCAAATGCTTCTGGACAAGAAGGTCTTACCTTCTTTCCCTATTCTTCTCTTTCACACAGTTTTTTTATCTCTTACAGTCACATAGATGGTCTTTGCATTTGCCGCCACTATTATTGGTTGGTGTTGTTTTCGGGATGTTTTATGATGTTTTTTTTTTTTCTGTTTTCTCAAAAACAGAGAAGCTTTTCATTTATGATTTGAGACCAGCAGAAACATGTTTCACGTTTCATGTTTTTCTTGTGTCTTGGTCCTATGAAAAAAATTCCAAAAGTGCATGCATGTTATGGCAAATGAGTCCATTGAGAGCAGATAGATGCATCCTGTGTATCAATAAGTAGCCAAAGCCTAGAAGTTCTTTCCTCCATTAACCTTTTCCATTGAGAAACTTTGGTAATGTACTTGGATGGATTCCTGATTTGGTTTTTGTGGGGTTAAACACAGTGAAATTCAGCTACAACGGTTCAACGGGACCAGACAAATGGGGAAGGTTATGCCAAGCTTATAATGCTTGTGGGTTGGGGAACATACAGTCTCCAATTAACATAAAAAAGGATGCAGTTGAGGAAGGCAGAATATATGATCCCTTGAACAGAGATTATAAATCAGGAAATGCCACTCTCGTCAATCGCCACTTTGGCGTTGCGGTTTGTGCCCCTCCTTCAACCTCAAATCATCTCCCTTCAAATTATTTAGCAGGGCTTTTGAATTCCTTTACATACGTGTATTAGTTATACCATCCAGAATGACATTAATACATACTAAAAGAGAAGATTAGCTTGATCATAGTTAAGTAGAAAATCAACCAAGTGTGAACATATGTAGGTCTAAGTTATGATGAAAGGATAACAACTATTTGTTAGTATAATTTCCAAGTTTCACATCAGTTTACAACTAAATCTCATTACATGGGAATCTGCAAAGTCTACACATAAGGTTAGATTGTGTCTAAATCGAAGGAGAAGAATGTCTTCTGTTCGTATTCCCCAAAAAGAAACAAGAAACTCAAGATTATATAGGCTCTGGCAATCAAACAACAACCAAACGACATGATGACATGACACCAAAACAGAAACAAGGCCATAAATTTAGTTCCCGTCATAATATTTTTCTCTCAAATTTTTTTTTGTGCAGGTTCGTTTCGATAGTGAGTGTGGTGGTATGACAATAAGTGGTAAAAGGTACACCTTGAAGCAATTTCATTGGCATACTCCTTCCGAACACCTCATCGAAGGAGAACGGTATGCTCTCTCCGATTTTGGGGGTGTGGAAAAACACAAAGTAGTAATAAAAGTCGGTAGCAATTGATACCGTCTCTCTATTTATATATATCCTTCCACTTCCACAGATACGATGCCGAACTTCATGTAGTTCATATGTCAGAAGACAAGAGCTTCGCTGTCGTGTCGATCCTCTTCCAATACGGTGGTCCTGATCCTTTCATTTCCAAGGTAAACTATATAAATCACTTCATTATTCTTACATGGTCGCTTTTAACGACTCCCCACATCATATATGACATCAGTTTAGGCTCAAATCCCGATTAAGGGGTTGATTCATAGTACCTGAAATGAAAATTAAAAAAATGGGTGGTTTTCATGCATGGCTCGACGGGGTTTCAGCTTAGACGCGGTTTGGAGATGTTGGCAAAGGAAAAAAGCGGAGAAAATGAAGAAGCTCAGATTGCCTTGGGGAACCTGAGCAACAAGCTCCTCAAGAAAAAGTCCAACAAGTATTATAGATACACAGGTTCTCTCACCACTCCTCCTTGCACGGAGAATGTTATTTGGAACGTCCTCACTAAGGTAATCTATTACATTAGTTGTGTCAGGATCAACTTACATGCACATTTATATTCAAAGCAATTCATGTGACTAATATATGTGCAGGTAAGGAAAATCTCCAAGGAACAAGTAGAATCTCTGAGAGCCCCATTGGATGAAGACTGCAAGAGAAACTCAAGGCCCGTGCAGCCACTGAATGGTAGGAAAGTTAAGCTATACTCTAAATGGGATTTGACATAAGCTGAAATCCATTAGCTGTTAGCTATTGCTGGGAACAAATAATTAGTCATGGTTTGTTTGTGAATTTGAACTAACCCTTGCCCGTCTCTTCCAAATGTTGACAGAGTAAAACTTCATGGTCCAACCTGAATGTTTTACTTCCCTTCCCATGCTTAAGAAATTCTTCTTTTTTTTAGTGGTAGATCAAACAAAGCCGTTGACAGGTTGGAATGCACGAGTAATTGACACTTTACTTAAAACTTCTCCTTTGTCGGCTCCGCGTTAACGGGGTTGGTGATCTGCCCAATCTTTCTATTTAACAATTCTGCAGAGTAGAAACTTAGCATGAAAGCGAAGTTATCGGTTGTAATCAACCACCAAATCCTTAGACAAAATGAATAATTTTAACTCGTCTAAATTTTTGCCTAAGTTATTAAAATATTCAACATAAAGGATTTCTGAATTTTTTTCAAATATTGCAAGTCCTAAATTAGAATTATTTTAAAATATTAAAATGTGTTGGAATTATATTAGAATGATAATATTTATTTTTGTAAATTTATTATTAGATTTAAATTTTGTAAATTTATTAAATAATTTTTCTTAATATGTTATTTATAAATTATTAATTTTATTATGAGTCGAATTTGGTGATAACTTGCATTAGTCAAAAGGAAGTTTTCAGGTGCATGGAAAGAACGTCACTCACTAAGAAGTTGGGTTAGAGAACTCCCTAGATGTAACGGGAGGATGCCAAATTCCTTATAAAATTTAGTTGATTAAACAGAATAGTCCAAAACCTGTGCTAATTGCATTAGACACCCCTCTAAAACCTTGACAAATAAACATGAACACTCTAAAGCCTTGAGAAGAAATTACCGTGAACACAACAGGTGGCATCATTACCACATCGCAAGGGGTCAATAATATGCCCAATTAGTCAGCAAACAAGATCCTCATTTTCCCAATCCAATTATGTTTCACCTGACCAAAGCAAGGACTCATTTGTCTCCGACGAAAATTCAAGACAAGAATAATTCAAGAGAAACGAGTGCACTTCAGAGTTTTTAAATTCAGATTGGTCTTCGAATCAAAAGTTTTATTGATCACCGATTTGATCGGTTCGACCGGTTCAATCATTGGTTGAACTGACGTGATATCATAATTATGTAATAATTATATTTAATTATATATAATATTAATAATGTTTAAAAAATAAAATAATAATAATAATAATAATAATAATTTTATTGAACCAGTGGTCGGACCGGACCGATTCAACCGATCAATTGACCGATTCATACTAGCTCAATTTGTCATCATTTTTAAGTGTAAATCGAACCGAATAACCGACCGGTCACCAATCAAACCGGCCGGTCCGATCCGGTTTTCAAAACAGAAGTGCACCCGCTGACCAATAGAAAGCACAACCTTACGTTATCAAATACGGTGGCTATGCTCCAGCTACAAAACTTGAACTGCCCAAAAATGCTTACTCGGTAACTTTCCTCCTATAAATCAAAGTATATTACATATAACCTTGTTTGCTACATCACTTGTATTTGTACTTTCTTAATTTCTCTGTTTTGGTACCATGAAACGGACAAACACAAGACAGTTAGTATTCGGATCCCCAAATCAAAACCCTTTGCCTTTTAAGACCAAAACAACTCCACTTGGACACATCTAGTAATTAATAGAGCTTAACATTATTATACATAATCACAACAAATTTACACTCTCGCATGTATATACAAAGACCTAATCTTCTACTTAAAAGAAAACACTCAATACAGAATTCGAATAACAGGGGGGAAAAACGTAGAGGTCAAAATACGAAAGGCGGGTTTTACTGTTACCACACCTGCTCGAGGAGATCATAGTTTCACCGTGGAACGCGATTTCCAATCCCCGATTTCTAAGCAAGCGGGACCCACAGACACCCAATCACGACCGCGGCGCACACTTCTAAGTTTTCCTATTTTCCTACTCAGCTAGGCCCCACGACTTCTGCTCCGACGAACTATATCACGCCACCAAAATACTGGAGGCCCACGACTCCGATTTTCTTCCCGACGCGAACCGTTGCATTCCACCCAAACCCATTGGTCCACCGAACGCTGATTCCACGTCACCAGCGCTCCTCCTCGGCGGCAAGTCTCGATCTCCCACCGGGAGCCGATCCCTGATGTCGTGCGTTCTGAACGTAGCGAGTTTCTTAGACGACGCTTGCCTTTGCAACTTGTCCTTTTCACTCTTCTTCGGACTGGACCTGAAAATCGACTTAAAACTTGCGAATAAACCACCAGTTTTCTTCGCGCTTTCAGTTTTTTCCTTTCTTTTACCGGAACGTTGCCGATTCTTCAACCTCCGATTGCGGTCTCTCTTCGATCGCACTCTTCCAATACAAGAAACCTTTGGAGAAGAAGGCTCCACCATCGAAGAATCCGATTTCCCCGACGAACCGGACCGTTTAGGGAACAACCGAGCGCCGGTTCTACAGTTCCTTCGATTCTTCGCTTCAACGAAGCAACTCTTCTGAGGCTTGGGGAGGCCGAAAATCGAAGCCTTCGTCTTCAAGTTAGAGAAGCGTTGAGAGTTAGAGGGATTCGCATTGGAGTGAATGTTAGGATTCAGATTGGTGGAGATGGAGCTGCCTTTGGTAGAGTCCCTGCGGTCGAGGAATGCGTTGCGGTCAAGCCAGTCGAGCTCGGCGTCTTTCGAGAGCCAGAACGAATCCGGCGGAACCTCCGAAGGTTGATCTCCGTTGATGGCGGCGGTGGCCAGAGTTTCGCAGGCGATCTTGCCGCTACCGCCGCAGACAGAAACTAAAGTCTCCAGATCCACTTGAGGCATATTCCGTAGACAATCAGATGAAACGAGAGTCGGTGTTGCGTTTGTAGAGAGAGAGGGCGTTAAGTTGTGATATGAAGTCGGACTAGGCGGTTTTATAAGAGAAATTGAGAGAGTGTGGTTCGTTTGGAGGGGAGAGTTTCAACTGGTTGACTACGTTACGTCGCTGGTTTTTGGTTTCGGTGGGACTGGGAACGCCCGTTCCCTTTTCTATGGATTAATTTAACCTGTTTTATTACTAACATCTTTTCCGATATTTATGTTAATCCTAATCCTAGGAAAATAAAAAGGGTGTGAAATTTTTATGTGGAAGTAAAAACCGAAAGCGATTGTAGGACACGTTGATTTTCTGCATCATGCGTTAGGTAGCGGATTCAAAACTCCTCCTCCTCCTTTTATATTTTTGTAATCAGAGTAGAATTTAATATTTTGTTTAACATAATGTTTGTTCAAATGGCATTGTATCTTTTCCTAATAATAATTATTATCGACGAGCCTCCAAGTTTCAATGAACAGTTTATGCCTTTCTTAATTAAGTGTCTTAAGCGATACGCTTAAGCCACTTCTTTGTTAATCATCTTTGTGTACGATGATGATCATATGTGGTCAATTAACCATATCAATTTTGGAATAACTGTGACTGAATTATTTTGTTTTTCATGCAAACATCATCTGCTCATTTTGGTTAGGTTTCTTGATTAGAAGTAGTTGTAGAATATATATTAGAAAGTCTTCCAAATCTCTCACCACTTCCCTTATCTTGCCCACTCAGATTTCATTTTCACTCCTATTCTTAATTTATTAATAAAATAAATCATTTCTTTTTTAGTTGATGAATAATTTATTTTACTCAAGGAATGCTAAAAATCCTTTTGCCACATTAATATTTTTCAAAAAATTATTATTTTATTTCATGCTCTGCTACCTTTCATTTTGGTGAAATCAAAATATTCGCAAAATTAAAAAATCAGGAGAATTATCATGTTTTTTCTCTGCTAGAACATGGAACATCGTGTTTTAACATTTATTATTATTATTTAGTAGTAGTAGAGAAAATTAGCTCAACTGCTTTGTAGTATTAGTGTGTTGGAATATAACTAAAATTTTGAGTTAAAAGAGCATCTGTTATGAGGTTATTTCAGCCTTGACAAGTGTCCTTTCTAACCCACCTCAATTTTAGGGCCATACTAATTACATCATTGTGTAACCACTTGATTAAGGTTAACTAACATAATAAGATTTAAGGAATCACCTATTTTTGTTATCACGCGTCTGCCATGTTTTATAAACATCTATTCATTTAAGTTGTATAAATTTGATTTATTGAATAGATGAATGCTTGTAAAATAGGATAAACAAGGATTAATAAAATTTGGTAAAGGGATGTGAGCTCTTGGCCAGACAGAGAGTGTGGAGGGTTGACCTTTAAAGAAGAAGCAGGCCCTGAAATTAAGGTGGATGTGTTGTAACTCCTGGGAGTTTTGTGGAGATTGCGTAGGAACAGCCATCATGTGGCGTGTCTGAGTGTATGAGGTCAATAATTTTGCAGATGAGGCCTCCAGCCAACTTTACTTTTCTCATTTGTGTTATGGAGTAATATCCACCCATATCATGACAATCTGACAGATAATGTGGAGGATCCATCTCATGTACACTGTTTCTTTTCAAGTCATAGCTATATAATCTTTTGCTCAGATTTCGATTCTGAAACTTGATGTGCTTTCGAACCTTCAACTGTCTTAACTTAAACATATTTATTAAACGGACCGAAATTTTAGGTTTGATTTTATATAAAAAGAAAATTCCTAATGTTAAGTATTACTTCATTGGAATGAATTAGATATAAAGTAAAATAAGCTCTAAAAAGCCTATCGATTCCTTTTAGCTCTATTATTTATGAATATTGTTTGACGATCCCTTTCTTAATTACAAAACGTTGTGACTAGTCATTTGTTTATTCTTTTTTTTTAATCCCAAGTCCTTCATCTTTATATGAATTTTCATTTTTTAATTTGTAATTTTCCAAATCATAATTCATAAGTATCCATTTTTTTATAACTTTTTTCAAAGGTCTTTCGTCAAATTCCAACATACAAGGACCTTTTACTTTTCCAAACATTTATTAAATATTTATATTATTATATTATTTGAGTTATTATTTTAAAAAAATCTAATATTCAATATTTGAAGATAACCAATCTTAAATCACCCAATCTTTTAATATTTTTTCAATTCATTAACAATTTTTCAAATATTTTAATTAAATAACTACCATTTAAAATATTAATAATTCAATTCAAAACTTTAGTTTTTACTGACGTAGTTAATAGATGGATATTCACGTGGTATTTAATAGACACGTTACATCATCAAAAATAATATTTGAACTGAATTGTTAAAATTTTAAAAAGTTGGCAACTCAATTAAAAATTTTAAAAATTTGAGCATTGAATTTAAGCTTGTTATAACTCTAAAATAGTCGTATTAAAATAATTATCATATGTTATTATAATATATTTTTAAAATAAATGTTTTATAAATAAATTCAGCTTAAAGAATTTATTTTAATTAGTATATTGAAGTATAAACCTAAAAGGAGTAAATAGCTGAAATAAATATGTAATTTTCTAGCAAAGTTTACATCAACAATATATATAAACAGAAGTATAAATAGTTTTATGATATGGTACAACTTTTCATAGTATGTAAACGTAAGTACCCTCGTCAAACAATCTGTTGTGGTCATTTAATAATTTAATTATTATTTATAGTAAGAAAAAAGAAAATTGCGTGAGGTAGGATCTAGCGTTTGTTTGAAAATTTGACAGGATAAAAAGTCATTCTCCTACGTAATTAGGGTTCCCTCACCAAAAAATCTCCATTCACTGTCTCTCTTTTGGTCAAAAAAATGTATTAGAATAGAAACATTACACCAAAAATTCCAACTCAAATGTGTGATGTATAGCTGAAAAGTTACGACTACATATGTAAAGACTGACAGGAGGGTAGATAGAACATGAGAAAATTAACCTCTCCTGATGCTGATGGAGATAAAATGAAAACTTTATCTGAGTTTGAGCTTACAGGACAGGACTCTGCCCGACAGGCGACAGCCCAGGTTTTGAAAAACATGAACTGGAAGTTTTCTCGACTTACTAATTGATTGCTCCATTTATACAAACGTTGAATGAGAATTAGGAACTATAGGGACATCATCTGACTTATTGTTCATTAATTATGTGAACTACGAAGAAACCGTATCGAACTTAGACTTGAGTTTCCACTGTTCAATAAATGCTTCCATCCTTCCAAATATATCACTTGTTAAGTAGTTAAGAAGTCTTCCTAAAAATTTTTTTAAAAAAAGTAGTTAAGAAGTCCACAATTACCGCACTCTTTCTGTCGCCTTTTCTACTCAGTCAAAGTACAGTTTTGTGGCGTAGGATTTATCTTTGCCTACGATGATGTCCTACTCCCCACTAAAAATCAAGCCGCCTCGTAAGCCGGTGCTTTTATACGAGTCGTAAATCTAAATCGGCAAAAATAAACAAAAAAGGGACAAAGGAAGCTGAGGAGACCAATCTGCTTAAGCAACCCCACTGAATCAGAAATAGAATCCCAAGGAGAACCAGAAACATTATACTATAAATTTACTTTCTCAATAGGACACCAGGCAATCCATCACTGAACAGTTTGGTTACATAATTCATCAACAAAGTTAGAATATTTAGAGAGATGACGAACACAAACATACCATAGGAAAGTAGAAACGTAAAACGATCATTTAACGACTTGGGTGATCTCTAAAGTCTTTAATTTTAAAGGTACTCAAACTAGCATCTACTACAATTTTAAAGCTCGCTAAAGGGTATAGGCAGACATAATCAAAGGCTAAGTTGAGACAAAAATTGTGGTCCAATGGATTAATGCGGGTCGAAGTAGCTTTCTTATATTATGCCATAGAGACCCGTTCTATTCTGTCTGTATGATATTATATCAAAATAGTGTCCACGTTCTAGAAGCTCAAATCGTGTTTTCGATAATAAAACTACGTAAATGGGCCTCTAGACGCTCTTTTTTCAAAATTGGCTTCCCTTTACCGCGTTCAAACAAGGGCTGTTGAGTGGGAACTCTAATGGATGAATCTAGTTAAAGTGAGTGTGGGGCACCATATCCTAAGTAAAGTGAGGGATGGAGACAAAATAATTGCCCGCTTTCTAGTCCACCAAGTCCACGTGACCAGTATTGGCCTACTCTGATCTACCTTTTTTTTTTTTTTAAATGTACTCAGGTCTACTTAAACCCTATAGATAGGTACGTCTAAGTAATTGGCTGGTGATGGAATGTGCATAAGGTAGTGGATCAGTATTAATGACCATGCAACCATTAGAATTTAGAAGTTCTTTGAGCCAATTTTAGAAAACAATACTATATTATTTTAATGAAACATTCCTAAACTTTCAATCTTACACTTTTTATCATTGAATCTTATCTCTTAAACAAAAATCATTTTGGACTGTATCATAATTTGATATAAGACTCAACTAAAAATGAATATATATGTACATATATATAACTAATTATAATAGTATCTTAAAAAGTTTTATGGGAATGTTTTATGTCCCTCATTCAATTAGATAAACACTCAATATATAAGAGCTAAGACTTAGCCTCGCAAACTCTAAAACTATAGATGACGAAATTCCTAAATATATTCAAAGAATATCACCTAAATATATACTTGTTTAATGACAAATTACACTAATATTTACAATATTCCCATCTTTAGTCAAAACATCAATTAGTTATGCATGTTAGCATTGTTTCTTGATAAGAGTTCGTCACAGATAAATTGACAATCAACCTCGATGTGCTTAGTACAATAATAGAAAATCAGGTTTGTTGCAATATTAAACTCTACTTGGCTATCCCGATACAATCTCATTACTTATGCATGTTGATATTTTGTAAAAGACTTTTCAGCCATTTCAATTCACATATATTGGTATCCATCAATCTGTATTCAACTTAAACAAAAGATCGTAAAACAAGCAAGTGCTTTTTAGTCTTCCATGAAATCGTGAAACGACTAAGCATGACAAAATAACCAGTTAAGGATTGACAAGTAAGATGATAACTTGCCTAGTTGGAATCATAATATGTATACAACAAGAGATCATTATCAACTCTAAGAAATATACTTTGACCTAGATTACCTTTTAAGTAACAAACATCATGTAACACAGCTTCCAAATTTTCTTAGTATAGGCACTACATAAATTGAACCAAAACATGAATAGAATTGCAAAGCTCTGATCTGGATATAGTTAGATAAATCAACATCCAATTAGGTAACTTTCTCTATAAACACCTGTCTTGCTATGTCGAGACCTTTTTCCTCTTGTTCTAAATAACAAGTTTTTCTTTTTCCTCACAAATCTACGATCGTTTTAGCTCATCTGTTTTTTCTAGTACTTGTATTTTCTTTGTCACCGCTTGCCACCGATACGTTTCTGTGGCCATGGCCTCTGACGAGGATCGACTGGTGAATGGCATATACCACCGCCTGAATATTGAGGAGGACGAAGGTATATTGGAATATACTGAGGATATGGCTAATGGAGATCAGGGGACAACAAGGATTGAATGGCAACACTGTGTCGTAGGGAGACTGGTAACTGAGAAGATGATTAACTTTCCGGTATTCAAACAGATTATGGCTAGTGTATGGCGTCCTGGCAAAGGGGTACTGATCAAAGAACTGGGACATAATACCTTTATTTTCCAGTTTTTCCATTCCCTCGATGTGGACAGAGTTTTACGAGATGGTCCATGGAATTATCAACAGATTCCCATTCTTTTGCATCGACTACAACCACATTGGAATCCTCGCCAAGTCGAACTGGTATATTTAGAATTATGGGTTCAAATTCATAATATTCCTATTGGTTTTATGTCGGAACGAATTGCAGTGGATGCTGGCAACTATATTGGAAAACATGTGGAATCAGACTCCCGAAACTTCTTGAATATCTGGCGCGACTTCATGCGAATTAGAGTGACAATCGATATCAGAAAACCTCTAAAACGAAAACTGTTTGTGAAGCGGCCACAAGGGGACAAAGTTTGTCTGGACTTTAAGTACGAAAGATTGAATACGTTCTGTTACTTCTGTGGCATTGTAGGACACACGGATCGGTTTTGTCCTCTTCTATATGACCACCCACAAATTCCTAGAGAACGTTTCGCGTATGGCCCATGGTTAAAGGCAGAATCCAGACGCACAACTCAGATCGGAGATCGATGGTTATGGTCGGAAAATGATATTCCGGCCGCTTTCAATGACAATGCTGCAGACGATCAGGCGATACCGGTAGCAAATCCGGCGGTATCTCGGACATGACAAAGACTAATATTACGGCAGAAAATCAGGGGATTCAAATATGCTCTCATCAGCAAATCAGTGGTGGATCATGGATTATTAATGACCAGAATCAATCCAAGGGCGTGATAGAGGGGATTCGCGAAAATGCTGCCATCTTACCTAATATTACAACGGATACAATCATGGTTATGGATCCTAAACGCAGACGTATCCAAGAAGCAACATCGTCTGCACGTGCTGAAATGGAGGAGGAATTTATCCCAAGTACCCTTGAGGCTGGGCCAAAAAACTTGACTTTGGTGGGCTTTGTTTCCGAAACCTACTGACAGCTATGAGTACTTTAAGTTGGAATTGTCAGGGGTTTGGGAACCCCCGAACAATCCGAGTATTAAAGGACATGGTGTCCGAGAAGAGATCCAATTTCATTTTCCTGATGGAAACAAAAATTACCAGAGAAAAACTTTTATCAATTAAAGTTAAGTTAGGATTTAGTGGTATGTTTGCAGTTGACCCTATTGGAACCAGAGGAGGTGTGGCTTTATTGTGGAAAGAAAAGGACATGGCTCAATTACTGAGCTATTCTCAAAATCATATTGATGTTGTGGTAAGCATTGACAGACTTAGACGTTGGCGTTTAACGAGTTTTTATGGGTTCCCTGAGCGGTCCAACCGACGCATGGGCTGGGATTTACTTCGACAACTTCATAATAAATCAGCTCTACCTTGGTGTGTTATCGGTGATTTCAACGACATCATGTTTCCTTCGAAGAAGCAAGGTCATCATAATCACCCTAGATCACTGATGGAGGGGTTTCGACAGGCACTAATGGATTGTCAACTACATGATTTGGGGGTTGAGGGTCCTTTGTTTACGTGGGAAAATCGACATTCTGAATCTGATTTTGTAAGGGAACGACTAGATAGGGCGGTTGGGACAACTGAGTGGTCTTCAACGTTTTTGATGGCAAGAGTCCACGTTTTGCAAGCTACATCCTCTAATCACTTACCACTCTTTCTATCCTTGGGCATACAATGGCAGCAATATGTACAACGGCGTTTTCGCTTTGAAAATGCATGGACTTTAGAAGATGACTGTCGACAGAGAATCAGTCAAAGTTGGTCGCAACACTTCACCCGTTCTCTCCAAGACAAACTTCAGTCTTGTTCTAAAGAGTTGCAAGTATGGGCAGCATCACATAAACAAGACTTTCATCAACGTATTAATATGCTTAAACAGCAAATGGCAAGGGTACGCAGACAGCCGATAATAAATAGGGAGATGTTACGAGATCTAGAAAAGCAATACAGTGATCTCCTCTTACAACATGAAATTTATTGGAAACAAAGATCCAAACAGCACTAGCTAGCCGAAGAGGATTCTAATTCCAAATTCTTTCATCTAATGGCCTCTCACAAGCATCGGAAGAATTTCATTTCAAAGCTCAAGAATCATAATGGGGAATGGATTGACTGGGAATCAGGCTTATCGAATATGTTGCTGGATTATTATCAACAACTTTTTACCTCCTCATGTGAAGATATCAGTCCGATTCTAAACAATGTGGCTCGTAGGGTAACCTCCCTTCATAATGAATTATTAGTGGCCCCATACACAGAAGAGGAGGTGCGCCAAGCATTATTCTCCATGCATCCTGATAAATCACCGAGGCCTGATGGTTTCAATCCGGGATTTTTCCAAACATACTGGGATATCGTTGGGAAGGAGGTCACTCGAGAATGTCTTAACACGTTGAATGGGGATGCGCCTATGCCTGGAATGAACAGAACAAACATTATTCTTATTCCAAAGAAGAAAGCGCCAGAAATAATAGTTGATTTGAGACCGATATCATTGAGCAATGTCACTGATCGTATAGTTTGCAAAGCACTGGCCAATAGACTAAAATAGGTTCTGCCTCAAATTATCTCGGACACGCAGAGTGTTTTTATCCCAAATCGGTTGATTACCGATAATATAATAGTAGCTTATGAGCTTTTCCACTCTCTTAAACGGAAAACACAAGGCAAGACGGGTTATCTAGCATTGAAAACTGATATGAGCAAGGCGTATGACAAAGTTGAATGGGAGTATTTGCGGCAAATCATGTTAAAACTGGGGTTTACTGATATATGGGTCTCAAAGATTATAAACATCGTCACATCGGTCTCCTATTTTTTCACTCGAGGTAAGGATGAATACGGGCCTTTGATTCCTCGTCGAGGATTGCGACAAGGTGACCCATTGTCTCCTTATTTGTTCATTATATGTGCGGAGGGATTATCAGCTAGCCTACAACATTTACAAGCACAAGGACATATACATGGGATTGTAGTCGCAAGAGGCGCTCCTCCGGTCTCTCGTCTGTTTTTGGCAGATGACGCTATTTTCTTTGTTCGGGCTACACAAGAAGAGGCAGTACAATTGAGAACTATCTTGTAGATATATGAGAACGCGTCGGGACAAAAAATCAATCTTGACAAATCAGGTATCTCCTTTACTCCAAATACTACGCCTACACTGAAGACTGTGATTTGTCAAATTTTGGGGGTTACAAAGATTGCATGTCACACAAATTATTTGGGTATGCCGTCAGTTATAGGCAGAGGTAAACACCAAATTTTTCATTATATGATCGAAAAGCTTACCAAGTGGCTTCAAGGGTGGAAGGCTAAAACATTATCGAAAGCTGGCAAAGATATACTGTTGAGGACAGTTGCACAAGCTATGCCGAACTATCTTATATCCCTTTTTTTATTACCACCGGATACGTGTAAAGAGCTGGAGAAGTTAATGAATGGATTTTTTTGGCACAATGGAGGACGAGATAGTCAGGGTATACGATGGTTAAGTTGGCAAAAGTTAGCCATACCAAAGATTTATGGCGGTTTGGATTATCGAGATTTGAGGCAGTTTAATCTAGCTCTATTGGCAAAACAAGGATGGCGACTTCTCAAGTATCCGGAGTCGACTGCGGCAACCATTCTTAAAGCTAGATATTTTCCTAAGACTAATTTCTTTTCAACAGAGTTGGGCCACAATCCAAGTCAGATCTGGAGAAGCATCCATCAGGCCAAAGCAATACTCATTCCTGGTTGTCGACGAAGAGTAGGCGATGGACAACAAATTCATATATGGAGGGACCCCTGGCTAATGGATGAGAACGACCCATATATCCAAACACCAACCAACACACAGATACAATATGTAGCAGAGCTTATTTGGGGCCATCGGTGGGATGAAAACAAGATCAGGGAAGTTTTTGATCGACGAGACGCTAACTTTATTCTCCAAGTACCACTCAGTTTCTCAAGACGTAAGGATGAATGGATGTGGATTCTCAACACTCAAGGTGAATACAAAGTGAAAGAAGGATATCGCATAGGCATGGAGGAGGTGAATCTGGAGCTTAGAGAAGTCGGTTTTCCATGGGAGAAAATGTGGCAAATGCAAGTTCCAGGTAAAATAAAACTATTTATCTGGCGTACTTTGAGAAAGGCTCTCCCTTGCAAAGCAAATCTTAAACAACGACATATTGACATTGATGTTAGTTGCCCACTATGCGGTAAAGCTTCAGAGGATGAACATCACATATTTCTCCATTATGACGTAGCTACTTCTGTTTGGCATATGTATGCGGTGGACTGGCACAAGTCTCCTACGGCCACCATACATCATTGGCTTGCTTCTGTTATGATTGATTTTCCAAAGGCACAAGCAGAGGAAATTTGTATGATTTTATGGAGTTTGTGGATCGCACGCAATGACATTGTATGGAAGCAAAAAAATCAGGACCCATCCAGCATTATTCGTCGGGCCACCACCACACTTTTAGAGTGGCAATCTGCTCATAATCGACACATTACTACTTCCTCAACGAATCAACCATCTCATCCCCAATGGCAAGCTCCACAACCAAACCATTATAAGTGCAACGTTGATGTGACACTTTTACCTTCTGGATTCTATGGCTTAGGAATGGTGATTCGAGACTGTAAAGGTTTCAACTGTGCAGGAAAAATGATGCTTATGCCAGGTTAGCGGAATCCTTTAATTGGTGAAACATTGTGTTTTCGAGAAGCCCTAAGCTGGATTAAAAGCCTTCCCTTCTCTCCAATTTGTGTGGAAACGGATTGTCAAACAATTACCAAATTTATGGCATCTACACAAAATTGTCCTTCATATTTTTTGATGCTTATCGAGGATTGCAAAGCTCTTATTAAAGGGCATCAGTTTATTTCTATAGCTTTTGTTAAGAGATCAGCGAATCAGGTTGCTCATAAGATAACTAGGGCGGCTAATTCTATGTCTGGTTTCGAATAGGGGGTATGCCCTCCAAGCTTTTTGTATGACGTTTTATCTTTGGATATGAATAATATGCGCTGAGCGCACGTGACAACGTTTCAAAAAACACATCCAATTAGCTGATGGTATGCCTCATAATAAAAAAGGAGCGTCCTTCAGCAAGCGATAACTTATGATTCTGTTCAATGGGAAAACTTGTTAGTTTTCCCTAATAAACTTGCTTTAATAATAATATCAAAAACATATTTTCACTGGTAAATAAAAATGCCTTAAGGCTTACAAGCAATTTTAATGCTCAGGAAATAATTCAAAAATCCTATTCTTGCGATAAGTAAAGAGGGATTAATTAGAATGTGAATGAAAGAATTCATACCCCTTTAGTGCAACAATAAGTTTGGAGAACTAATTACGGGATGCTTGACATAACCTATATAGCAATTTGCGGAGTGTACAAACCTTCCCGGGCGTGGTTGTAGAGAAACTAGGAGGAGGATGCACATATACTTATTTCTACAAATCCCCATGAATAAAAGCGTTATGTATATCTATTTGATGCAATTGTCATCTCTTAGCTGCTACAAGAGATAGAAAAGTTCTAATAGTGACCATCTTGGTAGTTGGGGCAAATGTCTCAGTATGGTTGATGCCTTTAACCTAGGTATTTTCTAAAACTATTAAGTGAGCTTTGTGTCTTTCAACTATACCATCTGAGTTGTATTTAGTTTTATAGGCACATTTAAACCCAGTAGTTTGTTTCTCGAGTAGAAGGGTTTTTAACAATTAAGTTTCATTATGTTCAAGAGCTGCAATTTCCTATTGCATGGCTTCTAGCTATTGAGGCTTGTGAACAACCTATGAATAGTTTGTAGACTCATGATTGGAAACAATGGCTACAAGAAATTGTTTATGTCTCAAAGAAAAATTAGCACAACTTACATAATGGGCAATAGGATATAACTTATCTAAATATATTGATGGAATGAACAAGTCACTAGGGGGTTAGTAGAGCAGCGTAGTGTGGGCAAAAAACAACTATCTCATTATTGCCATCACTCCCCCTTGCATCCACCATCATCTTACTAAAGTTAGGGTTATTCTCATGTCTTTGTCGTTTGTCTAAATGGCAGAAGTAGTAAATAATGTGGCCTAGTCCTGTTGATGTGTGGAGAGGGAAAATGATGCAACCACAATTGGATCATCATCATAAACAAATGAGAAGCATGATAGAGTAGCAGTAGTAAAAGAATAAGGCGAATTCTTAAATAGGAAATCATATTTAGAAAAGGAAACATCATGATACATAAAAAAAATTATTTGTATCCAAATTATAGAGTTGCCACCCCTTTTTGCCAAATGGATAACCAGAAAGCACATATCGACGTCTTCTAGGCACAAATTTTTCTTTATCATATGGCCGATGATGAGAATAATAAAGGCAAACGACGATGAGAATGTATTTATATGTAGAAATTTTCCAAAAGAAGATCTCATATAGGTTTTTCCTTTTATGAATAGCAGTTAGCATGCAATTAATCAAATACCCAATAATAAATACACATTCCCACAAAAAACTAATAAATAAGTGGGCATGTAAATGAAGAGCACACAAGCAACATTCAAGATATGACGACGCTTTTGCTTCTCATAACCATTTTGTTAAGGGGTTCCAATAACAGAATTTTGATGAATAATTCCAATTTTAGCGAAAAACGAATTTAGAACAGTGAATTTAGTTCCATTATTGCTTCACACAACCTTCACCTTGTTATTAAATTAAGTAGACATTATGCCACAAAAAACTTTAAAAATTGTTGCTACTTTACCTTTTTTAACTAACAAATATATCCAAATTACTCATAGATAATCGTCAATAATGTTTTAAAAATAGGAAGCACCACAGGAAGATGGGACACAATATGCTCCTCACAAATTACAATGTACTAAAGCAAATGGTTCACTAGCTTTATTGTCACTTCAAAAGAACACATCACAAGTTTGCTTGACTCTTAAATAAATATCACTTGGCCCAAAAATATTCTGACTACTATTAATTAAATTTCCATTAATATTAGGAAGCAAACTAATAACTTGTCTAAAGGGGTACCCAGAACAATGATGCCATAAAGTAAAGGCGTTGGTCCCACTAGCATTATAAGCCTTCACTAAAGCCACTCCAGGAAAAAGATAGAACCTTACCTACTACTCACCCTAATTGATCACCATCTCAAAGTGCAATCTTGAATCACACAAAATCTATCAAAAATTGTGACCGTACAATTTTTCTCAAGAATTATTTAAGACATAAAAATCAAGTTACAAGTGACGGTTAGTGCATATAAAATGTAATATTCTGTTAACCACATGAGGGCTAGAATTGTGAATTCTTAAAATTTGATGAGAAATCGGGAAAATGCATTTCATGCAGTATTATTTGT
>JAOTAX010000005.1:36827527-36837906 GCA_025629825.1 Erythroxylum guanchezii | reverse complement strand
TGGCTTTTGTAAATTATTATGGATGACTGTAACAACTGAAAATGGTTAATTGTGAACGTGGGATCAGGTTACCTACTATTTTTACCGCGCTAAAGAATGTTTCAAAAAAAATGTCATACTGAGTTTTGACCGATTGATGTAGTACGCCACCCTCGCGAGGCACGGACTCGGATATCACTAACGATATCGGGTTCGGGTCACTCGGGAATGGGGTGTTACACCATTGATGTAACTTATGCTTACCATTATGTTTCTTGAAGGTTAAGGCTTTTTTAGTATTAAGAAAATACACGAATGTCCCCTACTTCTCATCCGTCAATGTTGAGAGCCAATTTTGATCAATTTCTTTAATAACCCTTATTAGCTTATTTATTTTTTTGTGGGTGGTGTTTATTCTTGCGCCAGCCCCACACCCACGCCCTGCTTTATAGTTACAACCACCTCTGCCTCCATAAGAGCCACATCTACCCTTACGCTCACCAAGCCACTAATCTAGGTACCAAACTATAAGAAAGCATTTTTGAACTTTATGGCCTAGTTTACAATAATGACTGCACATGAGTTTTTACCTAGTGATAGAGCTGGAAGTGGGCATATGCCATTTTTTCTTGGTTTAAACAATAAAACTGATTGTATCACCCCTTTCTTCTCAAATGCAAGCTGTAGAACATTGTCATTGAGTGATGGTGGAAAAAGTATGGGTAATTAGTCGCAAAGACTCAAAACTAAGCATGTTTGGTTTAGCAATCCCAAAAATAACGTCATCTAAACCCTTCGAAAACTGATGGACTTTCTCCTTCTCCCTCTCTTGAGCCTATTCTAACATTACACCACATGTGTAGCCACATGTACAAATAAAATGCTTGGTATAACTAGCAAGTTCTTCCCACATGCTTTTAAGTTTCCTATAATAACCAACTACAGTTTGGCTCTCCTGCTTGTAATTTGCAAGTTATATATTTAATTGATAAATTCATATATGGTTTCCAGTCGAGAAGTGTTCTTTTAAATCATTTCACAATTCCTTAACACTCGCCATATAGGAGACTATAGATCTAAGCAGTGCATCAGTAATATTAAATACACATACGGTTAACAAAGAATTCATAGTAAACCTATCCTCAATTTCATTATGTTCCTTAATCGTTATATCAAGAAATCTCGTCTTTTTTTTTGGACCTAAAAGCATCCCCAATGGCCTTAGTCCATTCATCATAATTATCTCCTTTCAATATCATAGATGTTAACAAAATACCTAGATTATCAACTCCAAACGTGTAACATGGTGGCGCAATAAATTAAAATATTAAATATGTGATTTATAGAATCTTGAAGGAATGTTCTTAAACAATCCAACATTAATGTACCTTTAAAATTGTAGACACCAACTGTGAAAAGCCATACAAGCTCGATCAAAATTTTAAATTTGATATTGACCAATTAAAAGCTGGATTCATAGGAAAAAGATGAGCATGGCCACACCAAAGTTTATAGGATGTTCCAACGCAGTCTAAATTCAAGGTTTCAATCAAAATGGTGATGTATTAATATATTTATAGCCAATACGACAACGTTACGAAGCCATAATCAACTACGTGTAGATAACCATCGAGCCTTAAGCGCCAAACAGCTTAGAAACACCATTTAAGTTTGATGATCTCTTTCAAACTTGATTTGACTATCTCATTTAAATTGTTTTCTTACTTTGCATTTATAAATGTTGTTGTATTTTTATTTCCTAATAAAGCCTTATGATATTGGTACTGAACTAGAATATCATACATCTTAATTTGCCATAAGCTAAAGTTAGAATTATGATCAAATTTCTTAATCTCGAACTTGTTTACCATTATAAACTAACAATTAGGATATTTAAAATCAATTTGTTAAAATCAAGATAATTAAAATAATCAGACAAACAAGAAGAAAAAATTGAACACAAAATTTACGTAGTTTAACTTTAAGCCTATGTCCTCATTCAAAGGAGAAAGCATAAAATTTAGTAAAAAGAAAATACAATAATTATAAGAAGAAATATCTCTCAAACTTAAATTTTGGAAACATTTAAAACTTATAATTTCAAGACATTCACAAATATAACTCATAAAATACACTCAAATATTATGTATTATTTGGTATCCGTAATTCTTACAAAATTAGTTTCATGTCTTTCATAGACTTAATGTCTTAAGCAGGTGAAAAGATAAATTAATAGCTTTAAATATTCTTAATGGCCAAGAATATGGGTGATCGAACGTTATACCTCTAACTAGTCAAGTGTTATGCTTGATCTCCAAGTATGGCAAGTGAAAAGCCACTTCACAGTATTCAGTTCCCCAATGAAGCTTATGTCTCTCAATTGATATTTTGCTCTTTTGCTCTAAAGCTTTGCATAATCCAATCATTTGGTTGAAGAAATAAGTGCGTGATCTAGAGGATGAGGATCCATTACCAGGGTCCTATATGTCATTAACAGGCTGGGTTCGTGCCTAGAGCTGAAAGGCCTCCCTTTATGTACATGATAGATTGTCTCCTTAAGTCTTTCCCATTTTCGAAGCCTAATCACTACATAATCATACACTTTCTTGGAAATTTGTATTTAGTCTCTTCGTTATCTTTATCATCATTATGATCTATATAGTATAGTTGTTGCTTTAGTGTTTGTTTCCCGAGAAAACATTGTCTTCATTCTTGGCCTCCTTGTTTCCATGGAAATTGTTCATTGAACTTCTACGTTGCCCTTTCGTGACTTTGTTTGAATGGATGCACTTTAAGTCAAAATTGAAAAAAGACACGTCTCTTTTAGGTAACAATCTTCTTATCATGACATAATGCCATATGCTCCATGTATTAATCTAAAATGCAGTTCATTAACTTTCTATGTCAATTTTATATTCTCTATGTAACTTGTCTTCTCTAGAAAATCCTCTGAAAATTATGTTGCATGCATATGATTAGTCTTGCAGATTTGCAGGTGCTTTTAGTCATGATACAATCCTTTTAAGGATATCATTTATTTATAAGTATATATTTATTCTTGATTTGTTGATGGTATGATAATTAAATTAATCACTCACGATAGGGTATAATGGATTTGCTTTATTGTTACTCTATGGATCTCTAACCTAATCGTTATACAAGTAAGTTTTTCTTATAATTTGATTTAGCTACTTATTCCTAATAAGCACTTATTCTTAAAACTGCAAGATGGTTAAAATTGTTAATTATATATGAAACTACAAGATGGTTAACAATGGTACATCTTTATCAAATATGGATGATAAACAAAATGAACCTACTATGGTAGAGGAGTCAAAAGCTATAAGGGCTCGTAATCAACAATCTGATGTTACAGTTGGAACTTCAAATAATGCACATAGGTTAAAAGGACAAGTTGTTGCTAACATTGGTAACCTGATTTTTAAAATTATATGATTTTACATTTAAATTTTAAAATAATATTATATGTGTTTATTAATTGTTATTTTTAAATAGGAAAGGTAAAATTTAAAAAACGTGATTGACGACCAACAATCAATGCTAGGCTTGCCAAGAAGAAAGTTGAAGAAAAACAAATTGATGTTCAATTTCCTCCCCCGTACTATAAGGTATGTGGTAAACATGCCAACATTTTCAAGTTGGTAGTTACTATGAGCATTCGATAACTTGCACCACTTTATGTCTCTAGTTGGAAAGAGATTTATGAGGATGATTGGTTATTGTTAAAGGTATGAAACTTTTTTATTCATAAAGTAAATGGATGTAATTGTCTCTTGTCTTCCACTTTTTTACGTTTCTTTCTGTTCAATATGTTTCAGACATAAGAAAAATAAGTACAAAATGAAAATAGAAATGTACAAGAGCAAAAGAGTTATCCTATCAAACTTCTACAAAGCTTAGACCTTAGAAGAGAATGAGAGGATTTGCTTTCAATCCACCTTATAGGTTTATTTCAAACTTAAAAAACTTTTAGGTACAAAAGCAAAAGAGTTTTCCCATCAAAATAGTATTAGTTTAATTGCAATAGAGTTTAATTTTTTCATTGCATTGAATTTGCTTCTTAATTTTCCTAACTATATTTTTTATATAAATTTTAAGATAAATTCAATTTCTCAAATCAGGTGCAATCTTATGTGATGCAACAAGTGCATGCACAATATAAAAATGGTTGATTGAGAATAAATGTGGGATTGTAAATTTTAAGCTAATTTTAAATTTTAAGTACTTTAATTTATTTTGTTAGTTGTTTTCTGTTATTAAAAACAAATTTTTTATCAATGTATAGGAGCAAAGTGGAAGAAACACAAGTAATAGAAGAAATCAAGAGATGAAACCAGTTTCTGGTACAAAGTTGATTATGTAGATTTCATATGGGATGGTAAAGTAAAATTTTATTTACTTAAAATTAAATTATATTTTTCTTTAAAAATAAGTTCCAATTAATCATTAATTTTATTCGTCTTTTCTTTTTCTTTTTTTTTCTTTTTAGAAAGATGAAAATTCCGATGAGTGGCTCGACGTTGTTAAAGTTTGGAAGGTATCGTGACAAATGGAACTTGGTATGTTCCAACTGATGAAGAAATAATGGCATGGAAGTTATAGTCAAATTAGATTTTTTTAAAATTTTAAATTACTTTACTAAATTTTCAAATTCTACCTAAATATGCAGAATAAGCTTCAAGAAGAGGGAGAGAAAAACAAAGAAAAGAATTCATCTACACCTCTACCACTCGTTAAGCATTTTGATCTTGTCCTAGAAAGAAAAACTATTCACATGGTTTAGGCTTTAAAGGGATAACATCTAAGTTTTGAGAAAAAAGTCAAATTCTAACTAAAGTTAAGGTTGCAAAGAAACATGTAAGTGATTTAGATGATGAAGTTGCAAGACTTACTAAAATCACAAAAGCACAAAATGAAAAGATTCAAACTCAAAATGAGAAGATTCAAGCTCAAGATGCAGCTATTGAGAAGCAAGCCGCGGAAATGAACAAATTTCAGCTTTTTTTGCACATTTGGCAAATACTGGAGTAATTCCTAATTTATTACTCAATGTTTCTGCCTCAATTGTAGATCCATCAAGGGCCACAACATCAAATATCCCAACTAGTCATATGAGTTTATAAATTTATAAAATCTAAAATAGTTAGCACTAAATTTATAGCTTAATATTTTATGAACTAATTAATTGATTCTATTTTTTATTTATTTTGTAGGAAACAAATCAATAATGAACTTCATATGGAAGAATAGCCAGGAAAATTTACCTCAGACAGCTTTAGCTTAAATTAGTGCATAGTAGTTTGGGATAATTGTAATAAATATAATTGTTATAGATATTAAAATTTTCAATTTTATATATTGGAAATTAGAATTTTGTACATTTTGGTGATTTTTATATATACTGATAATTTTTATTTACTTGTGTGACAATATCTTGGCACTAAATATTTGTATCATTTGTGACAACTTCTATTTTATGGCCACCAATGTGAAATTTTTTATCGATTAAGTAATTAAATTGTTAAATTTAATATTATTATTTGTGATAAGCATGAACGTATTAGTGATAAATTTATTGTAACATATAATCTTTATTTAGTGACAACATTATTGTAAAATATAACTTTCATACTTGTGACAAAATTTGTTAGACAATATGGTCACTTATGCAAATTTGTTTTACCAGTATTGCAATTCCATTATTGAATCGACAGTTTTATTTGTACAATAATAAACTCATTAGTGACAATATTTTTTGTAAGAAAAAATGATCATTTTTATAACAAAATGATGTTGAAACTTTTTCTTTAAAATATTAGTGACCAAGAAGTAATGGACATTGATTTAAAAAAAAGCACGAGTTATTCTAGCAGCAGTGATATTGTCACAATAAAATGAAGTACTATTAAGACTATATTTATTACTACTTTATATTGTTTGTGTCAACAAACTTGCCGTAAATATGTAAAGTTACTATGACCATATAGTTTTGTCACACATTCTATAGTTTTCAATGTTAATACTTTTGTCACAAAAGTGTTACATAATCATAACCGTTTTTCTAAACTAGTCACTATTTTATTAATGACGGAGGTATTTGTGACGGGAAGCGATGACTTTAAAAATTGGACACTATTAATAGTAGTGACTAATATTACTGCTTTTAATGACAACTTTTGTCTTCACTAAAAATATAATTTCTTGTTGTTTTTATTTATAATTCATATATTATCTAAATAATACTAATTTGATTAATATTTACTATTGAATGAAAATTATAACAAAACTTATTATTTTATTAAATTATTATATTTACATACTTTATATTAAAAATTATAATAATATAAATAAATTAGATGACCAATTTCCATTTTTATTTTATTTTCAAAAATAAAATTGTAAGAGTTTTGTTATTTTACTAATTTATAATTTTACATGGTATTATTTATTTAAAAATTATAATAATATTTAACATATTATAAGGTAAAGACTTGGAACTCTTGTGTGATTTCAATAACTTTTAAAAAGTTCCTTATCTTTAAAATTCTCAAAAAAAATTACAGTTTTCAATTTTTAGAATATCCCTTATCTTAGACTTCTGTTAAAAAATAATGATGAAATACATACAATATCAATTTCATATGTGGACTAATCAAATATTATTGACATAAGACCCACACTAGCTTTTAAAATTAACTCAAATTAATTAAATTTGACTCAAAATAATAATTTATTATAATTATCTTAAATTATCAATTTGATTTGGGTTTAATTGGTTCATATCAAATTTAATAGTTGGGTTAAGTTATTATATTATCTATTTCTATTTCTATTTATAATTACATGTTTTATAAATAATTAATTTATTAATTTTTTATTTCTAGTCAATAAAATTATAAAAATAAATCAAGTATTATTGAACATGAAATTGAATCCAATAGGTTGATGAGATATTGAAAATTTTTCAATGCTAGCACTAAGTCTTATATATTGATATAATAAGAAAAATTAATGAGCACTAGTACTCATCCCAATAAGATATGAAAAATTAATGATACCTACTTCAACACATCACTATAATAAAAACTTAATGAATCTTGGAATTAAGTCTAACACGGTGATACAATAAGAAAATTTAATTAATAATTATTTATTAATATTCAAAATCAACCAATAATTTTTACCAAATATACTATGGATAAACTAAGAGAAATTAATGATCTTATTATTAGTATTATTTCTTAATTTGAAATTAAAAACTTAATTTATTATCTTATAAAATCAATAAACATATTACTAATAAAATATGATAAATTTGTGTTCGATATTTGTTAATAAAAATTTAATTTAATTATATATTAAATATTATTTTATTTTTAATATAGTAAAATACATGAATATGATAAATTAATAAGATAATAAAAATTAATTTCACTTATTGACAATACAAATAAATCAAATTATTTATTTATTATTCGAAAAAAGTACAAGACATAAATAAAAATGACAAATTGATAATCTTGTTTATTGGTATTCTTAAATAATAAATAAAAAATTTATTGAAGTACATAATTTAACATAATTATAAACTAATAAATATATTAGTAAATATAAAGTAAAATATCATTACATATTAAATATTATTACTTTATTTTATCATATGTAATGATATGCAAATATTATAACAACTATATTATTACTTATTCATAAAAGATATAAATTAATATTTTATTAATTATAAATAAAATAGATTAACCTTACACATTAAAATGTCATTATACTTTATTACAAATAATGATTGTAAATATAACAAATCAGTAAATTTGGTAAATTAATTTGTTTGACACATATCGCCCATGTGATTTTATGATTTTAAATATATATTTTATGAAATTATTGTGTCTTTTTTCTTTAAATTTTACGGAAAATATTATATAATATAGTCACACTCTTAAGAAAATATCATAACTAATTATACATATTTTAATTCTATTAAATTATTAATTTGTGATACTTATGGAACCACATAATTGTATAAGAATTTTTTAAAAGTATAATTTATTAAAATTAATAAATTTAGTTTATTAGTCATAAAAAGAGTTCATTAATTTATCAAATTTTAATTTATAGAAATTTTTCTTTATTCATTCTCAAATAAATTATTGATGATCTTGGATTATGATCATTAGTAGGTTTTTATTCCTGGATGAGTAAACTTTTTATCCTTTGATTTTACAGCTTAGGGCCTTGTTTGGTAATAGTGAATGAATTGGAACTAAAAAATGAATGGAAATGTAAAGGAAGGATAAGATCAAGAATAGAAATTCTAATTATATGTGTTCAGTATGTAATCATAAGATTAAACACATTAATAGTTATTCTAGTGTTTGGTATCAAATATTATGAATGATAATGAAAAAATCCTTACTCATATTTGGTTATTATATGATTCATCTCACAAACGATAGGTCAAAATATTTTGTAATTTATAAATAACTATTCAAAATTATTTTTTGATGATTCAACAGAGAGATTAAAAAGAAGTTTAAAAGTATAAAAACTAACTTAGAGAGATATGATGATAAGTAGCCAGAGAGGAAGAAAATAAAGAGGCTCACTTGAGAGAAATTGTACTATCATTCTCAAGTAAATTATTGATGATCTTGGATTATGATCATTAGCAATTAGGTCTTTATTTGAGATGAGTAAACTTTTTGTCCTTTGATTTTATACCTTAAGGCCTTGTTTGGTAATAATGAATGAGTTGGAACTAAAAAAAGGAATGGGAATGGAAAGGAAGGATGAGAATAATAGAAATTTTAATTATATGTGTTCATAATGTAATCACAAGATTAAACATGTTAATAGTTATTCTAGTGTTTGGTATCAAATATTGTGAATGATAATAAAAAATTTCTTACTCATATTTGGTTATTATATGATTCATCTTGTAAACAATAAGTCAAAATATTTTGTAGCTTATAAATAGTTAATCAAAATTATTTTTTGATGATTCAACGAAGAGATTAAAAAGAAGTTCAAAATTATAAAAACTAACCTAGAGAGATATGATGATAACTACTACTCACGAAACCATCATCTTCATCTATTCTTCATTGTCGGTGACTCTAACCGGCCAATCATATATAACAATCAACTTCTTTCTTCAAACCCGTCACAGTTATACCCATTTTATCTCACAACACTAAAATCATTACAAAAATCGAGGAGAAAATTAGAGAAAAAACTCAAATCCTTGATTGGATGCCTTCGATGAGTGTTGTTGACCACTACCATTACCATTAGACTCCTCTAGATGTTAGGAGCCAATGGCGGAGCCACAGTGGGGGCACTTGCCCCCACTGAATTTTTAAAAAATTAATTTTAATTTTAATTTTATAAAAAATTAATTTGTTTTAAAAAAATTAAAATTTTACTCTCCATTAATTTAATTGGTGACAAAAAATAATAATTATTATTATAGATATATTAAGATATCAAATAAAAAATTAAATATGAGCTCATCTATTTTTATTAAGACTACTATTATTTAGGCCCATGATTTTTTTAAATAAAAGCCCATAAATAGGGAAATAAAAACTACATACTTAATTAAATTTTTTATTCAAATTTTCTACCTTTTGACTTCTTCATGTATTACTTTGTGTCTTTTTGGCTTCTTCGCCTAACCCCACACCTAAAGCAAACATCTAAAGTAATATTACTTCGTGTCTTTGTGTCTTTTTAATATCTGCGTTCAATATCTGTTTCTACGAAAATAGTGAGATTTCTAAACGCAGGTCCAGCCTTCCCAACGACAGCAAACCAAATAGGCTTTCCGCTTTCCCCATCCAAAGTTGACGTGTTGAAAGTCAACATAAAGCCAACTGGTAAGTTACTTCAATATCTAAAACGCAGGTTCAGGACTTAGTGGAATCTTTTTTTTGGCTTGTTTGGTCCTTTCTGCCCTCCGTTTCTTTTAATGTCTAATTTAGATAGTGCTTTTGTATGGTCTTAAAAGCATAACAAGTTAACAACAATGCTGAATGAACAAGATTTGAGTCTTCCTAGTCTTAGGTAATATATGTTCAAAATTTTTAATTAATTATTTACAATTTTAAATATCGAACAATTTAATTTAAAAATATGTCATTATGAATATTTAACTAATATGATTCACACAATAACATAAAAATTAATATTTAGAGAGATCACGTAAAATTTTCTTTACGTAATTTTTAAACATCAAATTAATTTCAGTTCTTGTACTTGCTAATGTATGCTTAAGTCATCTTTTTCAGTCGTTGCTAGCATAAATATATGGATATAGAAACAAAATGAACTTAAGATATTAGTAGAAAAATTAGAACAGTTTGCAT